>OZ020531.1:666192-1866192 GCA_963971445.1 Ornithomya chloropus
CATGCACCTTCAATAGGATTCAACATTGGTGAGTATGGACTGAGCCTTAAAAGAGTTGCCTCGGAATTTTCAAAAACTTCTTCCAATGAAGAATGACAGGGAGCATTATCACAAACTACCAATAATTCACTTAATGAATAACCCATTTATGCAATGTTAATGTACAGGTAATATTTATATACAGTTCAAATATTACCTGAAGAAAATACCTAAACCCATAAAATCATTATGTGGTAATTTGTGATAATGGGATTCTTCATTGGAAGAAGTTTTTGAAAATTCCGAGGCAACTCTTTTAAGGCTCAGTCCATACTCACCAATGTTGAATCCTATTGAAGGTGCATGGTCAAAAATAAAGTCCCACGTGAAGAAATATATGGGACTTCCAAATCCAACTCCACCTAGAGTAGGCGAACAACGTTTAGCGTATTTGGAAAGTATTATTGACGAAGCTAAACTAACGTTGACAAGTGGGGATTGTGCAAGATACGTTCAACATACTACAACGTTTTATGAAAGAGCAATTAATTTAGAGGATATGCCAGTTGGAATGTAAAGATCCAATTTTCTAATTTTTTACTTAAATTAAGTGTTTTTAATATAACGTAAGAGAATCATTTATAAAGTTTTTATTTATGTATGAATATATGAATTTTAAGTTGGAGAATTTTTACTTTTATATTAATTTTGTACTACATACGAATAAAATATATGGAATAAAATATTTAAGTTTGAAGCATAAAAATTGGTTTATCTTATTTACTAAAAACCCAATTTTCAATATTAATTTTAATTTTCCTAACTTGTAATTTAAATTTTAAAATTTTCCAATTTTAAAATTCATTCTCTCAATTTCAATTTGCATTTTCCCAATTTCAAATGTTAAATTACCAATTTCAATTTTTATTTTCTCAATTACAATTTGGAAGTTCCCAATTTCAATTTTGATTTTCTCAATATCAATTTTTATTTTCCCAATTTCAATTTGGAAGTTCCTAATTTCAAATGTAAAATTACCAATTTCAATTTTTATTTTCTCAATTTCAATTGAGATAAATTTTAAAATTTTAATTTTTTAATTCCCAATTTCAATTTTATTTTTTTCAATTACAATTTGGTTTCGTTTTCTCAATTTCAATTTTGATTTTCTCAATTTCAATTTGGTTTTCTCAATTTCAAACTTCACTTTCTCAATTTCAATTTGGATAAAACCTAAATTTCTCAATTTCAATTTGGTTTTCTCAATTTGAACTTGGAAGTTCCCAATTTCAACTTGGTTTTCTCAATTTCAATTTGGAAGTTCTCAATTATAATTTGGAAGTTCTTAATTTCAATTTGGTTTTCTCAATTTCAATTTGGTTTTCTCAATTTGAATTTGGAAGTTCTCAATTTCAATTTGGTTTTCTCAATTTGAACTTGGAAGTTCTCAATTATAATTTGGAAGTTCTCAATTATAATTTGGAAGTTCTTAATTTCAATTTGGTTTTCTCAATTTCAATTTGGTTTTCTCAATTTGAATTTGGAAGTTCTCAATTTCAATTTGGTTTTCTCAATTTGAACTTGGAAGTTCTCAATTATAATTTGGAAGTTCTCAATTATAATTTGGAAGTTTTTAATTTCAATTTGGTTTTATCAATTTCAATTTGGTTTTCTCAATTTCAATTTGGAAGTTCTCAATTTCAATTTGGTTTTCTCAATTTGAACTTGGAAGTTCTCAATTATAATTTGGAAGTTCTTAATTTCAATTTGGTTTTCTCAATTTCAATTTGGTTTTATCAATTTCAATTTGGTTTTCTCAATTTCAATTTGGTTTTCTCAATTTCAATTTGGTTTTCTCAATTTCAATTTGGTTTTCTCAATTTAAAACTTCAGTTTCCCAATTTCAATTTGCAAGTTCTCAATTATAATTTGGAAGTTCTCAATTTAACCTTAAAATGGTGTAGATGAGGGCTGCGATAGATAGCTTGTACATATTTCTGTACAGATATTTAAAACCAGTAATTGCGCCATCTGAATAAAAAAAAAATTTATGATTTCATCGCCCATGCTTGCGCCACCTTGCAAGTGCTGTTTATCGTACTCTTCAAAAAACTTTCTTGTTGCAACGTTATTGTATATTAACTTGGCTGCATGATTAATAAACTATATTACGTTCCATTTAGCGACAGCCTAAAACGATAGTCATGCTTGGGTGTTTTATATAAATATTTCAAATAATATTAGAAGACGCCAAGACCTAATATGAAAAAAAAAAAATTGTTGTTATGCTGTGCGTATAATAATTTTCAGCGTTACTGAAGTGAAATAATAACTAAAACTATTGACTTTTCCTATATCAATGCATACACAAATAATTAAGTGTAAATTATGTATTGTATTTATTTTCCTTTTTGTGTAATATGGAAGCAAACGAAATAAGTGTGCGTTAATAAGCGATGGCGTTATTGTAGTTATATTTTATTTTATATAAAAATACAAATTTAATTAGAACAATAGTCTTGCTGGACTTTATTCCTTGCCGTCACCTCTATGGAAATGATGAAACGCATTGTTTAAACTGAAGAATTTGAACATTACCAACTAGCTGAAAATAAGTTACGCCTAAGTCCATGTCAATCGAAAACCCAAAAAAAGTCGCTTTTGTTCCCTCCAATCAAATGATTTTAGTGTCTCGATAAAAATTATTTATTTTAAGTCGATAGTCGCCATTTTCAATTATTTTTTTATTTATAGTGAAAACTTTTGTGGCAAATTTATTCGTAATATAAACAAAAATACAACAAGCAAAAAAACTTCTCTTAAACAAATTATTTTTCCTTTTCTAATGCGTTAATTTGGCAATAGTGTTGGTACTAAACTTTGATGAGTAAAAAAAGTTTTTTTTTTTTTTTTTTCTGGGATATCACTTGGTATGTACATACTAAGAAATGTCTTATATCTCCCGCAAAATTTTAATATTTTTCAAACGTTCATTTTTTCACCATTAAAATTTCTAAAACAAGTGTCTACGAGCGATTGCTTATTCAACCATGCCCCGTTATATTATATAATATGAGTACGCGAAGTCCTGTCATACATCCGTCTAGTCTAAAAGTCAAACGCGCACTGGCATATGAATCAATATAAAAATTTAATTGGATATACTCTACTACGACTTATTTACTATCTGTGTAAATATATACAAATGAAATTGTTCATATGCCTGCTTTAGGGGACGCACCATTGCAAATTGCGGTACTATCCATAAGTAATAATGTTAATTAGATGAATTGAGAAAAAATCACTTGCTGTGTACTATAGTTTATTACAATATGTACAAAATATTTTATTATATTTGAAATTTTGGATTTATTTGTTGCAGTTAAAAGGGTTAGTATTACGATATGAAAATGTTTTTAAATATATTTGAATAAAAATCAATTAAAGAAATGATTGGCGGACTGTGAAAATTGAAGAGAAAGTGAAGAAATCGTATATGCGAAAATGTCTTTTATCAATCATTTAAAGAAGGTTTTCCACTTGGGTGGGGGCGAGGCGAAGAAGAAACGTCACTGCAATACCATAAAAATGAACTCCGATCCCGCAGAAATATGGGAAATTGTTGGAGAACTTGGCGATGGAGCATTTGGCAAAGTCTATAAAGCTCAGCATAAGGATACAAAACAATTTGCTGCAGCAAAAATGTGTATTTTGGAAGCCTTAGCTGATCTCAACGATCATATGGTGGAAATTGATATTTTATCAGAAATTAAACATCCCAATATAGTAGAATTATATGAAGCTTTTTTTGTTGACTTAAAGTTGTGGGTAAGCCTTGGTACCATTAAGATCAAAAGCCATAACTAAAGGCACTTCAAATTTACTTTTTAGATGCTAATTGAATATTGCGATGGCGGTGCCTTGGACAGTATTATGGTAGAATTAGAGAAACCATTAAACGAATCACAGATAGCATATGTATGCAGGCACATGGCAGAAGGGTTAAATTTTTTGCACAAAAATAAAGTAATTCATCGGGATCTAAAAGCAGGCAATGTTTTGCTTACTACGGAAGGTGGAGTTAAATTAGGTAAGTAAAGGTTGTTTGTGTTACATATTTCATAAATATTTGAATACTTATTTTTCAATATGTAGCTGATTTTGGCGTATCGGCAAAAAATAAGCACACTTTACAAAAGCATGATACATTTATTGGAACACCGTATTGGATGGCTCCTGAGTTAGTATTGTGTGAAACATTTCGCGATAATCCCTACGATCACAAGGTGGACATATGGTCTTTGGGTGTAACGCTAATCGAATTAGCTCAAATGGAACCTCCCAACAGTGAAATGTCACCAATGCGTGTTTTATTGAAAATTCAAAAAAGCGATCCGCCAAAATTAGATCAACCCTCTAAATATAGCAAAGATTTTAATGACTTTCTAAAAAATGCTCTAATTAAGGTAAGTTTATATATAGCAATCTCGCAATTATGTTTTGTAATTTATTTATCATAATTAATATACTTAGGATCCACAACAAAGACCGAATACGGAATTATTATTACAGCATGCCTTTATTAATCGCGAAATTGATGCAAAACCCGTTAAGGATTTATTGTTGGAATATAGAGCTGAGGTGGTAGAGGAGGTTGTAGACGAAGAAACCGAGGTAACAACTCGAAAGAATTTAAATTATTTGCTTTGAAAAGGTTTGCTAATTAATTACACAAAAAATATGTGAAGGGTATTGAATTTAAATATTTTCCTTATATTTTTTACGCGCCGCTATTATGCTCTCTTGTAAAACGCTTACTGCTTTGCACACTATTCTAAATTCGTTGTTGATTTATAAAGAAACTTAAACGCATTAATAAAAAATCGTCAATGCCTTATATTCTTTAAATAGTGGTCTTAAACGTTTTCAATACAATTTATGCATACATCCATTTTTAATACATATTACTGATTTTTAGTGGGAATTCTATTATTTAAATTTTTCTACGCAAAATGTTGAGAATTTTCATCGCTTTTTTAACTCAATAAGTCATTAATGTATACATATTCGATTAGAATATATGTACAATTTATTTATTAATTTATTTCTTTATGTGCTATTATTAACTATTAGGAACCCCGCAACTCAGCGTTACGTCTAGATCTGGACGATGATTCGACATCGTTACAAAGCCAAGACATTGATAAATGTAAGTCAAGTAACATAGGATTTTTTTATATATACCTTCCATTCCGTACTTACTAAGAGTAAATTGTTTATAGTACCCGGTACGCCTACATCCATAACCAGAGACTTTAAAGAAGAAGCTCAAACTAATAGTAGTGTAGAAGACAATAAACAAGCTACCACCGCTGAGGTCTACGGGAAATTACCGAAAACAAACAAAACCAAAAAAATCAATGCTGAAGAGGAAGAAGTACATGCCAAAGCTAACGAGAAAACAACTGTAGTCGGCGGAATCACCGATATTACGCAAGAAGACATAAAACCGCCAGTTCCAACTCAAATGCCACAGCAGACATCAGAATTGCAACAAATACCCGATAATGTTGCTTCCGTAGATGCTGAAAAACTAATTATTACAGAGGATAAAAAAGTAAAACTAACTTAGAATCTTTGAAAAATAAGAAAAAAATATTTCCATTTTTCCATTCGTAGATTCTTAAAAGAAACAAAGGTAAAGCACCACCTCCGTCACCTCTTATTAGTCAGGTCCCTGATCCCACGTCAAAAATTCCAACTTCATTGTTACCTGTACAACTAGTGGGAGCAAGTGAATCCATTGAAAGTCCATCAGGGTTTATTCCAAAAAAGTTATCAGATAAAGAGAAAAACGCCAAACTTCCACCTCCTTCACTTACTTCCAACTTATCAGAAAAATCTTTGCATTCCAATTTGGATGTAAAAAACATTAACCTAAGTGGAGCCACAATTAGTACAAGCAAGTCAATGATTACCATAAGTAGCAATATGTCATCGACAGCCACCACGTCTACACCAAAACAAAATGTAATTTTACCCAACAGTCTAGAGGCTAGTTCTAGCCATATAACTGTAATGGCCAATACTCATCCGCCTGTAATTATCGATAATTCGTATATTTATTCTAATCCCCAACAACACCAGCCCCAAAATGAGGTTATTTTTATATCTAATAATCCAAAAAAAAATGAGTTTTCCGAATCGCCATCCGTAAGTAAATATAAATCCGTTGACGAGGGTTTTAGAGTTTTAACCACATCACCTTCCAAGCAACAATCTTCAATGATTGTCATACTTTCGACAGGCAGTTGCAATAATAGTGAAGAACTTTATAGAGCACATGCATCTCTAATGCGACCTAAAAGTAACATTCATTCTCATGCCCGTAAATTAGACGAAAGTGAAGTATTAATAGTGTGTCCTTTTATTCATGAAGGAGAGGGTGATTCCTCTTTTAGTTCATCATTTAAAGAGCAAAATTATTCACAAGGTGATGAAAAGAATTTAATGGATACAAGTCACGTATCTGTGGTAACGGTTGGGGATGAAATTCGTGTAAAAGACAGCAGCCTTCTAAGGGATTTGAGTTCAATATCGGATAATATAAGCGAGATAGAGCAGGCAGGTGGTATAAAACAACAAAATGGACAATTGCCTCGACAACGAAAACCATCGGAAGATGTAAATGTTATTGTCAATAGAAACCGGAAATCGCAAACGCCACCACAGGCAGGTGTTATAAGTATAGGAGAATGTTGTAACGAGACCGGGTCTCCTAGTTGCAGTGGTAATTGTATTTTACGGCGTGGTGGAGAAGTTAAGATCGCTGTGAGTGGCGATCGCAGTGATGCGGAAAGTATTTGTACTATAGCTAGTCATGATAGTCGACATGAAGAACATTCACTTATCAAAAGCGCTGGCATAAAAAAAGATAGTATTGAGATTGATAAAATAATTATTAGAAGTAAATCGACTGGCGGAAGTGTACCCAAAAGTGGTTTTTCTGCAGGACCTGTCCCGACCAAAGAGGAAATGGACCTACGAAATTTACGTAAAAAAACAAGAAAACGTACCCGAAAATTTGAAATTGACGGCGTTCAAGTAACAACCACAACTAGTCGCGTTATATATGGTAACGAGGACACCAGTCCTATGTACAATGATCATGTATTCCGCAAACAAGAGTTACGGGAATTAAAAATGCTACAAAAACAAGAAAAAAAACAACAAAACGATTTACAAATGAAAGAGCATTTAAGCAAAGAACACCAGGATCGACGTTTTGAGCAGGAGCGTACATCTTTGGAAAAAACGTATGAATCTGATATGGACAACCTGGCACGTCAACATCGACAATTGATTGAAAAAAAGGAGCAGGCACAAGAACATGAACTGCGTTCTTCATCAAAACGCATTCGGGCTGAACAAGAGAAAGAATTAAAGATATTCCGCGAAAACCTGAAGCAGGAGCTACATTTGTTAAAGCAGGAAGTCGATCTTTTGCCGAAGGATAAACGAAAAGACGAATTCAAACAACGACGTTCAGTTATGGAATTAGTTCACGAAAATAAAGAGCGCACATTCCTGGACTCTTTAAAAGAACGGCACGAACTGTTGTTGCGAAGATTGAGTGAAAAACATCGTGATCATCTTGCCACCATTCACCGCAACTTTTTACAACAAAAACAAAATGCTATGCGAACACGGGAGGCTTTATTGTGGGAATTGGAGGAGAAGCAGCTGCATGAGAGGCATCAGCTAGCTAAGCGCCACGTGAAAGAAATGTGCTTCATGCAACGCCATCAAATGATTGTGAGGCATGAAAAAGAACTGGACCAGGTTAAGCGTATGCTACAACGTAAAGAGGAGGATTTGCTTAAGAAGCAGACTCTCAAAAGAAGGGCCCTACCAAAACGAATACGTGCCGAACGTAAGGCACGCGAATTAATGTTCAGAGAATCACTTCGTATATCATCCAATTTGGATCCAGAAGTGGAAAGAGAAAGACTCAAAAAGGTTTACATCATATATAACATTTTTATGTAATAAGGGAAGAAAATGTTTACCAACAGTTTCAGGAACAAGATAAAAGACGTTATATACAGGAAGAAAGGCGCTTTGAGATCAAACATCAAAAGCAATTGGAAGAATTGAGAGCAATCAGAGAGAGTACCATTCGGTAAGTTAGTATTTTTAATTAAGGTAAGTTTTCACACATGAAAGAAGGGCTAATCAAAAGCAACTTGTCTAATAAAAACAAGTGAAATGCTTCACTCAACTAGGCCTGATCATTCAGTACCGTACACCACTTAGTTTGCATTGCAAAATTAAAAGTGAACATAATTTATGCTATAATTAGTTCCAGTAAATAGTATCGATAGAGGATGTGGTCTAAATTTAGAATATATCATTTTTAGTTAAGGTTAATGATAATTGCCCGCTTTCTTAAAAATATATCGAAAAATTTAATATTTTGCCATATAATATTTCATTTCTATAAAAAGGGGTTCCGGTCCAACTTTAGCACATACATTTATTTGGACAAGCCACTTTATCAATTATGTTAAAAAATTAACAATTGCGATTTTTCGTCATATGAGGAGATGCTTAGGAATTTCAAAATGAACAAGTGGTGTAGGGTATAAAGATGTGAACACACATCTTCGTTACAATTATAAAAAGTTTGGCTTTGTAGAGAACTTGAGCAACTTCAAAATGAAAAGCGGAGAGCTTTGGTGGAACATGAACATGCAAAACTATCTGAAATAGACGAAAGACTAAAGGGTGAATTGCGCGAATGGAAGGAACAATTGGCACCACATAAACAGGTAATACAATATATGACAACTAGGTTTTGCGCACATACTAAATACAACCATTTAAAAATAGTCGATATAACGATTCTTTACGGCATTTGGCGTATTCAACAATTAATTTTTTTTTTTATAAAAAATTTCATTTCAATTTTAGGTTGTTGAAATATTCAACCATTCGTGTTTTCCTTGTCGCCAAAAATAGGCCAAATTACGTTTGATGAAAGATTGCAAAATCATGTAAAGAAGTTGTCTGAATATTGCATATTATTCGTCGCGGCACATATGTGTGTTATGTAATGTAAAAAACTAAACGGCAATCAGTTTTTAATGAAAGGTGTTTTTAGTTGCAAATAACTTATCTGTGATATATTAGACCCTCGTTTGTATGGTGGAACTAAAATCTATCTATATGGGGAGCTTGAAAAAAATATAGACCTCATTAATAATTACTACGCCCTACTGAAGGATATTAAACCATTATAACGCTCAATCGTATTAAAGATATAAGTCGTACCGAACTGCAAGACCTTGACTCATATTCTAGGCATATTATCCTCTGACTTAAGCTTGCTCCGATATCTACAGCTGTCTTAAAAAATCCACTTCTTTCAGTTTTTCAATTACACATTAAAGAGGCTTTTCACTGATAGTATCATGGCTGTTCCCGAATATACCGAAATTTTGGTTATAATAAAGCAACATATTTGACTTGAAGAAATTTATTTTTACACTGAAATAATACCGTTTGAACTAAAAAACGTGCCCATCCTTTTTAAGCCCAATAATTATCAACCTATGTTGATAGTACTTAAAATGTAATCGTCCAGAAATTGTAAAGCAACTCTAGAAATAAATACTTTGGGGCCTGAAAAAGTATAGTTGATTTACAAATTTGAATTAAATCTGTATTAAATATCTAAAAGTATTGTAGTTTTTAAACGGTGATGATAGTAGGTCAAATTTTAATTACTTTTCTCTCTTTCACTCACTTTACGTATTGCTGTTATAAGGCCACATGCATATATAATGGGATTAATGCCTGCATTCTTAACTTAATATAACAATGAGTTAAATAAAATAAAAATAATTAAAAATGTAATGCCTTCTTACTAATACTAACCATGATGACAACGTGATTGCGTGTATCCTATTTACTGTCGCTCATTTGCTTTGGAATGGTTTTTCTAACATATATACCTGCATATCCACTTGAACCATGCTTTGCATGTAAAATGTTCAAAAAAAAAAAAAATAATTCAGAACTTTATTGAGGCGGTTAGTTTAATGTTTGAAGATTTTGAAAAGCATTTTGGTATATTAACCGAGCGTCAATCACTTGAATCGGAGTTGAAGCAGTTGTCCATTGAGGTCCCTCCGCATTTAATAGGCATAATTAATGAGCCGTCACGCTTTCTGCCAAAGGGAATATTCCTGCAGAGCCTACAACAAATAGTTAGAGTGCGTATTTTTTCAAAGGTCCATTCAAATACAGGTACCTCATGTCGTGTTTCAGTACCAGATTTAAGTAAGAGTGCTCCCAACACACCTGTTTTATATAAAGAAGATAGACTGTTAGTCTTAAATGAATTAGAAACGAGGGCGTCAATACCACCTCAGTATAAAGTGGATAAGGCAGATTTTATTAAGCGAATCAATAACATTGAAGAAGGCAGAAGTGAACAAAAGGATTTTAATGAATGTTATTATGATGAAGAGTACAACCGAAGAATAATTGAAATTAAAACGAATCCGGGGTCTTCTAACAATATTACCATAATAACTTTTAAACAGCCCACATATACATAAAAACGATGAAACGCTTGAATACAGAGATCAGGACTTTATACCAAACAGATTTTCGAAAATGCCCTTTGTCGGGGATGGCAATGGTTTTCAAAGTAAAACTCAGTCACTGTTGCACTCTTCTTCTTCATTTACCATAAAGCGACCAACAGTTTTTTCTAGAAACAATTCTTTTATCGGAGGATCAAAATCACTGCATAATTTTCATGACATGTCTTGGAAGGTTGGTGGAGAAGAGGACGGCTCGGTAAAAGCGGCAGCACTACTAAATGATGTGGGTCCTCAATTATGTATCTCTACTAAAGGACCCGATCACTATTTTGTGAAAGCGGATGATGTGTATGTAAGAACGATTCTAGATAGTGCTCCAAAATATGTTATTCCAAGGATTGGAACGAAATCACCCTTTTTCCAAAACACAATACCACCCACTATAACATAGTTAAAGTATTTTTTTCGTTTTAGTTAAAAGTCATTCAAGTTTTCATGGTTGAATGGTTGCCATTCCATGGTCTTACGCTGTCATAATTATGATTTATCACAATCATATAAGCGCGTTTACGAGGATATAATACCTACGAATACTTTGTACAAAATTTAACATGAATTTTGTGCTACCCAAAAAATAAAAAAAAACATTATATATATGATTTATGAATTTCTTCAAAATATTTTGTATTGCACAATACATACATGCCATATAATCTGCAATATTTATTTCAGTGTGTTTAACCAGTTTTTTTTACTTCACAAAAGATTGGAGGTATATAAAGTCATTGTCATTTTATTTGCAACAACTAGAAAGAGATGTAAAAGATCCACTAAAGTGTCTTAATCAGCATTGAAATCTGAGTTGATCTTGACATGCTCCTCTATGTGTGTGTGTGTGTGTGTTTTTTTTTTTTTTTTTTTTTTTTTTTAACGAAGGGGAAAGCTTTGAAAGCCTAGTCAGTGTGGGACCTTCACCCACTAAAACCCCTTCAACGTCCGACGGTAGATCTCCTGGAACCACCGTTAAGTATTACGTCAGGAGAACCGTCTGAGCCTAAGCTCACATCGTACGTTACATGTCGGTCATTGTTTGTCTATGTCTATGCCGCTCCAATGTTCTTAGGTGTTTCATAATATTGGCAGCCACACCTTCGATACATCTCCATACGCCGCTATCATTTATTATGCCTATTGCAATTTCGTTACCGCTAAGTGGCTCTATAGTCACCTCTCTTATTTTGGATCGTTCTATTTCGAACCTGGGGCACCTTAGCAAAACATGTTCTGCTGTTTCATGTTCTTGGGGGCATACTGAACACCACGGCTCATTATCGTGTCCAAAACGGTGCAGATAATCACGAAAACAGCCATGACCGCTAATGATCTGCGTTAGATAATAGTCTAAATGCCCGTGCGGCCTATTCGCCCAGGAATCAATATCAGGGACAATTTCATGTGTCCAACGGCCTTGTTGAGACTCTTGCCACCTCGATAACTTTTTCACGATAACTTTGTTTAATTATACTTTGTTTTTCTTCCTTAGCAAGCCTTCTATTAAGTTGTTTTTGTAGAGCGTATATTTTAGCTGATTGTCGAGCCAAGATATCTGGCGGGAAAATGCCCGATAAAGTCAGCGCGGCATCCAAGGATATGGTTCTGAAACCATAACAGACTCTAAGTGCCGTTACTCGGTACACCTTATTTAGGCGCTTGCAATAACTGGGATACTTTTCTAGAGCATTACTCCATACCGGTGCGGCGTACATCGTTATAGATGTTATCACTTTGGCTAGTAAAAGTCGTCTTGGTTGCCTAGGTCCACCAATATTTGCCATCATACGTGCAAGTGCAGAGTATGTTTTGTCTGCTTTGTTACACACTGCTGTTATATGCTGCTGAAAGTTTAATCTTGCATCGATATATACTCCCAGGTATTTAACTTTTTCCCCTGTTGTGAGCTGGTGTCCGTCAATATTTAGCTCTATCACCTCCTTTTTTTTCCTGCTTGTAATTAATACTGCCTCAGTTTTTTGTGGTGCTAACTGTAGTTTATGCTCTGTAAGCCATTGCTTGATTTTGACAACAGTGTTTGAACACATACGTTGGACATCTGTTAGTTCTTTCGCACAACAATGATGTCATCTGCATACCCTATTATGGAAACACCTGGTGGTACTGGCAATTTAAGTACCTCATCATAGACTATGTTCCATAGTAACGGGCCCAGTATCGAGCCTTGTGGGACTCCCGCTGTGATATTGTACACTCGAGTGCCTTCATCCGTTTTATACATTAGTGTACGGCACGAAAGATAGTCCTTTATAATCCGTCTAAGGTATGCAGGGACTTCTTTTTTGATCATGGCGTCAATTATATGGGGCCAACTAGCAGAGTTAAATGCGTTTTTAATATCTAGAGTTACTAAAGCGCAATATTTTTTATTCCCATTTTTCCAACGTTGACCTTCGATCGCTTTTTCAGCGATATCTTTCACGTGCATTATTGCATCAATAGTGGATCGACCTTTCCGAAACCCGTATTGGTTATCTGATAGAGCATTCGTCTGCATAACATGGTGTTCGATTCTGGCGTATAAGATCTTTTCTAAAACTTTACCTAAAGTATCTAGCATACAGAGTGGGCGATAGGAGCTAGGTCACCTTCGGGCTTATTTGGCTTAGGCAGCAAAACCAGTTTTTGCCTCTTCCATATTTTAGGAAATATACCACTTTTTATACAATTATTATATACTTGCCAGAAAAGATGTGTATTGTGCAGGGCTGCTATTTTAACGGCTTCCATAGGTATACCATCCGGACCGGGTGCCTTATTATTCGCAAATTTATTGACGGCGTCTTTGATTTCATCATATTCTAAATCTTTTAACCCTTGTGTGGTTAGAGGCGTTTGTGTATCTACAGTCGCATGTCTGGGGAAGAGTGTTTCAACTGTTTTTTGCATAAATGTCGTATCAGTTGGTATGTTCCGCTTACAACATTTAATTTTAGCCATGACTACTTTATATGCACCGCCCCATACATTAGAGTCAGCAATATCACATAGTTCTTTAAAGCATTTACTCTTACTAGCCTTTATTACCTTTTTAAAAGATTTGCGTGCCTCGGCGTATCTTTTTCTGTAGACTTCGTATTGAGCCGTGCATCTATACCTTTGGGACTTTCTTCTTGTTGACAGACATTGTTGCCTAAGATTGGCAATTTCCGAGTTCCATCAGTAAACGGGTTTACGGCCTGGGCAATTCGCTCTTCTTATCATTGATGCATCACAAGCTGCAGTCATATACTTAACTAGCCTATTAGCTTGCTCTTCTGCATTAGGTGTGAGCTTTAGGTTTTCACTGACCATAATGTTGAAAATGTCACGATCCATTGTTTTGGTTTTCCAGCCTATTTCACAGGACCTATTAAGCGCATTTTGTTGCTGATTTATCGCTATTGTTGTAATTATCGCCGAATGGTCGCTATTTGTATAGATATCGCTGACCTCCCATTGACATTTCCGCACTAATGAGGAACTAACGTACGTAATATCGATGATAGATCCATATCCATTTTTTTCAAACGTATTTTTTACTCCATCGTTTAATAGTACCACGTTTAGGTTATTGAAGGCCCTCACTATAATTTCGCCCCCCTTATTTGTATACCTGCTTCCCCATTCCGTTGACCAAGCGTTAAAGTCTCCTGCGATGAACACGGGGTTGTATCTTGATGCGTCGTTACATAATGCGTCAATTCCAGCCTCAAACTGTGACAAATCTAAGCTTGGGGGGAAATAACAGCTGAAGAAGTATATGTCCTTTATTTTAGCTGCAGTATAGTACATATTAAACGTTTTCATATACTCTTGCATGGAGCACAATGCCCATATTGCTGATTTGTGACTTTTGTCGTCGATCCATTGCCCCTGATAAGCGATGTTCTTATATGGCTCTGACAGGAGTGTTACATCCACATTTTGCTCAAGAACTGTCTTTTTGAGTAAGTCCTGTGCTGCCTCGCAGTGGTTTAAATTTAATTGCATTATTCTCATTATATTTCAGACGCCGCGTTTTAATACTGCTAAGTAGGCCGGGCAGGTCCTGCTGGAGGTACTGTGCCTTGAGTCTAGGCCCCTATCATCACAGATTATACACCTACTTTTATTGGTACATACTCTTGCAAGATGTCCCCTTTCGCCACAGTTAAGACAGCATGTGCTCCTGTCGCTCTTATTTTTGCATTCCTTCGCTATATGGCCAAACTCTAAGCATTTAAAACATCTGGTGGGCGTATCATAAGGGCGAACTCTACATACTACCCAACCTATTTTAATTTTGCCCCTTTGCAGAAGTAGTGCTCCGATTCTGGATGGTACACTGAGCACAGCTAACTGTGTACCGGCATATGAGCTTTTTAATGCTTTAATTGCACCTTCAATTTTAATATTTTCACCTTGGTTATTGACGGCTTCCACTATATCCGACTTATTGGTTACTTCGTCTATATCTCTGATGAGAACTGTAATGTTGGCCGCAAAAAGTTTGACCTTCGCCTGTTCACCTAATATCTGCTCCATTTGTTTCTTGTATTCCTGTGAGTTACCATCTTGGGATTTCTTGAGCTGAAAAAGTATCTCACCGTTTTTTGTTTTTCTTATCTTGTTAACATTTTCGCCCAAATTTTTAAGATCCGCACTTTCCTTAACTTTTCTCAAAATGTCACTGTAGGATAGGTTGCCGGTTTTTTCTATGATGATAGCTTCTGGTTTTTGTACAACGCTTTTAACGTTTGAGTTTCGGTACGCCTTACGTTTAGCCTTCACCATTGTCTATTCGTTATTGTTATCCTGCTTATTTATCTGTTGATTTTCACTTGGTGTACCGTTTTCAACGTCTATGACTTTGTTAAGCACATGGCTAATGGTTTGTTGTCTCCGTTTAGCAGTGGGTGTTATATTGGCTTCAATATCACCTTTTCTCTTACCTTCCTTCTTTTGTTTCAGCCAGGGTGAAGTCTGTGAATGCTTATTACTCCTGATAGTTTGTTTAGCATTCTCATCATGCAGATCGATTGCTGTTAACTCATAAAGAGCTTTAATACTCTCTATAGCATCTCTCATGGGTTGATGTATTGTTCTACGTTTGCCATCCTCAAGCATTTCCACCAACAGTTTAATTTTTTCCCCCAACTGGCAAAACGTCGTTTTATTATCTGCATTTTCATCATCTTTTTCTTCATTTGCATTTATCTGTGTAGCAGAGTTTGCTACATTACGCTCTCTTTCGTTAGAACGAGGTGGTGTACGTCCTAATCCCATTTTTATTTACCCAAGACGCCAACCGCACGTATTTGTATGAAGTGCGGTGACTTCCCAATAAGATAAATAAAAAACTATGCTGGCAATGCTAGGCTGTGCCACAGGTACAACGCCTTCGTAATGTAGCAGTAAGCAAAAAAGAGGAAAATTCTTTGTTTGCTTTGTGGCAAATATTACTTTTACTAAAAGTAAACTTATGTTCCGTTATTTACACGAACAAAAATACTATGTAAAATATTTCTGCACCGTTAGTTTTTTATTATTCACAAAAGAAAATAATTTTTTTAGTTATCCGAGATATGTCTGCACAGCTTGACTGCTAAACAGCGAATCTGTGTGTGTGTATGTGTGTCCGTGGATCTGTATGTTGTTGAAATGCTCATGATCATAAAATTTGGGATATCTATAAGAAATGTATAACCATGTGGTTAGTTTAGTATTTAAAGAGAAGAAAATCAATTAGCAACAGAGAGTTATTTAAATGGGCCATTACTCACAGCAACAAAAACATGAGTATAAATATCAAAAGTTGAAATTCCGTATAGATTTATATAATTACCTATTTCATCGATAATAAGTGTGGAGGATATCCACATTTAAGCTTTATTTACTAGTTATTCATAAGGTTGGGCTTTGTGCGAATCCCTACGGATTTTCTTTATTAATAAATTAGTATTTTGTTCCACATTTACCTGCTAATGTACGAGTATATGTATATGTGTGTCGCTAAGCTATTTCGTATACTTTTGGGTTACTTCAAATATTATTACCTATTTAATATTTAACTTTTTAAGGGCTTGTAGTTAACTGTAAACTTAAACCATCTTAAGCTCCAAAAAAAAAAGGACACGAATAGCAGCCGCACTCATGTTTTAGAAAAATCTTTACTTACCGCAGAGTTGATGTTTATTATTTACTAATATATGAAAACGAATAATATATATATATATATATATATATATAGAGAAAAATACGAAACTCATAATGTAATCAGGTTGTTGCATGAAACTTCATTTGTTCCTTAAATAATATATATGTATAACATCGCTCCTAAGTAATGCTTATAAGAAAAGTATATACGAGTATGTTTATCAAGAGAAAACTTAGAATAGGATCCTACATATGACTGACCAATCTTATCATTTTCTACACATATTACTAACCTGGTAACACTTCAGACGTATACATGCTCTACTGTCATAAACTTGTACATGTGTTGTACTTTGATAAAAACAAAAAACAAAAAATGGGAATTCCCCTTTTAGTGTTCAAAGCAAAATTTTATGAGCTTATGAATTAATTGATTTTAAACAAAGGAACGAATATCATCATTGTTTATCAAGTGGTGGAGGGTATTTGATGGTCGGGCTTGACCGACTATAATATTTTCACTTGTTATATATATTTTATTAAGTGTATAAGTTACATTTTGTGTTCCATAAATATCTAAAAAAAGCTTATTTATAGTCGTTTTCGTTTTACACGGTTTTTCCATATAAATATTTTTTTGAAATAAACGGTTTTGTCAGGAACGTATCTCCCGTGTAAAACGGGGGATGGGTGTACTGTTACTAATACACAACATTAGTTCGATGCCTTATACTACTAACACAACCTTCTTACCTAAATATGCCTTTTTCCCATCTTATGGATTAAATGTGAATGTTATCCATCTTTATAAGACGAGATGTTGGGAATATATATAATACATTTGTATACACATAGCCAGGTTAGTGCATTTATGTCACCAATTCTATTACATAGTTACTGTAATTGTATATATCACACACCATTAATAATTAGTAATTAGAGCAAAGATTTAATTTTTCTTCGATTTTTTTTAACACAATATGATATACTTCAATTATTTTCCTATGATACGGTGCAGCGTTTAGAAGAGACGTTTGGTAAACAATTGGAAGAAGTGGAAATCATATATGGAGAATCAATTATAGTTTCAATTCCTGCAGACACTTTACTACGAGACCATTTTACCGGGTCTACGCGAAGCAGCTTATCCTCTTATTCTGAGGGCTAACTGTAAAATATAAACAAAAGCAATTAATAACTACTTATTTTGTTTTAAAAGGCCTGTATATTTTTATATTGTTAGATAAATAATAATGCGTAATTAGATATAGGCCATAAATGTAAAAGGCTCTTGGCTCTAAAAGTAGAATATAGAACATCAAAAGGGCAAAAAGATGTTTCAAAGAAACATATAGAATGCATACAAGTACATACGAATATGTATAGAAGAGGAACTCATACATAGAGGAACCAAAAAAAAAAAAAAGATTGTGGGTTTCTGTACCTTGTTTGATTAGCTATTTCAATCGAACCAATGCCACCTATTATTGTTCATGCTGATGATATTAAATGTTTGATGCAACAACATCAATTATAACAATTCCAATTATTAAATTTATTTCCCTATTACTGCGTATTTTTTTTTCAGTCACCACCTTAAGAATATCTTAAAACTAAAGTGTTTGCAAGTGCTACGTCATTACCAAATTCTGATTGCTCAAGGTTATTTGTTTGTCTTCACTTTGTCTTTTTAGAATAAGGACGTCCTTGATAGAAAACTTTCATATGTAGACTATAACTTGACAGATGTTAAAATGTATAAAATTGATTAAAGTGTAAGGCGGTTGCGTAAAACAACTGCAAACTTGGCATAAGGCCTACGCCAAATCCAAGAAACTCGCCATCAAAGTGAAAGTGCTGATCACAATTCACATGGACACTATAACAAACAGAAAGGCTAAATCAATTCAGAATTCGAAGCTAAGCTAGAATATGTATAATTTTTGTTGTATTTTGGACGTCTTCTGGGTCTTGCGCAGTCTTATAAAAGTTTTCTCCTGAGCGATTCTTGTTAGAAAACTATGAGTACATATATTGGAGTCATTGCCACATAAAAGTCACTGTGAAAAATCAACAAAAAGAGCTTCACATTCAATTCCTCTTCACTTTCCCAACGAGCAAAAAGTATTGAAAATGTGTCAAATTTAAGTGAAACATATCGAAAATTAGTTGCGCATAAATTTACATAACTTACGGACATTTCGAAAGCGATTCAGAAAATAATTCCGAAGTTGTAGTGTTGAGGGTGGTATTCAAGATTTAGCGTAGGCCATTTCATTATTATATTATTATATTGTACCATACACAAATTGTTTAAATTGACTAAATATTGAATTCAATGTTGGAATATTGTGCTTAAAATCTATAAATTATAAAAACAAAAGCCTTACCCATTCCGAAAAGCAATGGTGATTACAGGCCAATTGCGATCCTTCCGTTTCTCTCTAAAGTATTAAAAAAATCATCAAAAACAAATATGCAATTATGTCTGTATCAATGCATTAATGGTTGTCTCTCAGTCTGGCTTCCGGAAAAGTAGATCGTGCACTACCACCCTAATTGATGTGGCAGAAAGCATAAGGGGCAAATTGGATAATAACAAAATGTCATTCCTTGTGTTACTAGACCACACTAAAACTTTTGATTGCGTTGATCATGTTCTACTAACAGTCAAACTAAGGAAATTTTTTAACTTTGACATTCTCACAGCTTGTTGAAACATATCTCACAAATAGGTATCAACGAGCGTTTGCTAATAAGGTCTTTTTGAGAGATATTATGTCACACTTCGCGCTAAGTTATGCGAATGATAATTATTAATATTATTATTAATTATATAAACTTTAAATAGGAATAGGTGCACACTCCTACCTCGTATAAGTTTCGAGCTGGAGAGGTGGGAGGCACCTACCAAATTATATACATATATAATAATTTTTACAAATGAAATAAAAATAAATGAAAATAAAAACATAATGATTTCTAATTCAAGTGTATATGGTATATTGATAAATTATATTTAAATGTAAATTTTGTATGATATGGGGATATAAAAACAAATTTTACCTACATAATAATTTGTTCGTTTACTTTTTGAAAAAAATGTGTAAATAATTTGTTTTTACCGGTTTTAAGTGGGGAATCCTACACAAAATATGGATAATAAAGCAGAGTGTTGGAGTAAAATACATGCTTTCTTTACTCGTTCTTGCTTTCTTCTTGAGAGAGTTATATGAGAATTGTATATTTCTCTGTCTGCTAAAATTCTATTCGTAGAAAATACCTTTCTCAGTTTGGAACACGATGCGAAAACGTAAGCTTGGTATGGCGCGCGAGAACTACATATTATTCTTTTTACATTTTGACAAACAGTGTTTTAATTTTTATGATTAAAAAAAAGTTCTTAATAAAAGTAAGTAATGTATTGAAAACAATCAATAAATT
Organism: Ornithomya chloropus; assembly: GCA_963971445.1. Taxonomy (NCBI): domain Eukaryota; kingdom Metazoa; phylum Arthropoda; class Insecta; order Diptera; family Hippoboscidae; genus Ornithomya; species Ornithomya chloropus. Next base: position 686,418 of record OZ020531.1, read on the forward strand.
GACAAAAGGTAGTGATACTACGCCCTTAATGTGTATAAACGTTCACTTAAAAAGTTAAATACAAAGTACGAGGCAAGAGCTGAAATTTAAGAGAAAAATCTAAATAATTATACATGCATACAATTGCGTGTGAAAGGCGTTTAAATAAATAAGAATTAAAGTTTGTTTAAATATTAAAAATTTTCAATATAAGAGCATTCATGTTAATATGTTGACAGTTAATAATTAAGAACAATCTTTTTTTCTGATTATACCCTGCACCACCCTGTGGAAAAGGGTATATTAAGTTTGTGTGGATGTTTGTAATTCCTAAACGGCAAATGCCACACCCATCTTCAATTATACCGATCGATTCAGAATCGAAATATGCATCGATTTAACGATGTCCGTCTGTCCTCCTGTCTGTTCATCTAAATTTGTGCGCAAGCTACAGGTCGCATTTTCATTTTACATTTTCATTTGAATGGATATGTGAATAAACAGATTAGTCGGTTCTGAGGAATGGGAAACCCTCAAATTATTCATCAATCACCTTTGCATCCATTAAAAGTGACAGTCTGGTGTGCAATTTGGTCAGGAAGAATCATTGGACCTTACTTCTTTGAAAATGAAAACGGCGTAACGGTAATTGTGAATGGAGAGCGATATAGTGATATGAGATATTTGGATGAAATTTGGTACAAGGACATGTTGGCCCAAAGGGGAACCCTATTGAAAAGGGACCGGGTTGGACCATTTTTAGAACCCCTCCCAATATAATTTTTTTTGTATATCAAACAAATAAAAAATACTTATTTCAAAAGATAAAAAAATTTCTAACTTATGGTAGGTATAGAAAAATAAAATTTTTCAAAGAAAGAAATTAAATTGAATAATATATCAAGTGGTGTAGGGTATTTGATGGTCGGGCTTGACCGACTATAATATTTTCATTTGTTCTTTAAAGTTGTGTATACAAAACAGCACTGATTGTCATTCACATATATTACATACGCATGCGCAGGTCAGGAAAACACTGTTTATGATAGTAGTACTTTATATATTAGCTTGGATTTAATCCTAAATATTATTCAAACCATATTTCTCCCATTCATTCAACCAGAGGCATTCTCAACGGTTTCCTTCGTTTTTTTTTTTATTGTTTTTACGTGCACGTTCAAATTCTGAACATATTTTATGGCTCGTGATTGCTTAAGAAAATAACAATCTTATATAAAATTCATTTCAAAGGTACATGGATAGATTACGAGTTTTAAACAAACTTTTAACATTTCTCTTATAACGGCACAATTTAAATTAGTCTTTAAATAAAGAGAATTCAATATTATTAATATATGTAATTAAAGTCTTCATATAAAATGGTGAAATTTTGAGTTAATATTTAGTGAAATCGCGAACCCAAAATCCCAAACATAAAAAATTACCTATGAAGTTGATATTTGGCACATTATTATATGTGTGCATCTATCGATTTGCCAAAAGCGGCACGGCCAGATAGCAGACGCGCAACAATTTACAAAAAATAATTAATTGCAGTAAAAGCCGAAATATAATACATATATTTATAGAGGACGTAATAAAGTCTGTGATGAGGAAATTTTGAAATAAAACTTGTAATAAAATTGAACTGTTTTCTTTTTATCTACATGAAGTCGAATTCTGTTATATTTGAATTATTACTTTTGTATTTTTTTTTTTTTTGTAACGTTGAATTGTTGATATATCCAGTTTCATTTCTTTTTATTATCTCTACATTCTGTTATATTCAATTATTACTAGTATATTTTTCTCTTATTATTGTTACATATATACCTAGTTTCATTTTGTTATACAGGGTGTCCGACGGGAAGGTATACTACTTTGTTTTGCCGCCATTTTGTTAAACATTAGTCTTGACAGTTTATATTTGGCTGTCGTGAAGTTGACACGTGGCAAGTTTATTATGGAAAAATATTCGATAAACCAACGTGTTTTAATTATTAAAACATTTTATCAAAATCAATCATCGATTACTGTGACAATGAAAAAGTTACGTGAAATTTTTGGGAGAAACAACGTGCCACACTATTTATCGTGTAGTGAATGATTTTGAAGAAAGAGGGTCTGTAGGTGATAGGCCCAAGCATGGACCACAACGTACTGCAAGATCGACTGAAAACATTACTGCTGCTCAAGAAAGTGTTCAAAACAATCCATCAGCCACAATCCGATGCCGTGCTCAGGAGCTTGGTCTTCAAAGAACAACTTTGGCCACAATTTTGCACAAGGATTTGCATTTGTTTCCATATAAAGTTCAGTTCTTCCACAAGACCATTTACCCCGCCATACAAATGCCAAAAGAATGTTACAGCTCGCCCATGACAACTCCGATTTTCATGAAAAAATCATAATGAGTGACGAGGCACATTTTCATTTGAATGGATATGTGAATAAACAGATTAGTCGGTTCTGGGGAATGGGAAACCCTCAAATTATTCATCAATCACCTTTGCATCCATTAAAAGTGACAGTCTGGTGTGCAATTTGGTCAGGAGGAATCATTGGACCTTACTTCTTTGAAAATGAAAACGGCGTAACGGTAATTGTGAATGGGGAAAGATATCGTGATATGATTGAAAACTTTTTAATGCCACAACTGCATGCTTTGGGCTTGGCTTGGTATCAACAAGAGGGTGCCACATCACATACAGCCAGTATTACAATGGAATGACCTCTTTCCACAACAAGTTATTTCAAGAAATGGTGATTTTGATTGGCCTCCACGGTCGCCTAATATGACTGCTCCGGACTTCTTTTTGTGGGAATATCTGAAAAGCAAGGTTTATGCAAACAAACCAGAAACGCTTGAGCAACTAAAACAAAATATTGTGTGAGAAAGTAATGAGAAATGTGTTTAAAAGGGCTCGCATTTGGGAGGCTAACAGAGGCGGACATTTATCTGATATTGTATTCCATATATAATTGCCGACATTAAATAAAACATATATCAATATAAGATCCATTCTCTTTCATTTAATCAAAAATTATAAACAAACAAAATAATATACTTTCCCGGCGGACATCCTGTACTACTTTCCCTTTGCATTATTTTATACAATTATGATTGTTTGATGCTTGTTTTTTTTATCACAAGCTGAGCTCTTGCAAACTAGCCTTATTAGCTAGTGCAAACACAAGAGAATCGTCTGAACCATTTACAGTTGAGCTTAGTGAAGACACAACTCCCAAATCATTACGCCTAGCCAAGACTCAAACAAGAAAAGAAAAGCATAGCTAATATATCATAGTCACAAGACCTAAGCAAAGCCGAACTTTTGTTATGACAACATATTATTGTATATAAGTTAATCATTATCAATATAGAACATATTATGGTATAAAGAAAACTTAGAAAATAAACCTTTTATTTTGAAAAAATAAATTTCTTTGAATTGCATACTGGCCTGGGTCTACCCCAGCACCCTTCAGATTCTTTACAAGTCCTTGTCACACCTTCAAATCACAAATGATGGAGGCTATTTATTTAATTTTTTTTTTTGGTCAGAAAGTGTTAATACTTATTAACGAAGATATTTATATAGCTTTTGTTTTTAATGTAATAATTCTTTTAGTCAAAGTTTTTTGTGTCAATATTTTTGTAGAATTATTCATTCTGTTTTTAAGATTGAAATAAAACGTTTGTATGTTATAATAAGTTTTCGGTCTTTTGCCTATTAACTGCGCGTATATAAATTTAAAAATATATGTATAATTGTATCTGGTGAATAATAAAATGACGGGAACTGCAATTCGTTTTGAACCGCTAAACACGGTTAATTATGATACGTGGAAGTTACAGATACGTGCTGTTTTAATTAAAAATGATTAATGGGGTAGATGGAAAGATTCCTTGTCCAGAAGATGGAGACGCAACCAAATGACACGAGATGGATTATAAAGCATGAACAGATATTATGCTATCCATTACACCATTGGGCTGAAGCCATCAATACGGCTTGCTATATAAGCAATAGATGTCCAACCAAATCCTTAAATGGAGCACTTCCATATAAACTTTGGACTGGTAAAACTCCTACCAATACATACATGAAAACTTTTGGTTTAAGCGCATATGTTTTAACCAAAAATAAATCCTTAGGCAAATTTGATTCTATATCTAAAATTTATGTTTTTAATGGTGATATTCAAATATTCAAATGGTCTGCTAAAGAAAATTATTTTTAGCCATGACGTCAAATTTAGGAATGATATGTAATTTAAAACTTGTAATGATGCTAACGATAAACGTACTGTTAACTTAATAATGATATTATAAATAGTCAAGAATCGTATGAAGAAGAGATTGAAGATCTCTGAAAGCGAAGAGCTTAATTTAGAATTGCATCCTTCTACATCAAATCAGCTACAGAAACACGGCAGAGATCGTCCGAAAAAAGTTTATCAGCCATGTGATTATGAAGAAAATGAAGATTTTAAAGAATTTTTAGAATGTGAGTTGCCAATATATGTTTTGGTGACGATCCAAAAACAACACAAGCTCTGAAGACAGTAATTTATGGGAGACAGCCATTGAAGGCGAGCTTATAGCACAACTACTGAATAAAACGTGGATAATAACTGAACGACCAGAAGAAAAAAATTGTGATTGGGAATCTACCAGCGAAGGTGGTAAAAAGAAAGTACGTCTCGTAGCAAAAGGCTGTACACAACGTCCCAGCTTTTGACGAAACTTATTCTTCTGTTGTACGATGTACAACAATGCGTTTATTAGCAGCCCTAGCAGCAGAACTGAATTTAGAGATTCATCAGATGGACATAGTAACAGCTTATTTAAATGGAGAATTACATAAAGATGTTTTTATGAAAATTCCCGAATATATGGCAAATGTATTACAAAAACTGGTCTCTGAAAAACCAACTGGTTCATCTAAAACAAAAAGCGAAAAGATTAAAAATACGGCTAAAGAATGGTTAAATGGTTTAAACAATTATAAATCTCCAGTTTGTAAGTTGGTAAAATCACTTTACGGCTTACGTCAATCAGGATGAAAATGGTATGAAAAACTCACTTTTGTTCTCCGAAATCTTGATTTCATTCAATCTAAACAAGATCCTTGTTTATTCATTAATAAAATAGAAGATAAAATAATGCTTTTAACTATATATGTAGATAATATATTTATTACTCGCTTCTAATGATTCTTCTTGGATTTGTACCATCAAAAAACAACTTGAAAAGTATTTCGAAATGAAAGATTTTTGGGCTAGCAAAGAAATGTCTTGGTATAGAATTTCATCAAAACTTGTCATCACACATAGCTTTTCTAAGTCAAAAAGATTATATACAAACTATACTTAAAAAAATACAATATGAAAAATTGTATACCAAGTAATACACCAATTGAAATTAACTGCAAATTATGGTTCAGTAATCAGCTGGAATTCTAAAAAGCAAGGAACAGTAGCTTTATCAAGCACTGAATCTGAATACTTAGCAATAACCGACGCGACTAAGGAAGCTCTATATTTGAAAGAACTATATCGTGAAATTGGTATACAACAAAATACTGTAATAGTTAATAATGATAATCAAAGTGCGCAGAAGTTGGCCACCAATGCAGCATATCATTCACGCACAAAACATAATGATACCAGACATCACTTTATTTGAGAAAAAATTGAAAATGAAGAAATATGTCTTAAATATATGCCTACCGAAGAAATTCCAGCTGACGTGTTGACCGAAGGCTTAACAGCCTAAAAATATTTCAAATGCATCAAGGCTTTGGGCATGTCAATATTATCAAACATTAAAAAATAAACATATGGTTATTTCTTAGAAGGGAGGTGTTAATACTTATTAACGAAGAAATTTATATAGTCATAGTTTTTTGTGTCAATATTTTTGTAGAATTATTCATCCTGTTTTTTTAACATTAAAATAAATAATAGAAAGTTTACTTTTAATATATCTTTTTGGTTTATGTACTAACTGTGATATTGACAGGCGGAAACCAAAGACATATTTCAAGAAAAAGTTATTCTGCAATTTTGAACTCAAACACCATCGAATGGTTTTCGCGATAACTTACTGTATTTATATATGTATAACTTCATTTTAATGTTTTTTAATAGTTTAATGTGGACATTTCCATTATAAATCCAAGTACAAGGGCCAAAAGTCAACATGACCCCTCACATAAGTTTAACATTAACTGCCCAAGCTCCTCCTAGTATTTTGGAGCCACTTGCACCATCGTTTCGAACAACTACCGCTAAAACCACAACGACTGCTACACCTTTAGGTCCTGATTCAGAAATATTGAACAACTTAACAATAACCTTCCGAACATTCGTAGCTGTTGAAAATGAAATGTTAGCAAATCATGCAAACAGCACAGATGGTGCAGAATTACGGGGGCCGCGTTACTCCTTATCATCTATGATACTGATAGGCGTTATAGCGGGTATTTTAAGTTTGCTAACAGTTGTGGGAAACGTTCTAGTAATGATATCGTTCAAAATCGACAAGCAATTACAAACAATCAGCAATTACTTTCTATTTTCACTGGCCATAGCTGACTTTGCCATTGGCCTTATATCCATGCCGTTGTTTGCCGTTTCCACAATTGTGGGGTATTGGCCACTTGGACCACATATCTGCGATATTTGGCTGGCACTGGACTATTTGGCTTCTAATGCCTCGGTACTAAATCTGCTCATTATCAGCTTCGATAGGTATTTTAGTGTAACGAGGCCACTCACCTATCGTGCCAAGCGGACAACCAAGGGGGCGGCCGCAATGATTGCTGCTGCCTGGGGTATTAGTTTAATTTTATGGCCGCCTTGGATCTATAGTTGGCCATACATAGAGGGTAAACGTACTGTACCTCAGGATGAATGCTATATACAATTCATTGAAACTAATCAATACATAACTTTCCTAACGGCATTGGCCGCATTTTATTCGCCGGTCACTATCATGTGTTTTCTTTATTATCGTATTTGGAAGGAGACGAAAAAGCGCCAAAAGGATTTACCAAATTTACAAGCAGGCAAAAAGGATTCATCGAAACGTTCAAACTCAAGGTTACCCTTTTACAAAGAAGCAAATTTTTATCAATATATTCAAAATGTTTTTTTTTTTGCTGCTTAGTGATGAAAATATAGATATAAATCAGACGGGCATGATGTCAGTGGAGCGTGTGGGATCTGGTGGACCCCATGATCATGATAGTTGGCGACGTCCATGTTCAGAATCTTCAGCCGATGCTGAAAGTGTATACATGACAAATATGGTTCTAGATCCAAGTTATCTAGGATTGCATTCAAGAAAAACAAGAGTGAGTTTTTGTTGAAAAGATTTCCAGCATTTTTATACCCTCTATCTCAGTCGAGAGAAAGAATATTCCAATTTTGTCATTTTGTTTATAACACCTAACCGAAGTTAAAGGCATGGAATGGCAGAATTATATATATATATTCCACTTCTTGAACAATTCGGTTTATCCACAAGTGAATCAGCAAACTAAATATCAAATATAGTTTACTAGGTGGAGGGTATTCAATACCTGATCTAAGCCCAATACAGTTTTTGTACTTTTAAAGTCAATATGTTACTTTACTTTCAGATAAAAAGTTTGAAGCCTATAAGAAACACATATCCTTGTCTAAGTGCTATTAAAAATTGGTGCATAGCGTGGTGGCATTCTGGTCGAGAAGATTCTGATGAGTTTCACTATGAACAAGAAGAACCGTTAAATCTTGGGTAATCACAAGCATAGAAATAATCAAATAGGAAAATATTTATTTTTTATTATATATGTATGTATTTAACATTCTCTAAAAAGTAGTAATTCAGTAATAATTCTAGGAGACCCACTACCGTTACCACTATATTATATTAAGTCAAGTAAAAGTATTAATTTTTATACCCTCCACCTCAGTGATGAGGGTATACTAAGTTTGTTCTTCCGTTTGCAACACCCAGAAGGAGGCGTCAGAGACCCTACAAAGTATATATATTCTTGATCAGCGTCAAAAACTGAGTCGATTTAGACATGTATGTCCGTGTGTGTCCGTCTGTTGTTGGCACTCTCACGGGCGTAAATTTTGAGATATTGAGCTGAAATTTTGTACAGGCATTTTTAGTTTTTGCACGCAGATCACCATTGAAAATGGGCAAAATTGGTCAAGAGCCACGCTCACAATCGACAAAAATCTATTTATCTACTACAAAATATGAGCTACAAACTTGAAATTTGGTATGTACATCTATGAATATTAGCGTCATCGATATGCCAAAAATGAGCGTATTCGGATTACAGACGCGCCCACAATTAATAAAAATTTTTATATCTGCCACAAAAGTTTACCTAAGAACTTTAAATTTGGTACGCGCATACATAGTTATCCCTTTGACTGATGTGCCAAAAATGGGCGCGGTCGAATAATAGACACCACCACAATTTTTAGAAAACCATATTTAACGTAAAAGTAGATTTACATGCTAAGACATACACTATTAGAGGGCGCAATATATATATATATATTTATTTGCCACGCCCTTTTGTGTAGAAGTGGAGGGTATTTAAGATTTGGTCTAAGCCAAATTTAGTTTTCTTACTTGTTTTATTTGAAAATTTTCTTTACTGCCAAAAACAACCGGTTTGGGAATGTCCGCAATACCAAACTGTAGAGAGTATTGAAGGTTATAGATTATATAGATTTCAGCTCAATATCTCAAAATTTATGGCAGGGAGGCTACAACAAAAAAAAAAAAAAAGAAAGAGACAAGAGGAATAAATTAGCTCTGCATATACTTTGGGGGTGTGTATCGCGCAATATACCCCCATATCATTATAATAGTGGGTATAAAAATATTGCAATAATTTGTAATTGAAATAAACTTTTTACATTCCTTACAGTTGCGCTTCGAACGATATTGTACGTGATAATTTTTTTCTAGGAGACAGCGTTAGTGGAGTACGCCCACCAAGTATATTACTACCGGATATTTCACCTACACCCTTTCAATCAACGCTAACCCCAGGATCTCACATGCAAGATGCCCCATTTGAATCAAGACCTCGAAATTCGAGCTCATTTAATAGTCATGATAAAATTGCCACAAGATCTGTCAGTCAAGAGTCAGTTTATACTATATTAATACGCCTTCCACCGGATGGAAGTAATGCGAATAATGGCGTTGAGGCGGCTCCCTCGATAAAAATGATACATGAGAATACTACTTTGACTCCTCACCCTACAATCCCCCGGAAGTCTTTACCGTCAAGGGACTCCGATTATATTCTCCCACTTGGCCGGCGTATATCACACGTCACTACTGAAGTTCGAATACCATTAAATGCTAAAATAATACCGAAAGAAATGGGCAGGGTAGCTCAAATTACAGGTAAAAATATTGCTAAAAAGAAAAAGAAATCACAGGAAAAACGACAAGAATCCAAAGCAGCCAAAACATTGTCTGCCATATTATTGAGTTTCATTATAACATGGACCCCATATAATATTTTAGTATTAATAAAACCATTAACTACTTGTTCAGACTGTATACCCAGCGAATTGTGGGAATTTTTTTATGCACTTTGCTACATCAACTCGACTATCAATCCAGTATGTTATGCCTTGTGCAACGCTACATTCCGACGCACTTATATTCGCATTCTGACCTGCAAGTGGCATACACGTAATCGCGAAGGCATGACCAGGGATGTTTACAATTAAATGTCATACTTAAGTTTCAGTTATTATAGAAAACTAAGTTATTATACTCGTATAAACAGTACTACATACTATATATATACGTATATAGTAGTATATATAAAAACGACGTAAACATATGACACTACATAAACTTCACATCGCAAGTACCATTAAGCCATTAAATAATCTTTGTCTGTAATGGTTGCCTGTATGTTGTGAAATTCTAAAAGATCCACGTAAACAAAATTCAAATGTTAACGTCATAATTTAAGATTGCTTTGTCAAGATATGATAGTATAATTCATTATGTTTAACTAAATTACACATCAAAGTTAAAAACCGGGAATTGCTTTGATATGGGGTTTATATTAAACTCGCTTTTCCTTTCGGCACATAACCATAATGGATTAAAATAACTATGTACATAGACAATAACATTAAACGTGACATTTATTAGTACAAAATGTTGAGTTTTCGATGGGAACACACTATATAGTAGGTAAAACATTACTGTTTACAGAACAATCCCCTTTGGTTAAATGAATTGTGGGCGTGTAATAATATAAACGACTGAATCTCTGTGACAGTCAATACTGATGGAACTTGTATAGCGCAGAACTGCTTACGGTTTGACCTTTTTTATGCACACCACACCAATAGGAGATATACTCACTTTATGAAAAATTTTGTAACACCCAGAACGAAATGCTAGAATCGACTTAGCCGTAGACGTCCGTGATTACACTGATATACAAAATTATTATTTCTGATCAATATACACCACGAGTGGTATAAATTAAAATAACATTAAAACGAGTAAAATACGAGTAAATTAAAATTAGGCCAAATATAATCAACCTTCCATATCTATACGTCTCCTATATGATCACGCCCCCGATGCTCCATGTCACATCGATGTCCTTTATATTATATATGTGTACCAAATATCAATTTCATAGGCAAGAAAACCTACGTACAAATAATAGAAGCATTTAACATAAACATCCAATTTCGAACAACAAACGCATATAACACACAAGTACATACATGTTTAGATCGCTTCAGATGTTAATGCTGACTAAGAATATATTTACTTTGTGGGGTCTTTGATAACTTTTTTTAGAGTACGGAATATCAATCCACCCCTTCTCTTATGTGGATTTTGCCTTTTGGAAAGTGCCTGCAAAGTTAGTTTCTCTCATTTTTCATCAATGTCCTTTAATTTAATTACATCTGTTAAAATTTAGCCGCTTCATACAAAATGTTTAGTAAAATGAAATAAAAAATATTGGCTTTTGCTAAATCTTGGATGCCCACCACATTAATGACTTTTAAACAAATTTATATACTTTTTTAAAAATGTCATATTATTCCTCAATTACTGAACCGAATGTTATGGAATTTGACCGAACTATTCATAGTAGTCCCCTTTATACTTAAAATTTTATTTCAATTGACTAATCCTCTTCTTAGGATGAACAATTTTACTTGAAAGTTTATTTTATATTACTCTTGAATTATAAACCTAAGTTTAGGTACAAATAATTTTTATAAATTAGAATTTAAAAGCGGTCAAATCAGTCATAGACCTTTTTACAATTTCACGAAACAGTATAGTTTTTGACCTTTTTTCTTTATTACCCACAAACAATAAAAGACAAAAATAAAATTTTGCCAGAATATAATATTAACGGAGACTGTCCATATATTTGGAAAATTCGAATCAACCAGTGGACATGTTATGAATGTTAATATGCTTTAGAGATTTATTAAGAATATTTGTCGTAGTATGATCCAAAAATGTAGTTCTTAAGCTACCTTCTGGAAATAGTAAACGAAATATATAAAACTTTTCATAACAAGTCTACCAACCACAGCGTTCATTCTATTGTTGTGACTTAAACCAAAGCGATGAAATCTTAACAGTGTTTTTAATTGTTAAGAAATTAATTGATAACTCCTTACACAACTTTATACTTTTGGTATATGTACACGTAACTAGTTCTAATAATTGATCGTAGTAGTTTGTTCTTTGTTCCGATCTTTCGCGGACGCTTCTAAAATAATTGCAAAAATAGTGCCAATATACAAACAATAGGAAAAAAATTATCAGTATCATACAAAACAAAACAATAAAATAAACCAAAGCCTACATACAGTTATACAAATCATAAAAAAAAATAAATTCCATTATACAAAATAGTGTCAATATACAAACAATAGGAAAAAATTAACAGTTATTTCTTAAATTAACTCACCAGAACATCTCCACCAACATAACTACAAAACAAATCTTTTTACATAAATAAGCACAGGGCCACAAAAAATCCCCAAAACCGATACAAATCATACATGACGCATAATCAACAACAACCTGCAAATTAAAAAATTAAATTAAATTAAAATTAAAAAATAATAATAATAATACATAATAAAAAACTAAGCAGAAACCACCACTTAGGCTTTTATGGCCCAATAAAACAACTTCCTTCCTCCCTTCCCTCTCCTCATAACATCCGGTGCGTTGGGTGGGACGGATGCGGCTTCGGTTGGGGCGAGTGCCTAATCGGTAAAGGCATAACACTTGCCGATTGGGCTCCTCTTCCCCCCTTCCTCAGTCGTATCTTAGGCTACCCAAAGCACAAATCCGTCCGTTTTTGTGTTGCGCTCACTCGGTATGGTGCGAAAATTTAAAATAGATTCCTGCAACATTCGCGGACTGCGGGCGAACTTTTTCGCCCACTCACGTCAGTTTCGGCCCGATATATTTGCCCTATGTGACACTCAGGTGGCTGCAGATTCCGATCCTCAGGATTTCCACCTGCCTGGGTACCACATTTTTCTTAACTTTATCCCCTACAGAGGCCTCGTGGTATACATACGCAATGGTATAGTGTTCCAGTGCCAGCAACAACATTGCACGCAGGATCCCCAATTTACCACATCTTGGGTAAAATTTACGATTCGGACACATACGTTGCATTTCGGGTTCGTTTATCGTAGCCCAAACGCGGAGAGAGTGGTTTCCATTAATGGCTTTGACACCCTCTACAATACCATCACAACTATTCTTCAGGACCACCCGAACAGTAAAATCGTTGTTGCTGGTGATTTCAATGTTCACAATGCGTCCTGGCTACGCCATTCGACCCACACATCCCCGGAGGGACGCGATGCTGAGATTATGGCCTTAGAAAATTGCTTAACGCAATTAGTCTTAGAACCGACGCACATTCCAAGCGTCGATGGGTTGCACACTAATACACTAGATCTTTTTCTTACTTTGCACCCCGATAAGTACGAAGTTAAGACTTTTGCACCTCTCGGTAATTCGGACCATTGCATCATTTCCGCATCCTTTTCATACACTAGTCTTCACCACGTTCCGATTTCAGCCTCGAAACGTGTCATTTTTCAATACGAAAAGGCAAATTGGGCTAAGCTCAATGAATTTTTCAGGCTTTACAACTGGAAACTATGTTTCTTAGATGATAATGTAAATGCCGCTGCGGAAATGATACAAAACATAATTTTGCACGGAATGCGGTCCTTCATTCCGTACAAAAAAATTTCGATTAAACCCAAGGACAACAGTTGGTTTAACCAGACATGCATTGATGCTGTCAGGTCCAGAGAGGAAGCGTTTAGAATATGGCGTTTGAATCCAAACGACCAAATTAATCTGCTTCACGAACAAGCTAGAAGCAGACGCAACCAGGTACTACGTCGTGCAAAAGCTCTGCACGAGCAACGACTGCGTACTAAGATTCTTGCCATCCCAAAAGGTAGCAAGAGTTTTTGGTCGTTTGTAAAAAGATGTAGAAATCAAACTTCGGCATCAATTCCATCTCTCTTTATAGGCGACCAAATAATATCTGACCCGGTTGATAAAGCTGATGTATTGGCTGAAATGTTTGCTTCAAACTCCCTTTTACCACACAGCAATCAACCACTTCCCTACCAACTAGTGTCGAAAGAGTAGCACATACGATGCCTAATCTATTCTTTCGTACCTGGGCAGTAAAAAAGGTTCTTGCTAGTCTCAACACTCGCAAAACTCCAGGGCCGGATGGCATACACCCTCTACTTCTTAGCAAGTGCGCCACCACACTTGCTAAACCATTGCGCAATCTTTTTAGTAGGTGTTATCATGCAAACACTTACCCAAAATGCTGGAAGATTGCCAATGTACAACCGGTACCTAAAAAAGGTACCCCTTCTGACCCTGCAAACTATCGGCCAATCGCTATTTGTAGCGCTATAGCCAAAACAATGGACACAATTTTAAACTTTCACCTGATGAGCTATCTTGAGGCCAACAACCCAATCAGCGACCGTCAATACGGATTTCGCAAAAATCGATCCACTGGCGACTTATTAGCTTACCTTACGGAAAAGTGGTATCGAGCTATTCGCCACTTTGGCGAAAGTAAGGTTGTTGCTTTGGATATCTCTAAGGCGTTTGACAGAGTATGGCATGATGCTCTGTTGTCCAAATTGATAGCGATTGGTGTAAACAACAACTTCGCTCAACTTATATCGAGCTTCTTGAGTAATCGTTCAATTAGGGTTGTGATTGACGGTTACTCTTCAAATCAGTATACCCTAAATGCGGGCGTACCTCAGGGCTCTGTTCTCTCCCCTTCCCTTTTCCTGGTGTTCATCAATGACCTTCTGTGCTTGACGGAGAACCCTGTTTACTCTTTCGCTGACGACAGCACTCTATGTCATTCATTTTCCTTTAATAAAAGGCCTAGCAACGCGGAGATAGAAAACAAACGCTGCATAATGAATGAATCATTAAATCGCGACCTCATGAAAATCTCCGAATGGGGTCAAGTAAACAGGGTTAATTTCAACGCCAATAAAACACAGTGCTGTCATCTGTCGCACAGGGACAATGATGGGCGCCCTCTATCCTTCGACGGCGTAAATGTGGAGGAATCGGCCGCTCTTGACATTCTGGGTATGCGAATTCAGTGTGACGTCCGCTGGACGGAGCACTTGTTCGAATTGTCCAAAGCTGTAGCCAAGAACTTGGGTTTTTTAAAACGGTTTAAAAAATACTTTACACCAGCCGACATCCGAAATATTTACGCTGCCTATATTCAGCCGAAACTTGAGCACAACTCGTACGTGTGGGCGGGAGCCTCTAACACATGTTTGGAGACTCGCGATCGCATACAGCGAAAGGCTCTAGTGATCAAAGGTGACGAGGAAGTATCTAACTCTCTCGACACACTTGAACACCGGCGAAATGTGAGCTGTGTTGTGCTTATGTACAGGTACTTCTATGGCATATGTTCGCCTCTGGAACCACCTACCTCCAGGGGTATTTCCCGCCGTGCCTAGTGTGCGCAATTTCAAAATCAACGTACACAAACACTACTCCCTCGATCCTTCTTCCTCTAATCCCTTCTAACCACCACCGTGCTTGCACGTATAGGGGTCATCCCCTGAGTGGATGGTTATATAATAAAAAAACAAGTAAGAAAACTAAATTTGGCTTATACCAAATCTTAAATACCCTCCACCTCCACAATGGTGGGCGTGGCAAATATATATGTGTATTGCGCCTTCTAATAGTGTACATATTACGTATCAGCATGCAAGTCTACTTTTACGTTAAATATGTTTTTTTTTAATAGTGGGCGTGTCTGTTATCCGACCGCGCCCATTTTTGGCAAATCGGTAGATGGGATAACTATATATATACGTACCAAATTTCAAGTTTATAGCTCATATTTTGTGGTAGATAAATAGATTTTTGTCGATCGTGGGCGTGGCTTTGGTCTGATTTTGCCCATTTTAAATAGCGATCTGCGTGCAAAAACTAAAAATGCCTTTACAAAATTTCAGCTCAATATCTCAAAATTTACGCCCGTGAGAGTGCCAACAACAGACGGACACACGGACATACATGTCTAAATCGACTCAGTTTTTGACGCTGATCAAGAATATATATACTTTGTAAGGTCTCTGACGCCTCCTTCTGGGTGTTGCAAACGGAAGAACAAACTTAGTATACCCTCATCACTGAGGTGGAGCGTATAAAAAAAAAATTGAACTTCATAGATATAAGAATTATTATTAAACATAATGGGCTGTATTGGTAATTTTGTGAAAGCCATTGCATTTGAATAAACTCCCAGACTAGACAAGTTCTATTGACTTATTCCTCAATTATTAATACAACATATGTATATATAATACATAAGCGTACGTCTCTACTGCATATGCCTTCAATCACATACATATGATTTTTTTTTTTATAACGGAGGGTACCACGTTGTTACACGTGGTTATGTGGGAGTCTGACATACCCACTAAAAACCCCACTCCGCGGTCCTATCCTCCCTAGGGTACCACCTTACAGTATTACTTCACAGAGAGGAAAATGGGCCCAGCCTACACTTGAATTTCAAACAGTTCGCGCTTATTCAGCCCTCCTTCACAGGGTCTCTACGTGGTTCCTTTCCCTTTCTAGGGTCCTAAGGCAGCTGACTACGCTGTTAGCAAATTTACTAATGATGTCCCACTTTTGGGGGCATTGTAGCATAAGACTAATAGTGTTATATGGCGACAAATTGCCACATACATATGATGTATAAATACATATGTAATAGTCCGCGTAATATATATTACACATGAATATGTGTAGCTAGCTAACTGGAATGAAATGTCTTGAGATATGTGAGTATTCAATGTCGATACTGACTGAAATAGCTCAGTTTCTTTTTTTGTTTGGATGACAATGATAATGATGACGAAACCAATGATGAGAACGAACGCTTGCAATGTGTGTGCCTTATTGTTTCTGGATCTGTTAATGTATTGGGATACCTTAGCAATCATACTACGTGCATTGAATAGCATAATCAAGAGCTCCTTTAAACTCGCTGACTAACTGGTCAACTAACTACATGTTCATATAGTATTTGCCAAAAAAAATGTCTCTTACATTTTTACATAGAATATCGTTAAATTGAGGACATTGAATTCAATTTCATTTAGGTGTGAAAAAAAATAGGGTTCTACAATAATTTCGTTAAACAAAATATAATATAGAATTATTATTTTTTAACGTAGTTGAATCGATTCCTCTTTTATGTACAGTACTGTTAGAATCATACTGGTGCTGTTATGGGTAGTGGCGTTGAAGAAAAGTATGTGTTGTTTAAAGAATGGCATTTTCTCAGCATCGATATTCCTTCTGATTATTTTATTTAGTTTAGGAGCCCAGGGCATTTAACAATATAGTGAATAAACAAACGAATATACATTCCTATGGCTTTTAAAGTCGTCAACTGATCCGCTAAATTGAAAATCACAGTAAGCAAAAAATTAAAAACATAAGATATAAGTAAATATGTACATGAATCCAAAAAAAGGAAAAATGAAAAAATTAATCATATGTACATACTATAGATACACACGTTTCCTAGTTACCCTTATTATTTGAAAATAAATACAACTATAAATAAGTGGAACTAAGCATCCAAATAAATACGGGGATAATTAAGCGTTACTAGTGGAACTACATACTAAACAAAAATAGAAAAAATCAGTAGCACATATGCGAGATCCGATATCAATCGTTTTATGCTTACTTTAACATATTACAAATTTTTAAATTGCAAACGAATTTCGATAATATTTCAATATTCACCTACCCGAAAAGTCTCACGCAGTCCAGAGAACGCCATAGTGGGCCATGGTGGTTGACTCTATAGAGATGTGATAACCTAATTTTAATGGCCAGGGTTTGTTTTTATAGACTTATACGGCAGATTCGCCCACAATTGTCTAAAATCTAAATTCAACTTGCATATACTATTAGAGAACGAAATCATTTAAAATTTTGCTTAATCCGAAGTTCGTTTTCTTACTTATACAAAATCAATCGCACTACCACTCTTGAATTTTATTATTTGGACCAGACGGTCTGAATTATTAGCTGCTCGAGGAATTCATCGAATATACTGAGCTCCAGAGCCGATGAAAATCTGAAAAAAGTATTATATATATATATGTGTGTATACAGATGTTTTCCGCGAAGGTTTGAAAAGTTTTAATGGTGACAATATAATTAAATATTATATGTAAACTAGTGCCTGTAAAAGTAATAAAATCTCCTTACAAAGGATATCAAAGGGTATAATTAATAGTGGGTGTGATATATCCAAAATAAGTTCAGGAAGGTAGCACTTACACGTTCACTTTTGCAAACCATAAAAGTGATTGTGTACTAAAACTTAAATAAGAGTGCATCTGTACTATCTTCAAATTTAGTTTAAATAAAATATAATTGACAAGTATATAATTGGCAAGTAGTAGTTAGGGATACATGCATGTAAGATACAGCGTAAGTTTACAGAGTAACAGTAACAAACTAAAACACAAAACAAAAGAGTAACACAACGAGACAATATTTTCCAGAACAACGTCCTCCATTCCACAAAATGATGCGTGGGATAATTCTGTTCTAATTTGTTGGTGTTCTTTAAAATTGACTCTTAATGTCGTCATCCTCAAATTGATCAAAAATATATATACTCTGTACAGTTTCTGACACCACCTTCTTGATGATGGAAACAAAATAGCAAACATATGTCGATAAAGCCCGATCATTTAATGCCATGGGTCAGTTTAATATAATTAAATATGTATATATGGTAACAAAAATAAACCTTGCATATGAAATGCTTGAACGGAAGGGAACTTATAATGATATATAAAAGTAACTATGTTAACAGGTGAATAGTGAAATAGCGACGAAAGACAAGTTTGATCGTTTCACCTGTATGTGCGTATTGTAATGTATGTGGTGCATATTAAAATGGCCAATCGCAAAAAAAAAACAAGTAAGAAAACTAAATTTGGCTTAGGCCAAATCTTAAATACCCTCCACCTCCACAAGGGTGGACGTGGCAAATATATATATACTGCGCCTTCTAGTAGTGTATGTCTTACGTATCAGCATGCAAGCCTATTTTTATGTTGAATATGGTATATTGTAAATTGTAGGCGTGTCTGTTATCCGACCATGCCCATTTTTGGTAGATTGATGGATGGGCTAACCTTAAATAAGTGCTCTAAATTTCAAGTTCTTAGGTAAACTTTTGTGGCAGATATAAAGATTTTTATTTGTTTTTATTTTATTTATTATCTCTAATCTAAATACTCTCATTATTGGCATATCGATGAAGCTAATATTTATAGATGTATACACCAAATTTCAAGTTTATAGCTCAATTTTTGTGGCAGATAAATAGATTTTTGTCGACTGTGGGCGTGGATCTTGACCGATTTAGTCCATTTTAAATAGCGATCTGCGTACAAAAATTAAAAGTGTCTGTACAAAATTTTAGCTCAATATCTTAAAGTTTACGCCCGTGAGAGTGCCAACAACAGACGGACACACGGATATACATGTCTAAATCGACTCAGTTTTTGACGCTGATCAAGAATATATATATTTTGTAGGGTCTCTGACGCCTCCTTCTGGGTGTTGCAAACGGAAGAACAAACTTAGTATACCCACATCACTAATGTGGACTGTATAAAAAAATTAAATTAAATAATTTAAGAAACTTTTAAATTAAGTAACTTTTATGACAAATGAAATGCACTAGTAGGTAAAATAATGCTTATATGTTTAATTGGGTGTAGATACTTTACTTGAAAGTAGTCGCCTCTGAAAATGCCACAGTCCAGCTACGCTCCTACGCCAAGCGGTATCTAAGTTTATAAAAGTTAGTCTAAGCGAACAATCTAGATTGCAGAACTTTTCATGAAGGAATCAGCTAATAATGCATCATAAATATCCGTGTATTAAAGTACTGGAATGTTAATATTGGACGCATGTATGTTTCATATGTGTTTTGATTTAGTCCGTCATTATACCTTGCACCTTAGGGAAGAGTATGTTTCATACGTATTTTGATTTAGTCTGTCATTATACCCTCCACCTTAGGGAAGAGGGCATATTCATTTTGATCATCCGTTTACAACACATCGAAGGAAGCCTCGGAGACCCCACAAACCATACATATTCTTAATCAGCATGAAAAGAGAAATTGTTTGAGACATGTGCGTCCGTGTGTCCGTCTGTTGTTGGAACTCTCACGGTCGTAATTTTTGAGATATCAAATCAAAACTTTGCGTACGTATTCGCCCACAATAAACAAAAATCTCAACATACCTCGAAAAAAATTGTATCTTTAAAATATTATATATCGCACAATACTATGCCTATCAAGTTGAATTTGGTATAATTTAATAATACTCTTCTTAATTATACATAAGTTTCTATAAAAGTTTATAGGAATGAACGAGGTCCTGAGTTGCTGCGGGTAATGTTGTTGTTGTTGCTCTTGTGCTCCTGCGTAGCTTTAAGATATATTACTTATTTTAAATCTCAATTAGCTGTTATATTTAGCTAAGTTCTAATGAATAAATAAATAAATATATATAAGTGGTACCGTTGTCCAACACTGTGCCAAAAATGGACGTGATTGAATAACGCAAACGACCTTAATTAAAAAAAAAAAAACACTATTTGTTGTTTAAAAATGACCTGAATAATAATATACACGCAACAATTTAATGCAATAGGAACTTATTTTTAGAGGGTTATAAAAGGTGGAGGGTATTTAAGCTTCGGTCTTAACCGAAATTTTCTATCTTGTTAAGATTGATTTTTCTCATTAGTTAGGTTGCGATGAAAAGTAATTTGTACGCATGTAATGTTGAAAATACTGCTGCCGTCTTGATATTTACCTGCAACGTTGCTTTCCTTCTGTAGTTTTTCATCGTTGCTACTTTAATGCGATGGTAAAGTAAGGGTTTTAATTAGATTTGTCCTGAAGTGGACAAAACAACAACTACATGAACACAATGAGTAAGATTTTCTTTTTTATATACAAATATGCACGTCTGCATACGCATGTATGTGTGTGTTTTATGCAGTCTACCTATGATTCGCTTTTCCGGGTAAGACATGTTGGCGACGACACTGACATATTTGGTCAACCATGTTTAGAGTCTTGACTGATATCGATAGATTTGAAACGAATCAAATTGTTTCGAACAGAGATCAACGGAATGTTACAAGTACACGATACAAACCTGTACCTTATATACTCTAATGTGCATTTATACTCACAGACGTCACTTCCAATGATACGATGAAGTACCTAACCAACTGAATACCCAGAAAACTGAAATGAAAACAACGGTGAGTATTTCTCTGGGACTGCATATCAGTGGAATGCATAAATCATCCTCATCTTCATCATGCTCATTGGGGAGTAATAACTGTGATGGCCTTTGCAACGTTTGTTATATTCTTCGATGCAACATTACCTTGCGTTTGGGGATACACAGTACGTCTACCGTATTGGGCACAGTGTTACAAAGAAGAGAAAAATTATTAACAGATATTCGATTCGTATTTGTACATCCAAGAGTGAAGCCATACTTAACCCAAACTTTCATACAGAACGATTATGCAATGATTTGCAGCGACATTTCAAATTATATGACACTGTGCCTTCATTCTCCACACTCTACTAATATTCTGTGTACGTGGCTTCGATATTTCGTTATTTAAGGAAAATCTTCTTTATATGCTAGACAGAAGAGCGTTTTTCAGTTGCTTGCATTCTATACTTTATACCCACCATCAGCCTAAGGAGACTAAATTCATTAAAATACAAATATTATAATGTTTTATTTACAAATGGAGGAATCTTAAAAACTGAAGACCTATGAAGGATTCATTATTGCTACAATATTTCAAAATGTCTTTAGCTGACTTTTACCATACAATGATACCAGCATATAGAATAATACCAGTTTAAGTGTAAAGCCCTTGTTTTATAACCACCACCTCAAATGTAAATTCACTTAACAGGCAGACAATTTACTAGGTATGTGTATATCCTATATTGCTGATCAGCATTAGAATTCCGTCCAATTTTAATTTAAAATATAGCCCCTGTAACGTGGAAAATTCAAAAATACGCTATGAGTTTTGTAGTGGGTGTGGAGCGATTACGAATACATATTTAGATATAAAAGAAATAAAATAAGATAGAAAAGTTCGGTTAAGACTGAAGCTTAAATATCCTCCATCTTTTATAACCCTCTAAAAATAAGTTCCTATTGCATTAAATTGTTGCGTGCATATTATTATTTAGGTCATTTTTAAACAACAAATAGTGTTTTTTTTTTTTTTTTAATTAAGGTCGTTTGAGTTATACAATCACGTCCATTTTTGGCACAGTGTTGAACAACGGTATCACTTATATATATATACCAAAGTTCAACTTGATAGGCATAGTATTATGCGATATAATTTTTTAAAGATTTCAATACGGTACAGCGAAATTGTACTAAGAAAACGTACGCAAAGTTTTAATTTAATATCTCAAAAATTACGACCGTGAGAGTTCCAACAATAGACGGACATGTCTCAAACGATTTCTCTTTTCATGCTGATTAAGAATGCATATGTTTGGGGAGTCTCCGAGGCTTCCTTCGATGCGTTGTAAACAGATGTTCAAAATGAAAATACCCTCGTGGAGGACATAAAAAATTCGTAAGTACCTCCCAGACTACTGCATATACATATACAATATATATGCACGGTCATGTTTAATCTATGCACACAATTCTTCGCTGTTAAGTATGTTTACTAATTATAATATTTGCATGCACAGTGAAGAGATGCCAAATGGGTGGAGTCACAATAAACAACCAATGAGAAACAGTTATGCGTGTTTGCGTATACAAACACTTAAGCAATTGCGCACACGACTATTTTCGACTATTTTCTCTATAAATTTTGCATTTTGCATGAACGCCGACTACCTGTTATAAATCAAAACATGTCGAATCATTATGTAAAAAATTATACCTGCACTAAGTATAATATAAAGGTTTATTTTTATTCCCTCTGCATAAAGTACATTTGAGTTTACCCTACCGTTTGCAATACCTATGAGGCGTCAGAGACAAACATTTCTACACTATTTGCAGGTGTAATTCAGAAATCGTCACTTCTATAATCAAGATATTCCATTTAAAGTATTAGAAACCATCAAATGAAATTTAGGTATAAATTTGTATAACTGCTTAACCGCAATGATTGTATAGATTCAGAGATTGAATTCCTTTAAATATTCATAGTATCGAAAAATTAAATACTGCGAGAGTCGTCGCAGACGTTTTCAGTTGGTGTGCGTGACCATAAATTTGGAAATATATACATATAGTTATCAGGTGTTAAGTATGTCCTGTACCATTTGCGGCAATAGGTGTATTGAGTTTGTGCGGATATTTGTAAAATCCAATAGTGCAGGGTATTAAATAGTCGGGTATATACGATAATAATTATAATAACAATTTTATAAAATAATAAATAATAAATATTCCGAAAGATTAAAAAAAAGACCACTTTAACTCGTTTTTACGTCTTACTTGAAGCCACTATGAAACAAAATTATTGGTAATGTCAAAAAATATATATATATGTTAATATATATATATATATGTTAAAAATGAAAAGTTCAGCGTCTGCCTATACGTTCAAAAATTTATCACATCATTGTTATCAAAAATTTTAATTTGTTATAAATTTCATTCTTGTTTTTTTTTTTTTAACAGGCCACTGAAGGACCACTCTCTTCGGTAATTCAGAATGATGTGCACGATGATGGATAAATATGATATATATATATATATATATATATATATATATATAGTAGAAGTCGTATTTCTCTCCGACGTGTACAAGTGCCATTTGTGTGGGTTGGACTTTATTTGTGTTTGTGACAAACTACATTTGTATTAGCGATGAAACCTCATTATTTGTCATAAATATCCATATGTGCACATATTTTGTGTACTTTGCGTCTCTTGTATAACTTTGTTATTCTCTTAAAATTGTTCCTCTTGCAAAATTACTGTAAAAATATTTATAAATAAGATACGTATAAATATATATTTGTATGGCTCTGCTGCGTGTATTATATTGTTTGCGAGCACTAGTTGTTATTTGTGTGCAATTGTGAATTTGAGTTTGTGTTTGGTGAACGAATCAAACGTGTTTCTTATACGTGCCTCGGGGCTATAACCATTTGAAAACAAGCGTATTTCGTATTCGGTTGCGTGCTTCCATCTTGAGAGTACATAAGGCAATCGATGTCGCATCAACTTCCATATAATAACATACGTCTTTTTTCCATCAACGACGAATTTTCAACATTTTTGGATTAGAACTTAATAACGCTTACCCTTAAATTATTGTACTATTAACAATATATAAAAAAACACGGTCATAATTTCGCTAATATAGAGAAGCTTAGTTTGTATTAAATTTTTTTTTTTTTTTCGTTTCTAGTTCACTTCAGTTGGTGTTTTTGTTACTTGTCCTGAATTTTCTTTTTGGTGCCTCAAAAATACAGCTCTATTTAAAAGAAGCGTTTGCAACACTGGTTAACATTCTGACAGCAGCGAGCTGTGACTACCGTCAACGTTGCAGTAGCAGCAGCATACGGACATCAGTATTTTAATGTACATTTTGATTACGGTAATGTGGTGCAAATTTCGTTTAGCAAAATATTATAACTACAGTGCTCCATTAATATAATTTACTAAAAATTCCAAAGTATCAAATTGTAAGCCGCGTGAAAACAAAAGCGAAAATTACTTTATGACTCTTATTTGAAGCTGTTCAAAACAGCTGTCACATTTTGAAGCAGAAAAATTTACTTGCAAATTACCGTTTGTTTTGTGACCAGTTCCGATTGATTGATAAACTAAATCAAAATGTGTGTGTGTTTATAATTTTTTATAAGATATGAAATAATATCTAATTCTCTCTTTCGTCAATTATTAAAAATCACAAAAAAAAAATAAATACATAATCTGAAGTTTATGTTCACATCAAATTTGAAATCGTTAATAATATAAAAAAGAAATTAAATGAGTGACCGGGTATGTGCCTTCAAGTTATTGTTAAGTTGATATTTACTTGTAATTGAATAACAAAAAAGTTAAAATATACTTGCACCATACTTAAGTAATAATAACCCAAAGGTTATTGAACGGCATCACATTGGATAATTTCTATTTAAGAATGGATCCTTCGCTTGGTGATTCTCGCTATAATCTCTATTATTCGATGGGTACTATTGGCCTTACGTTAGCCGACCAAACCGACATTTATGGTAATCCCACGTCTGTGGCTGTACTGAGTGGACGACCACCCAGTGCTGGCCTGTTGCAAAGTATGATTGGTTCAGCAACAAGTGTAGGCTTAGGAGCGCGTAATTCTGGTATAACGTCATCTACAGGGCAATGCCAAACTGTAACAAATAATGCCGGCGGTCAGCAAAATCAACATCGAGGCTTGAAACGAGCAGGATCAGATTGCTATGAAGATCATCATCGGGCCGGTGGTGGTAATCCCGGCAGTAGTACTGGTATTAGCTCTCTACAAGCCCTGGAAAGCTGCAGTGCATCTGCTCAACACGCCAATCAACCGCAACAATCGGGCATTGGATCTGGTGCGCCAGATTTGACTGATGATGTGTATAATCCATTACAAAATAAAAAATCTCCTCCAGCTAATGGTAAAAAAACTAAGGGGCGTGTCAAAATCAAAATGGAATATATTGACAACAAATTGCGGCGCTACACAACATTTTCAAAGAGAAAAACTGGTATCATGAAAAAGGTAGGCCTATTAAATATGATACTACCCCGCGTTTTCTATATAGCACTAACTTGTACCACATAGCACTACTTTATGATTAATTAAATTTTGGTATAAAATTGACGTAAAAGTGAATACATTCATATGGAAATTACTACGTAGATATTTACTTATGAATTCATTTGTTTGTACAATCGAATAGTACGTCATAACTGTTCGGTTTTAGAACAAAAGGATCTAGGATTTAGTCAAGAAGCTCACAAGCGTAATTGTTGTCAATAGTAAACATAAGAAGCCAAAGCATATGAATGTGGCCTAACGTGCCTATATACCTCTACATATACCTATAGACGTCATATGTATATATATTGACCCAGAGGCAGGATTTCGTGCACTTCGTTTGAATTTCTTTTGTTGTTTTTACGATTTTCACAAACATATCGTGGCCATATGGCTTTTGAATTCTTAAGCTTTTAATGTTTAAATGTATGGAAAGGAGTTGGTAAAATTGCACGCACATATTGTAGGACGGTACTACACACACATACATATTTAATTTAACCTTTGCTTAGCTTCAGTAGCAGTGCCGGTGACATCGGCTATGGTCGTAATATTAATTACGATGATGATGATCGTAGCGGTGGCGTTGTTAACAATGCAGCGATTGCTTGCGAAAGAGCTCCCAGATATATTTATTTATTTGCGAATAATTTTAAAAATCAGGAGCTGCTATGCTTTTTGCGGCTCGCTTTTTGTTTGCTTGGAGTGTTGTTTTTGATGAAACATGTACATAAATATATATGTATAACATACATACATATATGGTTATTGCTTGAATGCTTATTGAAATTATATTTACGCTCCCAGGTACATTGGGACAATAGTTACATACGTGATGTGTGCAGTAAACAATGGCTACTGTTTGATGCTACTGTACGCCACACCACACAACTCAGCCTAACTGAATTAGACAGTGTTCGTGTAACGTGTCCTTTATGCGGCAATCTGTAATGGGCGCAGCCAGCACAACTGCTTGTTAAATGTTTGTAGTTAGTTGTCAGATCAATAATTGGTAATATTTAACATTTAAATTGCGAATAGGTTTCTTGCCATCTAGCATTAATAAATGTGTTTTTTCATCATCACGCGTGTATGTAAGTGTTTGTGCGGGTTTTCACATATGTTCTGAAGTCCAATTGTGCACGTATATATCAATATATATAAATATGGACGCATTAAAAAGGTTATACCATGAATACATTTATATATTTTATATTTATACAAAAATAGGTGTACAATGTATGTAACAAAGATTGGTTAACAAAGTTTTTCGGCGCGGCGTTGAGTTTCTGATGCTTCCTTATGGGTTATAAATGTTTTGACAAAGTGTTACCTCGAGTAGTGGGTATAAAAATATTCAGTTATAAAAAAAATATTTTATTACTAAGAAATAATAATTTATGTATAAAAGTTTGTATTTGCCTATAAATAAACAATTCTTATGATGTGCAAATCAGTGATATCTTTAGTGATCGTGGGTGATCGTCTTTTGCTTAGTTTGGTTGTAATTTACTTTCTACACCATATGTACATATGTATATACCTGTTAATATTTATACAATGTATTATTGTATTATATATATATATGTCAGGAAGTTGGATTGTTGAGTGGGGACAAATTGGAATAATATACGTAATGTTAAATTTATATTAATACAAATGCGTGGATGTCCGCCTAATTTTTCGTTAATTTATATGCAACTAGCATATAACGGACATATATAGAGATATTCATACATCATATGAGGTCATATATGTATCATAACGATAAAATAGTAAATGATTTGAAAAAAGATGTCATCTATAGCTCTTACCATACCTAATTACGGTACGTTTATTAGACGATGGATCCATTTGATTTAAATTTTTATACCCTCCACCTCAGTGATGAGGGTACACTAAGTTTGTTCTGCCGATTGCAAAACCCAGAAGAAGGCGTCAAAGACCCTATATATTCTGGATCAGCGTCAAAAACTGAGTCGATTTAGACATGTATGTCCGTGTGTCCGTCTGTTGTTGGCACTCTCACGGGCGTAAATTATGAGATATTGAGCTGAAATTTTGTAAAGGCATTTTTAGTTTTTGCACGCAGATCGCTATTTAAAATGGGCAAAACCGGTCAAGAGCCACGCCTACAGTTAACAAAAATCTATTTATCTGCCACAAAAATTAAGTTATAAACTTGAAATTCGGTATGTACATCTATGAATGTTAGCTTCATCGGATTACAGAAAAGCCCACAATTAATAAAAATCTTTATATCTGCCACAAAAGTTGACCTAGGAACTTGAAATTTGGTACGCGCATATATAGTTATCTCATTGACTGACGTGCCAAAAATAGGTCAGATAATAGACATGCCCACAATTTACAAAAAACTATATTCAACGTAAAAGTAGACTTGCATGCTGATACGTAAGACATACACTATTAGATGGCACAATATATATATATATATATTTGCCACGAACACCGTTGTGGAGGTGGAGGGTATTTAAGATTTGGCCTAAGTCAAATTTAATTTTCTTACTTGTTTTTACAAGATTATTTTAATTAAATCTTATCTGCAGTAAAAATAAAATTTTATAACAAGTTTGTGCTGATTTACTGAGATTTAGGAGTTACTTATTATATCCTCTGCCACAAGTGGTATAGGATATAAACATTGTACGTACGGAAGTTCCAAATATTTTCGATCCGTTCAAAAGTTTATAATATTTTCTGTTTACAGCACCCAGAAGAAAGTATATATATATATATATTTGAATACTTTCAAAATCGATGTAGTCATGTCCTTCAATGTGTCTGTTTTTGAAACTTTTACAGTTAAAAGATATGAAATTATTAAAATTCTTGTACAGACTCTCCTTTGACATAAGTGGAAAATTTATAGGAATGGTATTTCCTACCACTAGTGGTTTAGGATCACTATCAAAATAGTTATACCCTGCACCACCCTGTGGTAAAGGATACATTAAGTTTATGCGGATGTTTGTAACTTCTAAACGATAAATGACGCACCCACCTTCAGTTATATCAATCGATTCAAAATCAAAATCTGAATCGATTAAATCATGTCTGTTTGTCCATCTAAATTTGTGCGCAAACTACAGCTCGCATTTTTTGAGATATTTTGATGAAATTTGATACGAGGACACGTATTGGCCCAAAGGGGAACCCTATTGAAAATGGACCGAATTGGACCATTTTTAGAACCCTTCCCCATATGATATCCTATTATATTTTGAGATATTTCGATGAAATTTGGTACAAGAACATATATTGGCCCAAAAGGGAACCCTATTAAAAATGGACCGGATTGGACTAATTTTATCTTATTATTTTTTTGAGATAAATCTAAATTATCATTTTGAAATTTTTGAAAATACAAGTAGGTATTGAAAAATAAAATTTTTCATTTTTCAAAAAAAAACAATTAAATTGAATAATATAATTTTTTTTTGTTTATTTGTTTATTCATTCTATTAGTTACAAAAACCAATTTTCAACTAATATATATTTATATAGTTATATAAATAAGAATATAAAAAATAAAATTTTTATAAATAAAATAATAACACTGGCCGCAGCATCAGCAGCAACAACAACAACAACAACCTCTAGAACAACTTAGAATAAAATTAAAAATAATATATGCTAAACTTAATATTAAGCTTACAACTAAAGGTTACAATTAATGAGGCAAAAGGATATTATAAAATCAATTAATATATAAAAATAACAACAAAGTAATAAAAGTGCTATAAGTACATATAAAAAAGAAAAAAAAACTATTGGTTAAGGACCAATGATTCTAATAGTTTGGTAGATTAAGTAAGTAATTCCTTATAACATCAACTGAGTCAACGGACGGATCAAATAAAAAATAATTTTCATTAAATGATTTACACAGGACTCGGAACGGACCAAACATCTGATAGTTTGTACGACAATGCGTTAGTTTTATAGGAATATAATGGCGAGTTAACCTACTTGGTACATTAAACGGAATATTCTCTAACAAGAAAGGAGACGATATAGTGCCACGAATTAACTTAACCATGAATATAACGCTCAACATGGTACGCCTTTTTTCAAGCGATGGCAAATTAATAAGTAACAGCCTACTTTCATAAGGAGGGAGAGAGCGACGAGTGTCCCAGCCTAGTCCACGAAGGGCAAAAATGAGAAAATTTCTTTGGACTGACTCCAACAAATCAATCTGACATCTATAACTTGGAGTCCAGACAACACATGCATATTCCAAAACTGGTCTCACTAGAGCAGTGTTAAAGCCTTTTACAAATATAAGGATCGGTAAATTCCTTAGACCACCTTTTAACGAACCCTAATAACGATTTAGCCTTATTCACCAAGGCTTGAATGTGTAAATTAAACTTCAGTCTTGAATCAAGTAGAACACCTAAATCTTTAAAAGAATCAACACTAGCAAGCAAGTTATTATAGATATAGTAATCAGACGGAATGGCAGTAACCCAGTTAAATGACATCTTTTTACACTTATTTAAATTCAAAAGCATTCCGTTAACAACGCACCATTTAGCCAAGCTCGAAAGGTCAGACTGAAGAGTAACAATAGAACCCGGAGAATCAATCCGATAATAAAGCTTAACATCGTCAGCAAACATCAAGACTTTAGAGCTACGAACTGACGTGGGAAGGTCATTAACAAATAGCGCAAATAAAAGTGGCCCCAAGTGACTACTTTGTGGTACTCCTGACGTAACTACGATTTCCCTCGACAGGCAACGATTAAATGACACACATTGAGATCTGTTGGTAAGGTAAGAATAGAACCAGCGAACAAAGTTGTCCGGAAAGCCCAAACGTCGAAGTTTAAACGTTAAAAGATTGTGATCCACTGTATCAAATGCTTTTGAAAAATCCGTAAAAATTACGTCCGTTTGTTTAAAATCAGAGAACGCTTGACATATATAATGTGTAAATTCCAACAGATTTGTTGAGGTTGATTTACCCTGGGTAAAACCATGTTGGCAAGGTGAGAGTACTGATCTAATCGCTGACTTAAGACTCTTAGCTATTAATGATTCAAATAATTTTGGCATCACGCTTAGTTTAGCAATGCCTCTGTAGTTCTCGACATTCTCCCTCGAGCCATTTTTATACAATGGTAAAATATGGCTGGTTTTCCAGATGGAGGGAAAATATCCTTGACTCAGACTACTATTAAATATATGCGTTAGCGGAATATTCAGAAAAGGAGCACAGTTCCGAAGAACACAAGAGGGGAGTCCATTAGGACCAGGTATTACGGAGAATTTTAGGGCAGAAAGGGAGGAAAGTACATCATCCCCAGATAATATGATTTGCGGAAAAATATCAAACGAACTTATTGGAAATGGGTAATTATCAGATGAAATATAAAAACGAGAATAATTCTTTTCAAAAAAGTCAGCAAATAAATTAGCAATCACAGATGCGTCTGATGATTCACAATTTTCGTAGCACATTACGGACGGAAAGTTCCTAACTTTTCTTTTAGAATCAACAAAGCGAAAAAATGTCTTGGGATCAGAATACAGTTTATACTTTATTAAACTAATATACTCCGAGTAGCATTTATTTTTCAAAGCATTCTCATAAAAGAGTATCTAGTATAATCCACAAGTGAACCACTACGCTTAAACTTTTTAAACAATCTACTCTTTTTATTACGGACATATTTAAGATGAGCATTAAACCAAACTGGACAAAGGGGGTTATAATTGAAATTGAAACGTCTGATCGGAACGGACAAGGAAATAGCGTAAGATAAAGCATTGTAAACATAATTTAAGGACTCGTCGATATTATTGTAGTCGAGGTCCCACGCAAAAGTAGATAAAACATTACAAAGTTTAATATAGTCCGTTTTGCAATATTGAAGGTAATGTAAGGTATCTCGTGGTCTATTGATAAAACCACTACCGAACTCACCTAAGATTAATAACAATGTAGGGTGGTAATGATCCTCAGGCTCCACAAAAGGTAACGAACGCAAAACCTCTATATTAGTGTCACTTGAAAAAATCAAATCCAATAATTTATTATTACTATTATAAATTGAATTAAGTTGAAACAGAGACAGTTCACAAATCAAATCAAAATAATCATTAAAAATAGACGGATACGAGGTAGGTGTAAAATATCCAAGGTCTTCGTTAAAATACCACATGACATTGGGTAGGTTAAAATCTCCTAGAACAATTAATTTGTCAATATTCCTCAGACTGTGGAGTATGACTTGTACCATTCTAAGATGTTCTAAATAGATTGACACATCAGACAAAGGTGGAATATATGAACACGCTATATATAACTTAGGCTCACCATAAGACACACTTACACAAATAATCTCTGTATCAGAGGACGCAACTAACCTTGCAGTAAAGAACTATGAACGGCACACCACCACCCTTCTTAAGCTTTCTATCAGCTCTAAAAACCGAATACTCAGTAGAAAAAATTTCAAAATCGTTAACCTTTGGCTTCAGCCAAGTTTCTGTAAATACCACAATATGGTGTACACAACTAATAGAGGCCAAAAATGTATCACGAAGCTTGGTATTAAGCCCACGGACATTTTGATAAAGAATAGATGGCTTATTACTTAGTTTTTTGACACAGCGACTGATTGATTTAGCGTAACCGGACGATTTAACTTTCTGCGAGGAATAAACTCCTTAACCAGTGCACCATTAGGCCAGGACTTCTTATCGAGGAAAATATCAAATGCTGACGACGGAACTAAGGTTTTAAAGGAACAGATTTCACTATTATAAGGAGGATTGAATTTGATTATAGATATTTTAGAAATGTCAGAAACTAATTTACTACGGACAATATGGTTCTTGATCATATCAATTGAGGTATTTGATGCAAATCTCGAAACGAAAATAGATTTGCGCGCAGGAATCACTACCAATTCACTATCCTGTGGTAATGCCGCCGGTGCCGCCAACCCAGCAGATGACACCAGAGGAACATCAGCACAGGTATTAGAAATGGTAGTAGTTCCATTAGATTTAGAGTTTAGTGAAACCAGCGTGACCACATTTTGGGAAACCGGCGGTTCCAACGGAATGTCAGCCACTGGATCAGGAAGGGCATCGGTTGCTGGATGAGATGGAGCATCGGCTCTGGGACTAGACGTAAGAACTGCTGAAATTATAGCCTGAGGCACAGAGGGAGAATCGGATGGTGGATTAACCGTTACGACAGGAACCTTACTCGATGTAAAAATAGATAATTCATCTGAAGTACATGACATAGAGGATGGTGGACCAACAGACAAACAAGGAGATGAAAAGTCAGGAATTGGTGAAACCTGTAGAGTTGACGGTCGACAAGTATTAGAAACAATACCACCACCATCCAACAACTTACAATTGTTAAATAGGGATTGATATTTTACAAGCTTGTCCATTGACCTTTTCAACTCCTTTTCTATCTCAATAAACGCACGTTGCGTTTGTTTGAAGAGTTTGAAGAATTCTATATCGGCTTTTCTACAATCAGGGCAGGCCCAACGCAAAACCTTATTTCTGTTAGTGATGTGATCAAAATCACGACCACTAAATCCAGCACAATTTGGGTGCGCTTGACGATCACATAGCCAACATAAAAGAAAATTCTCATGTTGCGTTATCTTACACTTGGGATAACAACAATCCATAATAAATTATGTAAAGAAGTTTAACCAGGGTAGCCCGAAAGTATACTATAAAGCAACTGAATCCTGTTTCGTTAACAGAATTATTTAGATAAGCACTCTGCAACGAACGAAACAATAAAAAATATGAAAATAAGGAAAGAGACAATTATAGTCACCTCAATTAAAGAAAAAAAAACCAAGAGCATCAAGAAATTACCAGCCAAAGTAAAAAAATTTCCACAAATTAGACGAAAATACGATTCGCCAATTATGTCCACTTCACTAACGATCAAATCACCACTTTAATTAAACAATTTAATCAATAATTGTCCACTACGTTGTAGAGAAACAATAAAAATTTGCAATATGATCAGAGACAAAGCGAAACACGTCAATAACACTCTAGAGTTACCAAACTATTTATATATCAAGTGGTGTAGGGTTTTTGATGGGCTGGCTTGACCGACTATAATATTTTTACTTATTTTGTATAAGTATGTATATATATGTATAAGTGATATCTTTACTAGTCAAATTCGTTAAGATTTTACACAAAACGTACAATTTCTGGTCGGCCTTCTATGGACATATTTACAATATATTACCGATGGAGGCCGAATGAATTATCTTCAACAAATTTTGATAAAATATTTTGAAGAAATGTGAATGTCTGCTATATAAAATCTAATTTAAAAATGTAACGACCTTTGCACTTTGAGTGTAGGGAATTAAAATTACATTTAGTACATATGGAAAAAATATTTAGAAGCGCTCTGCGTAACTTCTTCCTTTACGTAATTGTCTCTCTTTTGAGACTTATACTCTCGCAATATTTCAAAATAATGCCGCCAAAAGGTGTTGAAGTGAAACACACAGTATTTTCTGGAGCTACTATTGCAAGGAACCGAGTTGTATGGTTTTACGTGAGCACCTGCCGTTAAGGCTTCATCTCATGACACCATACAGTGCGTAATGCATTATAAGGATGCATTACGGCGGTCAAAGATGACATCATCAAGATGTTGTTTTGATGACAAACCACAGCCACTATGATGCACCCACTAGGGGGCCCACCTCAAATTGTCGGGCCAGAGTAGGCCCCGCCCAGAAACGGAGCACCGGCATAGGTGTTTCGTCCACGGAATACGGGGTATATTGATAGATGAGCAATACCTAATGATCTAATGCACTATATGTTAGTGAAATGAATCGTAATATTGCTCAGCGACATTACTATGGGACACCAACCCATGAGGAAATAGTGCGCTTCGAATTGGAAGACCTTCGGGTCGAACATCCCACCAAAGATGTTGTTTGGTACCGCGGGTAGCTGGAGGCCCAAGAGCCCGAGGTTCTTGACAGCTATTTGGGATGGCCCCCTTGTGGGAGCATCGCGGGGATTGTGGAACAAAATAGAGAGTATGGAGCACCCTTGACCAAGGGGAAAATAAGTCAGCCTATTGATCTGTATTTAGTAGTTGGAAGCTACCTAGCTTCTAATAGAGTTAGGGGGGGCGCCGGGGACGCTTAAAAAACCCCATTAAAGTTAAATTAAATCATATCGATAGGTGTTGACTAAAAAACGAAAGCAATAATGTCGGGCCAGAGTAATTTAATGTTGTTTTTATACCCTCCATCTCAGTGATGAGGGTATACTAAGTTTGTTCTTCCGTTTGCAACACCCAGAAGGAGGCGTCAGAGACCCTACAAAGTATATATATTCTTGATCAGCGTCAAAAACTGAGTCGATTTAGACATGTATGTCCGTGTGTCCGTGTGTCCGTCTGTTGTTGGCACTCTCACGGGCGTAAATTATGAGATATTGAGCTGAAATTTTGTAAAGGCATTTTTAGTTTTTGCACGCAGATCGCTATTTAAAATGGGCAAAATCGGACACAATC
Source organism: Ornithomya chloropus (assembly GCA_963971445.1). NCBI lineage: Eukaryota > Metazoa > Arthropoda > Insecta > Diptera > Hippoboscidae > Ornithomya > Ornithomya chloropus. The sequence continues at coordinate 721,504 of OZ020531.1, forward strand.
GATAAAAATCTATTTATCTACCACAAAATATGAATAAATATACAAACTTGAAATTCGGTATGTACATCTATTAATATTAGCTTCATCGATACGCCAAAAATGGGCGTATTCGGATTACAGACACGCTCACAATTAATAAAAACCTTTATATCTGCCACAAAAGTTGATCTAGGAACTTTAAATTTGGTACGCGTATACATAGTTATCCCATTGACTGACATGCCAAAAATGGGCGCGGTCGGATAACAGACACGCCCACAATTTAAAAAAACCTAATTTAACGTAAAAGTAAACTTACATGCTAAGACATACACTATTAGAGGGCGCAATATATATATATATTTGCCACGCCTTTTCGTGTAGAGGTGGAGGGTATTTAAGATTTGGTCGAAGCCAAATTTAGTTTTTTTACTTGTTATTATTAATATAGAATTTAACTTTTTAATTAGTACTAATATATACTAAACATAATATCTTTCCTCGCTATCACATTCTTCCATTGTGTTGTGCTTAGTCGCCGAACGTGTCAAATGTCATTTCATTTCATTTCTAAAAAATGCACCTTCTTCGTAATGTTTATTTAGAATAAAAAATAATAAACATCAACATATACTTTATTTACAAGCTATTTTAAAACCGTCATACCATCAACCCTTATGAAAAATTAAGTCAATTCTCTTTCAAGGGTCCCTTTTAAAGTAATAATATGTTGTAGGTAGATCCATACTTCCCGCAACACGTCATCAGTCTCAAACATTTTCAGAGTCAAAACGCGCACTTCAATTGCGTTGTGTTGATTTTAATAAAGCATTTCTATTATAAACATTACATATTCACAAGCCTGTGGGGCGTTATCGCCACGGTCGAATTTTATTTCTTAGTGCCTGGGATGCTTTAGAATTTTGGCTCTTTTTTTAAACCGCAATAGTACCTGCAAACGCATTATAGGAACACTTGCAAGGATAGGTTTAACAAATTAATAACCATTTATTAGAAAAAAGCTGCTAAATTTTGTTTAACCTAATACTTTTGATCACTTGAGATTTAATTTTATCGTTTCAGTTAAAAAAGTATCCCAAAAAAATATAGTTAGATCTCAACATACTCATAATAAAATATTAAGACGAAATGCAAGTCATTAGAATAAATTATCTGTATGTCTTTATGTTAAATCTTGTTTGGCAGTCACAAAAATAACTGCAAAGTTGAAATCAATTAGATGAATCGTAAGCGACCAGCACTTTCGGAATCGTAATAAAGGAGAAATCGATTTTAAATTTGGCAAATGTATTGGTAGTCTGTGTGTTTTGTTAGTATTTAAATCGGCCTCCGAAAATAGTGTTTTTAAAATCTTGTGAAAAAAGCCTTATTTTACATTATTATTAAAAACACATCTCCTTATAATATCAAAATACCCGTGCAGCTGAAAGGATTTTAAAAAAGTTTATATATTTATTTTCATCCAGCCCTCGTTTTACACGAGAGATACGTTTCTGACAAAACAGTCTATTTCGAAAAAATAATTATACCCTGCTCCACCCTGTGGAAAAGGGTATATTAAGTTTGTATGGATGTGTGTAATTCCTAAACGGCAAATGCCACACCCATCTTCAATTATACCGATCGATTCAGAATCAAAATCTGAATCGATTTAACCAAGTCTCCCTAAATATTTTTTTTTTAATATCATAAATAAGCAAAAAATAAAAAAAAATACTGACGTATGTAATTTGAAATTTTTGAAAATACGCGTAGGCATAGAAAAATAAAATTTTTCATTTTTCAAAGAAAAAAGAAAAAAATTAAAAGCAGTACAAAAAAATAAAACTTTTCATTTATCAAAGGAAAAAATTAAATTAAATAATATTATATATCAAGTGGTGTGGGGTATTTGATGGTAGGGCTTGACCGACTATAACATTTTTACTTGTTTTATTTTTAATTTTGATTTTAAAAACCGTGTAAGATCGAAAACATGCAAAACGATTGTAAAGTGAGGGATAGATATATATATGTATATTTTTTTTTGTTAATTGACCTTTTAAAAAATATGCTAAACATTGAATACATTTTAAATATATATTGTTTGAATCCTTCATATTTTCAGGCATACGAGTTGTCAACACTGACTGGCACTCAAGTCATGTTATTAGTAGCCTCAGAGACCGGACATGTTTATACATTTGCTACCCGTAAACTGCAGCCGATGATTACATCGGAAGCTGGGAAACAATTAATACAAATGTGTTTGAATTCACCAGATCCTCCCAGTGCAGGTGGCGGCGATCAACGAATGTCTGCGACCGGTTTTGAAGAAACGGAACTCAGCTATAATATTGCTGATGAAGACTCAAAAGTAAGACAATTAATTTATGGTCAACATGGTCACGCTCATCTCGGTCATCCACAAGATACTGCCTCCCATTATGGTTTAGATCAGAGCATAATGCAATCACCATACAATGGCGGCCAACCGTCCGCCCAAGCATATCCGACGCACGGCCATCCCCACCATTCCCATGTGCCGCATGTATCCCACCCCACACACACACACATGTCTCACTCGCATTCGCATACGCAACGGTAAAATATTTTGCTTACATATAAATAATAAAAAAGGCTTCATATTAAGTCGAATTCATATTCAAAAATTTCTTAAAAGTGTGCACAACGTACGTGCACAGAGTAGATGTTAATGGGAATTTTAAAACCTTATACAGGGTGTCCACCGGGAACGTATACTACTTTGTTTTGCCGCCATTTTGGTAAACATTAGTTTTGACAGTTCATATTTGGCAGTCGTGAAGTTGACACGTGGTAAGTTTATTATGGAAAAATATTCGATAAACCAACGTGTTTCAATTATTAAAACATTTTATCAAAATCAATCATCGATTACTGTGACAATGAGAAAGTTACGTGAAATTTTTGGAGAAACAATGTGCCAACAAAACGCACTAGTTATCGTGTAGTGAATGATTTCGAAGAAAGAGGGTCTGTAGGTGATAGGCCCAAGCATGGACCACAACGTACTGCAAGATCGACTGAAAACATTACTGCTGCTCAAGAAAGTGTTCAAAACAATCCATCAACCTCAATCTGACGCCGTGCTCAGGAGCTTGGTCTTCAAAGAACAACTTTGGCCACAATTTTGCACAAGGATTTGCATTTGTTTCCATATAAGGTTCAGTTCTTCCACAAGACCATTTACGCCGCCGTACAAATGCCAATAGAATGTTACAGCTCGCCCATGACAACTCCGATTTTGATGAAAAAATTATAATGAGTGACGAGGCACATTTTCATTTGAATGGATATGTGAATAAACCGATTAGTCGGTTCTGGGGAGTGGGAAACCCTCAAATTATTCATCAATCACCTTTGCATCCATTAAAAGTGACAATCTGGTGTGCAATTTGGTCAGGAGGAATCATTGGACCTTACTTCTTTGAAAATGAAAACGGCGTAACGGTAATTGTGAATGGGGAGCGATATCGTGATATGATTGAAAACTTTTTAATGCCACAACTGCATGCTTTGGGCTTGATTAACATGTGGTATCAATAAGACGGTACCACATCACATACAGCCAGGATTACAATGGAATTACTGCGAGACCTCTTTCCACAACAAGTTATTTCAAGAAATGGTGATATTGATTGGCCTCCACGGTCGCCTGATTTGACTGCTCCGGAGTTCTTTTGGTGGAGATATCTGAAAAGCAAGATTTATGCAAACAAACCAGAAACGCTTGAGCAACTCAAACAAAATATTCGTGATGAAATTAATGAAATACCGCGTGAAATGTGTGAGAATGTAATGAAAAATGTGCTCAAAAGGGCTCGCATTTGTGCACATAACAGAAGCGGACGTATATCTGATATTGTATTCCATACATAATTGCCGACATTAAATAAAACATTTATCAATATAAGATCCATTCTCTTTGATTTAATCAAAAATTATAAACAAAGTAGTATACCTTCCCGGCGGACACCCTGTACAAGTTGATCTAGTCATGTTGTGAAGATCAAATATCACTTGGTGCAAGGGCAACTGAAAATTCGGGGGTCACTTTTTTCTGCGAAGACGGAAGGGGAAACCCTTTATGGGTACCGATGTTGATGATTATGTGGGAGTCAACCCCATATGGCGACATACCCACTAAAACTTCTCCAGAAATCCATTACCCGGCGGTACCACCTGTCAGTATTAATTCGGAGGACGTGAAAGGCTCACTGAGCCCTACCCAATGTTGCATGCTTCTCTCTTTTTATCACTCTAACCCTATCAATAACGGAAGTTACCCAACGGCTTACGGTGTTCCAGTTCTCCAGTGACTCAAGCATTACGCCAGTTATATTTGCCGTCGTTATAGAACAATTAGTTAATTCTTCTGCTGCTCTACCGTCCCTCGTAAAGTCGGGAGGCATTGTGTCATATTAATCGTAAAGAAACGCAATTCATTTTCAATCACTTGTACTTTTGGGAATTTCTTTTGAAACTTCTCCTTATTGTCTCAGTTAAACACAACGTGCCATTTATTCTAAACATCTTAAGCATCTCTCTCTCTCTCTCCTTCTATCCCTCTTTCCCTTTTTCTCCATTTCTAAAAAGCAAAAAGTGCCATTCAAATTTTTTATAATTATTAAAATATCGAATCATACCGATATTATATATAAAATGAATTTTTAATGCAATAATTAATTATACAGTAATGTCTTAATTTTGAGTCAGTCTTAATTGTGTACGTGTGCAATATTAAATAAATAACCCTTGAAAAACGACAATAACGTACATTACATACGTAAATTAATTGGTGAGCGTGATCTAAATATGTTACGTATCAACACAATAGCTATGTATACAAAAGCCACCTAAACTTATAACTTATAAAGAATAAAAACATTAAGTAAGGAATTCGCTTGTATTTAAAACCAAATATTTTTCTAGAAGAGTAAAGTTGATGTTTTTGGATTACTATATACATATGTATGTGTGAATTCGTATTTATTATACATATTTATTGTTATGTTTTAAGCGTGTTCATATATATAGTAAATGAATAGTTAGTCAATTTTTTCCGTCTACCTTAAGACGAAAATGACCAAACATTTTAAATTTGTTTTTATATTCGATGGCCATTATTGCACTCCATGCATATACACACACATGCTTGCCTATATATAATGTGTGAAATACATATTTACACATTATAACTAATTAATACATAATTATCTATAAAAGCTAATATGATCATTTTCTGTTAAACAAAAATTTTATAACACATTTTAATTAACAATTGGAAAATGTCATCTGAGTTTTGTAGATTCGCTAATCTGTTTGTCTGTTGCTGTGTGTGACTTAGATATTTTATTTGTTTACTATAGTTTGCTTTCTTCAAATTTAAATGCGATTTAATTGGTTCGAGTAAGAGAAACAGTCATAAACCCCGGAGACCTTGAGAAGAATCTTGATTAGCATAAAAAACTAGGTCGACCTATACGTGCGCGTCCGTTTACACATAAAGATAAAATTTGGCGTAACCCAAATTCGTATTCCATCCAACGATGAGCTAAAAATGAGGGGGTTGAATAACAAACGCCTCAACATAATCTAAATAAAATCTTATTTAGAGCAAAATTTGATAGCGAAGGTATAATATAACGTTCACGTATTTTAATGTAATTAACAGAGGATGCAATGGCGTATCCGCTATGTACCGATAATTGTGTTGGATAATCAAGATTTGGCTTAAGCCAAATATAACTTTTTGACTTGTTCTAAAATTAATTCACCGTTTTAGAGATTACAGTGATCCCTTTTGAAAGAGGGGACCTATGATAAGTACCCAATATAAATATTTAGTTGCTCTTTATTTGAAAAATGAAAGGAAATTTATAAATAAATTTACCCTTGTTAGTGGAAATAGTTATTGCATTACTGTGTTTTGTGAAGATTCAGGAGGTAGCAGTGTAGTATGGCGTAGCGTAGGGTTTGCTTTTGTGTTATTTGTTTTAGATTACTATTTTGTTGTCTTGTTGTTACTGTTATTCTTTGCGATTAGTGCATCATTGTTTTTATTTGGTAAATTGGTTCGCCCAACGTATGCAGACTGATTGCGTTGCCTTGCATTGCAGCAGCAAAGTAATTTTCATGAGAATGCAGCGGCATTGTCTATTTGAAAATTTTTCGTTAATTTTTAAAATATTTTTTAAGTTTACAGCCACGTGCGATGTGCAATGCGTGTCGGGCATACACCAAAGCATTTTGAATATTGCATATTATGCCTTTTGCTGGAGATCTGCTCCTAGTTTTTGTAGTCACACATACAACGCTTTTGATGATTATGTGTTTATGTGTGGGAGGGAGTGTCTTGTAGCCTCTTTCAAAAAATGTTCTTCGCCATAAGTTGTCGATGATATCAACCATAGATTACGTTAACATATACTACATATGTTGGATTTTTTGTAACTTCTGGAATTTCTTCACTTTGTTGAAGAATTTCTTATGTCCATGTCAGCACATTTTATATATGCCACTAAAATATCCTGATACACAAAAAATTATATTACTGTTATACCCTATACCACCCTGTGGAAAAGGGTATATTAAGTTTGTGCGGATGTTTGTAACTCTTAAACGGCAGGTCACATTTTTTGTTGTCAAACAATTACGTCCATTTCAAATAGAAAACTATTTATACAACCTAAATATGCCCGTTTAGAAAATTTTCTCAATCCTTTTCGTGTCAATGTGAAATCAGTATATTTTGACCAAGTTTTAATCAAATTTAATATTTTTTATAACTTTTTAAATGCACTGTACTCGTATTTAAGGTACAATTGGGTTATATTACAACCCTGTTTCAATTAATTATCTGTATATAAGTATATAGAACATGCGCTTAAGTTTACGTTGAATGATTAACGTAAGAAGGTGACGTGATTTTTACAATTACTTGATTGTGGTCATCATTACAGCCATAGTGGCGACGTCGCATTTATCTTAACAGCATTGATCACGTATGCGTGCGTATTACTCCAAATTATACCCAACACTCATACATTAATAAGTTTATATAAACATATATGAAAGCAACTCAGTTTATCTGCAATACTCTATAGTGTGTGCTGTGACCGACCGTCTGTTACAATGCTAATGCAATGTTAACACATAGGATAACGACACATACACAAGTTTCCAAATAAGTGTGACATATGTGCAGTAAAAAACCTAAAACTATGTTTAGAAGCAACCGAGATTTTTTTTCTGGATAATTTCGGACCACATATGCTGAAAATGACAGAAGACAAATATTTTAAATCCATCGAAAAGTCGGTTAAGACTTAAAATGCTTTTCAATTTCCATATGGTCTTACACGCTATAGTCATAGTAGATGTTAAATTAGTACAGTTGTGTGCAAGCATTGGTGAAAATGCTACGCACACTGTCAATATACAATATGTGCACATAATTTCATCGTTTATCTTCGACCGCCATGTGAAACCGTCAAGTTAATTTTACCTTGCAAAGATGCTAAGCTTGAAAGGTCTCTAAAAAGCTAACCTTGCCCTGAAGACATATCCAGACATGTGACAAATTTTTTCACTTAGCGTTCTTTTCCTTGTGGTTAAAAAATATTACTCGTGAATTTCATTCTAAACCATAATGGGTATTACCAAAAAACTCCTAAACTGTTTTGTTTCCAATTTTTTTTGTACTGTTTAATTCTTAATATCATTTGACAAAATTTGGTGAAGAATGGTTAATTAGCTTCATATTTGATTGAACCAAATTTGGACCCGATCGGAACCTTTTTAGAACCCCATTCCATATAATTATATTTCTCGAAGGAACTTTTATGGAATTGTATACAATACATGAAATCGGAAGAGATGTAACCATGTCTATCAGTGTATTTTTTCCGTATTATTTATAACGGGTGTCCGCCGGGAAGGTATACTACTTTGTTTTGCCGCCATTTTGTTAAACATTAGTCTTGACAGTTCATATTTGGCAGTCGTGAAGTAGACACGTGGCAACTTTATTATTAAACTAAATTAAACCAAAGTGTTTTGATTGTTAAAACATTTTATCAAAATCAATCATCGATTACTGTGACAAAGAGAAAGTTACGTGAAAATTTGGGAGAAACAACGTGCCAACAAAACACACTATTTATCGTATAGTGAATGATTTCGAAGAAAGAGGGTCTGTAGGTGATAGGCCCAAGCATGGACTACAACGTACTGCAAGATCGACTGAAAACATTACTGCTGCTCAAGAAAGTGTTCAAAACAATCCATCAGCCACAATCCGATGCCGTGCTCAGGAGCTTGGTCTTCAAAGAACAACTTTGGCCACAATTTTGCACAAGGATTTGCATTTGTTTCCATATAAAGTTCAGTTCTTCTACAAGACCATTTACGTCGCCGTACAGTCTGGTGTGCAATTTGGTCAGGAGGAATCATTGGACCTTACTTCTTTGAAAATGAAAACGGCGTAACGGTAATTGTGAATGGGGAGCGATATCGTGATATGATTGAAAACTTTTTAATGCCACAACTGCATGCTTTGGGCTTGATTAACATGTGGTATCAATAAGACGGTACCACATCACATACAGCCAGGATTACAATGGAATTACTGCGAGACCTCTTTCCACAACAAGTTATTTCAAGAAATGGTGATATTGATTGGCCTCCACGGTCGCCTGATTTGACTGCTCCGGAGTTCTTTTGGTGGAGATATCTGAAAAGCAAGGTTTATGCAAACAAACCAGAAACGCTTGAGCAACTCAAACAAAATATTCGTGATGAAATTAATGAAATACCGCGTGAAATGTGTGAGAATGTAATGAAAAATGTGCTCAAAAGGGCTCGCATTTGTGCACATAACAGAAGCGGACGTATATCTGATATTGTATTCCATACATAATTGCCGACATTAAATAAAACATTTATCAATATAAGATCCATTCTCTTTGATTTAATCAAAAATTATAAACAAAGTAGTATACCTTCCCGGCGGACACCCTGTACTATATACCATCTGTATTAGGAAGTTAAAAAATTCTAAAGTTTAAACACAGCACATAGGTTTATGCTTGTATGAGCGCAGTTGATTTAGTGATACTCCCACAATTTACAAAAAACTCATTTTCATGTAGAATTCGACCTTTGAGGTAATATGCAACATATTTTTCAATAATCTTTAAAAATAACGCATCTGTATAAATATCACGCACACAGATTACAAATAGTGATATAGCTTTTTTAGCTGTTTTTGTTATTAATCGTATTTGATATTCTGCCTCTGAAAGCAACTATTGTGAACTCACATACAGATCAAACAAATCTTTTAAACCAATAATAATTATATAATTATCAAAATTAGTGTTAATTGATATAGAAGAGAGAGCAAGTAAAAATATTATAAAATTCACCAATTGGAAGTGTATTTAAAACAAAGAAAAAGGGGACGTAAAACACCTCAAAAAGTTTATATATCCTTCCTTAGCAACGAATTTTAAATTAGATGAACGCATTAAGACATTTTTGTGTCTGTGACCTTCAATCGGTCCATAAACACCCCTACTATTGAATTAAAACTCAAATGGTTTTGCTTTTGAACCCTATTCGTTTCTCTCACGGCTGAAAAAAATAAGATTTTACAATGTTTTCTTTTATCAAACGCTTATCATAACATATATAAAATAAAATTATACCCACATTTTTCTAAAAGTGTTCTATACGTTTGGAAAGTTTATTTGTGAAAAATATTGTCAGGCACAAAAATTAATTATATTGTAATCTTGTTAATTGAAAAATATTTGAGATATTTAGAGCGATGACTTAGTGAAGGTGATGGCTTGAAGTCAATATCTAAATTTTTGCAAACTAGAACGTGTTTACTGCAGACACACCTTAAACATTTCAAAGTAGATTCATAATTTCATTCTAATCAAGAATGTATATATGTACTTAACGGGATTTCTGGTTTGTTTATGATATAAAAAAAAAAAAATATATAGGGGGGGTTCTAAAAATGGTCCAATCCCGTCCGTTTTCAAAAGTGCTTATCTTTGGGTCAATGCTTTTCCGCGTATCAAATTTCATCGAAATATCTCAAAAAATAATAGGATATCGTATGAGGAGGGGTTCTAAAATTGGTCCAATCCGGTTCATTTTTAATAGGGTTTTTTTTGGGCCAATACATGTTCTTGTACCAAATTTCATCAAAATATCTCATAAAATGCGACGCTTGCGCACAAATTTAGATGGACAGACAGACAGACGGACATGATTAAATCGATTCAGATTTTGATTTTGAATCGATCGGTATGATTGAAGGTGGGTGTGGCATTTGCCGTTTAGGAGTTACAAACATCCGCACAAACTTAATACACCTTTTTCCACAGGGTGGTGCAGGGAATAAAAAAAAATTCTGACTTATGTATCATTTTGAAATTTTTAAAAATACAAGTAGGTATAGAAAAATAAAATTACCCATTTTTCAAAGAAAACAAGTAAGTATACTAATTTTGGCACAGGCCAAATCTTAAATATCCTCCACCTTCACAAGGGTGGACGTGGTAAATATATATATACTGCGCCCTCTAGTAGTGTATGTCTTACGTATCAGCATGCAAGTCTACTTTTACGTTGAATATGGTTTTTTGTAAATTGTGGGCGTGTCTATTATCTGACTACGCCCATTTTTGGCCCGTCAGTTAATGGGATAACTATGTATATGCGTACAGAATTTCAAGTTCCTAGGTCAACTTTGGTGGCAGATATATAGATTTTTGTCGATTGTGGGCGTGTCTCTAATTAGACCACGCTCTTTTTTGGCATATAAGTAGATGGCATAACTATGTACACGCGTACCAAATTTCAAGTTCCTAGGTGAATTTTTGTGGTAGATGTAAAGATTTTTATTAATTGTGGGCATGTCTGTAATCCGAATACGCTTGATAAAGCTAATATTTATAGATGTACATACCAAATTTCTAGGTTATAACTCAATTTTTGTGGCAGATAAATAGATTTTTGTTGATTGTGGGCGTGGCTCTGGACCGATTTTGCCCATATTAAATGGTGATCTGCGTGCAAAAACCAAAAGTGCCTACAACAGACAGACACTCGGACGTACATGTCTAAATCTACTCAGTTTTTGACGCTGATCAAGAATATATATACTTTGTATATATACTTATATTCTCTGAGGATCTCTGACGCTTCCTTCTGGGTGTTGCAAACGGAAGAACAAACTTAGTATACCCTCATCACTGAGGTGGAGGGTATAAAAATAACAGCAGTAAAAAAAAAATAAAACTTCATTTATCAAAGGAAAAAATTATATTGAATAATATAATATATAAAGTGGTGTGGGGTATTTAACGGTAGGGCTTGAACGACTATAATATTTTCACTTGTTTGAAGTTCAGTTATAAGTACCCTGAAGTAAAATAATATAAAGTACTTAACACGAAACCGCATATTTAAGAATCAATTTATTTAAACGCCGAAATTTGATCAGCATTCATTCACGCACCTTAATAACGCGGATCTCTAGATAAGACTAACGTATTAGTTCATTTTCAAGTTTACAACGTACGTTTTAAGGTATATTGTAGTTTGCTAAAATAGTAAAGATAATGAGAGCATACGAGAACCTCTAACCAGTTTTGAGATAATAACTTTAACAATAATTCTCTTTAAGAAGCGCATAAAGAGAAGCCTGATGGGCGGGTGTTTCTATTACACAAGATATGTGCGTATTCATAGGCTGGATAATATGAAAAAAAAAAACCATCACAAACAAATCATGCTGTCTAAGCGGCTAGGGCATTAAAAATATAGTTTTAGGATTTATAGCATGTGTTTCATTTTGGCAAATTATTATTCAATTATTGTACATATTGATCACAATTTACATCCAAACTTACGTACATAATGCATAACAATAATTTATCTGTATATACTATACATGTATAATACACCCTATAAGCTTACTAATCCATAAATAATGATTTTATTTCAGGATGAAAGATTGCCTTTATCGTCTGGTAACGAAACGGAATACTCCTCGGAATTTGAATTTCAAACAGAAAATGACAAGTCACTTAGTAATAATATCAGTCGAAAACAGGAAGGTATCGCACAGTCTAATAATTCAGAGGGATGTATCAATAAAATGAGCCAAAAAATGACTTCAATCGAAACCAAAGGTGGAACTAACGATTCAACAAACACTTTTAGCTTTTCAGATATTGCGAAATCTAGTACTAACACTGATCGAAGGGAAAATGTTCTTTACCCTCCGTCACTCTTATCGAATGTTCCGAAAGATGTTTTGCTGCAATTAATACAATCTGGTCATTTACAAGTTTACACGGAAGAAGGTGTGCAAAAACAATTTGTCAAATAATAAAAATAAGTAAAATACGTAAAAAACTAAATTTGGCGTGGCCCAAATTTTAATTATCCTCCACAAACCGTTGTATGCCAACGGTAGATACCCGATTACATATATGTAAACCGTCAATCCGGGTTCTGCATCAAATAAAACCTTTTTTATAAATAAATAATAAATAAAACGCGAGTTTTAACAAACTCACACATATTCTCTTCCGCTTTATTAGTGATAAAAATTAAAAATGGACGTTGGGTAGTATGCGTGGTAATTCCTGTCTATACTTTTAGTAGAGGAACAGTTTCAACAACAAATTTCAGTACTCTCCACATATGAAGAAGAAAATAATATTCAAACAAGAAAAAACTAAAAAAAAATTTATTAATCTTTTATGATGGTAGGTATAAAAATATATTTTTTCCCGAAATTTTCAGAAAATAATCTTCCAAAATTGAACTATACATAAACTTTATACATATAAATTATTTATATGTATAAACTTATATTAAAAGATTACATGTTATTTAAAAATAAATCGCTCTAATAGTATTAAATGGTATTTTGGATATTAAATATTATATTTAAATGTTGACCTTAACGCTCTTTCCCATTATCTATGATCTGCATGAGTTGCACTAATGGCAAAATATGCTCTACAAAATTTGAGGAATGTTAAAAATAATACTCTTAATACAATTTATTATACCCTCCACCTTAGGGATATTCATTTTGATCGTCCGTTTACAACACATCGAAAAAAGCCTCGGAGACCCCACAAACCATATACAGGTTGTCCGCCGGGAAGGTACACTACTTTGTTTTGCCGCCATTTTGTTAAACATTAGTCTTGATAGTTCATATTTGGCAGTCGTGAAGTAGATACGTGGCAAATTTATTATGGATAAATATTCGATAAACCAAATATGTTGTAATTGTTAAAACATTTTATCAAAATCAATCATCGATTACTGTGACAATGAGAAAGTTACGTGAAATTTTTGGGAGAAACAACGTGCCAACATTATTATTTATCGTGTAGTGAATGATTTCGAAGAAAGAGGGTCTGTAGGTGATAGGCCCAAGCATGGACCACAACGTACTGCAAGATCGACTGAAAACATTACTGCTGCTCAAGAAAGTGTTCAAAACAATCCATCAACCTCAATCTGACGCCGTGCTCAGGAGCTTGGTCTTCAAAGAACAACTTTGGCCACAATTTTGCACAAGGATTTGCATTTGTTTCCATATAAGGTTCAGTTCTTCCACAAGACCATTTACGCCGCCGTACAAATGCCAATAGAATGTTACAGCTCGCCCATGACAACTCCGATTTTGATGAAAAAATTATAATGAGTGACGAGGCACATTTTCATTTGAATGGATATGTGAATAAACCGATTAGTCGGTTCTGGGGAGTGGGAAACCCTCAAATTATTCATCAATCACCTTTGCATCCATTAAAAGTGACAATCTGGTGTGCAATTTGGTCAGGAGGAATCATTGGACCTTACTTCTTTGAAAATGAAAACGGCGTAACGGTAATTGTGAATGGGGAGCGATATCGTGATATAATTGAAAATTTTTTACGCACACAACTGCATGCTTTGGGCTTGATTAACATGTGGTATCAACAAGACGGTGCCACATCACATACAGCCAGGATTACAATGGAATTACTGCGAGACCTCTTTCCACAACAAGTTATTTCAAGAAATGGTGATATTGATTGGCCTCCACGGTCGCCTGATTTGACTGCTCCGGAGTTCTTTTGGTGGGGATATCTGAAAAGCAAGGTTTATGCAAATAAACCAGAAACGCTTGAGCAACTCAAACAAAATATTCGTGATGAAATTAATGAAATACCGCGTGAAATGTGTGAGAATGTAATAAAAAATGTGCTTAAAAGGGCTCGCATTTGTGCACATAACAGAAGCGGACACATATCTGATATTGTATTCCATACATAATTGCCGACATTAAATAAAACATTTATCAATATAAGATCCATTCTCTTTAATTTAATCAAAAATTATAAACAAACAAAGTAGTATACCTTCCCGGCGGACACCCTGTATATTCTTAATCAGCATGAAAAGAAAAATCGTTGGAGACATGTCCGTCTGTTGTTGGCACTCATGGTCGTAATATTAGAGATATCAAATTGAAACTTTGCATACGTATTCTTTGTTCAATTTCGCTATTCCGTATTGAAATTGGGCAAGATCGGTTAAGAGACGCGCTCACAATAAACAAAAATTTCAACATACCTCGAAAAAATTGTATCTTTAAAAAATTATATATCGCACAATACCATGCCTATCAAGTTAAAATTTGGTATAAATATAAGTGGTAGCGTTATCCAACACTGTGCCAAAAATGGGCGTGATTGAAAAACGCAAACGCCTATAATTTAAAAAAAACATATACATACATAAATATGGCAATAGGAACTTATTTTTTAGATGATTATAAAAGGTGGAGGGTATATAAGCTTCGGTCTTAACCGAACTTCTCTGTCTTGTTTTATATAATTTTTATTGCATTTTGGGCAATTACTTTAAGTGATTTTGCGTACGACCTGCCCACAGAGAAAGTTTATATAATAATAAAAATAAAAGTTTAAAATCAATATCACACTTAATTACGATCAGAATGATTTTTTTTTAAATAGGATAGTGTTTCCATTAACTCTCTCTAACATGAGCTAAGAATTGCTGTCCATATTTAATCTCAAACTCTTATCTCCATTTTTGTTTTTTAATTAACATATAAATTAATTTTGTAATCTCATTTATAGATGGAAGTGGTCATCAATATCTGGCAATTCCATTATCACTTACAACAATGAATCTTCTGCAAACGTCAAAACCATCGGGTAAGCTGGCAAAAAAACGGCTAGAATCATCAAAATGTAGTTCAAGTCAACGCATTAAATGTAAAGAACCCTCAGTACCCGAAACAGTTGTCATCAAAAGAGAAGGAGAATAAAACAAGAGACGAGTGATTTTTGGTTCAATTTTGTTATGGCTTTAAAGCAATTACGCGCTCTATACTCAGGCGAAGTGAAACTTATGAAGTGGCGCAGAAAAACTCGCCCGGCAAAATTGTTGAATGTGTTATTTGTAACGCAAAATTTTAAGGAAGTTATGGAAGCGAAGAGTTGAAAGAAAATTGAACTCTAACATAAATTACAGTTTGTTGAAATGTTGATTTGGGTGTGTGCATGTGTGTTTTTGTACCGATTTTGTGGTTGTAAGAAAAAGAACATGAAAAATAAAGTGCACCCATTTATTTAATTTACACTTATTAACAATGCACAATCCATATGAATTTAACTAAAAAGTAAGGCCAGGTGTGCAAGTGTAAAAACTGTTTTATATTCTAAAAATCATAGAATCAAAATCTTAATCGATTTAACCATGTTCGTCTGCCTGTCCATGTTAGTTTATGCGTAAACTACAGGTCCCATTTATTGAGATATTTCAATCAAATTTGTTACAAGAACATGTATTATAATCGATTCAGATATTTCTTTGTAAAATGGGTTAATATAATTAGGTAGGCGGGGTCACGCCCAAAAAAAATATGTCATTGTAAAGTTGAAGAATTTTCCAGATACGTGCAGTTACCTTGAACTAAATTCGTAGAGCCGTTCAAAAGTTATAGGCTTTTGAACACGGAAATCGTGACGAAATGGAATAAAAATATTTCGAATGATTTTTCCAAATTCTCCATAAAATACAACAACCACATTAAAATGAAGGTAATATTGTTTCTCTTATAACTTTCACACGACACCTCCTTTTTGGTCAAATTTTTTGCAAACGTTTGGAAATTACTGTAGATTTGCGGATATCGATAAAATAATGGGCGTGGCACTGCCCACTTTCTTAGAAAATGACTTTAAAATATATTTCTTGTTTATTAACTAAATGGGTTGTGCCACGCCCACATATTGTACTTTGCTTGAAAGCTGATTTAATTTACAAGCTTTTACCACAAGTTTGAACAAAATCGGTGCGGCCGTTTCAAAATTATAGAGCTTTAAAAAATATCTATAATCAAGGTTTGAGACATTCTGGGCGCCATATTTTACGTCGGTGCCACCGGGCGCGTCCAAAAAAATAGTCGACCACTGTTATTTTCCACACTCTCAATTACAGCATCGAACGCTATTTTTTGATCTGTCACTAACTTAGCTACATTTGTGTTGACAAATACTGACAACTCGTTAACATCATATGTACGACACGGAATGGCATGAACAACATTTTGTGAGCGATTCGGAGAAGGTAATCCAAAGTCTCTTAAATTTTTATCGTTCAATTCTAAAAGTTTGTCTTCTATCTGTATCAAGTCTTCGTTATATACATCATAGTCCGGACCTCGTTGTCGGGCTATATGTCTGATGTCTTGACACAAATCGTCTTTAAAAGTGTCCCATAATTTGAAAGGTTCCGAAGGGAAACAAAATAATAATATCACTATAAACAACTCTCGCAACCTTAACGGACATTGGGAAATCGAAGCTTCTCTCAAAGTGATCATTTTCTGGCAAACCTTTATCTCGGCAAGCGGCTTGGTAAGTTTCTTTAATAATTCCGCCAACATTTTTTAAGTTTTGGAACGATGTTGGGCCACGTACATGGTGAAGAAGTATCCTGAGACACCCTGACTGGGGAGGATGAACGCTGTATACTCTTCCTAATGCCGCACCTTTTTTTATACCGGGATGTCCAACTACTTCTTGGCCACGTTTCCTCCTTGAGAATTTATTGTTAGCCCATGTATAATAATGAGGGACTTCATGATAGAGTAATGTTTTAGCAAATTGATCACTGTTGCATAGGTCAAAAAACGCCGTGAGTGTCGTTTTTGGTGGATTTTGCGCTATATGATCCATATTTTCCGCTGAGAAGTATACTCTTTGGCCATTCTCTAAGTGTACCGCTAAGTGTACTACAGTAGGGTATCTGTCATGTACAGAAAACTCTAACAACCACCACACCGCCTCAGATGTACTGATATATCGGCCGTTTAAATAATTTTCAACTTCGTTGTGAGTATTTCTTATACTGAAAGTTGCTTGATCCGATCCTTTGTTAATATATTTACATATGTATTTTATGGCTTGTACGGAATGACAATATTCAACGTTTATGTGAGCGTTGAAAGATCGACACAGTATTGGAGAATATGGAACGATCCATCTGTTGTCTATGTTAATTGTTCGACCTCGAACATTAAATGTAGCGATCTGCCCTCCGTTGTTGATGTCGCGTCGTCGATAAACGGGATACCCATCCTCACCGGTCTGGGTTTAAGTTACGAAATGTCGTGGATATTTTTTCGAACATATGCCATTTTTCATGTACGGTGAAGTCAAATATTCTTCCCCACATGGCCCAAGTACCATATTTTTTGTGACTATTTCAAACAAATCTGGGTCTTCCTCCTTGTTAGGCAATTCAGCAACTATTATTTCATCAATTTCATCGGGCTGTACTTTCGAGTCCAGCCAAAATAATAATTGACCCAAAAACTTCGTCTTTTGTGAATATTTTTATCATTTCTTTCATTTTTAAGTGAAGAACTCGGGCGATGATGTCATGCCGGTCGAAAGACCAGTGACCGGGAAAAAGTTCTTGCTTTATTTCTTTCCATTCTGGATTACAGGTGAAAGTAATGAAAAGATCTGGCCTCCCATAATTGCGCACATATGTCATAGCGTCTTGAGTTTTTTCGTGGAGATACCTCGGAGAACCAGTAAATGATGACGGCAAGATGACATGCTGTCCGATATTGGCAGCATTTATGCATGCGTCGTCAGCTCTAAGTTTTTGTTGATTTCGGAAAATAAAATATAACCTTTCGGAAATCATCTTCGACGTCATATCCACACAATATTGATTAAACAAATCTTTGTAATAATGCAGTGTATTAAAACAACTGGCTCTAATCATTAAACGGTATGCATAATATTGCATACATGACACAGTCTTATTTCTTAAGGAATTCTGTTGAGGAATAGTTAAATAATATCCACCGTCTCCTGATACAAACATAAGCAGATATTGTAGCGAACTATATGCACGGTGTAATTCTGACACTCGTTTCAGCTGTCCGTCTCTACCTCTCCAGAACCTGATGGTGCATCTACAGTATTTTCTCAGAATTCCATATAAATGTTGCTTTTATTCCAAATTAATTAGAAATGGTCCTTAAATCCAGTTTTGGCCAAAAATCCTCTCCAGAACCTGGTGATGCTACTGGAGTGGGAACTATAACATATGTTCTCAGAGTTCCACATAAATGTTTCTTTTATTCCAAATTCATTAAAAAATGGTCCAAAAATACATTATTGGCCAAAAATCCTCTCCCGAACCTAGTGGTGCATCTGGAGTGGTATCCACACATGCCGTTGTCAGATTTCCCTACTCTTTAAATATTGGGAAATACTTATTGTGAATACTGTAAGGACGGGTTCTCCCTTTCAAGCTGGGGTAGGCCCAACGGCTTAGGGTTCGCCCAAGAGTAAATTTATTTTGTTGGGATTGGGGTTCACTTATTTACGCACATGTCAAAAGAAATTGAATACAATTTGAATTTAGTTTAGAGGCAACTTCACTTATTTACGCACATGTCAAAAAGAAATTGAATACCAATTGAATTTAATTTAGACCTGTCGGTACTAGATTTTCAGCCTCTCGGCGATCTGCCTAACTCAACAACCCGAACTAGAGTAAATCATTTTCTCTTCCCCCCTTGTAACTTCGAGTCGCCGTTCGTGCTCGACTCTCTTTCATTGGCTCTCTTGTCAGAGAGGAGCCAGCCAGAACAGAAAAAAAAAAAAAACAGCAATATGTAATATTCAGTGGAGGGCGAAAGTGAGCACACAGTTTCGTCCTCACAATACTTAATTTCTTAATTGCCTGTGTACATGTGTGAGCAATGTTTGTATGGCAATATTACTATCAATAGTGGGTATAAAAAGGGGTTATAGTGACAATAGTTGGACATATGGTCTCGGGAAGTTTTTTGTAGATATTGATAAGTTCTATAATATTGTAGAACATTTTTTTGTTTTAACATCAATACTTTCCGCAGCGTATACGATGAAAGATATATTATGACTAATTTTTTTATACCTTGGGTTAGTAACAGTAGAAATGTTCAGGGATCCCCGACATTTTTTGACAATAAATATAGCCTAAATATAGCGAAAATATTTTTGAAATCGGTACAGTAGTTTTTGAGTTTACTCGTTACATATAAATAAACAAATACAACAATACAAATCTTTCCTCCTTATAATATTAGTATAGATATACGGATAATTAATTTTAAATAAATACTTTTTGTTATAAATAAATATGTACATAAAATTGTAGCAAGATCCATATCATGCATAGGACACCATCCTCACCAGTTTTATGAAAATTTTATGGTAATAAATAATATCAAATAGAGAATAAAGGGGATTTCCTTTATTTAAACACAAAAAATAGAACATAATTGAATATTTGAGTATAAAAAATAATAATTTCTGTTTTAACCAGATAAATCACCATGGTCGAACAGAGATTGGTCATACAATTCGGCAATGACGCATCTTCCACCAAAATATCGTCCATGCAAAGCTTCTGTGCCACGCACAGCCTCAGAAGACGAAGAGAAATTCACAAATATTTTTACAATGATTTCCGCTTCAACGTCATCTTCATTTTAGGTTTGTTTTTAATTGAATATTATAAATTGACTAACCGTACCAAATTTGCTGCACTCTTCTTGTATCTCTTCTTGAAGTGTTTCATCAACATCTTCGGGTCCTACCATATTGCGCAATATTATAACATTAGATTCTTCCGGCCTCATTAAACGCTGCATAACAAATTGCCGAGCGCTTTGCCCTTTAATCGACATATTCTCCTGCTGCTGCATGGTTTGCGTTTTTCCTTCATCCAATAGTTTTTTTTTGCAATTCCTCCTGTTGCTTCTTATGTGCCTTTTTCATTTGCTCTGTATGCGCTACCGTGGTGGCTGCTGTAACTGGATGATGAGTATTTGTATTTATCTTACTAATTAAAGATATGTTCGACGCATTGTTTAGAGCCGGGCTAATCAATGTTTTTGAAGCAGCAATAGCAGCAGTCGGATTCATCGTCTGTAGAGTGGATGCCGCTAAAAGATTGCTGGTAATGAATAAAGGCAGCCGCTCCAGCCCCCGCAGGTACAGTTATATTCGGATGCAAAGCATTTCCTGCAGTAGATAAAGGTAGTGCTGTTACTTTGGCGGCCAAAGGCGAAATACCTAAAGTTGGAGTATTCGCAGATAAGCCCAAGACAGCATTACTTGCCACTGCATTCAAGGCTTGTATTTTTGCGGTGGCTGCTGCAGCTGCGACAGCGGCGGCTGTTGGCATTGTTGAATTTGTTGTTGGACAAACCAGAGCATTGGGTGGCGTTATAGAACGACCAACTCTAAGTATTGTGATGAGAAAATTTTTAAGTAAAATTTCCGTCACACTATTTCTTTCTCTTTCCTTTTTTTTCCTTTCTTTTTTTGAAATTTTGAATTGTCTATTATAATTTTTGAATCGTTTATTATATCTTTCTTTTTGAATGGTTTATTATATTATATATGCCTTGATTTATTTTTCTTTTTAAGCAGTAGAATCAAATCTTGTTATAGAGTATATTTTGTTTAATTTTTTTTTTTATGTCACTGTAACTAAGTATAAGATCAGCTGTAATGGTGCGAAACTTACAACGAAAAGCTCTTACAAGCACGCAAAAGCTCGGCCACTGGCCTATATAAAGGCGATCAACGCACAGCAAAGTAGCTAGTTTTAGGCAAGCATTGTGTCAGGTAGGTTGTCTTAAGAACTGGATAGGAGAGTTGATGATATCCTCTCTAATCTAGTTAAACCTTTTTTTTTGTAGTTAATTATTATTATACCAGGCAGGAGAGTTGATAATATCCTCTCTAAGCTAGTTAAATTTTTTTGTAGCTAGAGGCTTATAGATCAGGTAAAAATACAGGAAAGACAGTCACGAGAGTTGATGATATCCTCTCTACTAGCATTCGTGTAGTTGTTGCTATACTAAGGTGAGAGTCGATAATATCCTCTCTATTAGCATTCTTGTAGTTTTTGTTATACTAAGCTGAGAGTCGATAATATCCTCCCTACTAGCATTCTTATAGTTGTTATTATACTAGGTGAGAGTTGATAATATCCTCCTCTCTACTAGTTATTATTACATTAGGCGAGAGTTGATGATATCCTCTTAAATGCAAGTGGTAATCATGAGAGTTGATGAAATCCTCTCTACAAGCGTGCTTATATTAGCTATACTAAACACATTCGTACCAATTACAACTGCGATATTAACAGCACTTATTGTAAAAAAGTTACTTTCATCTTCTTTTCATATAAATATATAAATATACAAACATTGTAATTCAAAGACAAGGTCAAAATAAAGAAATATGCCATTCTAATTATTATCATTTCCTCTGAGTCTTTGGATTGAACTCTGGACTGACTCTGGGCTTACCCCAGCCCCTTTCAGACTTCTATAAAAATATATACAAAGTGGCGCCCGAGCAGGGACGCACATAATGTGCATCTGAGGATATACAAAGAAATTCGACGTCAAGAACAAAATAATACAAATCGCATAGCATAGAAAAAAAAAAAATCAAAACACGAAAGACTATTTCTGAATTTAATCTTGTAAAAATTGCTAAGCATAGAATCTTGTAAAAATTACTAAGCATAGAATCTTGTAAAAATTACTAAGCATAGAATCTTGTGAAAATTACTAAGCATAAGAATCTTGAAAAAAACTACTGGTAAAAGAATCTTAAAGAAAAAAAAAAACAACTGAGCTCTAGAATCTCAAAAAAAAAAAAAAAAAAACACAAACACTCAACCACACAAAAAAAAAAGCAAATATATCACCTAAACAACGTAAGATATTTAAACACTGAAAATGCCCCAGATACGAACCGGCTGGATTCGCACACTGCGCAGAGAGGAACTAACGGCCGTAATGATGGACTTGGGTCTGGATACATCCGGCACCGTTGATGAACTACGACGCTCGCTGGCACAATATGTTACAACAGAGCACAAAAATTAAGATATAACAAAATCTTATTCTACCAAGAGCAATGCGAGGCGAAGGCACTGACTCTGGGCACACTGTGAAAATTACTAAGCATTGTGTCAGATACGAACCGGCTGGATTCGCACACTGCGCAGAGAGGAACTAACGGCCGTAATGATGGACTTGGGTCTGGATACATCCGGCACCGTTGATGAACTACGACGCTCGCTGGCACAATATGTTACAACAGAGCACAAAAGTGAAGAAATAAACAAAATCTTATTCTACCAAGAGCAATGCGAGGCGAAGGCACAAAGTTTACCCCTGCCAAGTGAAGCTACCAACAGAAGCCAGTCACCACAGCCAACAGACAAGATGCAAATAAGTAAAGACGACCTCGCAAGAAGAAATCCACAAAAAATTTACGGTAACCCGGCAGCCAAGTTCTGAAAAACAAGAATGCATAAAAGAACTCAGTAAAGTAACCACAGATGACAAAAAAACTATTATGAATGCGATCAGTAAGTGGGACATCTTTTATGAAGGAGGGTCGGACACTTTTCAGTTCATGGAAAATATCGAAGAAATGGCTCTCACGTATGATGTACCTTTTGACTCATTACCAACAGCAATGCCCAAATTCTTAAAAGGTAAGGCTTTGATGTGGTACCGAAATAATAAGTCATTGGACCACTTGGAGTTCATTTAAAGAAGATTTTCTGAAATTCCTCCTCCCATCGAGATTCTTTGAAAATCTCAATGACGAAATACGCTCCCGCATGTAACACGCAAACGAATCCTTCCAGGATTATTCCCTCGCATTACAGGAACTAATGCGACACTCAGTCATGACAAAGGAGGAAAAATTGGCAAAAATGTACAACAACGCACGGCCAGATTATCGTTGGTATATTCGCAGACGAGACTTTTCTACCCTATCGGAACTACTAGAACTTGCTGACGACATGGAAAGTATAGGACAGTCCCCAAGACCAAGAACAGCAAACAACCAAGTCAACCGGGATCTTGGTTCACCAAGTAACAAGATTTCAAATCCTAACTCTGCTTGTCGAAAATGCGGTAATCAAGGATATACCTTCGCATCTTACCGCAACACAAGCCGGCTATTCTGTTGGGTATGTGGTACAATCGGGGTCAGGACACGCGATTGCTGACAGCAACCCACGACATCCCAGGCCGTACAACAACAGCGCAGACAAACTCCACAGGAGCGAGGATGTGGGCTACAATACCAGGAAAACCCACTGTTGTGTCCTATACTATCTTGCACCAACAACAAAGTTTCTGCCAATATACTAATCGGCGGCACGCCGGTTAAAGCCATGATTGATACAGGAACAACGAGTTGCATCATCAGCCAGTCCTTTATAACCAAGTTGAACATCACCGGGCGACGAAAGAGCACTAACCTAAATGTCCTTATGGCCGACGGCTCTGCAAAAGGGATCAACGAAACCATGTATTGCATGGTTCATTTTGGAAATCAACAGGAGAAACTACTATTTCTAGTGATGCCAAACGCAATCGAGGGCGTTATTCTAGGAATGAAATTCTTGTCGGTGTTTAACGCGTCATTTACATGCGCTGGGATCACTCTAAAATGCAGGGAGCAGCCGCAGAACAACAATAACTTAGGCACATCATATGAAAATACCACTAACATGATCCGACAAGAAAACCATAAGGTAACCAACGTAACTTTTTGTTCCATTATACAACAGATCCAATCAACATGTACACTTGAAGCAGATCGGCCAAGCAGCGAACCAAAAGCAAGTACGCTCGAAGGACGACCAGTTTGTGAACCACCACGAGGCTCCGAGCAAGCCGAAATTGCCAGATTCCTGGAAGAAAAGTTGGCCAAATTCAGTGGAACGACAGGCCTAACCCATCTCATAACGCACAAGATTCACATGACCGAAGACCGACCAATCAAAATACGCTATCAGCAACGAAACCCGGCAATGCAATCAGTTATTTACTCAGAAGTCGACAAATTACTAGCAAAAAACTTAATCGAGCCATCCCACAGTGCACACTCATTCCCTGCCGTACCTGTGAAGAAAAAGAATGGGACTTGGAGACGCTGTATTGAGTACCGACAGCTAAATAAACGTGCCGAGCAAGATGCCTACCCCTTGCCCAAGATCTCACAAATCTTGGATTTACTAAAAGAGGCCAACTATATTACCAGCCTCGACCTGAAAAACGGATACTGGCAAGTCCCCATGGACAATGACAGCCGGAGATATACCGCCTTTACCATTCCTGGGAGAGGCCTATATCAATGGAAGGTGATGCCATTCGGTCTTCACACAGCACCAGCAACTTTCCAGCGACTGCTAGACCAAGTTATTGGCCCAGAATTGGAACCCAGGGCATTCGCCTATCTGGATGATATCATCGTGATCGGCCGGACACTCGAGGAGCACATGGAAAACTTACGGGAAGTGTTCCAACGACTACGTAACGCTAATCTAAGAATCAACACTCAGAAATGCGAATTTTTTTAAAGGGAACTTAAATACTTAGGACATGTTGTCAGTGACCGAGGAATTAAAACTGACCCAGACAAGGTGGCAGCAATATCCAACCATACGTGAAATAAGAGGTTTTTTGGGCGTTACATCTTGGTATAGGCGTTTCGTTCCATGCTTTGCAGACATTTAGCAACCTCTAACATCTTTATTAAAAAAGGGAAGATACTGGAAATGGACAGACGTCCAGCAAAAGGCGTTTGAAATGCTAAATAGAAAGCTGACGGAAGCCCCGGTACTTACGTATCCAGATTTCAATAAACCATTTATCCTACAGACAGACGCCAGTAACGTTGGTCTTGGCGCCATGCTAACCCAGCAAACACCAGAAGGGGAAAAAGTCGTAGCCTATGCAAGTAGGCACCTAAATAAGGCGGAAAGGAATTATAGCGTAACCGAGCGAGAATGCTTAGCTATCGTACGGGGGGTACGTAAAATGCGACCTCACCTGGAGGGTTATAAATTCACTGTGATTACAGACCACCTGTCCTTGAAATGGTTAAACAATATTGACAGCCCCACCGGAAGACTAGCCAGATGGGCTCTTGAGTTACAACAATACAATTTTGAAGTTATATATCGCAAGGGCAAAAGCAATATAGTCGCAGACACTTTGTCGCTCAAACCGGAAGAAACGTGTGCCATCACTTTGGACATCCTCAACCGTTGCAATGAGGGAAAACCATGCTCTTGGTTACTAAAGCGAAGAAAAGAAGTATCGTCAAACCCTGAGAAATACCCTGACTATACCATCGCTAACGACCAGCTTTACCGGCACATCCCAACTCAACATAATGGGACCGAAGGAAATGCTTGGAAGCTATGTGTACCTACCCCACTCAGAAAACGGGTGCTTAGTGAAAACCACGATGACCCCACGGCAGGACACCTCGGTATATGGAAGACAACCGCCCGCATCACAGCACTCTACTATTGGCCAGGAATGTTTAGGGACATACGCAGATATGTTCTCCACTGTGATATTTTTCAAAGGTATAAAGTGAGTCAGCAGCGATCAGCAGGACAAATGTTGTCACAGATACCAGAAGAACCATGGGCAATATTATGCATGGACTTCATTGGCCCGTTACCCAAATCAACACACGGTAACACCATGCTATTAGTAATGGTAGATAAATTTTCAAAATGGATCGAATTACACCCTATGAAAAAAGCAACTGCAGACGGTGTAATTAAAGCCATCAGAACAAACATCATCGCGCGATTTGGGGTACCCAAAATTCTCATATCTGATAATGGTACCTAATTTATTAGCAAAACAATGAAACGTTATCTGGAGAAGATCGGAGTTAAGCACCAAACCACGGCACCATACTCCCCACATGAGAACCCCACCGAGAGGGTCAACCGCACTCTAAAAACAATGATGGCTCAACTTACTGATGACGATCACCGTAGATGGGACGATAACCTGCCTGAGATAACATTAGCTCTGAATTCTAGCACATCCGATTCCACAACCTTATCACCAGCATACATTTTATATGGACACGAACCACGCTTACCAGGTACCTTATTCGACGAAGTAACCACTGGCACAGGCAGACAACCGATTAACACCAAAGACAAAACCAAAGTTCTAAAAGAAGTATGGGAATTAGTACGCAATAACTTGGCCAAAGCATCCAAAGACCAAAGCCGATATTACAATTTGAGAAGACGGTCATGGAAACCAAAAATTGGCGACCTAGTAATGACACGTCAACATCCATTATCAAAAGCGAACGAATACTTTGCAGCAAAGTTGGCACCAAAATTTGTTGGTCCATTCTCAGTGATAGGGTTTCTCTCAGCCGTAATCGTTGAAGTAGAAGGTTTCGGGCAGCGTAGAACGGTTCATGTAAAGGACCTCAAGCCATACTTTCATTCTAACTCTGAAGATTTCGAAGAAGGCCTCGGCAACCAAGATAACGCTAAATAAACTTTTCCTTCTCTTTTTCCCATCTAGAACAAATAAAAAAAAAAGAAAAATATATATATAAGCCAGCAAAAGCATTTAAACCCGCAGAACGTGTAAGCGACATGAACCCAGTAGACGACAAATTCCAGCGTGCGAGCAACCGTTGCGCTGATGGCAAAAATCAACAAACGCTGATGGCAAAAATCAACAAACAACGACGCGCCATCTTCTTAAATAGCCCTCCCACAACCTCATAGGGTTTTCGAAGCGGTCAAACCCGGAAACGCAAAGCTAATACCAGAAGCACTGGAAGCATAGCCAAGTCATCAAACAATGATCCAACAATACGCAAGCGTGGCCGCACAAAATTTATGTTGGCACCACCCCGGAAACCAGCAGCACAATTCATCCACTCATCGCCGATACCACCCGAAAGATGTGCAACACCGGAAGACATGATGGCTGCAGAATCCCCAAAGACGAGCAGCGAGCACGTGCAGACCAAGGAAGTCGACATCACCGAAGACTTATATTTATCAGGGGGCGAGCTATTTGGTCCACCCGACGCTCTAGTAAATACCTCAACCAACTCGCACCAGAGGCCTGAAAAAATGGTCCCCGACCCGAATGATCACAATGGCCAAGGAGTTCTGTATACAGAGGATGAGACAGGCCGGGAATGTTTGCACCCACCGTCACAAGAAGTGTCCGCCGACCCAGTCAACGATGAACGTTCAAACATCCTCGACACGATCGAAATTGGGGACGATGTTTCTATATTGACCATTAGTAGTGACACAAATGATGGTGATACCTGGAATATACCGCCACCCCAACATAGCCATCCTGAGGAACACAAACAAGACAATATGCCTACGCCACCACGCCGTCAGGAGATGTACGATTTTCACGTGTCTAAAAAAATCGATGTTGTCTTCGGCGATTCTGTACGAATACAACGGTCGTATACGTTCTCTCAGATTTTCAAGCCGACACACATTTTTCCCCCAAGTCTCCTTACATTGCCTCGATTGTCCAAAGAAGTCCGAGCAACAGTGCCAAAAGCAACACAAGATGAAGCGACTCAAACCTCCCACCGGCTGTCCAGTCCGGAAGATCTGTCGCACCTACTTGACCGGATTGACGAGATAATGGGTCCAGCAAGTAAACAGGTAACAAGAGGTATAGGGCCATAATAAAGAGGAGCGGTGAAGTTTTGATTCGGACTGAGGATCCTGCCAAAGAGGGGAGGTAGTGGGATGAGAAAATTTTTAAATAAAATTTCCGTCACACTATTTCTTTCTCTTTCCTTTTTTTTCCTTTCTTTTTTTGAAATTTTGAATTGTCTATTATAATTTTTGAATTGTTTATTATATCTTTCTTTTTATGCCTTGATTTATTTTTCTTTTTAAGCAGTAGAATCAAATCTTGTTATAGAGTATATTTTGTTTAATTTTTTTTTTTATGTCACTGTAACTAAGTATAAGATCAGCTGTAATGGTGCGAAACTTACAACGAAAAGCTCTTACAAGCACGCAAAAGCTCGGCCACTGGCCTATATAAAGGCGATCAACGCACAGCAAAGTAGCTAGTTTTAGGCAAGCATTGTGTCAGGTAGGTTGTCTTAAGAACTGGATAGGAGAGTTGATGATATCCTCTCTAATCTAGTTAAACCTTTTTTTTTGTAGTTAATTATTATTATACCAGGCAGGAGAGTTGATAATATCCTCTCTAAGCTAGTTAAATTTTTTTGTAGCTAGAGGCTTATAGATCAGGTAAAAATACAGGAAAGACAGTCACGAGAGTTGATGATATCCTCTCTACTAGCATTCGTGTAGTTGTTGCTATACTAAGGTGAGAGTCGATAATATCCTCTCTATTAGCATTCTTGTAGTTTTTGTTATACTAAGCTGAGAGTCGATAATATCCTCCCTACTAGCATTCTTATAGTTGTTATTATACTAGGTGAGAGTTGATAATATCCTCCTCTCTACTAGTTATTATTACATTAGGCGAGAGTTGATGATATCCTCTCCACTTGCATTTAATCATGAGAGTTGATGAAATCCTCTCTACAAGCGTGCTTATATTAGCTATACTAAACACATTCGTACCAATTACAACTGCGATATTAACAGCACTTATTGTAAAAAAGTTACTTTCATTTTCTTTTTATATAAATATATAAATATACAAACATTGTAATTCAAAGACAAGGTCAAAATAAAGAAATATGCCATTCTAATTATTATCATTTCCTCTGAGTCTTTGGACTGAACTCTGGACTGACTCTGAGCTTACCCCAGCCCCTTTCAGACTTCTTTACAGTATGTGAAAAACAATTAATTGTATCTATATAAAATAATCCATCATCATACGCAAATACCTTAACAGCTGCCCGCCCAAATCAAAAAGGTTCATGCTGGCGATAGCCTCTTCCATTGCCTGTTTGTTGGCGTACTCAATGAAACAGTACCCTTTGCGAGTATGCAGCGACGTACCTGGAGCCAACTTACAGTATAAAATTGGTCCAAAAGCTTGAAATACACTCCTCTGACAAATCCGGGTGAATAGACGCTACGTAGATACGATTAAAACTTTTTGCTTCCTCCTGTATCTCATCGATTACTTGTTGGGCCTGTGGCATATTACTGGGCCGGCCCACCTTAATGTTGCGTCCACCCATCAAAGTGCCATCCATTTGTTCCAAAGCAAGCTGAGCTCCTTCGGGTATTTCGTATTCCACAAAAGCAAACCCTTTATGTTTTTGTGTAATAGGATCCCAGGACATGTTAATAGATTTGATGGGGCCAAATGGAAGAAATGCCGCTCTAATAGTATCTTCTTTCAATTCAAACGAAATGCTACCTACATAGTTTCTGCAATTATAATAATAATTCATTTCTTTAAGATGTTTGCATCTATATGGAGTTGTATTTATATATTCATTTAAGTTTATCAGATCTTATTGGCAAAAATTGCAGCTCATCAAATACTAATCCTATAACTTGGATAACGTATTTTGTTGTTTTTTATATAACAATCATTAAGATATTTGCATCATTCATTTATTCATTTATTTATTTCATTTAGTGCTACAATTAAATAATTCAGCAACTTGATATATACAAATAAATAAGTATAGTAATTTTTAGTATAAAAATTATGAGAAAAAAAAAAAAGCAACAACATCTAAAATTAGTTATATAAAAAAAAAGAGCAGAAACCGCAACACAACAACAACAACAACAGAGCAACAGCAGCAAAAATATATATATATATATATAAATATAAGTAAACACTTGAAAACATTATAAATTAAAACAAAAAGAAACAAAAAAAAAAATTACAAAGTAGCTTATATATTGTACAAAAAATAAAATTTTTACTAAAAATAATAAAAAGATGAATAGAATGTATACAATTCGAACATTAATACTAGAGATAATATCAATTCAAGAAATTCATTCATTTATTTAGAAAAAAAGAATTAGTTTAGAATTATATAAAGTTAGAATTAGTTAGTTACATTATAATCCAACTAATTACAAAACTTATGAACTAAATATAATAATACAATTAGCTTATGTGCTAAGTTTAATTAGGAGTAAAAAATGAAAAGAAAAAAAATTAATTATTAAATAATAAAATATATTAATATATAAAGATTTTTGTCAACCCATTGACAAAATAGTATGTGTTGTATGTATGTGGCAAAAAGAAATATTTATCCAATATAAGACATTTTGTTAGCACATTTACAATAGAAACATGTACCAACAAAACCATCAGTCTGGCAACCGAAAGCGCGAACGTAATAGTATATTTCTAATAGTACCAATGTTATCTGTAGCCGGGTCACAAAGATGATAGTTGTCATTAAACATTTTGCAAAGAACCCGGAAGGGGTTATGTAATTGGTAATATGTGCGACACTGAAACAATTTAATTAGATTAAAGTGCCTAGTAAACCTATTGGGAATGTTAAAAGAGATCTTCTCAAGCAAAGTAGGTGAACAAACAATACCTTTTATTATTTTTGCAACAAATATAACACCTAAAATTTTCCGCCTTTTTTCCAACGTTGGCAAATCAATGAGAAGAAGCCTATTCTCGTAGGGAGGAAGAATCCAACTTGGATCCCAGCCTAAGTTTCTTAAAGCAAAAAGGAGAAAATTACGCTGAACAGATTCAATATGATCTATATAACACCTGTAGCTGGGTGCCCAGACTACGCTGAAATACTCCAACGTAGGTCTAACAAGAGCAGTGTATAAACGCTTAGTTATATAAGGATCTTTGAATTCCTTTGACCATCTCTTCAAAAATCCTAATAGGGACTTCGCTTTATTTACAGCAGACTCGATGTGTAGATTGAATTTCAAACTTGAATCGAGCATAACACCTAAATCAAGAATATTAGAAACATTTTCGAGCATGTGATTTTCAATACAATAAGATGAAGGCAGTGTTGAGGACCATGTGAAATAGCTTCTTACACTTTTTTAAATTTAGTTCCTTACCGTTTACCTTACACCATATATATAACCCATTTAAGTCCAGCTGAAGCAAATTTGAATAGATTAAAGAATCGAAAGAGTAATATATTTTTACATCATCAGCAAACATTAATGTTTTTGAATACTTAATACATGTAGGAAGGTCGTTAACAAATAAAGTAAAGAGAAGAGGCCCTAAATGACTACCCTGTGGGACACCAGATGTCACAGTAATTTTACGAGAAAAGCACGAGGTGAATAAGACTTTTTGAGTACGACCTGTAAGATAGTGATAGAACCACGAACACATATTTTCAGGGAACCCTATACAACGCAGTTTAAAAATTAAATGTTTTGAATCAACTCGATCAAAAGCCTTAGAAAAATCGGTAAAAATTACATCAGTTTGCTTATGTTCAGAGAATGCATGAAATATGTCACCAGTTAATTCTAGTAAGTTCGTAGCCGTAGACCTGCCTCTAAAAAACCCATGTTGATTTGACGAAAGTATAGTTTTTATCATAGGAGTAATTCGATTAGTTAATAAGGACTCAAAAAGCTTAGATAAAACGCTTAATTTGGCTATCCCTCTATAATTTTCAATATTGATTCTAGAGCCACTTTTATAAAGTGGGATAATAAAGCTGTGTTTCCAAATAGCTGGAAAAAAACCATATGATAAACATTTGTTGAAAATTCGAGTCAGTGGAGGAGTTAGGATATCAGCACAAGATCGAAGAATACAGGATGGTAACCCGTCGGGACCAGGTAACGTGGAAAATTTTATTTTGGACAGACTGTGATAAACTTCATCTTCGGTAAATTGAATGGATGGAAATATATCGAAATTATTTATGGGATTAGGATAATTGTCAATGTTAATACTAGTTTGAGAATAAGACTTTTCGAAAAAGTCAGCAAATAAGTTTACTATATCGGAGGGATTCGAAGACTCTGAATTACCACACCGCATCAAAGAAGGCAACATTTTACTTTACGCTTAGAATCGATAAACTTGTAAAATACCCTAGGTTCAATTAATAGTTTTACTTTCATACTCTGAATATATTGATTATAATATTTATTTTTGAGGGAGTTGAATTCACGTTTAATGTTGGAATAATTAATGTAGTCCACGGTGGAACCACTAAGTTTAACTTTTTAAATAGTCTGCTTTTTTTGTTACGGATAATCCCCAGATGTTTAATTAATCAAATAGACCCGTTTGATGAAGAAGAAGTCGATTTCGTTGGTACAGAAGAAGAAATAGCAGAATGGCGTTATATAATAGTAATAAAGACCCATCAATGTTATTATAATTTAAATTCCAGTCGACAACAGATAACAGACTTCTCAGTTTAGTATAATTGGTTCTGCCAAAGGAGAATGCAGCGCTGTTTCCACTGTTAGAACAATTAGTTATCAGCAAATTATCGAAAGTAAAAAGCAAGGTAGGATGATAAATGTCCCCAGGACAAACAAATGGCTCTACTCGAGCAATTTTGAAATTAGTGTCATTAAAAAGAACCCAATCTAGAAGTCTTCCATTAGTATTAAAAATAGAATTTACTTTATACAGGCATAATTCATAAATTTCATCAAATATACTATTATATATAACAGGATATGAGATAGGTATGTAATAGCCAAGTTCCTCATTCAGACTCCAGCAAATACGAGGAAGATTAAAGTCCCCAAGCACTAACATTTTATCATTAGTAAGGATATTTCTTTAATAAGATGAATGTGCTTTAAGTAGATTGATACATCTGACAATGGGGGTATATACGAACACGATATAAACAAGTTAAAGTTAAAAAATTTAAGTTGAACGCCAACAAACTCAACATCAACATTAGTTAAGAAGTCAACCAAAAAAGAAGGTAATGAATTATGGACAGCAATTAAGACTCCACCTCCAACTTTCTGGATTCTGTCTTTCCTAAAAACTTGATAGTCAGCACAAAAAACCTCAGAATTATTGACTTCAGGCTTAAACCAAGTTTCCGTAAAAACAACAACGTTAAATTCGGACGCAACGGAATTAACAAGAACCTGATTTAATTTAGTATTTAAACCGCGGACGTTTTGGTAGACCAAAGACAATGAATTATTTAGTTTTTTGAAGGTGAGGCCTGAATATCAAGATTAACTGGAGTCTTACGCCGAGGGATAAATTCTTTAACAAGAGCCCCCGGGGGCCAAAATTGTTTATTTAAGAATTTGTCAAATAATGACTGAGACGTTATTACTATAAAGGAACAAATATCGCGTTGTTGTGAAGACTTGAATTTGAAAATACTTATTTTTGACACATCGAGATCGGAGCATTTGCGCTCAATATATTTTTTTACCTTATCCACAGATGTATCAGATGCCAATCTAGAAATAAAAATTGCTTTCCGAGCAGGGATAACTACAAATTCAATATCATCATTCTCAGAACTGACCGGAACGATTGAAGAGACATTTACAGAGCGATCACCATTTTTTGGAGGCACCTGAAGCAGTTGAACATCGGTAGAAGTTGCATGACCAGTTGTAACCCTCTCTCTTTGGACAATTGGAACACTATCAATAATGCTAGAAAGACTAGGACCATCAACACTAAGAGAATAGTCAATATTTATAGACGGAATCGGTAGAGGTTGATCAGATGGAGAAGTTACGTGATCATTCTTAACAATATTTGGTACAGAAGATATCACAGGTACAATTGGGGAAACATCTTCAGATGGAGGTTAGGGATGGTATATTATCAGACACGCCAAAATCAACATTATTCAAAACATTTGAAGCTTCAATCTCAGACATACACGGAGAATTAGATGATAGAGGATGTGACACATTTGTAGAATTAAAATTTGTAGTGAAAGAGTCGAACCAACATTAGACGGACGGACTTTAGGATCGAAATCCGAACATTTTAAAAGTTTACAATTATTAAACATGTCTTCCAATTTAGTGAACTTGTCCGAGAGTGCTTTCAGCTCTCTACCCAAATCTATAAAGCCTCTCTGGGTTTGTTTAAATAATTTAAACAAATCCAAATCCATCTTACGACAGTCGATACATGACCAACGTAGTCCTTTAGAACGATTGACTATATGATCGAATTGGCGTCCACTAAACCCAGCACACTTAGGATGAGCCGATCGATCACATAGCCAGCAGAGTAGGAAACGATCGTGAACAGTTTCCTTACAATTTAAGTAAATGCAAATTATGTTATTCATTATGAAGAAAAAAGCGGCTAAATATATTTTATGCAAGGAGAATCTAGAAACACTGTAAATTAAAATTACAAGTTATGTTAAGTAATCAAAGTGAATTAAGCCTAAATCAACAACAGCCTAAAAGTATGCTAAATCAAGTTTATTTGATTTAAAACTGAGAAGATCAACAAGAAAAGAAGAATAAGGGAGAAATAAATGTATTTGCATCCTTTGTGATACCAATTACTAAAATTAACAACATTTAAAATGCTCATTAAGTTTGCTAATTTAATTTTAATATAGTACATAATTCGGCTTTTCTGTCAAAAGTGTCTTAGTGGTTTTCATTTTATACGAAAACAAGTAAAAAAACTAAATTTGGCTTAGACCAAATCTTAAGTACCCTCCACCTCTACACAAAAGGGCGTGGCAAATAAATATATATATATATATTGCGCCCTCTAATAGTGTATGTCTTAGCATGTAAGTCTACTTTTACGTTATATATGGTTTTCTAAAAATTGTGGTGGTGTCTATTATTCGACCGCGCCCATTTTTGGCACATCAGTCAAAGGGATAACTATGTATGCGCGTACCAAATTTAAATTTCTTAGGTAAACTTTTGTGGCAGATATAAAATTTTTATTAATTGTGGGCGCGTCTGTAATCCGAATACGCCCATTTTTGGCATATCGATGACGCTAATATTCATAGATGTACATACCAAATTTCAAGTTTGTAGCTCATATTTTGTAGTAGATAAATAGATTTTTGTCGATTGTGAGCGTGGCTCTTGACCAATTTTGCCCATTTTCAATGGTGATCTGCGTGCAAAAACTATAAATACCTGAACAAAATTTCAGTTCAATATCTCAAAATTTACGCCCGTGAGAGTGCCAACAACAGACGGACACACGGACATACATGTCCAAATCGACTCAGTTTTTGACGCTGATCAAGAATATATATACTTTGTAGGGTCTCTGACGCCTCCTTCTGGGTGTTGCAAACGGAAGAACAAACTTAGTATACCCTCATCACTGAGGTAGAGGGTATAAAAATATTATTGTTAAATTTAAAGACAATACATCTTAGAGTTTTACGCTCGAGAGCGTTTTGTTTATTAAAAGGGCAGATCAGACCTGCTTCTGATGAGCCAAAGTTTGTTTCATCAAAACCATTTTAATACTTTGCTCCATCGCATACTTTTTTGCTTTACTAACTATTTCATGTTGCTCGGAAGATAGCTTAGGTAATGCACCACCCAGCAAACCCAACAATGCTGATCTTGTTCCCGGTCCAAATTTCATATCTCCAGTCTGCTTCAAATCATATACAGGTGAAGAAATGTACGGTATTTTGGGCTCACTCGACTTTCCTACAAATAAGAAAAGATATCAGACTACAATATTTTTAATACAATTTATTAAATCCTCTCTCCGAATGTCTAGAAAAAGCTGCTTCTAAACATAATAAGCTTGAATATTAATCAAGATTATTAATTTTATGAACCACAAATATGGTACGACTTGACATTAGCGGCATTTTTTAATATCCAAAATATATATTAAATACTAAGTATACGTATGAGTTTTGCAATAGAGATACGTAAGAAAATAGTACGATATCTTTTTAAATCAATGGTCGGAAAGCTAGTGGTCAGATCCAAATTTTTATACCCTGCATCCAAAATTCAAATTTTTATACCCTGCGGGTATACATGGGCATGTAATAATAATGGACCGGATTGGACCATGTTTAGATCCCCTCCCCATATGAGGTCCTATTTTTTTTCAGATATTTCGATGAAATTTTTGACAACGATATGTATTGGCCCAAAAAGAAACCATTTTGATCGGACCATTTTTAGAACCCCTTCCCATATAGAAAGAAAAAATTTTTGATTTCATTAACAAAGAATAAAAAAAAATTCTGACTTATGTATCATTTTGAAATTTTCGAAAATACAAGTAGGTATAGAAAAATAAAAATTTTCATTTTTCAAAGAACAAAATTAAATTGAATAATATAAGTTGTGTAGGGTATTTGAGGGTGGGCTTGATCGACTATAATTTTTTGATTTGTTTTTTATTTCTATTCATTCGAAATAAAATAACTATTCAATAGTACATAAAACTTTTCTTGCTTACATGATTCGTTAGAAGTAATAGATTAATAACTGCTTTAGTAATCTTTTGATTTGATT
Source organism: Ornithomya chloropus (assembly GCA_963971445.1). Classification (NCBI taxonomy): domain Eukaryota; kingdom Metazoa; phylum Arthropoda; class Insecta; order Diptera; family Hippoboscidae; genus Ornithomya; species Ornithomya chloropus. The sequence goes on from OZ020531.1 coordinate 758,437, forward strand.
TGATTAAAGTAATAGTGCTTCCACAACTAGACGAACTGTTAGCTATAATTGGCTACTACAAAATATACTAAGAACGGAAAATTATTTCGTTTTTGTTAAACATTTTCTTATGGGCGTAACCTCTTTTACTCATTTTAGGACGGATATTTATATTTTTATAAACAGCCTGAGTGCTGAAAAATAGGGTATTCGAAAGTTTTATATTATTACGAAAGCAATTATCGTCAATGCATTATTTGGTTTTGTGAGTTAATATTTTTCTTTTAACACTTAGACCTTTTTTCATTGATGTAAACAGAAAAACTGAAACGTCAAAGAGATAAAGTATTCATTTTTATACCATCCACCTCAGTGATGAGGGTATACTAAGTTTGTTCTACCAATTGCAATACCCAGAACGCCAAAGTATATATATTCTTCATCAGCGTCAAAAACTGAGTCGATTTAGACATGTATGTCCGTGTGTCTGTCTGTTGTCGGCACTCTCACGGGCGTAAATTTTAAGATATTGAGCTGAAATTTTGTACAGGCATTTTTAGTTTTCGCACGCAGATCACCATTTAAAATGGGCAAAATCGGTCAAGAGCCACGCCCACAATCAACAAAAATCTATTTATCTACCACAAAAATTAAGCTATAAACTTGAAATTTGGTATAAATATTAGCTTTATCGGGCGTATTCGGATTACAGACGCGCCCACAATTAATAAAAATCTTTACATCTGCCACAAAAATTCACCTAGAAACTTGAAATTCTGTACGCGTATACATAGTTATGCCGTCTACTTCTATGCCAAAAAAGAGGTCTAATTAGAGACACGCCCACAATCGACAAAAATCTATATATCTGCCACCAAAGTTTACCCAGGAACTTGAAATTCTGTACGCGTATACATAGTTATCCCACTAACTGACGGGCCAAAAATGGGCGTAGTCAGATAATAGACACGCCCACAATTTACAAAAAACCATATTTAACGTAAAAGAAGACTTGCATGCTGATACGTAAGACATACATTTACATTTTTAGAGGGCGCAATATATATATATATATATATATTTGCCACGCCCACCGTTGTGGAGGTGGAGGGTATTTAAAATTTGGCCTAAGTCAAATTTAGTCTTCTTACTTCTTATATTAATAGTTTATATTGAAAGTATCCATTTTCCAAAAGTATCTATTTAGCTATTTTAATCAGATTCAGCTTCACTAGTTTTCAAATTGTCATCTTATTCTAAAATTTGTGCTACCCATTAATAATATTAAACAAATTTTTTGCAAGAATATAGATGTACAAGTACAATCAAATAAAAGTAAATTTAATCAAAATTGAATACTAAACCAATGCCATTTAATCTAACTAATTTTTGGCTTTCTTTTTATACTTTGTGCGTCATGTAAGAAAATACCTCAAATAACATTTTCAGAACTATGTGTTGAAGGGTATTAAATGGTCAAGTATAACCGACCATAACATTTTCGCATGTGTTTTGTCATGCTAGGGCATGACCTTACTAAAACGAGACCCATTGAAAAAGAATTAAATTAGGACTGTTTTTAGAATCGCTCTCCATATAAAGCCCTATTTTGGAACGACTCTTTATGATGCAAATTCGCGAATTTATATAATTTTTAATTAACTATGCGAATTTTACACCCAAAAAGAGAACTTTTGAAACCTCTTTCTATGAAAGCATTTTTTCTAAAGCAAACCAGCGCAAAAAGTTAAAATTTTCGATACCTCTCAACAAAAACTTGTACATTCCATGTACTGGGCTTTCAATTTTTATGTTGTTTGTATTTTTTGTATGATTGGACAGTTTGTGGACTCTCTTCCAACAAAGATTTGAGATATGGTAGTGTAACATGTGACGTTGAATTATTATGTGTTCGTATAAAGGTTAATACTGTATTCATATATATTTCTTGCTCCTACATTCCTCCCTAACTTCTAACCTAACCTAACTTCCTCCTCTAACTTATCAATTTATGAATCTCATGCATCATTAATTCAATCAATCAATGCTATGCTTAGAACTGATGATATTTATTTAGTTTTAGGGGTCTTCAACTTATCAATGATCAACTGGATTCTTTCGGATACAATGGTGCCGCAAACTGCATTGTTAGAGTACAACATATTTCTTGATAAAATTTTTGATATGGGATTATGCCAATTAAACAATGTACGCAATAATATGGAAAGATTACTTGACTTAGTGTTTTGTAATATTTCTGAAGTTAATGTCTATCGTTATCACCCAACAATTGGGTTTTCTATTGAGATTTATCAAAATGATAACTCACATCTCCTTTTAAATAGATTTGAATTGAATTTTTATAAAAGTAATTATACAAAACTCAGTTAAATATTTTCACGTATTTATTGGCAATTTGACCATATCGACGTTGGTAGTTACGTTACATATTTCTATAATAAAATACATAATGCTTTTATGTTGAGTATACCTGTAAGACATATCAGTGTCAACGACAAGTGACCTAAATGGTTCTCACCTGAATTAAAAAGAATTAAAAACAAAAAAAATCGCCTATTTAAAAAATTCAAAAAAACAGGATCTTCTTCTGATTATGTAAAATACTCAATTGCTAGAAACACTTACACAAGGATCAATCGAATTTGTTATGAAAACTACTTAGCAGATACTAGAAGAAAGCTAAAATATAATCCTAAACATTTTTATACTTTTGTAAATTCTAAGAGAAAAATAAATAGTGTGCCCCCAATGTTAACGCTGGGAAACATGACCTCGAGTGAACCTTCTGATATGGCTAACCTTTTTGCTACTTTCTTCGAAGGGAACTATGGTCAAAATAGTAAGATAACTAATTCCCACAAGCATATTGAAAAATTGTGCAAATACTTTATACACACCCCTATGCATATTGTTCAATAAATCTATACAAAGTGGTAATTTTCCTCAATTTTGGAAAGAAATTTATATTTTTCCCCTTTTCAAGAGTGGGAGCCGTCAATTAGTTGAAAATTATAGAGGAAACTTAGTGCTATACCAAAGATGTTCGAAAAGTTAGTTAGTACGCAATTGTCTACGTCTATTTCTTCTGTGTTAAGTACTGCTCAACATGAATTTGCAAAAGGTCGATCAACTGTCACTAATCTTCTCGAATTTGTAAATTATGTGTCTAATGGTTTTTCAGTTGGGCTTCAAACTGACACTATTTATACTGATTTTAGTAAGGCTTTTGATAAAGTTGATCATGCTTTGTTTATTTATAAATTAAGTAAAATTGGTTTTCCGGTTTCTTTAACATCTTGGTCATCTTCCTACCTAAGTAATCGGACACAGAAAGTATTATTTAATCATTCTTTTTTCCGTTCCATTAATGTTTTATCTGGTGTCCCCCAGGTTAGTTACATTGGGGCACTACTATTTATTCTTTATATTAATGATTTGCCGAATGTAATAACTAACTGTAAAATTATAATGTACGCGGATGATGTTAAATTGTTCATAACGTTACATGCAAGTGATCGCGGTACGCTTCTTCAAAATGACTTAAATCGACTTAATAATAGGTGTAGGGTGAATTCTTTGTGTTTGAACCTTAATAAATGCAAACAATTGAGTATTTCTAGATCTACCTCTCCTGCAGATGAGTACTATTTAGATGCATATAAGCTTGAAACGGTTTCGTCATTTATGGACTTGGGCATATTATTTGATCAAAAACTGCGGTTCGACCTACACATAAATTATAGTATAAATAAAGCTAAATCGCTACTAGGATTTGTGAAAAGGTTGGCAAAAGAGTTTAACGATCCTTATGTTTGTAAACGTCTCTATACCAGTCTATGTAGTTCGTCCCACGCTAGAATATGGTTGTGTTATCTGGTCACCGTACTATCGTGTATATATCGACCATATTGAAAGTATACAAAAGCAATTTTTACTTTTCGCTCTACGCGGTCTCGGATGGGATCCGTCGAGAACCCTTTCACCATATTTGGACCGCCTAAGGCTCATAGATCTTCCCACCTTAGAAAATAGAAGATTGTATCTAGGTATTTCCTTTATAATTAACCTCATAAGAGGTTCATTAAATTCACCAACTCTGTTAAGTGAAATAAATTTCCCTATACCAAGTCGTAATACACGTAACTATCTGCCAATCTACCTAACACATTGTAGAGCAAACTATGAATTTTACAGTCCTTTCCGCCGTTTATTAAAAGATTACAATGATTATTACTTCTTACTTGATCCATCAGATACCTAAAAACTGTGCAAAAAAAAACTTTTAAATTATCTGTGGTTGCAAACTTACACCTTTTGTACACGTAATTGTACTTTTAGATATAATTTATATTTAAGTAGTATATTATATACATGTCATACATAGTGTAATTTAGTTTAAGCTTAGACTAAGTGTTTTTTCAGAAGCTGTATCGATCCTGATTGTTGTTGTTTGTTGTTGTTTCATCGCTGCTGAATTGCAAACGTATAGTTTAAATTTAGATTTAAGCAAAATTGAAACTTTCATACTTAACTGTGTATTATATATTATGTTAGCTGTTAGGATATAACTTGTAGCTAACAACATTAATGAAATAAAGAAATAGTCGCATATAACCAACTATAACATATTCACTCGTTATCCGCCGGGAAGGTATACTACTTTGTTTTGCCGCCATTTTGTCAAACATTAGTCTTGACAGTTCATATTTGGCAGTCGTGAAGTAGACACGTGGCAAATTTATTATGGAAAAATATTCGATAAACCAACGTGTTTTAATTGTTAAAACATTTTATCAAAATCAATCATCGATACTGTGACAAATTATAGAGCTTTAAAAAATATCTATAATCAAGGTTTGCTTACTGAGACATTCTGGGAGCCTGGTATTATACATTTTTTATTTGGCATTTTTTAAAAATGTAAAAATTTGAAGTTTGTAAAAAACTTTGCAAAAGTTTGCCAAATTAACAAAGACATATGTTAAACAAGTAAGAAAACTAAATTAGGCTTAGACCAAATCTTAAGTACCCTCCACCTCTACACAAAAGGGCGTGGCAAATAAATATATATATATATATTGCGCCCTCTAATAGTGTATGTCTTAGCATGTAAGTCTACTTTTACGTTATATATGGTTTTCTAAAAATTGTGGTGGTGTCTATTATTCGACCGCGCCCATTTTTGGCACATTAGTCAAAGGGATAACTATGTATGCGCGTACCAAATTTAAATTCCTTAGGTAAACTTTTGTGGCAGATATAAAATTTTTATTAATTGTGGGCGCGTCTGTAATCCGAATACGCCCATTTTTGGCATATCGATGACGCTAATATTCATAGATGTACATACCAAATTTCAAGTTTGTAGCTCATATTTTGTAGTAGATAAATAGATTTTTGTCGATTGTGAGCGTGGCTCTTGACCAATTTTGCCCATTTTCAATGGTGATCTGCGTGCAAAAACTAAAAATGCCTGTACAAAATTTCAGCTCAATATCTCAAAATTTACGCCCGTGAGAGTGCCAACAACAGACGGACACACACGGACATACATGTCTAAATCGACTCAGTTTTTGACGCAGATCAAGAGGTGGAGGGTATAAAAAGTGGCCAAAAGAGTACAACTGTTAATATATAATTAACTGTTAACTCCATTAAAGTTAAGAATTACTTTATTAATATACCCTGGCATTGTGGCTGTCTTTAGTATGTGAGTGTAAAAATAAATTTTTGTAGAATTATAAAAAATATGCGGATAATTAATTTTGAATAAACACTTTTTGTGTGATTTTATTTTGTTGACGAAATTTGACGGCAATATTGAGTAGATAGTTTTAAAACAATAATGTTATAAATAAATATGTACATAAAATTGTAGCAAGATCCATATCATGCATAGGACACTATCCTCATGCCACAAGTTTTATGAAAATTTTATGGTAATAAATAATGTCAAATAGAGAATAAAGGGGGTTTACTTTATTTAAACACAAAAAATAGAACATAATTGAATATTTCAGTACATAAAATAATAATTTCTGTTTTAACCACATAAATCACCATTGTCGAACAGAGATTGGTCATACAATTCGGCAATGACGCGTCTTCCACCAAAATATCGTCCATGCAAAGCTTCTGCGCCACGCACAGCCTCAGAAGACGAAGAGAATTCCACAAATATTTTTACAATGATTTCCGCTTCAGCGTCATCTTCATTTCCGGTTTGTTTTTCATTGAATATTATAAATTGACTAACCGTACCAAATTTGCTGCACTCTTCTTGTATCTCTTCTTGAAGTGTTTCATCAACATCTTCGGGTCCTACCATATTGCGCAATATTATAACATTAGATTCTTCCGGCCTCATTAAACGCTGCATAACAAATTGCCGAGCGCTTTGCCCTTTAATCGACATATTCTCCTGCTGCTGCATGGTTTGCGTTTTTCCCTCATCCAATAGTTTTTTTTTGCAATTCTTCCTGTTGCTTCTTATGTGCCTTTTTCATTTGCTCTGTATGCGCTACCGTGGTGGCTGCTGTAACTGGATGATGAGTATTTGTATTTATCTTACTAATTAAAGGTATGTTCGACGCATTGTTTAGAGCCGGGTTAATCAATGTTTTTGAAGCAGCAATAGCAGCAGTCGGATTCATCGTCTGTAGAGTGGATGCCGCTAAAAGATTGCTGGTAATGAATAAAGGCAGCCGCTCCAGCCCCCGCAGGTAAAGTTATATTCGGATGCAAAGCATTTCCTGCAGTAGATAAAGGTAGTGCTGTTACTTTGGCGGCCAAAGGCGAAATGCCTAAAGTTGGAGTATTCGCAGATAAGCCCAAGGCAGCATTACACTGCCACTGCATTCAAGGCTTGTATTTTTGCGGTGGCTGCTGCAGCTGCGACAGCGGCGGCTGTTGGCATTGTTGAATTTGTTGTTGGACAAACCAGAGCATTAGGTGGCGTTATAGAACGACCAACTCTAAGTATGTGAAAAACAATTAATTGTATCTATATAAAATAATCCATCATCATACACAAATACCTTAACAACTGCCCGCCCAAATCAAAAAGGTTCGTGCTGGCGATAGCCTCATCCATTGCCTGTTTGTTGGCGTACTCAATGAAACGGTACCCTTTGTGAGTATGCAGCGACGTACCTGGAGCCAACTTACAGTATAAAATTGTTCCAAAAGCTTGAAATACACTTTATATATCCTCCTCTGACAAATCCGGGTGAATAGACGCTACGTAGATACGATTAAAACTTTTTGCTTCCTCCTGTATCTCATCGATTACTTGTTGGGCCTGTGGCATATTACTGGGCTGGCCCACCTTAATGTTGCGTCCACCCATCAAAGCGCCATTCATTTGTTCCAAAGCAAGCTGAGCTCCTTCGGGTATTTCGTATTCCACAAAAGCAAACCCTTTATGTTTTTGTGTAATAGGATCCCAGGACATGTTAATAGATTTGATGGGGCCAAATGGAAGAAATGCCGCTCTAATAGTATCTTCTTTCAATTCAAACGAAATGCTACCTACATAGCTCTGCAATTATAATAATAATTAATTTCTTTAAGATGTTTGCATCTATATGGAGTTGTATTTATATATTCATTTAAGTTTATCAGATCTTATCAGCAAAAATTGCAGCTCATCAAATACTAATCCTATAACTTGGATAACGTATTTTGTTGTTTTTTATATAAAAATCACTAAGATATGTTCATCACCAGTAACGAATGATACCAACATCACCTTATTCTCCTTACCTGCACATCAAAGCCAGTGCTTGTTGCCTCTGTACTTGCGTCCTTTGTGATGCCAATTGCTGAAATTAACCTACAAATAAGTAAAGATATCAGACTACAATATTTTTAATACAATTTATTAAATCCTCTCTCCGACATATTTTGTTTTTCTATAGGTGCATTTCATTACTAATTGGTTACTTTTATTGAATTATGGAACTATTCGCCAATAAAAAACGCCTGAATTCGCTTCCTCCAGATTAATATCTAATATAAGGATATACTGCACACGTGCGAAAGTCCAGAAAAACCTGCTTCTAAACATAATAAGCTTGAATATTAATCAAGATTATTAATTTGATGAACCACAAATATGGTATGACTTGACATTAGCGGCAATTTTTAATATCCAAAATATATATTAAATAATAAGTATACGTATGCGTTTTGTAATAGAAATACGTAAGAAAATAGGCTAGTCGGAAGGCTAATCGTCAGATCCAAATTTTTATACCCTGCGGGTATATTAAGTTTGTGCGGATATTTGTAACTACGGCATATACCCCATCCACTTCAATTATACCAATCGATTCAGAATCAAAATCTGAATCGATTTAACCATGTCCGTCGGTCCATCTAAAGTTGTGCGCAAGCTACAGGTCGCATTTTTTGAGATATTTCGATGAAATTTAGTACATGGGCATGTATTGAAAATGGACCGGATTGGACCATGTTTAGATCCCCTCCCCATATGAGGTCCTATTTTTTTTCAGATATTTCGATGAAATTTTTGACAACGATATGTATTGGCCCAAAAAGAAACCATTTTGATCGGACCATTTTTAGAATCCCTTCCCATATAGAAAGAAAAAATTTTTGATTTCATTAACAAAGAATAAAAAAAAATTCTGACTTATGTATCATTTTGAAATTTTCGAAAATACAAGTAGGTATAGAAAAATAAAAATTTTCATTTTTCAAAGAAAAAAATTAAATTGAATAATATAAGTTGTGTAGGGTATTTGAGGGCGGGCTTGATCGACTATAATTTTTTGATTTGTTTTTTATTTCTATTCATTCGAAATAAAATAACTATTCAATAGTACATAAAACTTTTCTTGCTTACATGATTCGTTAGAAGTAATAGATTAATAACTGCTTTAGTAATCTTTTGATTTGATTTTATTAAAGTAATAGTTCGTTTTTGTTAAACATTTTCTTATGGGCGTAACCTCTTTTACTCATTTTAGGACGGATATTTATATTTTTATAAACAGCCTGAGTGCTGAAAAATAGGGTATTCGAAAGTTTTATATTATTACGAAAGCAATTATCGTCAATGCATTATTTGGTTTTGTGAGTTAATATTTTTCTTTTAACACTTAGACCTTTTTTCATTGATGTAAACAGAAAAACGAAAGCAATTATCGTCAATGCATTATTTGGTTTTGTGAGTTAATATTTTTCTTTTAACACTTAGATCTTTTTTCATTGATGTAAACAGAAAAACTGAAACGTCAAAGAGATAAAGTATTCATTTTTATACCATCCACCTCAGTGATGAGGGTATACTAAGTTTGTTCTACCAATTGCAATACCCAGAACGCCAAAGTATATATATTCTTCATCAGCGTCAAAAACTGAGTCGATTTAGACATGTATGTCCGTGTGTCTGTCTGTTGTCGGCACTCTCACGGGCGTAAATTTTAAGATATTGAGCTGAAATTTTGTACAGGCATTTTTAGTTTTTGCACGCAGATCACCATTTAAAATGGGCAAAATCGGTCAAGAGCTACGCCCACAATCGACAAAAATCTATTTATCTGCCACAAAAATTAAGCTATAAACTTGAAATTTGGTATAAATATTAGCTTTATCGGGCGTATTCGGATTACAGACGCGCCCACAATTAATAAAAATCTTTACATCTGCCACAAAAATTCACCTAGAAACTTGAAATTCTGTACGCGTATACATAGTTATGCCGTCTACTTCTATGCCAAAAAAGAGGTCTAATTAGAGACACGCCCACAATCGACAAAAATCTATATATCTGCCACCAAAGTTTACCTAGGAACTTGAAATTCTGTACGCGTATACATAGTTATCCCACTAACTGACGGGCCAAAAATGGGCGTAGTCAGATAATAGACACGCCCACAATTTACAAAAAACCATTTTTAACGTAAAAGAAGACTTGCATGCTGATACGTAAGACATACATTTACATTTTTAGAGGGCGCAATATATATATATATATATATATTTGCCACGCCCACCGTTGTGGAGGTGGAGGGTATTTAAAATTTGGCCTAAGTCAAATTTAGTCTTCTTACTTCTTATATTAATAGTTTATATTGAAAGTATCCATTTTCCAAAAGTATCTATTTAGCTATTTTAATCAGATTCAGCTTCACTAGTTTTCAAATTGTCATCTTATTCTAAAATTTGTGCTACCCATTAATAATATTAAACAAATTTTTTGCAAGAATATAGATGTACAAGTACAATCAAATAAAAGTAAATTTAATCAAAATTGAATACTAAACCAATGCCATTTAATCTAACTAATTTTTGGCTTTCTTTTTATACTTTGTGCGTCATGTAAGAAAATACCTCAAATAACATTTTCAGAACTATGTGTTGAAGGGTATTAAATGGTCAAGTATAACCGACCATAACATTTTCGCATGTGTTTTGTCATGCTAGGGCATGACCTTACTAAAACGAGACCCATTGAAAAAGAATTAAATTAGGACTGTTTTTAGAATCGCTCTCCATATAAAGCCCTATTTTGGAACGACTCTTTATGATGCAAATTCGCGAATTTATATAATTTTTAATTAACTATGCGAATTTTACACCCAAAAAGAGAACTTTTGAAACCTCTTTCTATGAAAGCATTTTTTCTAAAGCAAACCAGCGCAAAAAGTTAAAATTTTCGATACCTCTCAACAAAAACTTGTACATTCCATGTACTGGGCTTTCAATTTTTATGTTGTTTGTATTTTTTGTATGATTGGACAGTTTGTGGACTCTCTCCCAACAAAGATTTGAGATATGGTAGTGTAACATGTGACGTTGAATTATTATGTGTTCGTATAAAGGTTAATACTATATTCATATATATTTCTTGCTCCTACATTCCTCCCTAACTTCTAACCTAACCTAACTTCCTCCTCTAACTTATTAACAATTTATGAATCTCATGCATCATTAATTCAAAACTGCTGATATTTATTTAGTTTTAGAGGTCTTCAACTTATCAATGATCAATTGAATTCTTTCGGATACTGGTACAATGGTGCCGCAAACTGCATTGTTAGAGTACAACATATTTCTTGATAAAATTTTTGATATGGGATTATGCCAATTAAACAATGTACGCAATAATATGGAAAGATTACTTGACTTAGTGTTTTGTAATATTTCTGAAGTTAATGTCTATCGTTATCACCCAACAATTGGGTTTTCTATTGAGATTTATCAAAATGATAACTCACATCTCCTTTTAAATAGATTTGAATTGAATTTTTATAAAAGTAATTATACAAAACTCAGTTAAATATTTTCACGTATTTATTGGCAATTTGACCATATCGACGTTGGTAGTTACGTTACATATTTCTATAATAAAATACATAATGCTTTTATGTTGAGTATACCTGTAAGACATATCAGTGTCAACGACAAGTGACCTAAATGGTTCTCACCTGAATTAAAAAGAATTAAAAACAAAAAAAATCGCCTATTTAAAAAATTCAAAAAAACAGGATCTTCTTCTGATTATGTAAAATACTCAATTGCTAGAAACACTTACACAAGGATCAATCGAATTTGTTATGAAAACTACTTAGCAGATACTAGAAGAAAGCTAAAATATAATCCTAAACATTTTTATACTTTTGTAAATTCTAAGAGAAAAATAAATAGTGTGCCCCCAATGTTAACGCTGGGAAACATGACCTCGAGTGAACCTTCTGATATGGCTAACCTTTTTGCTACTTTCTTCGAAGGGAACTATGGTCAAAATAGTAAGATAACTAATTCCCACAAGCATATTGAAAAATTGTGCAAATACTTTATACACACCCCTATGCATATTGTTCAATAAATCTATACAAAGTGGTAATTTTCCTCAATTTTGGAAAGAAATTTATATTTTTCCCCTTTTCAAGAGTGGGAGCCGTCAATTAGTTGAAAATTATAGAGGAAACTTAGTGCTATACCAAAGATGTTCGAAAAGTTAGTTAGTACGCAATTGTCTACGTCTATTTCTTCTGTGTTAAGTACTGCTCAACATGAATTTGCAAAAGGTCGATCAACTGTCACTAATCTTCTCGAATTTGTAAATTATGTGTCTAATGGTTTTTCAGTTGGGCTTCGAACTGACACTATTTATACTGATTTTAGTAAGGCTTTTGATAAAGTTGATCATGCTTTGTTTATTTATAAATTAAGTAAAATTGGTTTTCCGGTTTCTTTAACATCTTGGTCATCTTCCTACCTAAGTAATCGGACACAGAAAGTATTATTTAATCATTCTTTTTTCCGTTCCATTAATGTTTTATCTGGTGTCCCCCAGGTTAGTTACATTGGGGCACTACTATTTATTCTTTATATTAATGATTTGCCGAATGTAATAACTAACTGTAAAATTATAATGTACGCGGATGATGTTAAATTGTTCATAACGTTACATGCAAGTGATCGCGGTACGCTTCTTCAAAATGACTTAAATCGACTTAATAATAGGTGTAGGGTGAATTCTTTGTGTTTGAACCTTAATAAATGCAAACAATTGAGTATTTCTAGATCTACCTCTCCTGCAGATGAGTACTATTTAGATGCATATAAGCTTGAAACCGTTTCGTCATTTATGGACTTGGGCATATTATTTGATCAAAAACTGCGGTTCGACCTACACATAAATTATAGTATAAATAAAGCTAAATCGCTACTAGGATTTGTGAAAAGGTTGGCAAAAGAGTTTAACGATCCTTATGTTTGTAAACGTCTCTATACCAGTCTATGTAGTTCGTCCCACGCTAGAATATGGTTGTGTTATCTGGTCACCGTACTATCGTGTATATATCGACCATATTGAAAGTATACAAAAGCAATTTTTACTTTTCGCTCTACGCGGTCTCGGATGGGATCCGTCGAGAACCCTTTCATCATATTTGGACCGCCTAAGGCTCATAGATCTTCCCACCTTAGAAAATAGAAGATTGTATCTAGGTATTTCCTTTATAATTAACCTCATAAGAGGTTCATTAAATTCACCAACTCTGTTAAGTGAAATAAATTTCCCTATACCAAGTCGTAATACACGTAACTATCTGCCAATCTACCTAACACATTGTAGAGCAAACTATGAATTTTACAGTCCTTTCCGCCGTTTATTAAAAGATTACAATGATTATTACTTCTTACTTGATTCATCAGATACCTAAAAACTGTGCAAAAAAAACTTTTAAATTATCTGTGGTTGCAAACTTACACCTTTTGTACACGTAATTGTACTTTTAGATATAATTTATATTTAAGTAGTATATTATATACATGTCATACATAGTGTAATTTAGTTTAAGCTTAGACTAAGTGTTTTTTCAGAAGCTGTATCGATCCTGATTGTTGTTGTTTGTTGTTGTTTCATCGCTGCTGAATTGCAAACGTATAGTTTAAATTTAGATTTAAGCAAAATTGAAACTTTTATACTTAACTATGTATTATATATTATGTTAGCTGTTAGGATATAACTTGTAGCTAACAACATTAATGAAATAAGTTTATCAGATCTTATCAGCAAAAATTGCAGCTCATCAAATACTAATCCTATAACTTGGATAACGTATTTTGTTGTTTTTTATATAACAATCACTAAGATATTTTCATCACCAGTAACGAATGATACCAACATCACTGTATTCTCCTTACCTGCACATCAAAGCCAGAGCTTGTTACCTCTGTACTTGCGTCCTTTGTGATGCCAATTGCTGAAATTAACAACATTTAAAATGCTCATTGAATTTGCTAATTTAATTTTAATATAGTATATAATTCGGCTTTTCTGTCAAAAGTGGTTTAGTGGTTCTCATTTTATAAGAAAAATATTATTGTTATATTTAAAGCCAATACTTCTTAGAGTTTTACGCTCGAGAGCGTTTTGTTTATTAAAATGGGCAGATCATTACCTGCTGCTGATGAGCCAAAGTTGGTTTCATCAAAACCATTTTAATACTTTGCTCCATCGCATACTTTTTTGCTTTACTAACTATTTCATGTTGCTCGGAAGATAGCTTAGGTAATGCACCACCCAGCAAACCCAACAATGCTGATCTTGTTCCCGGTCCAAATTTCATTTCTCCAGTCTGCTTCAAATCATATACAGGTGGAGATATGTACGGTATTTTGGGCTCCCTTGACTTTCCTACAAATAAGTAAAGATATCAGACATATTTTGTTTTTCTATAGGTGCATTTCATTACTAATTGGTTACTTTTATTGAATTATGGAACTATTCGCCAATAAAAAACGCCTGAATTCGCCTCCTCCAGATTAATATCTAATATAAGGATATACTGCACACGTGCGAAAGTCCAGAAAAACCTGCTTCTAAACATAATAAGCTTGAATATTAATCAAGATTATTAATTTGGTGAACCACAAATATGGTATGACTTGACATTAGCGGCAATTTTTAATATCCAAAATATATATTAAATAATAAGTATACGTATGCGTTTTGTAATAGAAATACGTAAGAAAATAGGCTAGTCGGAAGGCTAATCGTCAGATCCAAATTTTTATACCCTGCGGGTATATTAAGTTTGTGCGGATGTTTGTAACTACGGCATATACCCCATCCACTTCAATTATACCAATCGATTCAGAATCAAAATCTGAATCGATTTAACCATGTCCGTCGGTCCATCTAAAGTTGTGCGCAAGCTACAGGTCGCATTTTTTGAGATATTTCGATGAAATTTAGTACATGGGCATGTATTGAAAATGGACCGGATTGGACCATGTTTAGATCCCCTCCCCATATGAGGTCCTATTTTTTTTCAGATATTTCGATGAAATTTTTGACAACGATATGTATTGGCCCAAAAAGAAACCGTTTTGGTCGGACCATTTTTAGAATCCCTTCCCATATAGAAAGAAAAAATTTTTGATTTCATTAACAAAGAATAAAAAAAAATTCTGACTTATGTATCATTTTGAAATTTTCGAAAACACAAGTAGGTATAGAAAAATAAAAATTTTCATTTTTCAAAGAAAAAAATTAAAATGAATAATATAAGTTGTGCAGGGTATTTGAGGGCGGGCTTGACCGACTATAATATTTTGATTTGTTTTTTATTTCTATTCATTCGAAATAAAATAACTATTCAATAGTACATAAAACTTTTCTTGCTTACATGATTCGTTAGAAGTAATAGATTAATAACTGCTTTAGTAATCTTTTGATTTGATTTGATTAAAGTAATAGTGCTTCCACAACTAGACGAACTGTTAGCTATAATTGGCTACTACAAAATATATTTGGCGAAGTTTTCATTGAGCCAATAAGATTTTATTTAATTTAATTTAAGATTTAATTAAAGAACTTAAACTAATATTAACAACATGTTTTGCGCGCTTCTTCAAGCAAGAGAGTTTTTTAACATTCTCGAAAGAACTTTTAATTATTGATTGTAACATATCGATAAATTATTGTTGAGGTTCCCACAATACTCCCTTGCTAGATGTAACGATACCAGTCGTTATTCGAAATTAATTCTACGCTTAGATTTTTGTAGTGTTTCGTTTGTTACGTTAGGCGTTTCAAGAGCCGTCGTACATTCATTACAAAAAAACACTGGTTTTAATCAGTCTATGTTGATTTTAGTACGTGTACCTTTAATTAATATTTCGTAGTATTTTGATTTTCGATTGATGACAGGAAATGGGCCATCATAAGGATGAGACAATGAGGGACGGACTGAATCGTTTCGAACAAAAACTATTCTATTGGCTCGTTCTGTGGGATTCTCTTGCGGGGTGTATGGAGCTGTTAGCTGCTGTCGTGTGCCGATAGATTCCAAATACTTTTGAAAAATCTTACTGGTGAACTGCGTCCCGTTATCCGAAATGAGCATCTTCGGAACACGATATCTGCAAACTACCTTTTCTCGTAATGTTTTGACGAGACCCTCGGCGGTGGCTTTACGCAGCGGTGTCAATTCGACCCATTTCGAAAACTTATCAATTAGAACCAGGAGCATTGTATTCCCATGACTAGAGCGCGGTAGTGGACCTACAAAATCTACACATATAGTTGACCAAGGTTCTTCCGGAATATGTGTAAACATTTCCCCGGCAGGTCGTTGTTGGCTGACGTTATAGCGCTGGCAAGATTCACAGCTGAGTACATATCGTTTAATATCTCGGTACATGCCAGGCCAGTAGTAGCGATTATATATGCGAGCAGCAGTTTTCCTAACTCCAAAGTGTCCGGCTGCTGGTTGGTCGTGGTTTTCTTGTAAGATTTGTTGTCGCATATTAATTGGTACACAAAGCTTCCAAGCACCTTCGTCGGAGTCCGAAGCTCGTGAAGGAAGGTGGCGGTATAGCTGACCGTTCGTTCTAGTGTAATCTGGGAATTTTTCTGGGTTCGCTTCGATTTCTTGTAACTTCTTTTTTAGCCATGGGCATATTATATTTTCGTTTGATGGATGCTCGGGTGTGATGGTCAGTCGACACTTCCCGACTGGCTGTCTCGACAATGCATCGGCTACAACATTCTGGGTTCCGCGTCGGTACAAAATGTCAAAGTTGTATTGTTGCAATTCTAATGCCCATCTCGCGAGGCGACCTGATGGATTTTCAAGAGAGTTTAATCATTTTAGAGAGAGATGATCCGTTAACACGGTGAACTTGTATCCCTCTAAGTAGGGTCTCATTTTCCGAACGGCCCACACTATGGCTAGGCATTCCTTTTCGGTTGCACTGTAGTTTTTTTCGGCTGGGTTTAGATGCCTACTTGCATACGCGATGACCCTTTCATGTCCATCTAAATCTTGCGTAAGTACAGCACCTAGACCGACATCACTTGCATCGGTTTGTAAAGTGAACGGCTTGGTAAAATCTGGGCAGGATAGCACTGGAGCATTCGTGAGTTGATGTTTGAGTTTATCAAAAGCTTGCTGTTGGTCATCGGTCCACTTGAAGTGTTTCCCCTTTTTCAATAATGACGTTAGCGGTTGAGATATATTAGAAAAGTCTGCTACAAAGCGTCTATACCAGGATGTTGTTCCTAGAAAGCGACGTAATTCGCGAATATTTTTAGGCGGTTGCATTTGGGTAATGGCTCTAATTTTATCTGGGTCGGTTTTGATCCCCTCGTTGGTTACAATATGCCCTAGGTATCGAACCTCTTGACGAAAGAATTCACTTAGCCGAGTTTATTTTTAAGTTGGCCTCCCGTAGCCTACGGAAAACTTCCTTAAGATTGGCCATGTGGTGTCGTAAAGTTTTACCTATCACGATTATATCGTCGAGATACGCGAATGCGTATGGCTCCAAATCGGGTCCAATGACGGTGTCCAAAACTCGTTGAAAGGTGGCAGGGGCAGAGTGAAGGCCAAAAGGCATCACTCTCCATTGATATAGCCCTCTTCCCGGCACGGTGAACGCGGTATATCTTTTACTATTTTCCGCCATGGGTATTTGCCAGTAGCCATTCTCAAGGTCTAAGCTGCTGATGTATTTCGCCTCACGGAGTCGGTCCAATATGTAAGATATACATGGTAACGGATAGGCGTCTTGTTCGGATCGTTTGTTTAATTGTCGGAAGTCCATACACAATCGCCAGGTACCATTTTTCTTTTTAACCAATGTGATTGGAAAACTATAAGGACTTCGAGATGGTTCAATACAGCCCTTTTCTATCAGTTTATCTATTTCCGAATTGATGATTTCTTGCATGGCTGGGTTTCTCGATTGGTAGCGAATTTTTACTGGTCGCTCGTCTAGCATAGGAATGTGATGCTCACCTAGGTGGGTTCGTCCGGTAACACTTTGAAACATGGATAACTCTGTATCTAGAAATTGAGCAATGTAATTTTTTTCCTCGGTATTCTCTGTAGTTGCTTCTGTTCCTTGCACGTTGTCACTGTAGGTAAATGCTGATACGGAAGATAGCTGTGGTTTATTATTACTAGCGTCGTTCAGTTCATCGTTTTCATGTGAAGGAAATTTTTGTAAAACTCGTTCTGGTGCTTCGGGTGATGTTGTTATGGCTTTATCATGTGAATTTTGTTTATTTGACTGCTTGCGTTGGGTGTAGAGTATCGGCTTCGGTGTGATTATTTCACGACGGTAAGCTACAGTTGGTGTTGGTAAAATTGTATAATTGTGCGTCACAGTTGGTGTATTCTTTAGTGAGCTATTGGTGTTAATTTGCCTGGGTTGAAGTTGTGCTGTTCCCTTTGGTTGAGAAGTATCAAGTTTGTCATTCGCCGGTGCTGCTTTTCTACGTGGCCGTTGTTCCTTGGGTATAGTTTCAAACATGACCATACAACGCGATGGTAATGAGTTCTTTGTATTGCAAATAATTGAAATTCCTGCACAATTGATAGTTGCATTAAAAGCTCTGAGAAATGTTAACCCTAATATAACGTCTACAGGTGTACCGGGCATTATGAGAAATTTTAAGGTAGCTTTGATGGTTCCCATTTGTACATCACAATGGATAGCTTTGGTTACGACGACGACGTTGAGATCCATCGGCAAGGGCTATATTTACTTCAACCGACTCACGATAGGTATTAGAACTCAATGTTTGGGCGAACAATGGACTTACAAAACAACTGGTTGCGCCGGTGTCAATTACACCTGTGGTAAGGTGACCATCTATCCACAGAGTCGCGGTTAATTTATCACCTTCACAATTTAGTTTAGTATCGTGTTCGTGGGGTTGTACTGTTGGGACCTGGTTATCCCACGTTAAACGCGGGCCCCATTTTGGTTTTCCGGCTGTGGTTGGCGGCAACATTCAATTGTTCTTACGTTTGGACGGCCACAATCCCAACAGAATAATCTCCGAGGTTTGCGACATTGTTGAGCAAAATGTCCTTATTACTCATATTATTTACTAGCCGATGTGCTTCTCGTGTAGGTGCGTTACGCGTACTTGGTATACTCTCGAAATCGTCAGCAAGTTCTAATAGCTGAGGTAGAGTTGTAAAATCAGTGCGCTTGATATATAACAGATAGTCCGGTAATGCGTTCGAATAAATGCGGCGCAATTTGTCACCTTCACTCATAGTGGTATGACGCATTTTATTTTGTATATCCAAAACGTACTCTTTGAATTTTTCTCGGGGTCGTTTACGTTGTTTACGCGCTCTTATTTCGTCTTCTATCTTCTCCAAATAACGTGGTGCCATAAAGAATTTGAGTAAGTCTTGTTTAAATGACTTCCACGTTTCCCAATGTTGATTGTTGTTCCGGAACCATATTAACGCTTGATCACGCAAGATTTGAGGCATGGTACTAGGTAAACGATCCATATCGATATCATAAGTGTCTGCTAATTCTTCCATACGTTCTAAAAATGCAAACGGATCGGGTCCTCCGTTATAGGTAACTCCCCATTTTCGAATAATTTCCATCTTTGCTAATTTGCTAAGATGGTCATTACAGTTTGCTCTCTTGCTGGTGTTCGGCTGATTTAATATAGGTGCAGTTAATGTCGTTGTTGGTTCTTCATATAGAGACGGCTCCGGTGTTGGTACCCTCAACGTGGTTGTACGATTGGTTTCGTGTAACTCTTGTATTTGTTTCAAACGTTTTATTTGTTCTTCATCATGCTCTCCGAGTAGAAATAATTTAAATCGTTGCCTTAATTCTTCGACGGTACCTCTAGAATCAAGCAAAAACTCATCCAAATGTCTCACAAGAACCTCTTTATTGAGTGAGTATATCCAGCTGGTACGAAAGTCGGCTGTGGCCATATTGGAGTTGTTGGAATATCCAGTGACTTGCAAATTTTTTTTTTAGTAACGCTTTATATAGCTTTGCGTTTGGTATGTAAATTTTAAGCGTACCTCAGAGACTCAATGCAAGTGTCCCTGCTCGGGTGCCAAATGTCACGATGTTTTCCAGTTGCGGGGGTGAGAACCGTCGGTTCCAGGGTATCGTTACATTAAATTTATTTTTGTACGCTTAATTTTTATTATTTTTATTTATTTATACAAGTCTTTATGGCCTGTTTGCCCTTTTCTTAGCTCTCAACTCGACTGACTCACTCTTTGTACCAGCAAGCCTTTATATAGAAAAACAAAATATGAAAACTACAAACTACATAATTCATAGCCTATTACTATTAATAAAAATTATATTTTTTATAAATCCAAAGTGAAAAATAATATATGTGATAGGAAAAAGTTTTTCCTTCTCACAGATTTAAAACAAGCAACGGTTTCACTTGAAAGCGGTGTCGTTTTTTTCAATACTAAAAATTTTCCCGGTACACGTAGGGTACAACCATAAACAAGTTCTGCAGGAGATGCATTGATGTCCGGTTTAAATGCTATACGGAAACCAAGAAGGATTGTGGGTAGATAATAAGTCCATTTCGCAGGATCGTGACATAAAATTGCGGCTTTAAATTGTCTGTGCCACCTCTCTATTAATCCATTCGCTTGAGGGTGGTATGGCGTTGTTTTTAAATGCGTTGCACCAATCATAGTAATTAACTCTGTAAAAATATTTGATTCGAACTGCCTTCCTTTATCCGAAGTAATACGGAGAGGAACACCAAAGCGTGATATCCAGCCTCTCAATAGTGCTTTAGCAACCGTTTCAGCTGTCATATCGGATATTGGTATAGCTTCAGGCCATCGTTTGTATCGATCAATTATTGTAAGACAATATCGCTGTCCTTCGCATGACGGAAATGGTCCGATAATATCAATATTTATATGAGTAAAACGTTCTTGTGGTGGTTCGTACTTAGCAGGATTCGATACGGTATGTCGATTCACTTTAGCTCGTTGACAAGCTTGACATCCTCTTACAAAATTAGCTGTATCTTTTCTTATACCAGGCCAAATAAAACGTGAAGTGATTATTTTTGTTGTTGCGCGAACACCAGGGTGCGATAAATTGTGAATGTTTGATAGTATCAACCTACGAAATCGTTTTGGTATATGTGGCCTTATATTTGATGTTGTTGTGTCACACAATAATTTTACATTGATAATTTTACATACATACCTGGAACCACAAAATCTTTTAGTAACAGTGAAAAAGAAGAATTGTCACCTTTTTTATTTAATAAATGTTTTAATTCTTCGTCGTCACCTTGAGCAGCTGCAATTTCATGAAAGTTAATTTGTTGAATGGAGTTTATACGCGACAGGTTATCTGCTGCAGCATTTAATTCACCAGGAATATAGCGTATATCCATAGTGAATTGACCAATAAAGTCCAGTTGACGAATTCGACGTGGCGAAGTAGAAGGATTTTCAACGCCATTTGATTTTAGAAAAGCAAATGTCAACGGGCGATGGTCAGTTAAAACACAGCATTTTCGACCTTCAATCATAAAACGAAAATGACAAATTGCTTGATAAATTGCGGTTAACTCCCGATCGTATGTACTATATCGTTGTTGAGCGGGCGTTAATTTTTTTGAATAAAATCCTAATGGTTGAAGTACGCCATTAACATTTTGATGTAAAGCTGCACCTACTGCGACATCTGACGCGTCCGCATGTAAAAATAATTCAGCATTAGGTACAGAATGAACAAGTAGAGTGGCATTACTCAACCCTAATTTACATTTTTCAAAGGCTTCGACTGCATCTTGAGTCCATTGTATAACAGTTTGATCATTCTTTATGTTGCCAGATATTAGACGTTGTAGCTTAATCTGATATTCACTAGCATTTGGTAAAAATTTTTTATAAAAGTTCATCATTGCCATAAATCTTTTTAATTCTTGGGCCACTTTAGGTTGCGAAAAATTTTTAATGACTTCAACTTTTTCCGGCCGTGGACGTATCCCATCAGCTGTTACCAAATGGCCTAAAAAATTAATTTGCGTTTTACCAAATTCACATTTTTCCAAATTTATTGTTAAATAATTTTCTTGAAGACGGGTAAAAAATATATGTAAATGTTGTTTATGTTGTTGTAAATTTTCTAATGCAATACAAACATCGTCAATATATGAAAATGCCAAATCCAGACCACGTAACACTTCATTGATCAGGCGCTGAAATGTTTGCGCTGCATTACACAATCCAAATGTCATAAAATTAAATTCAAAAAGACCAAAAGGCCTAATTATGGCAGTTTTTGGCACATCTTCCGGGTATATTGGAACTTGATGGTGAGCTCTCTGTAAATCAATTTTTGAAAAAATTGTTTTTCCATGTAAATTGTGCACAAAATCTGTTAAATATGGTAACGGGTATCTGTCCGGCACAGTATGGGCATTCAAAGTACGGTAGTCCCCACATAATCTCCATGTACCATTTGGCTTTTTAACCATACGCAATGGACTGCTCCAATTACTCTTCGAAGGTCGGCAAATACCTGCTTGCATTAAAAAATCAAATTCCTTTTTTGCTGCTGCCAGCTTCTCTGGTGATAAACATCTCTTGCAAACACTGGCTGACCAATCGTTTCAATTTTATGCATTATTGTTGATTTTGTTTTATTTCTAAGTGATGATAAATTTGTTATTGTAGGAAAATTTTGTAAAATTTCTGCAAATATATTGCACGATGAATTGCATGATTTAATGATTGCAGTGTTGTAATTTGAACGTATATTTAAAGGGATGCTTAATTTGGTAGTATTATAGATTAATTTATTGCGGCAAGTATCGATAAGTAAATCAAAATGGCTTAAAAAATCAATGCCTATAATTGAAGTTTTAACGTCGGCTACAATAAATGACCATGAAAATTCACGACGAAGACCAAGGCTAACTTTTATACGTCTTTGTCCGATTACTTTAATTGATGTGCCATCAGCCGCAAATAGTTGTGTAGTTGTTTGTTGCATGTCATTGGTTTTAAAGCTGAGTGGCAAAACAGAGGCATCGGCGCCACTATCGATTAAAAAAGTTGTTTTAAATAGGTTATCTCTTACTTGTAAGGCGCAAATATTATTGTGGTTGTTTGGAGAAAAATTTTGAGTCGTATTTTCTAGTCCAGCAGATGGTTTAGAAAAATGGTTGTTATTCTGTTTATATTGGCATGGGCTACGGCACCTTCGAGCCTTGTTGCCAAACTTTTCGTGAAACCAACAATAGGTTAGATTGTTGTTTCGTTCAATGCTTTTGTAACGACGTCGCGATGGTGTACGGTGTCGAAAATTAATTTTCATTGCGTCTACCTTTTTGTTCAACTCATCGATGGCATTGCGTAATTCTTCATAACCGTTTGACGTTTTAAACGAAACGTGTTGAACCTGATATATTGTAACGGCGTCAACTATAGAATCTGCAATTCTAGTAAATTCTGTTGCTGAACCAGAAAATGCGGCAACAACCGGCTGCGCGAAGTCAGGCAAGCGTTTAGTCCATAAGCCTTTCA
Organism: Ornithomya chloropus; assembly: GCA_963971445.1. Lineage (NCBI taxonomy): Eukaryota > Metazoa > Arthropoda > Insecta > Diptera > Hippoboscidae > Ornithomya > Ornithomya chloropus. The sequence goes on from OZ020531.1 coordinate 781,782, forward strand.
ATGCGGCTTCTCCAATTGTATTTCCGGCGATTCGTTTCATTTCATAGTATAACTCAGATGGCTTTTTGTCGCCCAAAGGTAGCTCGGAAAGTAAATGGTTTAGGCGGCGCTGTTCACTGTCGGCGAAATGTTCGATTATTTTATCTTTAACAAATTTAAAACGGTCTGTTTCGGGCAATGAATTGGTTACATCCATTAATTGAGCCATGACGTTGGGATCCAATGCAGCTAATATTGTTGCGGTTTTTTATTTGTCGGATGTTATACCAGACGCTACAAACCAAAAATCCATTGAGGTGAACCATGCCTCGACATTATTGGCAGACATGACTGGTACCGGCAAACGTGCGTAAACTGTAGAAATACTAGTTGATGGTTCGTTGCGTGAATCGTTTGGATCATTCATGATACGATTGATTGTAATTGTTGCGTGAACAGATTAATTTAAGGTCACTAATTTGGCGAAGTTTTCATTGAGCCAATAAGATTTTATTTAATTTAATTTAAGATTTAATTAAAGAACTTAAACTAATATTAACAACATGTTTTGCGCGCTTCTTCAAGCAAGAGAGTTTTTTAACATTCTCGAAAGAACTTTTAATTATTGATTGTAACATATCGATAAATTATTGTTGAGGTTGCCACATATACTAAGAACGGAAAATTATTTCGTTTTTGTTAAACATTTTCTTATGGGCGTAACCTCTTTTACTCATTTTAGGACGGATATTTATATTTTTATAAACAGCCTGAGTGCTGAAAAATAGGGTATTCGAAAGTTTTATATTATTACGAAAGCAATTATCGTCAATGCATTATTTGGTTTTGTGAGTTAATATTTTTCTTTTAACACTTAGACCTTTTTTCATTGATGTAAACAGAAAAACTGAAACGTCAAAGAGATAAAGTATTCATTTTTATACCATCCACCTCAGTGATGAGGGTATACTAAGTTTGTTCTACCAATTGCAATACCCAGAACGCCAAAGTATATATATTCTTCATCAGCGTCAAAAACTGAGTCGATTTAGACATGTATGTCCGTGTGTCTGTCTGTTGTCGGCACTCTCACGGGCGTAAATTTTAAGATATTGAGCTGAAATTTTGTACAGGCATTTTTAGTTTTCGCACGCAGATCACCATTTAAAATGGGCAAAATCGGTCAAGAGCCACGCCCACAATCAACAAAAATCTATTTATCTACCACAAAAATTAAGCTATAAACTTGAAATTTGGTATAAATATTAGCTTTATCGGGCGTATTCGGATTACAGACGCGCCCACAATTAATAAAAATCTTTACATCTGCCACAAAAATTCACCTAGAAACTTGAAATTCTGTACGCGTATACATAGTTATGCCGTCTACTTCTATGCCAAAAAAGAGGTCTAATTAGAGACACGCCCACAATCGACAAAAATCTATATATCTGCCACCAAAGTTTACCCAGGAACTTGAAATTCTGTACGCGTATACATAGTTATCCCACTAACTGACGGGCCAAAAATGGGCGTAGTCAGATAATAGACACGCCCACAATTTACAAAAAACCATATTTAACGTAAAAGAAGACTTGCATGCTGATACGTAAGACATACATTTACATTTTTAGAGGGCGCAATATATATATATATATATATATATTTGCCACGCCCACCGTTGTGGAGGTGGAGGGTATTTAAAATTTGGCCTAAGTCAAATTTAGTCTTCTTACTTCTTATATTAATAGTTTATATTGAAAGTATCCATTTTCCAAAAGTATCTATTTAGCTATTTTAATCAGATTCAGCTTCACTAGTTTTCAAATTGTCATCTTATTCTAAAATTTGTGCTACCCATTAATAATATTAAACAAATTTTTTGCAAGAATATAGATGTACAAGTACAATCAAATAAAAGTAAATTTAATCAAAATTGAATACTAAACCAATGCCATTTAATCTAACTAATTTTTGGCTTTCTTTTTATACTTTGTGCGTCATGTAAGAAAATACCTCAAATAACATTTTCAGAACTATGTGTTGAAGGGTATTAAATGGTCAAGTATAACCGACCATAACATTTTCGCATGTGTTTTGTCATGCTAGGGCATGACCTTACTAAAACGAGACCCATTGAAAAAGAATTAAATTAGGACTGTTTTTAGAATCGCTCTCCATATAAAGCCCTATTTTGGAACGACTCTTTATGATGCAAATTCGCGAATTTATATAATTTTTAATTAACTATGCGAATTTTACACCCAAAAAGAGAACTTTTGAAACCTCTTTCTATGAAAGCATTTTTTCTAAAGCAAACCAGCGCAAAAAGTTAAAATTTTCGATACCTCTCAACAAAAACTTGTACATTCCATGTACTGGGCTTTCAATTTTTATGTTGTTTGTATTTTTTGTATGATTGGACAGTTTGTGGACTCTCTCCCAACAAAGATTTGAGATATGGTAGTGTAACATGTGACGTTGAATTATTATGTGTTCGTATAAAGGTTAATACTATATTCATATATATTTCTTGCTCCTACATTCCTCCCTAACTTCTAACCTAACCTAACTTCCTCCTCTAACTTATTAACAATTTATGAATCTCATGCATCATTAATTCAAAACTGCTGATATTTATTTAGTTTTAGAGGTCTTCAACTTATCAATGATCAATTGAATTCTTTCGGATACTGGTACAATGGTGCCGCAAACTGCATTGTTAGAGTACAACATATTTCTTGATAAAATTTTTGATATGGGATTATGCCAATTAAACAATGTACGCAATAATATGGAAAGATTACTTGACTTAGTGTTTTGTAATATTTCTGAAGTTAATGTCTATCGTTATCACCCAACAATTGGGTTTTCTATTGAGATTTATCAAAATGATAACTCACATCTCCTTTTAAATAGATTTGAATTGAATTTTTATAAAAGTAATTATACAAAACTCAGTTAAATATTTTCACGTATTTATTGGCAATTTGACCATATCGACGTTGGTAGTTACGTTACATATTTCTATAATAAAATACATAATGCTTTTATGTTGAGTATACCTGTAAGACATATCAGTGTCAACGACAAGTGACCTAAATGGTTCTCACCTGAATTAAAAAGAATTAAAAACAAAAAAAATCGCCTATTTAAAAAATTCAAAAAAACAGGATCTTCTTCTGATTATGTAAAATACTCAATTGCTAGAAACACTTACACAAGGATCAATCGAATTTGTTATGAAAACTACTTAGCAGATACTAGAAGAAAGCTAAAATATAATCCTAAACATTTTTATACTTTTGTAAATTCTAAGAGAAAAATAAATAGTGTGCCCCCAATGTTAACGCTGGGAAACATGACCTCGAGTGAACCTTCTGATATGGCTAACCTTTTTGCTACTTTCTTCGAAGGGAACTATGGTCAAAATAGTAAGATAACTAATTCCCACAAGCATATTGAAAAATTGTGCAAATACTTTATACACACCCCTATGCATATTGTTCAATAAATCTATACAAAGTGGTAATTTTCCTCAATTTTGGAAAGAAATTTATATTTTTCCCCTTTTCAAGAGTGGGAGCCGTCAATTAGTTGAAAATTATAGAGGAAACTTAGTGCTATACCAAAGATGTTCGAAAAGTTAGTTAGTACGCAATTGTCTACGTCTATTTCTTCTGTGTTAAGTACTGCTCAACATGAATTTGCAAAAGGTCGATCAACTGTCACTAATCTTCTCGAATTTGTAAATTATGTGTCTAATGGTTTTTCAGTTGGGCTTCGAACTGACACTATTTATACTGATTTTAGTAAGGCTTTTGATAAAGTTGATCATGCTTTGTTTATTTATAAATTAAGTAAAATTGGTTTTCCGGTTTCTTTAACATCTTGGTCATCTTCCTACTTAAGTAATCGGACACAGAAAGTATTATTTAATCATTCTTTTTTCCGTTCCATTAATGTTTTATCTGGTGTCCACCAGGTTAGTTACATTGGGGCACTACTATTTATTCTTTACATTAATGATTTGCCGAATGTAATAACTAACTGTAAAATTGTAATGTACGCGGATGATGTTAAATTGTTCATAACGTTACATGCAAGTGATCGCGGTACGCTTCTTCAAAATGACTTAAATCGACTTAATAATAGGTGTAGGGTGAATTCTTTGTGTTTGAACCTTAATAAATGCAAACAATTGAGTATTTCTAGATCTACCTCTCCTGCAGATGAGTACTATTTAGATGCATATAAGCTTGAAACCGTTTCGTCATTTATGGACTTGGGCATATTATTTGATCAAAAACTGCGGTTCGACCTACACATAAATTATAGTATAAATAAAGCTAAATCGCTACTAGGATTTGTGAAAAGGTCGGCAAAAGAGTTTAACGATCCTTATGTTTGTAAACGTCTCTATACCAGTCTATGTAGTTCGTCCCACGCTAGAATATGGTTGTGTTATCTGGTCACCGTACTATCGTGTATATATCGACCATATTGAAAGTATACAAAAGCAATTTTTACTTTTCGCTCTACGCGGTCTCGGATGGGATCCGTCGAGAACCCTTTCACCATATTTGGACCTCCTAAGGCTCATAGATCTTCCCACCTTAGAAAATAGAAGATTGTATCTAGGTATTTCCTTTATAATTAACCTCATAAGAGGTTCATTAAATTCACCAACTCTGTTAAGTGAAATAAATTTCCCTATACCAAGTCGTAATACACGTAACTATCTGCCAATCTACCTAACACATTGTAGAGCAAACTATGAATTTTACAGTCCTTTCCGCCCTTTATTAAAAGATTACAATGATTATTACTTCTTACTTGATCCATCAGATACCTAAAAACTGTGCAAAAAAAAACTTTTAAATTATCTGTGGTTGCAAACTTACACCTTTTGTACACGTAATTGTACTTTTAGATATAATTTATATTTAAGTAGTATATTATATACATGTCATACATAGTGTAATTTAGTTTAAGCTTAGACTAAGTGTTTTTTCAGAAGCTGTATCGATCCTGATTGTTGTTGTTTGTTGTTGTTTCATCGCTGCTGAATTGCAAACGTATAGTTTAAATTTAGATTTAAGCAAAATTGAAACTTTCATACTTAACTGTGTATTATATATTATGTTAGCTGTTAGGATATAACTTGTAGCTAACAACATTAATGAAATAAAGAAATAGTCGCATATAACCAACTATAACATATTCACTCGTTATCCGCCGGGAAGGTATACTACTTTGTTTTGCCGCCATTTTGTCAAACATTAGTCTTGACAGTTCATATTTGGCAGTCGTGAAGTAGACACGTGGCAAATTTATTATGGAAAAATATTCGATAAACCAACGTGTTTTAATTGTTAAAACATTTTATCAAAATCAATCATCGATACTGTGACAAATTATAGAGCTTTAAAAAATATCTATAATCAAGGTTTGCTTACTGAGACATTCTGGGAGCCTGGTATTATACATTTTTTATTTGGCATTTTTTAAAAATGTAAAAATTTGAAGTTTGTAAAAAACTTTGCAAAAGTTTGCCAAATTAACAAAGACATATGTTAAACAAGTAAGAAAACTAAATTAGGCTTAGACCAAATCTTAAGTACCCTCCACCTCTACACAAAAGGGCGTGGCAAATAAATATATATATATATATTGCGCCCTCTAATAGTGTATGTCTTAGCATGTAAGTCTACTTTTACGTTATATATGGTTTTCTAAAAATTGTGGTGGTGTCTATTATTCGACCGCGCCCATTTTTGGCACATTAGTCAAAGGGATAACTATGTATGCGCGTACCAAATTTAAATTCCTTAGGTAAACTTTTGTGGCAGATATAAAATTTTTATTAATTGTGGGCGCGTCTGTAATCCGAATACGCCCATTTTTGGCATATCGATGACGCTAATATTCATAGATGTACATACCAAATTTCAAGTTTGTAGCTCATATTTTGTAGTAGATAAATAGATTTTTGTCGATTGACCAATTTTGCCCATTTTCAATGGTGATCTGCGTGCAAAAACTAAAAATGCCTGTACAAAATTTCAGCTCAATATCTCAAAATTTACGCCCGTGAGAGTGCCAACAACAGACGGACACACACGGACATACATGTCTAAATCGACTCAGTTTTTGACGCAGATCAAGAGGTGGAGGGTATAAAAAGTGGCCAAAAGAGTACAACTGTTAACTCCATTAAAGTTAAGAATTACTTTATTAATATACCCTGGCATTGTGGTTGTCTTTAGTATGTGAGTGTAAAAATAAATTTTTGTAGAATTATAAAAAATATGCGGATAATTAATTTTGAATAAACACTTTTTGTGTGATTTTATTTTGTTGACGAAATTTGACGGCAATATTGAGTAGATAGTTTTAAAACAATAATGTTATAAATAAATATGTACATAAAATTGTAGCAAGATCCATATCATGCATAGGACACCATCCTCATGCCACAAGTTTTATGAAAATTTTATGGTAATAAATAATGTCAATTAGAGAATAAAGGGGGTTTACTTTATTTAAACACAAAAAATAGAACATAATTGAATATTTCAGTACATACCATAATAATTTCTGTTTTAACCACATAAATCACCATTGTCGAACAGAGATTGGTCATACAATTCGGCAATGACGCATCTTCCACCAAAATATCGTCCATGCAAAGCTTCTGCGCCACGCACAGCCTCAGAAGACGAAGAGAATTCCACAAATATTTTTACAATGATTTCCGCTTCAGCGTCATCCTCATTTCCGGTTTGTTTTTCATTGAATATTATAAATTGACTAACCGTACCAAATTTGCTGCACTCTTCTTGTATCTCTTCTTGAAGTGTTTCATCAACATCTTCGGGTCCTACCATATTGCGCAATATTATAACATTAGATTCTTCCGGCCTCATTAAACGCTGCATAACAAATTTCCGAGCGCTTTGCCCTTTAATCGACATATTCTCCTGCTGCTGCATGGTTTGCGTTTTTCCCTCATCCAATAGTTTTTTTTTGCAATTCTTCCTGTTGCTTCTTATGTGCCTTTTTCATTTGCTCTGTATGCGCTACCGTGGTGGCTGCTGTAACTGGATGATGAGTATTTGTATTTATCTTACTAATTAAAGGTATGTTCGACGCATTGTTTAGAGCCGGGTTAATCAATGTTTTTGAAGCAGCAATAGCAGCAGTCAGATTCACCGTTTGTAGAGTGGATACCGCTAAAAGATTGCTGGTAATGAATAAAGGCAGCCGCTCCAGCCCCCGCAAAAGGTTCATGTTGGCGATAGCCTCATCCATTGCCTGTTTGTTGGCGTACTCAATGAAACAGTACCCTTTGTGAGTATGCAGCGACGTACCTGGAGCCAACTTACAGTATAAAATTGGTCCAAAAGCTTCAAATACACTCCTCTGACAAATCCGGGTGAATAGACGCTACGTAGATACGATTAAAACTTTTTGCTTCCTCCTGTATCTCATCGATTACTTGTTGGGCCTGTGGCATATTACTGGGCCGGCCCACCTTAATGTTGCGTCCACCCATCAAAGCGCCATTCATTTGTTCCAAAGCAAGCTGAGCTCCTTCGGGTATTTCGTATTCCACAAAAGCAAACCCTTTATGTTTTTGTGTAATAGGATCCCAGGACATGTTAATAGATTTGATGGGGCCAAATGGAAGAAATGCCGCTCTAATAGTATCTTCTTTCAATTCAAACGAAATGCTACCTACATAGACTCTGCAATTATAATAATAATTCATTTCTTTAAGATGTTTGCACCTATATGGAGTTGTATTTATATATTCATTTAAGTTTATCAGATCTTATCAGCAAAAAATGCAGCTCATCAAATACTAATCCTATAACTTGGATAACGTATTTTGTTGTTTTTTATATAACAATCACTAAGATATTTTCATCACCAGTAACGAATGATACCAACATCACCTTATTCTCCTTACCTGCACATCAAAGCCAGTGCTTGTTGCCTCTGTACTTGCGTCCTTTGTGATGCCAATTGCTGAAATTAACAACATTTAAAATGCTCATTAAATTTGCTAATTTAATTTTAATATAGTATATAATTCGGCTTTTCTGTCAAAAGTGGCTTAGTGGTTCTCATTTTATACGAAAAATTTTATATTATATTATTATTATTATTATTCTATTCCATTAGTTACAAAAACCAATTATCAACTTATATATATTTATATAGTTATGTAAATAAGAATATAAAAATAAAATTTTTATAAATAAAATAATAACACTGGCCGCAGCATCAGCAGCAACAACAACAACAACAACCTCTAGAACAACTTAGAATAAAATTAAAAATAATATATGCTAAACTTAATATTAAGCTTACAACTAAAGGTTACAATTAATGAGGCAAAAGGATATTATAAAATCAATTAATATATAAAAATAACAACAAAGTAATAAAAGTGCTATAAGTACATATAAAAAAGAAAAAAAAACTATTGGTTAAGGACCAATGATTCTAATAGTTTGGTAGATTAAGTAAGTAATTCCTTATAACATCAACTGAGTCAACGGACGGATCAAATAAAAAATAATTTTCATTAAATGATTTACACAGGACTCGGAACGGACCAAACATCTGATAGTTTGTACGACAATGCGTTAGTTTTATAGGAATATAATGGCGAGTTAACCTACTTGGTACATTAAACGGAATATTCTCTAACAAGAAAGGAGACGATATAGTGCCACGAATTAACTTAACCATGAATATAACGCTCAACATGGTACGCCTTTTTTCAAGCGATGGCAAATTAATAAGTAACAGCCTACTTTCATAAGGAGGGAGAGAGCGACGAGTGTCCCAGCCTAGTCCACGAAGGGCAAAAATGAGAAAATTTCTTTGGACTGACTCCAACAAATCAATCTGACATCTATAACTTGGAGTCCAGACAACACATGCATATTCCAAAACTGGTCTCACTAGAGCAGTGTTAAAGCCTTTTACAAATATAAGGATCGGTAAATTCCTTAGACCACCTTTTAACGAACCCTAATAACGATTTAGCCTTATTCACCAAGGCTTGAATGTGTAAATTAAACTTCAGTCTTGAATCAAGTAGAACACCTAAATCTTTAAAAGAATCAACACTAGCAAGCAAGTTATTATAGATATAGTAATCAGACGGAATGGCAGTAACCCAGTTAAATGACATCTTTTTACACTTATTTAAATTCAAAAGCATTCCGTTAACAACGCAACATTTAGCCAAGCTCGAAAGGTCAGACTGAAGAGTAACAATAGAACCCGGAGAATCAATCCGATAATAAAGCTTAACATCGTCAGCAATCAAAATCTGAATCGATTTAACCATGTCCGTCGGTCCATCTAAAGTTGTGCGCAAGCTACAGGTCGCATTTTTTGAGATATTTCGATGAAATTTAGTACATGGGCATGTATTGAAAATGGACCGGATTGGACCATGTTTAGATCCCCTCCCCATATGAGGTCCTATTTTTTTTCAGATATTTCGATGAAATTTTTGACAACGATATGTATTGGCCCAAAAAGAAACCGTTTTGGTCGGACCATTTTTAGAATCCCTTCCCATATAGAAAGAAAAAATTTTTGATTTCATTAACAAAGAATAAAAAAAAATTCTGACTTATGTATCATTTTGAAATTTTCGAAAACACAAGTAGGTATAGAAAAATAAAAATTTTCATTTTTCAAAGAAAAAAATTAAAATGAATAATATAAGTTGTGCAGGGTATTTGAGGGCGGGCTTGACCGACTATAATATTTTGATTTGTTTTTTATTTCTATTCATTCGAAATAAAATAACTATTCAATAGTACATAAAACTCTACTCGCTTACATGGTTCGTTAGGTTAGATTAGGTTAGGCGGGTGTGCGCTTGTAGAAAGCGCTTCACTTAGGCCAGTATGTAAGCCTATTGTGATACCCGACGAAACATAACACAGAGTTTTTCAGTTTAGCCACCCAGAGGCAGCTATAAATCGATTGAGGTCTAAAATGTTGACATCCGCTTGTGATCCTAGACTCTCAGGGAATCTGACTCCAATTGTTTTGTGTCGTTTTCCCTGTAGGTCCGGGCATTCACACAGCAGGTGCTCCACAGTTTCGACCTCTTTCTCGTCCCTGCAACTTCTACAGAAGTCATTATATGGGGCACCGTATCTGTTGGTCATGTGGTTTATGAGACAGTGCCCCGTTAAGACTCCTACGACCGCCGAGATCGATTTCCTGGGTATACTCAATAGGTCTTTTGTTCGTTTATAGTTTAGCCGAGGCCAGAGAGTGCGAGATATGTAACAGCTCGATAGAGTACTTCACCCACAATTTATCCATCTCACCGCTTGCCTGTCCAGTCGGCTGTTCAGTTCAGAGAGGGGGGTCCACACCACCACTCTCTCGCTGATGTCTTGTCTACTCGCCCCAGTTCTTGCACACTCGTCAGCAATCTTATTTCCGGGTATACCTGAGTGCGCAGAAATCCAGGAGATCACAACGTCGTGTTGTCGAATCTCTGCAAGCGAGCGCAGACACCACGCTACACATTTGGATCTGACCTTCACAGATTCAAGAGCCAAGATTGCCGATTTGCTGTTTACGCAGATGATGACCTTTGAGGTGGTTACCACCTTTGAGGCAATCATCTGCGCTGCCAGATTAATTGCGACAATCTCCGCCTGAAAGACACTACAGATGCTTGGTAGTGAGAACGACCGTTTCTCCGCAAGTGCCTCCGAGTAAACTCCCATCTTTTGCCAAAACTCTTTTGACAGATGGAAGGCGCATAGGGCTTTTCTTGTTCTTTCCTCCACATTGCTCTTCCAGTTGAACTTGGAGTCTAGAACGGTGCTCAAATATTTGACCTTCTCTTTAAGATTCAGCGACCTTCCCTCCAGACGAGGAGGATTAAACGGAGGTATCTTATATTTTCGTGTGAACAGAACGGCCTCCGTCTTAGCAACATTTATGCCGAGACCATTTCGTCCTGCCCAGCGGGATAGTTTTGCCAGGGCTGTCTCCATGAATTCACTGATTGTGGGTAAAAATTTACTCTGTACCAGAATAACCACGTCGTCAGCATAGGCAATGGTCTTGAAACCACAAGTGTTCAGTTCCATGAGAATGTCATTTGTAACCAAGTTCCACAATAGTGGGGAGAGAACCCCACCTTGTGGAGTACCTCTGGTTACCGCCTTTCTCAAACTTTGGGATGAATACCACTCGCACCTACTTCCATACTCTTCGGGATATAGTCCACTATCAGGCATCCACGGAATATGTATCTTAGCGAGGCCGCGTTTTTTTCCAACGAATGTTGTAGCATGGACGGGAAAATGCCATCCGGTCCGGCAAATTTATACGTGAGTATCGCGGTGTCGCATTTGGGAGGTGCCACATAATATAGCGGCTCCTCTTCCGCCTGCTCGCATCCAGGGAAGTGTGTATTCTTCATAAGTAGCTTCAAGGTTTCTATGCTGCCTTCCGTGTATTCGCCATCCTCTTTTTCCAGAGAGCTCGGTGCATTAGGAGTTTTTGAGAGAACTTTCCGAAGTCTAGCCGCTTCTGTCGTGCTCTCAATTTCCCCACAGAAGGTTTCCCACGATTCCCTTTTTGTTCTCCTGGTTACTTTCTTGAACTCTCTGGGGCGGACCTGAGGCGGATCCCAGTCCCCTTCGCTTCGAGACTTTTTTGCTCTGTTGAAGTGCCTTCTTAAATCGCTTCTGAGAGCCTTCAGCTTCGGTGACCACCACGGTTGGCTCGCTTACTTGCCGATTTACTGTCAAGGCATGACTCAAGCATTCTTTAGTACCTTGGAGACTAGATTAACCGTCTTCTCCACTCTCAATTGATCGATCTGTTCTTCCACGGAGGGGGAGCCTAGATCTGATATGAGAGTGTTGAATTTGGTCCAGTCAGTGTTCCAAGGATTCCTAAAATAAACTATACGTGGTCTGTCAAGATAAACCTCAAACAGTATCCTAAAATAATCCGAAAACGAACACTTCTTGGACACATGCCAGTTGCTCACTTTTAAGGAGTCCGAGTTTGACACAAGAGTTATATGTTGTGTTCCTGTTCCCTAACCCTATTCATGAAGGTGGGCTGATTACCCCGATTGCATAGAATAAGATTCGTGGAAACAATGTATTTAAAAATGGACTCACCTCTTTTATTGGTATCCGAGCTACCCCATACCTGGAGATTGTCGTTGGCGCCGCACCCCAGAACCAGATCCAGGCCTCTGTTCCCTGCTCAGGCAACCAGAGATCTGAGTGCCAATGGAGGAGGATCATCTTCATCGTAAAACAGGTAGGCTGCAGGACAATCGGAGCAGTACATTCGGTTGTCCTGCCCTTTCAACCATTACCGCCGTGACATCAGTGGAGCTGTGTTGGGAGAGAAAGAATACGTTTAAGTCTTTCTTTACTAATACACATGTTCTACACTTACCTTCTTGCCGTGGAACATGGAGAACGCAGCTGCGAGACTTAAGTCCGGCAACCTGACCATTATATAGCCACGGTTCTTAGACCAAGGCTACGTTCACCCTCTCCTGTTCCATGAATATAAGGAGGTCGTCCGTGGCCGCCTTAGAGTGATGCAGGTTTATCTGTACCACCCTTATTCGTCTGTGGACGGCCATCCTTTGTTCCGCCGGTGGGGAGAATCATCCTAAGACGATTCAACCCAAACCTAATCTGGCCTTGACATGAACGAAGGAGCCGCAGACTCTCCGAGCTGACGCTAATTCAGAGATCTTTGCCTGCTCCTTTGTTCCTCGGAAGCCCTCTTATGATACTCCAATCGCTGCACAGGAGACTCTCACGGAGAGGCGTGAGCCTCTTCCGTACCACAGCCCACAACCTTGACGCTGTTCTGTTCCACTTCGCTCCATCGAAATTGCCAACTGAATTGCCAGTAGTCTCCATTTCGCGGAGTAGGGCTCGAAGGATCTTCTCCTCCACCTGTAGCCATTTCTCAGTCGTGATCTTTCCTTCTGGATGACTTCCATCGATTAGGGCCACTTGGATATCGGAGGCAATTCGTGACCTTGGCCCGCTTGCTGTTGCTAGCAGGCTGACTGTCGTTAGAGCATTGTCGCTTGGCAGTGGAACTGACAGCCGCGCTCGTAGTGGCCACCGTACCCTTCAAAATTGAGGGTTTTGTTGCCAGCTCTGCAACCCCCGGCGCCGCTCCTCCACCAACCGCTCCGATCTGTCGATCGCCACTTCAGAATCCCGTAGGTTCTTTCGCGGCGTCCGCTCCCGACGCTCCCTTATTCTTACTTCTATTCCATTTCTTTTTCCCTTTTCTGTCAGGTACGTCGGGGGCCGTTTTCTCCAAGCCTGGATCTACCACCATCGGTGAGAGGATCTCCGATTGACGTCGTCCGTTCCACCACCGATGGAGTCCGCTCAGATAGAATGTGGGATCCATCTTCCCCCCTGTCCATTTCTTTAATTTGATCCGGACGTGGCAGAAGACACGGAAGATCCTTGCCGCTACCGTTGCTTTCCCCTACAGAAGGACAGGTCTCTCGGAGTCACTCCAAGTATTGTGTCAAGCCTACGCACAGTATAGGAGTGTTTTCTAAACAATTTCCTCTCTCTCGGGGTTAACACGCTGGGATCTCGAACCCCAAGTTTCCTGAGAAACTTGATGGAGGATTTACGACTTCTCCATAGCCGTGCCCTGTCCATATTATTGCGCCCCTTGTCTGTCTTCTCCGACGGTTCCCTCACAACAACTTCATCCCCCACCACCGATCCCGGAGCACCCCTCGGGTCTCCTCGCTTAGGAGATCTAAGGTGAGCTCCGCCAGCTATTTAGTGAATTCACTGAGATCACTCGCAAGATCATCCTCGGAATCGACTTGCCGACAGCGCTTTTCGCCTACGTTAGTGTTCTGAGCACCCAAACATGGCGATACGGCTCGCGTGCACAGTCCCCCAGCAGTTTGTCGACTATGCAGACCTGGGGAAGGCATCTGCACAGGCATCTGCACACCCGGCCGAGCTTGGGACCACCACCCGAGCGTCGCGGTCCCCGGAGACTTTAGCACCCTCATTTGCGGGTACTGAGGGCCGTTTTCTTTCCTCTGCATTACATTTCAATACCGGTTTCTAGGGCCGCGAGTGGTACTTTATCACACCTACCCCGCATATCTAGGGACGCGCCCGTTAGGGGAAAACCGAAAATCCCCACGGGTACATGGTATTAGAAGTAATAGATTAATAACTGCTTTAGTAATCTTTTGATTTGATTTGATTAAAGTAGTAGTGCTTCCACAACTAGACGAACTGTTAGCTATAATTGGCTACTACAAAATATATCAAGAACGGAAAATTATTTCAATTTGTTAAACATTTTCTTATGGGCGTAACCTGTTTTACTCATTTTAGGACGGATATTTATATTTTTATAAACAGCCTGAGTGCTGAAAAATAGGGTATTCGAAAGTTTTATATTGTTACGAAAGCAATTAGCGTCAAAGCATTATTTAGTTTTGTGAGTTAATATTTTTCTTTTAACACTTAGACCTTTTTTCGTTTATGTAAACAGAAAAACTGAAAAGTCAAAGAGATCAGTAATCTGGCATCTCTGTTTTGAAGCTGTAATATTATTCTCGCTCGTGCAAAAAATTGCGATATCAAGTGAATAAATTAAATTTATATTAAATTTTTTTATTCAATTTTGTGTTAATAATTACAAATTGATAATTTCTTTTGTTTCACTTAGTGAATAACTGGTTATTTGTCTCGTATTTGGTGTACATTTTGGTGCAGTTATTTCTAGGTAATTGTTGTTGCCGTGACGGTGGTTTTTCTTTTATAGTAAGTGATCTTTTATTCTTTTGTACTTTTCTCTATTTGTGTACAATTTGCCATGATGGAATGCTGTTATTCCAAATGCAAAAGAATGAATAGTCCAAAGGAGAAAAATATTAATTCCTCCCCGGAACGATTTCTTTTCTGTTGGCTATGTGAATCAGCTGCTCACTTAAAGTGTGCTGGGTTCACAGGTAGACAATTTGATCACATTATCAATCGCGCGAAAGGGTTGCGATGGTCTTGTCCGAGTTGCCGGCAGAAGGATGTCGACTTTTACAAATTGTTTATTCAGACTCAAGCTGGCTTTAGGGAGTTATGTAGCGATTTAGCTAAGCTAACTGCTAAGTTTGAATTCTATCAAGATCTGTTTGCGTCTTGTAAATATTTGGATGGTTCTTTTCAGGATCGTGGTAAATTTGTGAAACAAGTTGATATGCATAAGGATTCATTAGCCCCAAATATATGTGATGTACCGTATCGTACGACATCTATGTCGTCTTTAAATTCGGATACCACGTCTGGTCCTCTTGCGATTCCAACTATTGTTATTGATAACAACTTACCCTCTACTTCTAATGCTTTGTCTAAGGCTGTTAAGGATTTTCCCCAAATTAACGTTGATGTAGATTCCAACGGTAATTCTACGGATGCTGTATACAATGCGGAGGTATCGAATGTTGGTAATGTACAGAATGTTCCTTTAACGGAACCACGTTGTACGCCCGCTACTCCAGCTAGTACATTTGATTGCAACAATGTGTGTGAGTCAGTGAAGTCTGTTCCTCCTAAAAATGTTTTAACTGTTGTACCTGCCCGCAAGGCAATTTTTATCTCTCGTCTTGCTGCTGATACAACGGTTGACATGATTATGGAGTACATCAAGTCTAAAATTTCTAATGTGGATACAGCTAATATTGGCATCTTTAAATTTAGTGTCCCCCAACAGCGTGACATTTCGTCTTTCAAAATGCAATTACCGGCTAATCTTTATAATTTGGTTTCGAATAAAGTTTTTTGGCCTGAAGGGATTTTCATTAAGGACTTTGTTCCACGTAAAAGAGCTGTGGTGTCACTTATTTCCAATCCGGTTGATAATGTTCCAAAAAACTGAACAGTGTCCTGTCTTTTCTGTACCAAAACGTGCGTGGGTTGAATACTAAATTGTCAACTTTACTCCTTAACACTCTTAACTGTGACTACCACATTGTTGCCTTCACTGAAACCTGGCTTAAGCCAGGGATCCATGATTCTGAAATCTTTTGCACTAGATATCAGGTTTACAGGGAGGATAGGATTGGAAAAGTGGGCGGTGGTGTACTCATTGCTATTTCTAATTCCTTCTCTTCTCGTAAACTTGATTTTTCTATTCCTCTTGATATTGAATTTATTTGTGTTCAATTACGAGTCGGTAGTATTTTTGTTTATATTACTTGCTCATACGTTCCACCGTCATCTAATATCGATATCTATTTAAAGCACTTTACCTTCATCTCTGACGTGTGTTCTCGGTTAAGACCGAATGATTTAATCCTTGTATTGGGTGATTTCAACTTACCTGATGTAACGTGGACTTTTGATATGGAGTGTGGGTATTTTTCACCCATTAGCTATCCCTCATATTATGAAGATATCTTTGAGTCAATTTTTGATCTCAGCTTAATGCAATTAAATCAGGTATCAAATGTTAATGGTCGGCTATTAGACTTGGTCTTTTCTAATACAAATAATCTAACTATTTTACGGGCATCTCCTCTTGTTACACCTGAAGATACCCATCATCCTTCTATTTCTATTTTGCTAAATGTATCTATTGGTGAGATTAATAACAATAATAGTTCAACCAATACTCGTTACCTCTTTCATAAAACTGATTACAAAGCGTTATCTGACTGTTTGTCTAATGTGGTCTGGGATTTGAGTTATATGAACATTGATAATTGTCTGTCCGTTATATATGAAAAACTTTTTTTTGCTATTTCCCTAAGTGTACCAGTAGGATTAAGTCATGGGGCACAAGGTTGCCCTGCCTGGTTTTCGGATGATTTGAAATCCATCAGAAATAGAAGGAATAAGTTTTTTAAGCGTTATAAGAGAACTGGTCTCTCTGCGGATTATATCATTTATATCAAAGAAATGCGTAAATTTAATACTGTTAACAAGAAGTGTTATGACGATTATGTTCTGAAAATGAAAAACAGAATATTAAGTGATCCGAGAAAGTTTTATGATTTTGTTAACTCCAAAAGAAGGGTTAAAGAATTTCCATCATATATGTACTACAATAATATTGAATCTTCCAACCCCTTTGAAATATGCAATTTCTTTGCAGATTTTTTTGCAAACTGTTATAGTGATAAAATTATCGCTTCGGATGCTTATCCTTATTATATTGAATCGTTCAATATCTTTCCCCAAGTACGTTTTTCGGAATCAGAAGTACTTAACGCTCTGAGGTCCATAAAAAGATCTTATTACCCTGGACCCGATGGTATACCGTCATGTATTATCATCTATTGTGCCGATATTTTAAGTGCACCATTAACAGCCATTTTTAACAATTGTCTCAACAATGGGTACTTTCCTAATATTTGGAAGGAGTCATACATAATACCACTTTTTAAAACAGGTTCGCGAAATTTGATCAGTAATTATAGGGGTATATCTAAACTTAGCGTTATCCCTAAACTATTTGAACGCCTATTAGTGAATAGACTTCAACCATACATCTTTTCAATCTTATCGCCCGCTCAGCATGGTTTCATTAAAGGTAAATCTACAACAACTAACCTTCTTGAACTAGCATGTTGTATATTTCGTTCATTTTCTGAGAAAACTCAAACTGATGTGTTATACACTGATTTTTCTAAAGCTTTTGACAAAGTTTCGCATTCCCTTCTATTATATAAGTTGAATCGTATAGGTCTCCCGCTTAATCTGGTGCAATGGGTTAGGTCTTATATCTCTGGGCGAACCCAACGTGTTCTTTATCAGGGTTACGTATCTTCTATTATTAATGTGTCATCTGGTGTACCGCAAGGCAGCCATCTGGGGCCTTTGTTGTTTATCCTATTTATTAACGATCTTCCGTCATACATTAGGCATTCTAATATTTTAATGTTTGCCGATGATGTTAAAATTTTTCACTCATATCATTCCCTTGGTGGTAGTGCGTTGTTACAGTCAGATCTGGTGGAATTGGTTAAGTGGTCTAAGTTTAATGGTATGATATTAAACTTAGACAAGTGTAAAAAAATTACATTTTCAAGGTATGCTCCAATAAATGTGGATTACTTTATTGGCAATCATAGGTTGGAACATGTTTCATTTTTTAAAGATCTTGGTGTTATCCTGGATCCGAAACTTAACTTTAATCTCCAAATCCGCTCCGTCGTTAATAAGTCTAAATGTCTTTTAGGATTTGTAAAGCGTTGGTCTAAAGAATTTTTGGATCCATACGTGACCAAATCTCTTTATGTTGCATTAGTACGTCCGGTTCTTGAATATGCAGTTGTCGTGTGGTCGCCTAACTATAATTTATATAAGGATAGTATTGAATCCGTGCAGAAGTCCTTTTTACGATTTGCTTTACGCGGTTTAGGTTGGGACCCCCAAATACCTTTACCACCCTATGAAAGTCGCTTAAAACTTATTAATATGACTTCGCTGTCAAATAGACGTATTTGGTTAGGTGTCTCTTTTTTCATTAAACTTTTGAACGGTGAAGTTAACTGTCCTGCTTTGTTGAACGAAGTATATATTAATGTGCCCAAAAGATGTAGTAGGCATTTTGTTTTAATTAAACTGTCACAGTGTCGCACCAATTACGAGATGTTTCACCCATTGAGGGTTATATCCAGTTGTTTTAATGAGTACTATTATTTATACGATGGATCACACAGATCCATCGAGAGTATTAAAAGTTTAATATTAAATTAATAAGATGCCGGATTGCTTTCTCCCTTTTTTTTTTTTTTTTTTTTTTTTTTTTTTTTTTTACATTTCATTTTATTATTTACATGATTTGTATTATTGTTGGTTACTTTCTAGTTCTTAAACATGCTAGTTCTTAAGTATTATAGTTTATTATTAATTAGATTCTAATCTGTTGCAGCTGCGGATGTTGTTGTTGTTGTTGTTGTTTCGGCGGTTTGCTGTTTTGCTGACTTTAGCTTTAAGTATATATAAAATAAAAAATTATTCTATTCGTTTTTTTTTTTTTTTTTTATGAATTGGCTGTATATTTAGCTAAGTTTCGATAAATAAATAAAAAAAAAATAAAGTATTCATTTTACAATTTACAAAAAAACATTTTTAACGTAAAAGAAGACTTGCATGTTGATATGTAAGACATACACTATTAGAGGGCGCAATATATATATATATATATATATATATTTGCCACGCCCACCCTTGTGGAGGTGGAGGGTATTTAAAATTTGGCCTAAGTCAAATTTAGTCTTCTTACTTCTTATATTAATAGTTTATATTGAAAGTATCCATTTTCCAAAAGTATCTATTTAGCTATTTTAATCAGATTCAGCTTCACTAGTTTTCAAATTGTCATCTTATTCTAAAATTTGTGCTACCCATTAATAATATTAAAAAAATTTTTTGCAAGAATATAAATGTACAAGTACAATCAAATAAAAGTAAATTTAATCAAAATTGAATACTAAACCAATGCCATTTAATCTAATTAATTTTTGACTTTCTTTTTATACTTTGTGTGTCATGTAAGAAAATACCTCAAATAACATTTTCAGAACTATGTGTTGAAGGGTATTAAATGGTCAAGTATAACCGACCATAACATTTTCGCATGTGTTTTGTCATGCTAGGGCATGACCTTACTAAAACGAGACCCATTGAAAAAGAATTAAATTAGGACTGTTTTTAGAATCGCTCTCCATATAAAGCCCTATTTTGGAACGACTCTTTATGATGCAAATTCGCGAATTTATATAATTTTTAATTAACTATGCGAATTTTACACCCGAAAAGAGAACTTTTGAAACCTCTTTCTATGAAAGCATTTTTTCTAAAGCAAACCAGCGCAAAAAGCTAAAATTTTCGATACCTCTCAACAAAAACTTGTACATTCCATGTACTGGGCTTTCAATTTTTATGTTGTTTGTATTTGTTGTATGATTGGACAGTTTGTGGACTCTGTCCCAATAAAGATTTTTCATAAAGTGATATGGTAGTGTATAATAGTCGCATATAACCAACTATAACATATTCACTCGTTATCCGCCGGGAAGGTATACTACTTTGTTTTGCCGCCATTTTGTCAAACATTAGTCTTGACAGTTCATATTTGGCAGTCGTGAAGTAGACACGTGGCAAATTTATTATGGAAAAATATTCGATAAACCAACGTGTTTTAATTGTTAAAACATTTTATCAAAATCAATCATCGATACTGTGACAAATTATAGAGCTTTAAAAAATATCTATAATCAAGGTTTGCTTACTGAGACATTCTGGGCGCCTGGTATTGTACATTTTTTATTTGACATTTTTTAAAAATGTAAAAATTTGAAGTTTGTAAAAAAATTTTGCTAAAGTTTGCCAAATTAACAAAGACCTATGTTAAAAAAGTGGCCAAAAGAGTACAACTGTTAATATATAATTAACTGTTAACTCCATTAAAGTTAAGAATTACTTTATTAATATACCCTGGCATTGTGGCAATATTGTGTAGATAGTTTTAAAACAATAATGTTATAAATAAATATGTACATAAAATTGTAGCAAGATCCATATCATGCATAGGACACCATCCTCATGCCACAAGTTTTATGAAAATTTTATGGTAATAAATAATGTCAAATAGAGAATAAAGGGGGTTTACTTTATTTAAACACAAAAAATAAAACATAATTGAATATTTCAGTACATAAAATAATAATTTCTGTTTTAACCAGATAAATCACCTTGGTCGAACAGAGATTGGTCATACAATTCGGCAATGACGCGTCTTCCACCAAAATATCGTCCATGCAAAGCTTCTGTGCCATGCACAGCCTCAGAAGACGAAGAGAATTCCACAAATATTTTTACAATGATTTCCGCTTCAGCATCATCTTCATTTTCGGTTTGTTTTTCATTGAATATTATAACTCGACTAACCGCACCAAATTTGCTGCACTCTTCTTGTATCTCTTCTTGAAGTGTTTCATCAACATCTTCGGGTCCTACCATATTGCGCAATATTATAACATTAGATTCTTGTGGCCTCATTAAACGCTGCATAACAAATTGCCGAGCGCTTTGCCCTTTAATCGACATATTCTCCTGCTGCTGCAAGGTTTGCGTTTCTCCCTCTTCCAATAGTTTTTTTTGCAATTCTTCCTGTTGCTTCTCATGTGCCTTTTTCATTTGCTCTGCATGCGCTACCGTGGTGGCTGCTGTTACTAGAACTGTTACATTACTGCCATTATTAGCCAAAGTGATGGGAGCAGTAAATGCATCAGTTAATGTAGCATTAGTAATGACGTCCTCTGTATTTGTATTTATCTTACTAATTATAGATATGTTCGACGCATTGTTTAGAGCCGGGCTTATCAATGTTTTTGAAGCAGCAATAGCAGCAGTCGGATTCATCGTTTGTAGAGTGGATGCCGCTAAAAGATTGCTGGTAATGCCGGGCGCTTGAAACATTCCCGCTTGAAGAAAGGCAGCCGCTCCAGCCCCCGCAGGTAAAGTTATATTCGGATGCAAAGCATTTCCTGCAGTAGATAGAGGTAGTGCTGTTACTTTGGCGGCCAAAGGCGAAATACCTAAAGTTGGAGTATTCGCAGATAAGCCCAAGACAGCATTATTTGCCACTGCATCCAAGGCTTGTATTTTTGCGGTGGCTGCTGCAGCTGCGACAGCGGCGGCTGTTGGCATTGTTGAATTTGTTGTTGGACAAACCAGAGCATTAGGTGGCGTTATAGAACGACCAACTCTAAGTATGTGAAAAACAATTAATTGTATCTATATAAAATAATCCATCATCATACGCAAATACCTTAACAACTGCCCGCCCAAATCAAAAAGGTTCATACTGGCGATAGCCTCATCCATTGCCTGTTTGTTGGCGTACTCAATGAAACCGTACCCTTTGTGAGTATGCAGCGACGTACCTGGAGCCAACTTACAGTATAAAATTGGTCCAAAAGCTTCAAATACACTTTTTATATCCTCCTCTGACAAATCCGGGTGAATAGACGCTACGTAGATACGATTAAAACTTTTTGCTTCCTCCTGTATCTCATCGATTACTTGTTGGGCCTGTGGCATATTACTGGGCCGGCCCACCTTAATGTTGCGTCCACCCATCAAAGCGCCATTCATTTGTTCCAAAGCAAGCTGAGCTCCTTCGGGTATTTCGTATTCCACAAAAGCAAACCCTTTATGTTTTTGTGTAATAGGATCCCAGGACATGTTAATAGATTTGATGGGGCCAAATGGAAGAAATGCCGCTCTAATAGTATCTTCTTTCAATTCAAACGAAATGCTACCTACATAGACTCTGCAATTATAATAATAATTCATTTCTTTAAGATGTTTGCACCTATATGGAGTTGTATTTATATATTCATTTAAGTTTATCAGATCTTATCAGCAAAAAATGCAGCTCATCAAATACTAATCCTATAACTTGGATAACGTATTTTGTTGTTTTTTATATAACAATCACAAAGATATTTTCATCACCAGTAACGAATGATACCAACATCACCTTATTCTCCTTACCTGCACATCAAAGCCAGTGCTTGTTGCCTCTGTACTTGCGTCCTTTGTGATGCCAATTGCTGAAATTAACAACATTTAAAATGCTCATTAAATTTGCTAATTTAATTTTAATATAGTATATAATTCGGCTTTTCTGTCAAAAGTGGC
Organism: Ornithomya chloropus; assembly: GCA_963971445.1. NCBI lineage: Eukaryota > Metazoa > Arthropoda > Insecta > Diptera > Hippoboscidae > Ornithomya > Ornithomya chloropus. Next base: position 804,515 of record OZ020531.1, read on the forward strand.
TTAGTGGCTCTTTTTATACGAAAAATATTATTTTTATATTTAAAGCCAATACTTCTTAGGGTTTTACGCTCGAGAGCGTTTTGTTTATTAAAATGGGCAGATCATTACCTGCTGCTGATGAGCCAAAGTTTGTTTCATCAAAACCATTTTAATACTTTGCTCCATCGCATACTTTTTTGCTTTACTAACTATTTCATGTTGCTCGGAAGATAGCTTAGGTAATGCACCACCCAGCAAACCCAACAATGCTGATCTTGTTCCCGGTCCAAATTTCACATCTCCAGTCTGCTTCAAATCATATACAGGTGGAGAAATGTACGGTATTTTGGGCTCACTTGACTTTCCTACAAATAAGTAAAGATATCAGACTACAATATTTTTAATACAATTTATTAAATCCTCTCTCCGACATATTTTGTTTTTCTATAGGTGCATTTCATTACTAATTGGTTACTTTTATTGAATTATGGAACTATTCGCCAATAAAAAACGCCTGAATTCGCCTCCTCCAGATTAATATCTAATATAAGGATATACTGCACACGTGCGAAAGTCCAGAAAAACCTGCTTCTAAACATAATAAGCTTGAATATTAATCAAGATTATTAATTTGATGAACCACAAATATGGTATGACTTGACATTAGCGGCAATTTTTAATATCCAAAATATATATTAAATAATAAGTATACGTATGCGTTTTGCAATAGAGATACATAAGAAAATAGGCTAGTCGGAAGGCTAGTCGTCAGATCCAAATTTTTATACCCTGCGGGTATATTAAGTTTGTGCGGATGTTTTTAACTACGGCATATACCCCATCCACTTCAATTATACCAATCGATGCAGAATCAAAATCTGAATCGATTTAACCATGTCCGTCGGTCCATCTAAAGTTATGCGCAAGCTACAGGTCGCATTTTTTGAGATATTTCGATGAAATTTAGTACATGGACATGTATTGAAAATGGACCGGATTGGACCATGTTTAGATCCCCTCCCCATATGAGGTCCTATTTTTTTTCAGATATTTCGATGAAATTTTTGACAATGATATGTATTGGCCCAAAAAGAAACCGTTTTGATCGGACCATTTTTAGAATCCCTTCCCATATAGAAAGAAAAAATTTTTGATTTCATTAACAAAGAATAAAAAAAAAATTCTGACTTATGTATCATTTTGAAATTTTCGAAAATACAAGTAGGTATAGAAAAATAAAAATTTTCATTTTTCAAAGAAAAAAATTAAATTGAATAATATAAGTTGTGTAGGGTATTTGAGGGGGGGCTTGACCGACCAAAATACGACCAAAGTTGACCTAGGAACTTGAAATTCTGTACGCGTATACATAGTTATCCCATTAACTGACGGGCCAAAAATTAGCGTAGTCAGATAATAGACACGCCCACAATTTACAAAAAACCACATTTAACGTAAAAGAAGACTTGCATGTTGATATGTAAGACATACACTATTAGAGGGCGCAATATACATATATATATATATATTTGCCACGCCCACCCTTGTGGAGGTGGAGGGTATTTAAAATTTGGCCTAAGTCAAATTTAGTCTTCTTACTTCTTATATTAATAGTTTATATTGAAAGTATCCATTTTCCAAAAGTATCTATTTAGCTATTTTAATCAAATTCAGCTTCACTAGTTTTCACATTGTCATCTTATTCTAAAATTTGTGCTACCCATTAATAATATTAAACAAATTTTTTGCAAGAATATAAATGTACAAGTACAATCAAATAAAAGTAAATTTAATCAAAATTGAATACTAAACCATTGCCATTTAATCTAATTAATTTTTGACTTTCTCTTTATACTTTGTGTGTCATGTAAGGAAATACCTCAAATAACATTTTCAGAACTATGTATGTATAACCGACCATAACATTTTCGCATGTGTTTTGTCATGCTAGGGCAGGACCTTACTAAAACGAGACCCATTGAAAAAGAATTAAATTAGGACTGTTTTTAGAATCGCTCTCCATATAAAGCCCTATTTTGGAACGACTCTTTATGATGCAAATTCGCGAATTTATATAATTTTTAATTAACTATGCGAATTTTACACCCGAAAAGAGAACTTTTGAAACCTCTTTCTATGAAAGCATTTTTTCTAAAGCAAACCAGCGCAAAAAGCTAAAATTTTCGATACCTCTCAACAAAAACTTGTACATTCCATGTACTGGGCTTTCAATTTTTATGTTGTTTGTATTTGTTGTATGATTGGACAGTTTGTGGACTCTGTCCCAATAAAGATTTTTCATAAAGTGATATGGTAGTGTATAATAGTCGCATATAACCAACTATAACATATTCACTCGTTATCCGCCGGGAAGGTATACTACTTTGTTTTGCCGCCATTTTGTCAAACATTAGTCTTGACAGTTCATATTTGGCCGTCGTGAAGTAGACACGTGGCAAATTTATTATGGATAAATATTCGATAAACCAACGTGTTTCAATTGTTAAAACATTTTATCAAAATCAATCATCGATTACTGTGACAATGTTAAAGTTACGTGAAATTTTTGGGAGAAACAACGTGCCAACAAAACACACTATTTATCGTATAGTGAATGATTTCGAAGAAAGAGGGTCTGTAAGTGATGGGCCCAAGCATGGACTACAACGTACTGCAAGAACGACTGAAAACATTACTGCTGCTCAAGACAAAACAATCCATCAACCACAATCCGATGCCGTGCTCAGGAGCTTGGTCTTCAAAGAACAACTTTGGCCACAATTTTGCACAAGGATTTGCATTTGTTTCCATATAAAGTTCAGTTCTTCTACAAGACCATTTACGTCGCCGTACAGTCTGGTGTACAATTTGGTCAGGAGGAATTATTGGACCTTACTTCGTTGAAAATGAAAACAGCGTAACGGTAATTGTGAATGGGGAGCGATATCGTGATATAATTGAAAATTTTTTACGCACACAACTGCATGCTTTGGGCTTGATTAACATGTGGTATCAACAAGACGGTGCCACATCACATACAGCCAGGATTACAATGGAATTACTGCGAGACCTCTTTCCACAATAAGTTATTTCAAGAAATGGTGATATTGATTGGCATCCACGGTCGCCTGATTTGACTGCTCCGGACTTCTTTTTGTGAGGATATCTGAAAAGCAAAGTTTATGCAAACAAACCAGAAACGTTTGAGCAACTCAAATAAAATATTCGTGATGAAATTAATGAAATACCGCGTGAAATGTGTGAGAATGTAATGAAAAATGTGCTCAAAAGGGCTCGCATTTGTGAGGCTAACAGAAGCGGACATTTATCTGATATTGTATTCCATACATAATTGCCGAAATTAAATAAAACATTTGTCAATATAAGATCCATTCTCTTTGATTTAATCAAAAATTATAAACAAACAAAGTAGTATACCCTCCCGGCGGACACCCTGTATTTTGTGTGACATTAAACTTTTCCTTAATTTTACCTATCTCCGAAAATTAATGTGTGTTTTTCATAAATTATAATATGTGATACATAGATACATAATGTATTCATAAGAAGTATTTCCAAGAAATAAATTTAATTTCATTTTTATATCTACCACTCTCATAAGACTGGCGGTATACAAAGTTTATTTTTCCTTTAACAGCACCCAGAAGGAAATGTCTTTAAAGTATTCTTGATCAATATAAAAATCTGAGTCAATCTATACATGTCCATGTATGTAAATTTGAGCTAAAACTTTTTAAATACACTTCGAATTTTTACACCCAGAGCTTTATTTAAATTGGTCAATATCGGCCAAGATCCGCGCCCTCAATCGATAAAAATCTATTCATCTGCCACTAAAATTGATCTATAAAATTGAAATTTTTTATACATATTTATAATATAAATCAACTTATAAAAAAACCTTAGCAAGCGTAAAACTCGAATTGCAAGCTGCTATGTATAGCATATATATCTGATATGTATAGCATATATATCTGATATGTATAGCATATATATCTGATATGTATAGCATATATATATTACCCGCCACCCTCACTGTTTCTATATACATGTGGAGGGTATTGAAGATTTGGCATAAGCCAAATTTTTTCTTGTAAGATATTTAAAATTAATCGTAGAGCCCCCAATAGTTATACTTTTTAACTTTCTACCATAATGTAATAAAAAATTCTTAAACTACTACTGGAAAAACAAAAACTTAAGGATCAAAAAAGCTCTAAATAGTAAATGTCTTGCCCGTATGGTACGCAGATTATAGAACCTATTTCTTTTTAACGCATATCTATATATAAAATATCTGGACATATGTATTTTCATATATCTCATCTTCACTATATTGGATTTGGTGTTAATGTTAAACGAAATTGGACTGAATATAAAACTTATTTGCGAGAAAGTCTGCAAACCTCCTTATCGACCAATAGAGAAAAGAAAAAAGAGAAAAAGAATAAAAGGCGATCCGCTGAAACGATATCAAAAGAGAAAGAGTAACGATAGTAAATAAACTTTAACAAGTCTTTCATTCATAAAATTTATGTGTAGGCAAAAAGCATACTTCAATATTGTATAATAAAAATGTTGTAAAAATAAATACATTTGGCTAACGGATCATAACTTAGTTCATTACCTATTATTGTTTATACGTGTTTCTACTTGCTGCTATTTCTTTATATCAGTTTAGGAAGCCCTTCTGGAAATGGGCTTTTTGACTATTATATTAGGTAATCATTTTGGCCAATAGAACGTAAATGCAAAACAACGAAAAAATAAAAGATAATTCTAAAAACAAAAAAAAAAGGATAAGTAAAAATTAATTGTAAAGAAAAACAAGTAAGAAAACTAAATTTGACTTAGGCCAAATTTTAAATATCCTCCACCTCCACAACGGTGGGCGTGGCAAATATATATATATATATACATATATATTGCGCCCTCTAAAAGTGTATGTCTTACGTATCATCATGCAAGTCTTCTTTTACGTTAAATATGGTTTTTTGTAAATTGTGGGCGCGTTTATTATCTGACTACGCCTGCGCACACACACACACACACACACACACACACATAGGCGAAAAAATACAAGAACTCGTAGAAATGATGGGTGGAGGCAGACGCTCCATCCACCAACCTATGCGAGACTTAGTGGATTCCTTAGTAGTCCTTCATGAAAAGGCCGCCAAAAAAATCGCGGTGAAGATTAAAGTTAATAATACGACAACATAAACGTCTCCGGTACTTAAGCAGAAGACCAACGTTATAAAACGGTCGAGAGGAGAAAATGCAGAGGGCACTCCTTCGAAAAAGAGCAAAAAAGAGGCGCTAAAAGGTAACAATAATAAAGAAGTAAATGTTGTTACGGAACGACCAGCCCAAACTTTTGGCACGGATACAAATTTGCCAAAAAATCCTGTAGGCGTGAATCGTTCACAAAGTAAGGCTACTACGGAGTGGACTGAAGTTTAATCGAGGAAAAATAAAGGAAAACCCTTACGTCCTGATGCCTTGATTATCGAAAGCTGTGGAGGAACCTCCTACGCTGACATTCTTAAGAAAGTTAAGACCGATGCAGCACTGAGTGGCCTGGCTGAGAACGTAAAACAGCTAAAGGAGATCTCATGTTTGAGTTAAAGAAACCCGGCATGGATAAAACTGCTGAATTCAGAAGCACTGTTGAGCAAGTTCTAGGAAGTGCGGCTGCAGTAAGAGCTCTTATACCCGAAATACTCATTGAGATCAAGGATATCGATGAAATAACAACGAAAGATGATATCCTGGAAGCATTGCAAAAACAATGCACAGATGTCCATTTAGGAAATTTGGCAATGAAGTCGCTGCGTAAGGCATATCGTGGCACTCAGACTGCCACAGTAGCTGTAAGTGCTAACTTGGGAAGAAGACTTTTAGACATGGGTAAGGTGCGTATAGGCTGGGTGATCTGCCGTATCCGCGAGAAAATTTCTCCAAAAAGATGCTTCAGATGCCTCAATTTCGGCCATATGACCAGCTCTTGTGACTACAGCCGACACTGCCTGCGATGCGGCAAAGAAGGGCACGCGGCAAAAAATTGTAAAGACGCATTGTGTTGTATTCTATGCAAAGATACCGAAAATAGAGACCACTTTACAGGCGGGACGTCGTGCCCATCATACCGTAAAGCAGTGCAAAAATTGTTCCAAAGCTCATAGATGACAATTCTCCAAATAAATCTAAATCATTGTGAAGCTGCTCAAGAGCTCTTATACCAAACAGTTAGGGAACTTAACATTGACATCGCATTATTAAGTGAACCATATAGACCCCCTCAGTATCCTAGATGGTTATCGGATGCTACTAACTCAGTTGCGGCTTGGGTTGTTAAGGACACTCCTTTGCAAATGCCAGCTTTCATCTGAAATGGGATGGTGTGCATAAATGTCTCCAGCAGATGGAATACCTACCTTAATTCTTAAGCTGGCGGTGGAATATAGGCCTGACATTTTCACGAAAGTTTTCAACAAATGCCTAAGACAGCGCGTATTCCCAAGTCCATGGAAGATCCAAAAACTGGTCCTTATCCCAAAAAAAGGCCAGGTGGGGATAACCTCCTCAGCGTATCGACCTTTATGCATGATTGACGTGGTAGGCAAATTTCTGGAAAAAGTTATTAAAACACGTCTAGAATCTGCCATTGAGTTAGCAGATGGCATTTCTGAAAACCAGTTCGGGTTCAGAAAAGGTAAATCAACCATCGGTGCGATCGACAAGGTGCTTAGGATTGCAGCTGGCGCGATCGACGGTTCGAGATGGAAGAACGGCAAGAAGAAATACTGTTTAATTATTACCTTAGATGTTAAAAATGCATTTAACACAGGCAGATGGTCTACTATAATTCAAACGTTGGATAGACTTAATGTTCCCCCATACCTAATATCAGTGCTGCAGAGTTATTTCAGCCACAGAATACTGGAATATGACACCACGGAGGGTAGAAAAACTACAATATAACAAGAGGAGTTCCTCAAGGATCTATCTTGGGGCCACTGCTATGGAACATCATGTACGATGGAGTCTTTAGGATAAACGTGCCGCCTAATACTCAAATTATAGGCTATGCGGACGACATCGCTGTTGTTATAATCGGTAAACATATTGACGAGATCGAAAGAGAAGCCAACGCTGCTATAAGATCTGTGCAAGCGTGGCTGTCGTCGGTAGATCTGAATCTTGCTGACCACAAAACAGAGGCTGTGCTAATAACTAGCAGGAAACACTTAGAAAAAGTTACTATAACGGTGGGAGAGCTTCATATTGAAACGGTCTCCTTTCTTAAATATTTAGGTATAATAGTGGACACTAGACTGTCCTTTAAAAATCACTTAGAGCATATTAAGAATAAGGCCAGCACAGCCTGTGCCGCTCTATCGCGTATTATGCCAAATACGAAGGGACCCAAGTACCCTCAGCGACGTATGGAGGTAGTAAAAAGCACGCTGCTGTATGGGGCTTCAAGCTGGGCCGACGCTATAAGGCATAAGTCTTACCGGCAATTAATACAACCGGTGTATAGGCTTGCTGCCTTACGTGTTTGTAGCGCTTTTCGCACCATCTCAGATGATGCAGCTTTTGTCATCGCAGGAATGACTCCAATAGATCTTCTTATCAAGGAAGAATCTATAATAGCTCACGGCGAACGTGGACACTGCGGCGATGCTCGATATATTGCTAGAGAGATCAGTATGCTTGAATGGCAAAGCAGATGGTCCACTTCGAACAAAGGGCGATGGACATATATGCTCATCCCCCGCCTGGGTCCATGAATAAACAGGAAACACGGCGAGATAAATTTTTATCTCACGCAGTTGTTAAGTGGTCATGGTTGCTTTAAAGCATACCTTCATCGCTTTGGACATGATGAGGATCCCTTTTGCCCTGGTTGTGGTAGAGACTTCATCGAAAGCGCGGAACATGTATTCTTTACATGTCCCCGCTTCTTTAATGAGCGTAGAGAAGCTGAAAATGGTATTGGTGCTGCAATAACCGTTGCCACCGTTATCGATGTTATGTTGGAGTCCCCAACGAACTGGGATAAAATTAGTAGTTACGCCTCAAAGGTTCTTTGCAAGCTAAGAGCAGCTGAAAGAGAGCGCAGAACAGCTAATAGTGAAATACGCAGTGGATAACCCCAGTGTTTTACCTTCCCGTTGAATTCGTTAGTTAGGATCGTCATTACATCAAACCATAGGACTTGCTTTTTAAGGGTAGTCTCTTGAGGCCTGGAGTGTTACCATGCATTTGCGAAAACCTCCTCCTTATAGGATTGTTTTTTAGGTCGTTTAGTGTTAGGTCGTGTCAACGGCATTCCCCCCCCCCCCCCCCCCCCCCCGTGATGGAATACCTCACGGAAGTACCGCAGGGAAAAGGGAATTGACGCACAAATGGTTTTAGCGGGTTAAAGTCCCGCACGTCCAGCTTCAGATGCGTTCCACCTACTGCAAAAAAAAAAAAAAAAAACACACACACACACACACGGAAGCGAAAGTTGCGAATTTTTTGTGCGGTGAAAAAATTTATTAAATATAAAATTTAAACACTTGCTATAAATTCTCAAAATCTGGGATCACGCTACTTCCATACTCTCGGTGTGATCCTTGTGCGTCGTGCAGATGTTTTTGGGTGAAAACAAACTCTTGTATAAATTTTCACATCAAATTTGTCTGCTTTATAAATTAGTTTTTTATTACATTTAACAAAAAAACAACAACAATTGTTTAACAACAAGAGGCTCTCTACGTACTCGTATTCTCAGAGTACATACAGTTATATTTGTATACATTTAATACTTCTGTACTCTCTCTGAGGTAAACACAAATAAGTGCTGCCAATTATATATTTGGGAAGTCGCCGCGCTACACGTAAATCAACATCGCGGTTGACGTCTCAAATTAATAATAAAAATGGGTATAGGTCGCACGCCACCCCGATCTACTGGAAGTGGGCAAAGCATAGTTGTTGCTGACACAAATGCTACTAATGAGAAAGATGAAGAGGAAAATACAAATGTTAAAGCACCCTTCTGTCAACTAGGAGAAAATATTAAAATCCTAGTGGACATGCTTGAAGATGGCAAGCGTAGAAGCATACACCAACCTATGAGGGACACCATAGAGAGTATAAAAGCGCTCTACGAATTGGCTGCTATCAACCTGCATGATGAAAAGGCCAAAGAAGTCATCAGAAGCAGCAAACACTCTCAAACCTCACCATGGTTGAAGCAAAAGAGTGAGAGTAAGCGGAAACATGATGCCGAAGCTGCCGTGGTGCCGAATGCTAAACGCAGGCAAGAAAATCCCACCCATAAAAGTGTAGACGCTACAGCTCTCACACCGATTAAAGGCGATGCACAGAAAAAACAGCCCAAAAAATATGATGAATGGACCACAGTTGTGTCAAAGCGTAAGCGAGATGAAAAAAATAACATAAAATACATCCCGAAATCCGAAGCTATCGTGGTAGAAAAAATGGGCACCCTATCCTACAGCGAAATATTAAAAACGGTCAAAGATAATACCAATCTTAAAAAGCTGGGTGAAAATGTACATAAAATACGAAAGACAAAGAACGGAGAGATTCTATTCCAACTTAGAAAATCCCAAGATGGAAACTGCCAGGAATATAAGAAGCAAATAGAACAAATATTAGGCGAGCAGGCTAAAGTGAAACTTCTTGGAAGCAACAAAACAATAATAATTAGAGATATAGATGAAATCACCACTAAGTTGGACATAGTGGACGCCATAAACAATCAGATAAGAGATGCGGAAATTGTAGAATCTGCAATTAAAACATTAAGGAAGTCGTATGCAGGTACACAGGTAGCAGTACTTAATGTACTCGCTAAAGTCGGAACATCCTTGCTCCAAGATGGTAAAATTAAAATAGGTTGGGTAATGTGTAGAGAACGACCCTATGATACTCCTACTAGATGCTTTAAATGCCTAGAATTCGGCCATATAGCGAAAGCGTGCAAAAACAAAATAGATAGGAGCAAATGCTGCCTCAAATGCGGACAAAACGATCATTTAGCACGAGAATGTAAAAATGAGAGTAAGTGCATAATATGTGATGCCAAGGGTGTAGACGCTAGCCACGCTACTACAAGTAGGTTATGTCCGGCCTATGTGGCAGTATTAAAAAAAAATAACACATAAACTGAAGATCCTGCAACTAAACCTGAATCACTGCGAGGCTGCACAAGAACTACTAAATAAAATAGTTATTGAGCAAGATGTCGATGTAGCCCTTATTTGTGAACCATACACAAGTATGGTTGACCTGGGAGAATGGATATCTGATGATAGCCGCAAAGCAGCAATATGGGTTCTCTGGCCAGTACAAGAGTAAATTTATATTATACGGCAGCTAAAATCGGTGGTATACATTTCTTCAGCTGTTATTTCCCACCCAGTCTAGATATACTGCAGTTTGAGTCTGAAATTGATGCCTTATGCAGGGATGCATCAACATGTAACCCCGTGATAATTGCAGGAGATTTTAACGCATGGGCAACTGAGTGGGGAAGCAGATTCACGAATAGAAGAGGAGAAGTTACACTAAGGGCATTTAATAACCTAAATGTAATACTACTCAACGATGGCGCCAAAAATAAATTTGAAAAAAATGGACGTGGTTCAATAATTGACATAACTTTCGCCAGTACCTCCTTAGTGCGAAAATGTAATTGGCATGTCAGTGACATCTACACCAATAGTGACCATTTCGCGGTATTTACAACAATAGCAACGGTGCAACCACGAAAACCACCTAGAAGGCCCTACGAACTGGGATGGAAAATTAAAACAATAGACCGTGATATGTTGAAATACATGGTGAGCGAAGACCTTGAACTACCACCAAATGTTGAAGATCAAGCTAAAAAGCTTACAACATACATAACATGTGATGCTTCCATGGTAAGGAGAACTAAGTGTCCAGAACGTGTATCCGTATACTGGTGGAATGCAGAAATCGCTAGCCTCAGAGAGCAGTGTCTGGCAGCTAGAAGAAAATCACAAAGACATATAGATACATCCCAATATGACATTGTTATGGATTTCCCTTTTTTGTATATTATTGTTTTAATAAAATGATTATCATATGTCGCGCAGCGCGCAACTTCACATTACACATTTACACTTCACATTTACAATTAAACTAGGTTATTATGATATATGATACACTATTACAAATATTATTTTTATTAGAGTTAAGGTTATTGAAATAGGAGTATTAATGATTTTGATTATTTGAGTGTGTTTCAATTAAAGTTTAGCTTTAATAGTTGTGTGTAAGTTTGTGTTGTATGTTACAGTTTTTATTTAAGTTAAGGTCGGTAATGAATAAAGAATAATGTGTGATATAATATATGTGAAATTGAACCTTAGCTTAAGAATTTGTGTCAAGTTTGTATAGTAAAGTATGTTACAGTTTTTATTTAAGTTAAGGTTAATAATAAATAAATAAAGAGTATGAAATCGAATCTTAACTAAAGAATGTGCACTTTTTGTATGCACACTACAACATATATAGAAAAAGATACACGGAAGCACGTAGATCTCTTAAAAAGGCAATAAAAGTTAGCAAGGACAAATGTTTTAAGGAACTGTGTGATATGGCTGACTCTAATATATGGGGTGGAACATACAAAGAAGTTATGGCAAAAATTAAATGCTCTTAAAGGAAGCACACCATCTAGTGCGAGGTTTATGCAAAGTGTGGTCGAAACACTCTTCCCAAGACACATGCCGTTCGAATGTCAGACGCCGCCAGCTGAACAAGAATATCAGGGCTTAATGCATGACGCAATTAAAGAAGCAGTGAATAAATTTGGCAGTAATAAAGCACCCGGCCCAGATGGAATACCAATGGAAGCAGTAAAAGCAGCAATATGGTACAATACCCCTCTCTTCTTGAAAGTATATAATAATTGCATGAAAGGTGGATTCTTTCCGCATATATGGAAGAGGTAGAAACTCGTTCTCCTGTTTAAGCCCAATAAACCTGAAGGAGATCCTAGCTCTTATCGTCCTCTATGCATGCTAGACACACTTGGAAAAGTGCTGGAAAAAATCGTGTATAGTAGATTTGAACAACATATTATACAGACGGGTGCCCTTTTAAATAACCAATATGGCTTTCGCAAGGGCCGTTCCACTGTAGATGCAATAATACATGTTAAAAATATCGCTGAAAAAACCATAGACGGCAAACGCTGGAAAAACGGAAATAAAAAGTATTGTGCCCTAATAACATTAGACGTGAAAAACGCATTTAATTCGGCCAGCTGGCGCCATATAATTGAGGCGATGATCAAAACCGACTCGAAACCCGTAGTTTACTTGAAACTTTTGCCTCCCTAGATATTACAATCGCGAACACCGGAAACAAGGACACCTTCAGGAAAGCAGGAAGAGGGTCAATTATGGACATCACGCTGGTGGATAGCTCTCTTGCCAGAAACATATCGTGGTGGGTCAGCGAGAAATACACCTATAGCGACCACCAAGCAGTTATATATACCATTAGAAATGCCGCAAACGACAACAGGCAGCACGTTATGACAAATGGGCCCAAATGGAAAGTCTCATGCTCTGACAGAGAAACATTGAAAGAAGTCCTAAGAACGACTGTAATCAATCAGAACCCAGCAGAAAAGATGGCTGAAGACTTAGTCTCGATAGTAAAGAACGCCTGCGATGCTTCGATGCCTAGAAGGAGCGGAAATAGACTAGAGAATAGAATAGAATAGAGCCCATGTTACTGGTGAAATAATGAAATCAAGTCCCTAAGGGCATTATGCTTGAAAGCCAGAAGAAAAATGCAGAGGTCACGGCATAGACCAGGGTTTATAGAGCGCCTAAGTGAATTAAGAACGCTAAAGAAAGCCTTACAATTGGCCCTAAAAACAAGCAAAAGACGGTGCTTTGAACAAATTTGCGCGGAAGCAAACGTAAACCCCTAGGGAACAGCCTATAAGGTGGTTACAAAAAAATTTGGCAAAGGTAGCACCCAGCCTTGATACTCTTTTTCCAAAGAGACCGGCTCGACCCGAAACAATTGTTGATCTTTCGGGTGAAGAATTACAATCTATCACCATTGATGAGCTTAGAATGGCCACCAAAAATATAGCCGACTCCAAGGCACCAGGACCTGATGGCGTACCTAATAAAGCACTTAAAGCGATGATCGAGGACAGGCCCGATTTATTTGTTAAAACATACCAAAAATGTCTGGAGGAAGGTACTTTCCCAAAATGCTGGAAAAGACAAAGCCTGGTGCTAATACCGAAAGGTAAACCAGAAGTGGGCGCAGTACAGACATTCCGTCCAATATGCTTGCTGGACACTTTGGGCAAGATACTAGAGAGAATCATATACAACCGCCTTCTCCCGCTAGTGGAAGAAGCAGGCGCTTTGTCTGAATATCAGTTTGGATTTAGAAAAGGCAGATCTACCATCGACGCAGTGGATTTAGTCACCAAAATAGCAGAAACAGCCCTTGATGGAAAAAGGTGGAAAGGGTGCCAAAGAATATTGCTCAGTGGTAACCCTAGACATCAAAAACGCATTCAATACGGCAAGCTGGCCTGTCATCCTGAACGCGGTTAAAAAAGTTAAAGGCCCCAAATACTTGTTTAAATTAATTTGGAGCTACTTTAAAGACAGAGAATTACTGTATAATACCGATGGGGGAACGAAGTCTTATAACATATCCGCAGGAGTACCGCAAGGCTCAATTCTTGGGCCATTGATGTGGAACTTGATGAACAATGACGTTCTAAATCTGCCCGTACCTCGAGGAGTGAAAATTATAGGGTTCGCGGATGACATTGCACTCGTCGCAGTGGCTAAGCATATAAACAGAGTCGAAGCGGCTACGAATTAAGCTATACAAACTGTATGGGACTGGCTTAAATCGGTGGATCTTAAGCTGGCATACAAGACGGAGGCGGTATTAATTTCGAACCGGAAAGTTATGGAGACAATCCATGTGCAAGTAGGCAACGTTACCATAACTTCCAAACAAGCCATTAAATACTTGAGTGTTATGCTGGACTGCAGACTAAGCTTTAAAAACCATATAAACTACGCATGCGACAAAGCCACTAAGATGCAATCGGCCTTATCTAGGATGCTACCCAACGTAGGTGGACCAAAACCCGCAAAGAGGGCCCTGCTAGCAAACGTAGTTATTTCAAGGCTTCTCTACACGCATGCCCAGTATGGGCTCACTGTCTGAAAATCAAACAGCTGAAACAAAAATTGTGTTTAGTACAAAGGATCAGTTCGCTGAGAACAATTAGTGGATTTCGGACAATTTCTGAAGATGCAGCAAATGTCATAGCAGGAGCTATCCCAATGGACATATTGGCGGATGAAATGAAGCGTATCTTTACAAGAAAGGCTAACGCTTCCCAACAGGTTAAACTCATTAAGAAAGAAGAGCGTCAAAATTCTCTAAACCAGTGGCAGAATAGATGGGATACGTTAACTAAAGGAAGGTGGACTTACAAGTTGCTGCCAAGTATAGATAGATACATGGATAAAAAGGAACCTCGGGGAGGTAAATTTTTACATCACGCAGTTTTTATCCGGTCATGGAGTTTACAGGAACTACTTACATAAGATTGGAAGATGTGCGTCTCCTCTGTGCCCATCTTGCGAGGATGAGGAAACTGCAGAACATGTCTTTTATTATTGCAGGCGCTTCAGAGACAAGACTTCCCCAATGCCTCTAGTGGAGAATACAATTAAATTTATGACAGAGAACCCGCAAAACTGGCAAATGACCAGCGACATAGCAGTATTTGTACTAACAGTGCTACGGAGGCAGGAACAACAATCCAGGGACTCAAACACGCGTAACGGCGAATCTCCTCCTGCGAGGTAATATTTTACGACTGATCGTTTGATTACCTAAAGTCTTGAAGTATAAAGTTTCGCCCAAGTTCAAACGCGATACATTTCAGTAGGGTTCCTCTTAATCCTTGTACCAGGTTTCAGCAGAATGCCTCCAAAAATTTCGACCTGCAGCTTAGACAAACTTACACGTACACATAGGCAGACATGATTAAATCGATTCAGATCTCCCTAACTAACATTCATTGGTATGTATATTCTACTATTATTGTATATTATAGTATTATATTATATTACTACATTATATTATTATATTATATTATTATAGAATATCTAGTAAAGATACCGACGGAGAACGACTCACATGATACGCACGCTTTGAGCTAAGGCTCAGACGGTTCTCCTAACGTAATACTTAACGGTAGTCCCAGGAGATCTGCCGTCGGACGTTGAAGGGGTTTTAGTGGGTGAGAGTCCCATACTGACTGGGCTTTCAAAGCTTTCCCCTTCATTTAAAAAAAAAAAAACACATACACACACACACACCTAATTTATGTTTAGCCGTCAAGCAGTGCAGACGTGCCGCGGATGCTTTGAATGAAAAATAAAAAATTTTAAATTTTATTTTCAGACAAGTTCAAGTGTTTTTTTTTTTTTTAGTAACGGAGCATAAGTTTATTTTTAGCATTTTTAGCTAACTGTACTATATTTTATTATTAGATTATTATTTAGCGTATCGTAGTTTTAAATTACTGTAGTATATTCTTATAGAACTATATTATTATATTACTATATTGTTATTTTATTGTTTTATCATACCGTTATATTATTATACTTATACGAGGTGTGTTCAAAAAGTAACGAGAATTTTTAAATTTCGCGGGTTGAGAGAGAGATTTTTTTTTTATTACGTTGGTACACATGCCCCTGAAGTACGATAAAATTTTCAGCAATATTCATTGTTTACTTTTTAAGTGACAGCCGCTAACGTGAGACGTGTTTTTCGAGCTCGGCGATTTTCGTTAGTGGAAAAAAATGGATCAAAGAACCTGCATTAAATTTTGCGTAAAAAATGAAATAAAGTGTAGTGATTTTTGTAAAATGTTAACAAAGGCATATGGTGAGTCTGCTATGAGTAAAGCAAAAATTTACGAGTGGTATAAGTGTTTCCAAGATGGCCGCGAAAACGTTGAAGATGACGAACGACCCGGACGCCCAAGCACATCAACAACTGATGAAAACGTGAAAAAAGTGAAAGAAATGGTTATGAACGATCGCCGAATCACAATCAGAGAAGTCGCTGATGATGTTGGCATATCAGTTGGCTCATGCCATCAAATTTTTTCGGATGTTTTGGGTATGAAACGTGTGGCAGCAAAATTCGTTCCAAAATTGTTGAATTTCGAACAAAAACTGCGGCGAATGGAAGTTGCTCAGGAGTCGGTAAATGAAGTTAATAACGATGCAGAACTACTAAAACGTGTTATAACAGGTGACGAAACATAGGTTTACGGATATGATGTCGAAACTAAGGCTCAATCAAAAAAGGCTCGACAAGTGCGGTCAAATGTGAAGGTTATGCTCACTGTGTTCTTCGATTTTAATGGCATAGTGCATCATGAATTCTTGCCACAAGGTCAAACAATCAATAAGGAGTACTACCTACAAGTTCAACGCCGTTTGCGTGAAGCAATCCGAAAGAAACGCCCGGATTTGTGGCAAAACAATTCATGGCTTTTGCACCACGATAATGCACCTGCTCACACTTCATTGCTTGTTCGTGAATTTTTGGCCAAAAACAAAACTGTAACAATGCCTCAGCCTCCATATTCGCCAGATATGGCTCCGTGTGACTTTTTTCTATTTCCAAAAATAAAGAGAACATTAAAAGGCCGTCGTTTTACAAGCATAGATGACATTAAAAGCGAATCGCTGAAAGAGCTAAAAGCTATTACAAAGATCAAGTTTCAAAAGTGTTTCGAGGATTGGAAAAAGCGTTGGCACAAGTGTATTATATCTGAGGGGGATTACTTTGAAGGGGACAAAATAGATATTGATGAATAAATAAATATGTTTTTCATAAAACAAAAATTCTCGTTATTTTTTGAACACACCTCGTATATTATTATATTGCCATATTATCAGTATTAGTATTATTTTTATTATATTGTTTCTATTATTTTTTTATACTCTTATTTTATTATATTATTATATTACATTATTATACTATATATATATATATATATACTATTTCATTTTATTATTATTATTATACTTTTTTTTATTATTTTATCTTTTGTTTTACTGTCGTATGATTTAATTACTGTTAAAGGATATAGTTTAAGTTTAATAAGTTGTATAGGATGGGTATAGGGCGCACAACACCCCGTGGAGCTGGATACAAACTAGCGTCTGACTCATCGAATCCATCGGCGGGAACGGTTAAACCGCTCCCCAGTAAAGTTAGGAATCGATCGCGAACAGGCAAAGCCACAGTCCTCTCCTCCGTGTCTTAGCGCGGCACAAGAATGCGATACTACCAGCAGAGACTCCTTTGTGCTTTTAGGGTTAAAAATCAAGGAGCTCGTAGAAATGATGGGCGGAGGCAGACGATCCATTCACGAACCCATGCGGGACTTAGTGGACTCTCTAGTTTCGTTACACGAAAAGGCGGCCAAGCAACAAAAATCAAGAAGCATGGGGAGTGATACCACTACTCAAACCTCACCTCTGTTTAAAAAAGCCAGAGGAGAAAAAAAAATCAGGACCGAAAAGTCCATTCCTGAACCCCAGCAGAACAAAAAAAGCAAACAAAACAGTGTTAACTCGCCCAAAGAAAATCAGGTAGATAAAAAGGCGAACTCCGTCATGGGTCGAAGTGGTCGGCAGACAGAACAAAAAGTCGTCAAAACCTATCAAACCAAGGCCTGACGCAATAGTAATTGAGTCAAAGGGCCAACTAACGTATGCCGAAAGCCTACGGGAAGTCAAGTCGTACCCGAAGTTGGCAGACGTAAGCCAAAACGTCAGAAAAATTAGGAGGACCCAGAAAGGCGATCTGCTGCTCCAATTAAAAAATAATGGAGATAAATCAGATAAAACAAGTAAGAAAACTAAATTTGATTTAAACCAAATCTTAAATACCCTCCACCTCAACACGAAAGGGCGTCGCAAATATATATATATATATATATATTGCGCCCTCTAATAATGTATGTCTTAGGATGTAAGTCTACTTTTACGTTATATTAGGTTTTTTTTAAATTTTGGGCGTGTCTGTTATCCGACCGCGCCCAGTTTTGGCACGTCAGTCAAAGGGATAACTATGTATACGCGTACCATATATTCCTAGGTCAACTTTTGTGGCAGATGTAAAGATTTTTATTAATTGTGGGCGCGTCTGTAATCCGAATACGCTCATTTTTGGCATATCGATGACGCTAATATTCATAGATGTACATACCAAATTTCAAGTTTGTAGCTCATATTTTGTAGTAGATAAATAGATTTTTGTCGATTGTGAGCGTGGCTCTTGACCAATTTTGCCCATTTTCAATGGTGATCTGCGTGCAAAAACTAAAAATGCCTGTACAAAATTTCAGCTCAATATCTCAAAATTTACGCCCGTGAGAGTTCCAACAACAGACGGACACACGGACATTCATATCTAAATCGACTCAGTTTTTGACGCTGACCAAGAATATATATACTCTGTAGGGTCTCTGACGCCTCCTTCTGGGTGTTGCAAACGGAAGAACAAAGTTAGTATACCCTCATCGCTGAGGTGGAGGGTATAATTAAGGCAATAATTAGCAGCTCATTGGGAGAACAGGCGAGCGTCAAAAATCTCACGGAGAGACAAGTGATAGAGTTAAAAGACCTAGACGAAGTCACGATAGTCAACAATATAATCGAGGCTTTAAACCCCCATTGTGAAAATCAGGCGGAGTCTATAGGCGAATTATTAAACCTTCGCAAGGCAAGGTGGCACTCAGACTGCTACCCTGAGAGTTCCTACAGACACAGCTAAAAAACTGTTGGATCTTGGGAAAATAAGGATTGGGTGGGTAATCAGCCGCATAAAGGAGAGATGTGGGGGTGATACGCAAAGGAGTATATTTAATAAACTCTTTTGTTACTTTATTATTTTTGTTATGATCAATAATTGTGGTCGTCGCGCAACGCGCAACTTCAGAATCCCGCGAATCGCAGAGTATTTCACAATTATTGATTTTATGCGTTCAATAATATGTTATGAGACAAGTTGAGTTTTTAGTCTGTTTTTATTTGAAAAATTTATCTTCTTATATATTAAAATTATTACAAAGAATTGATTAGTAAGCATAAACTTAAACTAGGTTATTTCAATCGGAAGTGAGTGTGAGTGTTATGTATGTGTGTCAGGTGTATTACAATTACAATTTTTATTAAAGTTAAGGTCAGTAAGAACACAGTTACAATTTCTATTAAAGTTAAGGTCTGAATGAGAATACAATTACAATGAAATTAAATCGTACTTAAGAACAGGTGTGCATTATTTTATTTGCACACTACACCCTTATCCTACAAAAAGAAAAAAAAATTTTTTTTTGTTTAAACAGAAAAAAATTTTTTTTTGTTTATATTAAAATTAGGATTTCATATTAACTATTCTACGTTTCTTATTATATTCTTATTTTATATGGTTTTAGTAAATTATTGTGAAACTTTTTTAACGTTTCATTTATTTTGATGGTGGAATTTACACCATTTCTAGCGATTATTTGGTATGGACCAATATATGGTTTGTCATTTTTTCGTCTAGTCATGTTCTTCAACAATACGTAGTCTCCTACTATCAAGTTTAAAGGTTTGCTTTCTTTAACGTCATTGTTTAGTGTTCTTTTACTTTTTTCATTTTCTAAGAATTCTTTTGCTTTCTGTGTAGAAAATTTTATTTTGGCTTTTAATTCACTATAATAATCCTCTAAATTTTTATTTGTTTCATTTATATCAATGTTATCATTTGGCATATAGGATATTTTTCCAAATACTAACTCATAGGATGTGTACCCAGTTGTTACGTGTGGGGTAGTGTTATATGCAAAACAGTAATATGGTACCCATTTATCCCAATTGTCATTTTCTGCAAATGACAACATATATTCATTCATGACACGATGATTTCTTTCAACAGAGCCTAAAGTTTGATGATGGTAAGGGGTTGAAAATATTTGTTGAACTTTGAGTAGTTCACATACGTTTCTCAGTAATTCATTTGTAAATTCAGTTCCTCTGTCTGATTTTAGTATCTTGAAATGACCATATTTTAGCAATCCTTGTTCAACAATTGTTTTAGCTATTGTTTTAGCATCCTTACTCTGTATCGGACATGCTATTATATATTTTGTCAGTTCACATTGCATGGTGAGTATATACCTAAATCCATTGGCTATTCTTAATGGTCCTACTGTGTCAATTTCTACAACTTCAAAGCTTGTAGTGGGTGTGCTTGTTATAATTTGAGGTTCTTTTACATGTTTTATTTGTTTATTTATCATACATTCTTTACAATTATTCACGAAATTCTTAATCATTTTATTCATATTTTTCCATAGATACCTTTGTTTAAGTTTTAGGAGCGTTTTTCTAACTCCTAAATGTCCGCCGTGTGGACTATTATGATATTCATTTATTAGTTTAAATTGTATTAATGTATCATTAATCGTTTGAGGGTCTTTAAACAATATAATAATCAATTTTTGGGCATTATTATTTATCTTATTTAATTTTTCATTAACTTTTCTTCTAAAATCATTTTCATCTATGATTTTAAATATATCATCATTTTTATTTAATGCTATAGCAAATATTTTCTCTTTAATCAATCTTGATGTCAGTTTATCCATAATAGAATCGAAATTCGGTGGATTTTCACTGCATCGCAATAGTATATCTTTTTCATTTATATCTATACTAACTTTCTTCTTTGTTTTGTTTTTGCCCTTTATAAATTCAATTTTTAATTTCTTTAATTTATTTATGTCAGACATTGAAGTACAATCCCAAATATGAAGTTGATCAGGCTTCGGTTGGTTAGTACAATTTGTATGGTTAATATCATTATTCTTGTTATTATTATTATCTTTAGCGTTATCTGCTATCCTTTCATTATTCATCATTTTTAACTTTTGCCCTCTTGTCATTACATTTATCTTCTTAGGTATCATGTCTTTTAACATATCAGTATCTATTTTAATCCGTGATAGAGCGTCAGCATTTGTATTATTACTTCCTTTTTTATATATTACTGTAAAATTATAATCACATAATTCCATTCTAATGCGCGTCATTTTGGATGATGGGTTATTGTGAGTGAATAGTGACACTAGTGGTCTATGGTCTGTAATAACCACGAATTTACGACCGTATAGGTATGGTCTGAAAAATTTAATACCCCAATGAATAGCGAGTAATTCTTTCTCTATTATGGGTTTGTTTATGTCATGCTTTGAAAGGGTAGTGCTTGCATATGAAATTGGTAAATCGTGTCCAATTTCTCCTTGTGATAATATGGCTCCTAATGCGTAATCTGAGGCATCTGTTGTCAGTATGAATGGTTTGTCAAAGTCAGGGTATTGTAGTATAGGGGGATTCATTAATTTTTGTTTTAAAGTTTCGAATGCTTTTTGGCATTCGTTTGACCATATAAATGGTTGATGCTTTTTTAATAAAGAGTTTAGACATTTTGCAATTTGTGCAAAATCTTTTATAAATCTTCTGTAGTAATTACAAAGTGCGACGAATCGTCTTACTTCGTCTGCATTTTTGGGTGTGGGATAGTTTTTTATAACATTAAATTTTGATGGGTCAGTTTGTATACCATTTTTGGTTATTAGGTGTCCAAGGTATATAACTTCAGGTCTCAAAAAATTGCATTTACTGGCATTGAGTTTCAGGTTATATTTTTGTAATCTTGTAAAAACTCTTATTAGATTGTCGTTGTGATGTTTAAGTGTGCAGCCAAACACGATGATGTCGTCTACATAGAGAAATGCGCTAGAGTCTAGTCCGCTTAAGGCTATTGTGAGCATCCTTTGAAAGCTGTTTGATGAAATTTTGAGACCGAAAGGTAGTCGTTTGAATTGGTAATGTCCTTTGTTCGTTGAAAAGGCTGTTAGAGGTCTGGAGTTTTTGTCTAAATTGATTTGGTGAAATGAACTCGTCATATCTAGAGTAGAAAAGTATTTAGCTCTTCCCAATTTGTCAAGAACGTCTTCCAGTCTGGTAAGTGGAAATTTGTCGTTTACTAATTTGTCATTTAATTTTCGAAAATCTACTACAAGACGCCATTTTTGTGTGTTGTCAGTTGTCTTTTTAGGTACTATTAGTAAGGGTGAGTTATACGGGCTTACTGAAGGTTCTACTATGTCATCGTCAATTAATTTCTGCACTTGTTTATTAATTTCTTCAGTTTGTGTTTGTGGTAGTCGATAATTTTTGATGTATACTGGATTGTCGTCTTTTGTCTGAAGTTTCTGTGTATAAAAGTTATTTGTCGTGAGTTTTTCTCCGTCTAAGTGAAATATATCTTGAAAATCTTTGAATATCTCTATTAATGAGTTCTTAGCAATTTTGTCCTCTTGATTTATATTTATGGTGTTTAGTAGTCTGTTTAATCGTTCTTCAGTAGCCTTGTTTTGTGGCCTCGCATTAAGTATATGGTAATTTCGAAGAGGCTCTAATTGTACATTAATATTTTTAAGGTTTATGGTTTGTGCTGTTGTATTTAAAATTTTAACGTGTTTTATCCCATTACGTGGAATTATACAATTTGCTAAAAACACTCCTTTTTGAAATTCCTTATTTAAGATAAGTGAATCCTCTTTTAATTTTATTTTTATCGGATGTATTATCTCTGATCTGGGTGGTATTGAGATAATTTTGGGTTTGTTAGTTTCCATTGGTAGTACGATGTCTTCATTATTTGTATGGATTTCCATAGTCATTGTTTCGAAGTCCAGTTTGCACAGGTAATCTCTTAAGAAATCAATTCCTAATATTCCATCTGTGGATATTGGGAAATTGTCCTCCACCACATGGAATTCATGTTTTAGTTCTGTTTGTCCTACTTGTAGTTGTATAAATGTTGTTCCAATAGTATGTATAGTTTCTGTAGTTATTCCACTTAGATTGTATATATTGT
Source organism: Ornithomya chloropus (assembly GCA_963971445.1). Taxonomy (NCBI): domain Eukaryota; kingdom Metazoa; phylum Arthropoda; class Insecta; order Diptera; family Hippoboscidae; genus Ornithomya; species Ornithomya chloropus. The sequence goes on from OZ020531.1 coordinate 827,594, forward strand.
TTATTAGGTTAGATTTTGTGATATGTAATATGTAAGATTTTATTACTGAAATATCTGCTCCTGTATCAACTAGTAATCTTATAGTTTTATTTTGCTTAGTCTGAAGTATAACATAGAAAGTGTTTTTATTAGATATATTGAGAATTTTATGTGTGTTTATACGCCAGTGATGGTGTCGTCCACCACCAGCGGTATTCCGTTTCCCTGGTTCTGTACAAGGTTTAAGTGTCTTCTTCTATTATTTTGACTGATGTTAGGTATTTGGGGGTATCTGGGATTGTTTTGCATGTTCGCATTCTGCCGAAAATTATTATTGTTTTGCATATTTCTTATATTATTGTTTTGCATGTTAGGATAATACCGATAATCATTGTTTTGCATGTTAGAGTTGTGTCTGTAATTGTTGTATGTGTTTATGGGTGGCGTTCTGTTATTGAATGTGGGGTTTCGGTTTCTTTGTGTAAAATTTCTTTGAGTGTTGAAATTTCTCTGGTTATTGGTCCAGTATGAATTTTGGGGGGTGTATTGGAATTTGTTTCGGGTTTTGTTTGTTCTATTGTTTTGATTGTTTATTCTAAGTATTTGAGATTTATTTTGAAAGCTATGGTCTTTTTCCAATTCTAGAGCTAAGTTGACTGCTTGGGTTAAGGATTGTGGTTGTGCAGCGAATAGGGTCTGTTTGTATCTTTCATCGATGCCCTTTTTGAATACTGTGAGAGCATAACTATCATTCATTTTCGTTATAACCTTTCGTTCAGCTGTTGTTGCTGTGTCTCCCAATTCTTGTATTTGCAAGCCATTTAATTGGTTTATCAGGTTTATTATTTTGTCTCTGTAATTTTCAACACTGCCACGTTGTTGTAAGGTGTTGAGTGTGTTCTGTAGCGTAGGTATTGTCTGTGAGTTTTTAAATGTATTTTTAATAGAGGTGTACAATTCTTCTAATGTGTTTGGTGTTTGTGTTAGGCCTATAGCAGTTTTCACTTTTTGTGATAATTTGATATAATAAACAAATTCCAGTAAGTCTGCTTTACCGTTTTCGGACAGATTTTTAGAAAGTATTTCTACAAATTTGCAGAAGTTTTCAACCTCTTCAAATTTGCCAGAAAAGGTGGGCAATGTTTTCATTGCCAATTCCATATTAAAAGCCATCTTAAAATTCTCTAACTGTTCTTCAAAATTTTGTTTCAGACTAATCTTGGTATTTTTAAATTGTACCTTCAGTTCTAGAGGTATTTTCTCTTGATCTAGTTTTCTAAATTGGTCTTTTAGTGTTTCTAATTCTACCAATTTGTTTTCAATCGTTTCTTTTTTGTACGGACGACTGGGCGTTTTCCTTAAATTTGTTTCAATTTTTAGAAGGTTCTATAATAATTCAGTCGATTGGTCCATACGAAAATTGTTTACAAAAAAAAGTGGTAAAAATTGAAATTGTTTAACTTATGTATCAAAGAAAAGTGTTATATTAAATGTGTGTATATTTACATATTATTTTCATATGTATATTTTTATTTTATTTAACTTATCAAAGAAAAGTGTTACATTAAATGTGTGTATATAAATAATTAATTTTTAATTAACTAATTTTTATTGTGGTGTGTGTGTTGCTGTGTCCTCCGACGTTGCTGTTGTATATAGTAATTTCTTCTTGTTGTTTGCTTTTTGTCGAGCCCATTCTTGTCTTTCCTTTTTTATTATATCAATTATCCTTTCCTTTGTCTTGCCTGTCGCAATATTCTTTATTTGGTGTAGTTCCCGAATCTTATTGGCGTGCTTAATTCGTTTGCCACCACGTTTTCTTTGTGGTCTAGGCGGCATAAATTGCTTAGCCTGTTTAGCGTAATTCTGTCTTAGCCTATATTCTTCAATCGTCAGGGGTTTAGGACCGGGGATGGGCGTTGGTATGTACAGTGGTATCTGCTGGTTGTTTGACCGGGAGGTATTAGTCGGTATGTATGGCGGTATCCGCGAGTTGGTTGACCGAGAGTCAGCCTGCATATGGGATATCTTTTGTCAGGATGTGCCGGGAGGATCAGAAAAAATTTTGGCAGGATCAAAAAAACTTGGCCGGATCAATAATTTGGCAGGATGAACAACTTGGCCGGATTGATAATTTGGCAGGATCAACAACTTGGCCGGATTAATAATTTGGCAGGATCGCCATGTTATAAAGGAGAGATGTGGGGGTGATACGCAAAGGAGTATATTTAATAAACTCTTTTGTTACTTTATTATTTTTGTTATAATCAATAATTGTGGTCGTCGCGCAACGCGCAACTTCAGAATCCCGCGAATCGCAGAGTATTTCACAATTATTGATTTTATGCGTTCAATAATATGTTATGAGACAAGTTGAATTTTTAGTCTGTTTTTATTTGAAAAATTTATCTTCTTATATATTAAAATTATTACAAAGAATTGATTAGTAAGCATAAACTTAAACTAGGTTATTTCAATCGGAAGTGAGTGTGAGTGTTATGTATGTGTGTCAGGTGTATTACAATTACAATTTTTATTAAAGTTAAGGTCAGTAAGAACACAGTTACAATTTCTATTAAAGTTAAGGTCTGAATGAGAATACAATTACAATGAAATTAAATCGTACTTAAGAACAGGTGTGCATTATTTTATTTGCACACTACAAATGGTACAAAAAACATTGATAAAATGATTTAAGTGCTTCGAGTTTGGACACACTGCCAGACTCTGCAAAAGCAACAACGATCGGTCGAAATTATGTCGCCGTTGCGGCAATGAAGGACACAGTGCGAAAAACTGCGACAAGGACCCCCTTTGCATGTTCTGCAAGGACAACTCCAACGTAGATGCCAAACACGTGGCAGGGAGTGGACGGTGTCCCGTTTTTAAGAGAGCACTATCAACCTGGAAATTTTAAAGAAGCAGCGCAAAGTCTATTAGAACAAACAGTGAGGGACAAAAAGGTAGATATCGCTCTAATAAGTGAACCATATAGACACCTAGACAACAGCACATGGGCAAAAGACCAAACCGAAAGCGCTGCGGTATGGTCATGTGGGATGCACGCACAAGAAGGTGCCGCATACCCATCAAGGGGGTTTACTAGGGTTAAAATTAAGGGAATATTTTTCTACAGTTGCTACGCCCCACCGAGGTGGACCCATAACGAATATCAGGAGTTCCTAGATTCTCTAGCGGCGGATGCTAGGTATAGGCATCCCATTATCGTTGGAGGGGACTTTAACGCGTGGGCAACAAACTGGGGTAGTAAATCCACGAATACCAGAGGGCGCAGTTTACTCGAAACTTTCGCGTGTCTGGACATTGTAGTAGCAAATACGGGAAGTAAGGATACCTTTAGGAAATCAGGGAGGTTGTCAATCATCGACATTATCTTTGTGGACAGCTCTCTTGCTAGGGACATATTATGGTGGGTCAGTGAAGAATACACTCACAGTGACCACCAAGCAGTCATATATACTATCAACAATACAGCAAGAGTAAATAGTAATAGTCAACAAAAGCAAATGACAGGCCCCCTATGGAAGGTTTCAAAATTTGATCGAGACATAATGAGAGAAATTATCAGAACAACGCAATGAGCCTAAACCCAGCCGAGGAGATGGCCGAAGAACTAGTGTCAATAGCTAAAGGCGCCTGCGAAGAGGAATGGATGCAATTTCCCGTGCTACTGGTGGAATGACGAAATCAAGTCCTTAAGAGCACAATGCCTGAAGGCTAGAAGAAAAATGCAGAGGTCAAGAAACAGTCCACTGTTCAGAGACCACCTTAACCAATTTAGAGAATTGAGAAAAGCTTTGCAATCGGCAATAAAAGCTAGTAAAAAGGCTTGCTTTAAACAAATCTGCGCTGAGGCCAACATGAACCCCTGGGGAACAGCTTAAAGAGTAGTTACCAAAAAACTCACCAAGTGTAGCCCCCAACCAACGGACCCTGTGGCCTTAAGGAGTATAATAAACACATCGTTTCCAACAAGGCCGGCAGGACCAGAAATAATCGTCGATCTTTCTGGAGAAGAAATTGAACCCATCACCCAAGAGGAATTCAAAACAGCCACAAAAAACATTGTCGATTCTAAAGCACCAGGGCCCGATGGCATCCCAAATAAAGCTCTGAAGGCTATGACCGAGGAGAGACCCGACTTATTTGTCGAAACCTACCAGATGTGCCTGAAGGATGGTACTTTTCCAAAATGCTGGAAATCGGGAGCCTTGTCCGAACTGCAGTTTGGCTTTAGAAAAGGCAGATCTACAATTGATGCAGTGGAATTAGTTGCCAACACAGCGAAAAAAACTACCGAAGGAAAACGATGGAAGAGAGGCGCCAAAGAGTATTGCTCTGTGGTAACTCTTGACATCAAAAACGCCTTTTACACAAGCAAGCTGGCCTGTTATCTTGAACGCGGTTAGAAGAATAAATGCCCCGAAGTACTTATTCAAATTAGTTAAGAGCTATTTCGAGGAGAGAATACTGCTATATAACACCGACGAAGGAACTAAACCAAGTGAATAATGTATTATTCACATACAATATAGTTTATTTTAAATATATTAAATATTATTATTAGTGATTCAATCATGTGTAACTCAGTTATGTATATAATGTGTAGTGTGTGTATGTAAGTACAGGTTGTTATGTATGTATATATAAATAGAGGCACAGGGCGCTTCGTGTTACATCCCCCTTCTTGAGTTTAGTATTGTAACCTCTGAGGTGGCTTACGTATTCTGCTTGATCGCCTGAGCATAACTTGTTCATTTTCTGTTGGGACCGGATTATCAATTATTGGTAGTTTTGTATTTTCATTAGACGGTTCCAAAGGTAATTCAGGTAAGTTTGGCACTGTAATGTTGGGTTTTATAGTAGCTTCTGTTTGACGTATATTGATAGAATTTCGTCTGTATTGTTTACCGTCTTCATCTTGTAACACGAAAGATCGTGGATGTACTGTAGAGTGTACAGTAGCTGGTTTTCATTGACCTTTTTGATTAATTCTAGTCAGTACTTTATCTTCCGGTTTATATACTACATCACTAGCGGCATGTCGATTGGCATATTCGGCTTGTTTTTGTCTGTCTTTTTTTAATAAATTTGGTACATTTTCTTGACCTTTCAGCATCATTTCTTCTTTGGTTATAAACAAAGGACTTCTAATGTTGTGACCAAATAAACGTTGTGCAGGTTAACCTAAGTTTCCTCTAGGTGTGTTCATGTAATTTAATAATCCAAGTCTATAGTCGCTATTATCATAATACGTTTTCTTTAACAAGTTTTTAGCTATTTGCACAGCTCGCTCCGCTAGACCATTACCTTGTGAATGGTAAGGCGAACTAGTGACATGATTAAATTTCCAATTTGATGCAAATTCTTTAAATTCTGCACAGCTAAACTGTGGACCGTTATCACTTTCTAACGTAAGTGGTGGACCAAAAACTGAAAAAATTGATTTGAGAAAATTTATAACACTACTAGCAGTTGTTTCTCGTAAAACTTGCATCTGAATAAAGCCAGAGTAGCTATCAATAAACACTATCCATTCGTTATTGTTAAAATGAAAAATATCTACTGCACCGATATCAAATCCATGGCTAGGTATTTCTTTTTCTCCTAACTTAATTTTCTTGTTACTATGTTGATGAACTTGACAAGCAGCACATTTGTTTATTAAATCATTAATATCTTTACTCATTTTGGGCCAAAAAACTGTTTCACGTGCTAACTTCGTGCATCTGGCAAACTTCAGATCTCATTTGAACTGGTATTACAACTTTCCCGTTACGATAAATCAAACCATCCGAACCAATTTGTAGTTCGTTTCTAAAGTTCCAGTATTCTTTAACAATTGGTGGTACTTCAATAATCGTGTGTGGCCAACCATTACGTAGAAAATTTGTGAGCTTCATAAGAGCTGGATCGTTGTTAATTATTTTTCAACTGTGACATAACAATACTCGTATTTGTGATTGAAAGTGTTTGTATTTCTAAAGTTGACTCTTCTTCTTCATTATGTATACTGTTATTTTTATTAATGCAGTCACGACTTAATGGATCTGCTAAATGCATACTTTTACCAGGTTTGTAAACCACAATTGGATTATATGTTAATAAATCTAGTCTTAATTATTTACAGCCTGGGTGTGTATCGGTTTCTGAAAAATCATTTCAAGTGGTTTGTGATCAGTTTCAACCACAACGTGCTTACCCCAAATATACTGATGAAATTTTTCGCAACCATATTTTATTGCTGTGGCTTCCTTTTCTAATTGTGAATAACGTTTTTGACTTTCAGTTAGTGATTTTGAAGCAAAAGCAACTGGCTGCTCATCTTGTAATAGCACTGCACCAAGTGCTACAGAGCTAGCATCTACTTGCAGCTTAACATTTTTCGTAACATCATACACTTTTAATACCGGTGGATTACTAATTGTTTGTATTAATTTTTCAAAAGATTGTTGTTGGATAGCTTCCCAGCAAAATACATTGTTTTTATTTAATAATTGGCGTAAAGGCGCTGTTAAAGTTGAAACATTTTTAATGAATTTACTTAAGTATGTACGTTGAAGTTGCTTTTTATTAGTAGGCGCTTTAAGTCGCTTGAGTGCTTCCACTTTGTCAGGGTCAGGTGATGTTCCTGCCTCACTAATTACGTGGCCTAAAAATTTAATCGTACGTTGTTCAAATTTGCATTTAGATTTGTTGAGCTTAAGGCCTGACGTTTGGATAATTTGCATCACTTTTTCAGTAGTGTGCTTTAAATCATTAAGTGTAGGTGCATGTATTAAAATATCATCTACTGCAATTTTAACATTGGGTATTGTTGCAAATAAGTTCTGCATAACGTTTTGAAATATTTCTGGTGCTGAAGAAATACCAAATGGCAATCTTTTACATGAGTACCTACCCCAAGGTGTAGAAAATGTTAAATATTTTTTAGTGCGTTCCGTGACAGGTATTTGCCAAAAGCCATTTTTGCAATTTAAAATTGTAAAATATTTAGAACCTGCTAATTCAGCTGTAATTTCTTCAATAGTATTCATTGGATGATGTCTTCGTAATATATTTTTATTTAAATCTGTTTGATCCATGCATATACGGATTTTGCTACCTTTACGTACAATGACCATTGGTGAAACGGAAGGTGTTGTTTGTGTTGCGGGCTCAATTACATCCATTTGAATTCGTTCTAATTCTTTTTTAACATCTGCTTTAATCATATGAGGTATACGTCTAGGTGGTGAAATTGAAAATGTAGGATTATTAATTAAATCAATGTCGTATACATAATTGCGCATACAACCTAAACCTTCAAAAAGATTTTCTTCTATTGAAATTTGATTAACACGTTGAACTAAGTTTAATTTTTCACAGGCTTGTGCTCCAAGAATAGGTGTTACCTCGTTATTAACAATTTTAAAATTAAGTTTATGGCATTGATTTTCTAATTTACAATTAATCCAACTTTCTTCAATAACTTTTATTTTGTAATTGCCAAATGTAATAAGATTTTTTACTGCGCTTTTATTTATTTTTGCTTTAATAGCGTTCGCAAATTTTTTGCAGATGACATTGCATTGAGCACCTGTATCAAGTTTAATTTTACAATCGATATTTCCAATAGTTAATTTTTGTGTAAAATGATTATCAGTATTAGAGTTGCCATGCTTTAAATTATTCACCACTAGTTCCTCATTTTCACTTGAACTATTATCATTGTAATTTTCTTCTGTGCAATATTTAACATTTATGTTTTTCTTTTTACCTTTATTTGTATTTTGGCGGCACAGTGATTCGTAATGATTTCTTTTCTTGCACTTTTTACAATAATGTTTATATGCAGGACAATTTCGTATAGTATGTGTAGTTCCACAATTGTTGCAACTAAATTGTTTCTTAGGTTTATTTATGATGTTGACACTTTTTTCAAATTCTTGCTGTATTTCAGCCGTTTGTTTCTGAGCCAATTCAGTGGCTTGGCAGATTTGTAAAGCTTTCTGCAAGCTGATATCTTCAGATAATAATTTTGTACGCAAAGCATCGCTCTTTATTCCTAAGACTAATTGGTCTCTAAGAATACTATTTTCAAGAACACCAAATTGACAATTCTTTGATTGAAGTCTTAGTTTCGTCATTAATTCATCGATTGATTCGTTTTCATTTTGTGTAATTTTATGGAATTTATACCTTTCAAACGTGACATTCGTTTTATGTATGAAGTGTTGTTCAAACAGAGATTTTATTTGATCTAGAGTTTGCTCACTTCCAATGCGTGGTAATGTATTGTAAATTTGAATAGCTTCATAACCTATGGCTGACATGAATGTAGCTACTTGAACATTTTGCGGCTTTGAAGTTAAACCTGCTGCTACCTCAAAATATTGATACTGTTGTAGCCAAAGTTTCCACTCTTTTGCCATATCTCGGTCGTGATTAATTATTAAAGGCTTTGGTGGCCGTATAAAGCTGCATGCTTCCGCCATTTTATTAATTGTAAGCAAAATTTGTTTGCAATTATTAACAATTTGTATTTCAGCAAAATTGGTTTGCCAAAGCGGGTGAATAATATAATGCAAAATGTATTATTCACATAAAATATACTTTATTTTAAATATATTAAATATTATTATTAGTGTCACGTGTAACTCTGTTATATATATAATGTGTAGTGTGTGTATGTAAGTACAGATTGTTATGTATATATATATATAAATAGAAGCACAGGGCGCTTCGTGTTACAAACCATATTTGGCGAAGTTTTCATTGAGCCAATAAGATTTTATTTAATTTAATTTAAGATTTAATTAAAGAACTTAAACTAATATTAACAACATGTTTTGCGCGCTTCTTCAAGCAAGAGAGTTTTTTAACATTCTCGAAAGAACTTTTAATTATTGATTGTATCATATCGATAAATTATTGATGCCCCAACAGTCCGGATGGCTGTGGGTATCCATGAGGATTTCACACCGCCTGGTCGCATACAAAAAAAGAAAGAAAAAACACACACACACACACACACAGGCTAAACCTTACCAGAAGTAAGAAGCTTCTAAAAGATGCTATTCGCAAAAGTAAGCGCGAGTGCTTCAATAAGCTACTAGAGGAATTAAAAAAATCTAAGATGTTACTCGGAGCCCCTGCCTTCGGATCCGGTAATCCTACGAGATATTGTCGAAACTCTTTTTCCAGAGAGAAATACGGGAATTGGTGCACAAATATACAACCCAGTTGGTTTTAGTTTTGCCGTGATAACAGAAAATTAAATTCTCTCTACGGTAGACTCCTTTGGATCAGCGAAGGCGCCTGGACCTGATGGGATTCCTAATAGGGCTCTAAAAGTTGCCGTTCAAGCTATACCTCATGTTTTCGCAAAGGTTTTCAACACCTCCTTTGTGGCTGGTGTCTTTCCCTCCATTTGGAAGGTACAAAAACTTGTTCTTCTTCCCAAGAACAACCCGGATGCAGACCCTTCAGCGTATAGGCCTATCAGCTTGATAGACTCAACTGGGAAGCTTTTAGAGAAGATTATAAAGTTTAGACTTGAATCTGAGATTGAGAATCGTGGAGGTATCTCTGATAATCAATTTGGTTTTAGGAAGCATAGATCCACAATAGATGCAATAGAGTGCGTAGTCAAAACAGCAGCCAATGCCATTGAAGGTCGTAGATGGAGGCACGGCAAAAAAGAATACTGCTTCGTCGTTACCCTTGACGTTAAGAATGCATTCAATACGGCAAAATGGGATACAATACGTGAGGTCTTGCGCAACCTTAATATATCCCCCTATTTGCTTGCTCTGGTGGATAGCTACTTAAGTCACAGAGTATTAATCTTTGATACAGCTGTAGGTAGAAGGTCGTATCAGATAACTGGTGGCGTCCCACAAGGATCTGTACTTGGACCACTGCTCTGGAATGTTATGTATGAAGGCATAATGCGGTTTGGTTTTCCTGGGAATGTCAAAATCATCGGTTTTGCTGACGACGTCGCCCTTGTAGTGGTAGGCAAACATATCAGTGGGATAGAAAATGCGGCCAATGAGTCCATTAGGTTAGTTCAACACTGGCTCGAGTCTGTTGGCTTAAGGCTAGCCGACCATAAGACAGAGGCAGTATTAATCTCTAGCCGGAAAAGAGTAGAAACGGCCACGATATGCGTAGGTGACCTCAGCATTGAGTCCGTCAGATACGTACGTTATCTGGGGATGATGATCGACGACAGATTATCATTTAAACATCACTTGGAATACGTGCAAAGAAAGGCGCGTAACGCTATTACGTCACTGGCAAGAATCATGCTTAATACCAAAGGCCCTAAGCAACTTAATAGGAAAGTTCTTATGGAAGTTGTAAAAAGCATAATACTATATGCGGCAAGTACATGGGCTGATGCTATGAAGTTCAAAACTTATCGTAGGCTAATTGAACCAGTTTACAGACTGGGGTGCCTAAGAGTATATTGCGCCTTCCGTACTGTATCGGACGAAGCGGCGTGTGTTATCGCAGAAATGGTTCCTATCACTCTGTTGGTCAATGAAATAAGGCAGATCCAGGAAAAAGCGAAATTTTTGTGCAGTGATATAATTTATTATTTTTAAATTAAAACACTAGTGTAAAATTTGCAAAAATATCAAAAATTAAATATTGTGTGGAAATTGTGAAAAATCATAGTTTTTCCTGACCAAATTGCTGATCCCTGGACCTTTTTTGGCAAAAAAAAAGGGGGTTGCTCACGGTGAGTTCGTTCCTTTTGTTCTTAACATTATCTCGAGTGTGGCGCTGTAGTGAACAAAGTCTTAATTGTTCATTAAAAAATAGTCACCTCCCCTGCAGCGGGATCACTGGATTTATTTGATACCAGCGTGATCCTTTATTGCAATGCAAAGTTTTTTGGTGTGAAAATAAATTTAATTATAACTTCACATCACATTATTTTGCATACATATATATTGTTTTCTTTGTTAGTATAACAACAACAACAATAAATAAATAGGTAAACAAGGTGTTTTCCTTTCTTACCTATATTCATCAGTGCTTTTCTTTATTTTTTCTAATTGTTTTTCTCCTTTTCTTATCTCTCCCGTTTACACTACCATCTGTTCCTTTGTTCGTTCGCTCTGTTTGCAGAATAGAGAGTCGGCGTTACATTATCGAGTGACTCTCAATGTAAACAGAGATCACACGCGTACTGTTAACTATAACATATTACTATTATTAACATTATTATTACTATTAACACTATTACTTTTTTTTTCTTTTTTTTTTTTACTATTATTATTTATTGCCACTACTATTAACACTATTACTAATATTTTATTATTATTATTTACTATTTCTATTATTATTACCTATTACTTCTATTTTTTGGTATTTCTATTATTATTATACCCTAACTTTTACTAGGAAAACTAGAGATGGGATTAGGGCGCACGCCACCTTGCGGAGCGGGAGCGAAACAAGCGTCCGACTCGCCAAATACGACGACGGGAAACGGTACTCCCAAAGAGAAGGAACCAGCCAAGGAGAAAACGGCACCGATCGCCCGCCAGGCTGGGTGCAAATCGAGACAAGGCAAGGCCTAATTCGTCTCGTGGCATCAAAGGGCAAAAAGGATTCACAGAACGAAGACGCGTTCTCGCTGTTGGGCGAAAAAATACGGGAACTAGTGGAAATGATGGGCGGAGGCAGGCGCTCCATCCACCAACCTATGCGAGACTTGGTGGAGTCCTTGGTGGTCCTTCATGAATAGGCCGCCACGGAAATCTCGGCAAAGGTTCAAGTCAACAACGCGACAACACAAACGTCTCCGGTACTAAAACAGAAGGCCAACGTTATAAAACGGTCGAGAGGAGAAAATTCTGCAGAAGGCACCCCGGCGAAAAAGAGCAAAAAGGAGGCGCCTAAAAAAGAACGCTGACGCTGTCCCGTCTTTAAGAAAGCAATAGCAAACAGAAAATGAAAATCTTACAGATCAATCTAAACCACTGTGAGGCAGCACAAAGCCTGCTGGAACAAACAGTGAGGGACGAAAACGTAGACATCGCTATAATATGTGAACCCTACAAACATAAAAAACAGTAAAAAGATATGTTTTAAGAATATATGTGATGAAGCAAACGTGAACCCCTGGGGAACAGAAGAGTAATGCCCTACCAACAGATCCCAATATATTGAGAGACATCGTAAATGCCCTCTTCCCGAGAAGACCGGCCGGCCCAGACACAGAAATAGATCTACATGGAGAAGAAGTACCACGTATTACAAACGACGAATTAATCATAGCCTGCAGCAAAATCGCAGATGGCAAGGCGCCAGGACCGGATGGCATACCCAACAAGGCCTTGAAAGCTATGATAAATGGCAGACCGGACTTATTCGTAGAAACGTTCCAAAAATGTCTGGATGAAGGCGTCTTTCCAAAATGTTGAAAACGACAGAAATTGGTCTTAATACCCAAAGACAAGCCTGAACAGGGATATCCCAATCATACCGCCCAATATGTCTGCGAGACACCACGGGTAAGATACTGGAGAAGGTAATATACAATCGACTCCTTCCCATAGTAGAAAATAACAAGGTCTTATCGGACACCCAATTTGGATTTAGAAAAGGCAAATCAACAATAGATGCGGTTGATCTAGTAGTTCAAACGGCAACGAAAGCCATTGAAGGACAAAGATGGAAAGGAGGCACTAAGGAATACTGTGCAATAGTAACCCTGGACATCAAAAATGCATTTAATACCGCCAGTTGGCGAGTGATACTAAATGCTCTCAGGGGTTCGGATATACCCAAATATCTCCTGAAGTTAATTTCAAGCTACCTCGAGGATAGAATATTAATATATAATACAGAAGATGGTGTCAAAGAATATAAGGTTACCGCAGGGGTACCCCAAGGTTCAATTCTAGGACCACTCCTCTGGAATATCAGGTATGACAATTTATTAAGACTGCCCTTACCGGTGGGAGTAAGCGTAGTTGGATTCGCGGATGACATAGCGGTAATTACGGTAGCCAAACATATCCACGAAATAGAAATGGCTACTAATAGAGCGATACAAATAATAAAGGATTGGCTCTGTACAGTGGACAGCTTGCAGAGCAAAAGACGGAAGCGGTCCTTATCACCAGCCGCAAGATTGCCGAAGTAGTACATATACGTGTTGGTAATACCGTCGTAGCATCAAAGCACGCAGTAAAATACCTAGGAGTAATGATTCACAATAGGCTTAGCTTTAAAAACCATGTTACATATGCATGTGATAAAGCGACAAAGCTCCAATCGGCCTTATCTAGGATGCTTCCCAACGTAGGAGGGCTCAAACCTACAAAAAGAGTATTGCTAGCAAAGGTTGTTACCTCAGGGCTCTTGTATGCATGTCCAGTATGGGCGCAATGTCTGAAAAACAAACAGACAAGGCATAAAATGAGCTCTGTTCAAAGAATTGGTTCCCTCCGCACAATCTGCGGATTTAGAACCATATCAGATGACGCAGCGGATGTTGTAGCTGGAACAATACCAATAGATATCATAGCGGATGAAATGAGGCAATGAGAGAGGTAAATTTTTACCTCACCCAATTCTTAACGGGGCACAGGGTATACAGGAAATACCTACATAAGTTTGGACATGATGACTCCTCACTATGCCCAACTTGTGAAGGAGAGGTGGAAGATGGGGAACATGTTTTCTTCCACTGTCCGCGATTTAAATCGGACGACCTCACCTTACCGGACGTCACAGAAATGAACGAATTTATAATACAAAACGAAGAAAACTGGCAAACGATAAATACCATGGCAGCATATATCTTAAAAGAGCTAAGGAGGTGCGAGGGGTCTAGGAGACTTGGACCTTGAGGAGAATGCATAGCTAAGGAGGTACGAATCTATGAGTCTAGGAAACTAGGACCTTCCTAGAATCCTACACTCCTGAGGAGAATGCATATTAATGCAAACCATCCCCGCGAAGTAATACCTAAGGCAGTCCCGCGGGGGGATGAGAGGGGTGTGTTTTAGGACGTAGGAATATACAAGGGTGTAGCCAGGTCCAGCCTTGTATATGAGTCGTGCATGCCAACAGTCCGGATGGCTGTGGGTATCCATGAGGATTTCACACCGCCTGGTCGCATACAAAAAAAGAAAAACACACACACACACACACACACACAGGCTAAACCTTAGCAGAAGTAAGAAGCTTCTAAAAGATGCTATTCGCAAAAGTAAGCGCGAGTGCTTCAATAAGCTACTAGAGGAATTAAAAAAATCTAAGATGTTACTCGGAGCCCCTGCCTTCGGATCCGGTAATCCTACGAGATATTGTCGAAACTCTTTTTCCAGAGAGAAATACGGGAATTGGTGCACAAATATACAACCCAGTTGGTTTTGGTTTTGACGTGATAACAGAAAATTAAATTCTCTCTACGGTAGACTCCTTTGGATCAGCGAAGGCGCCTGGACCTGATGGGATTCCTAATAGGGCTCTAAAAGTTGCCGTTCAAGCTATACCTCATGTTTTCGCAAAGGTTTTCAACACCTCCTTTGTGGCTGGTGTCTTTCCCTCCATTTGGAAGGTACAAAAACTTGTTCTTCTTCCCAAGAACAACCCGGATGCAGACCCTTCAGCGTATAGGCCTATCAGCTTGATAGACTCAACTGGGAAGCTTTTAGAGAAGATTATAAAGTTTAGACTTGAATCTGAGATTGAGAATCGTGGAGGTATCTCTGATAATCAATTTGGTTTTAGGAAGCACAGATCCACAATAGATGCAATAGAGTGCGTAGTCAAAACAGCAGCCAATGCCATTGAAGGTCGTAGATGGAGGCACGGCAAAAAAGAATACTGCTTCGTCGTTACCCTTGACGTTAAGAATGCATTCAATACGGCAAAATGGGATACAATACGTGAGGTCTTGCGCAACCTTAATATATCCCCCTATTTGCTTGCTCTGGTGGATAGCTACTTAAGTCACAGAGTATTAATCTTTGATGCAGCTGTAGGTAGAAGGTCGTATCAGATAACTGGTGGCGTCCCACAAGGATCTGTACTTGGACCACTGCTCTGGAATGTTATGTATGAAGGCATAATGCGGTTTGGTTTTCCTGGGAATGTCAAAATCATCGGTTTTGCTGACGACGTCGCCCTTGTAGTGGTAGGCAAACATATCAGTGGGATATAAAATGCGGCCAATGAGTCCATTAGGTTAGTTCAACACTGGCTCGAGTCTGTTGGCTTAAGGCTAGCCGACCATAAGACAGAGGCAGTAATAATCTCTAGCCGGAAAAGAGTAGAAACGGCCACGATATGCGTAGGTGACCTCAGCATTGAGTCCGTCAGATACGTACGTTATCTGGGGATGATGATCGACGACAGATTATCATTTAAACATCACTTGGAATACGTGCAAAGAAAGGCGCGTAACGCTATTACGTCACTGGCAAGAATCATGCTTAATACCAAAGGCCCTAAGCAACTTAATAGGAAAGTTCTTATGGAAGTTGTAAAAAGCATAATACTATATGTGGCAAGTACATGGGCTGATGCTATGAAGTTCAAAACTTATCGTAGGCTAATTGAACCAGTTTACAGACTGGGGTGCCTAAGAGTATATTGCGCCTTCCGTACTGTATCGGACGAAGCGGCGTGTGTTATCGCAGAAATGGTTCCTATCACTCTGTTGGTCAATGAAATAAGGCAGATCCAGGAAAAAGCGAAATTTTTGTGCAGTGATATAATTTATTATTTTTAAATTAAAACACTAGTGTAAAATTTGCAAAAATATCAAAAATTAAATATTGTGTGGAAATTGTGAAAAATCATAGTTTTTCCTGACCAAATTGCTGATCCCTGGACCTTTTTTGGCAAAAAAAAAAGGGGGTTGCTCACGGTGAGTTCGTTCCTTTTGTTCTTAACATTATCTCGAGTGTGGCGCTGTAGTGAACAAAGTCTTAATTGTTCATTAAAAAATAGTCACCTCCCCTGCAGCGGGATCACTGGATTTATTTGATACCAGCGTGATCCTTTATTGCAATGCAAAGTTTTTTGGTGTGAAAATAAATTTAATTATAACTTCACATCACATTATTTTGCATACATATATATTGTTTTCTTTGTTAGTATAACAACAACAACAATAAATAAATAGGTAAACAAGGTGTTTTCCTTTCTTACCTATATTCATCAGTGCTTTTCTTTATTTTTTCTAATTGTTTTTCTCCTTTTCTTATCTCTCCCGTTTACACTACCATCCGTTCCTTTGTTCGTTCGCTCTGTTTGCAGAATAGAGAGTCGGCGTTACATTATCGAGTGACTCTCAATGTAAACAGAGATCGCACGCGTACTGTTAACTATAACATATTACTATTATTAACATTATTATTACTATTAACACTATTACTTTTTTTTTCTTTTTTTTTTTTACTATTATTATTTATTGCCACTACTATTAACACTATTACTAATATTTTATTATTATTATTTACTATTACTATTATTATTACCTATTACTTCTATTTTTTGGTATTTCTATTATTATTATACCCTAACTTTTACTAGGAAAACTAGAGATGGGATTAGGGCGCACGCCACCTTGCGGAGCGGGAGCGAAACAAGCGTCCGACTCGCCAAATACGACGACGGGAAACGGTACTCCCAAAGAGAAGGAACCAGCCAAGGAGAAAACGGCACCGATCGCCCGCCAGGCTGGGTGCAAATCGAGACAAGGCAAGGCCTAATTCGTCTCGTGGCATCAAAGGGCAAAAAGGATTCACAGAACGAAGACGCGTTCTCGCTGTTGGGCGAAAAAATACGGGAACTAGTGGAAATGATGGGCGGAGGCAGGCGCTCCATCCACCAACCTATGCGAGACTTGGTGGAGTCCTTGGTGGTCCTTCATGAATAGGCCGCCACGGAAATCTCGGCAAAGGTTCAAGTCAACAACGCGACAACACAAACGTCTCCGGTACTAAAACAGAAGGTCAACGTTATAAAACGGTCGAGAGGAGAAAATTCTGCAGAAGGCACCCCGGCGAAAAAGAGCAAAAAGGAGGCGCCTAAAAAAGAACGCTGACGCTGTCCCGTCTTTAAGAAAGCAATAGCAAACAGAAAATGAAAATCTTACAGATCAATCTAAACCACTGTGAGGCAGCACAGAGCCTGCTGGAACAAACAGTGAGGGACGAAAACGTAGACATCGCTATAATATGTGAACCCTACAAACACTTAGCACCGGGAGCACTGTACTTAGCACCGGGAGCACTGTACTTAGCACCGGGAGCACTGTAATATGGTCATGTGACCTTCACGCCTTTGAAGACATTGTGTACTCATCGCGCGGTTGCGTTAGAACAAAACTGAAGGGGATATATTACTGCCCATAAAAAACAATAAAAAGATATGTTTTAAGAATATATGTGATGAAGCAAACGTGAACCCCTGGGGAACAGAAGAGTAATGCCCTACCAACAGATCCCAATATATTGAGAGACATCGTAAATGCCCTCTTCCCGAGAAGACCGGCCGGCCCAGACACAGAAATAGATCTACATGGAGAAGAAGTACCACGTATTACAAACGACGAATTAATCATAGCCTGCAGCAAAATCGCAGATGGCAAGGCGCCAGGACCGGATGGCATACCCAACAAGGCCTTGAAAGCTATGATAAATGGCAGACCGGACTTATTCGTAGAAACGTTCCGAAAATGTCTGGATGAAGGCGTCTTTCCAAAATGTTGGAAACGACAGAAATTGGTCTTAATACCCAAAGACAAGCCTGAACAGGGATATCCCAATCATACCGCCCAATATGTCTGCTAGACACCACGGGTAAGATACTGGAGAAGGTAATATACAATCGACTCCTTCCCATAGTAGAAAATAACAAGGTCTTATCGGACACCCAATTTGGATTTAGAAAAGGCAAATCAACAATAGATGCGGTTGATCTAGTAGTTCAAACGGCAACGAAAGCCATTGAAGGACAAAGATGGAAAGGAGGCACTAAGGAATACTGTGCAATAGTAACCCTGGACATCAAAAATGCATTTAATACCGCCAGTTGGCGAGTGATACTAAATGCTCTCAGGGGTTCGGATATACCCAAATATCTCCTGAAGTTAATTTCAAGCTACCTCGAGGATAGAATATTATTATATAATACAGAAGATGGTGTCAAAGAATATAAGGTTACCGCAGGGGTACCCCAAGGTTCAATTCTAGGACCACTCCTCTGGAATATCATGTATGACAATTTATTAAGACTGCCCTTACCGGTGGGAGTAAGCGTAGTTGGATTCGCGGATGACATAGCGGTAATTACGGTAGCCAAACATATCCACGAAATAGAAATGGCTACTAATAGAGCGATACAAATAATAAAGGATTGGCTCTGTACAGTGGACAGCTTGCAGAGCAAAAGACGGAAGCGGTCCTTATCACCAGCCGCAAGATTGCCGAAGTAGTACATATACGTGTTGGTAATACCGTCGTAGCATCAAAGCACGCAGTAAAATACCTAGGAGTAATGATTCACAATAGGCTTAGCTTTAAAAACCATGTTACATATGCATGTGATAAAGCGACAAAGCTCCAATCGGCCTTATCTAGGATGCTTCCCAACGTAGGAGGGCTCAAACCTACAAAAAGAGTATTGCTAGCAAAGGTTGTTACCTCAGGGCTCTTGTATGCATGTCCAGTATGGGCGCAATGTCTGAAAAACAAACAGACAAGGCATAAAATGAGCTCTGTTCAAAGAATTGGTTCCCTCCGCACAATCTGCGGATTTAGAACCATATCAGATGACGCAGCGGATGTTGTAGCTGGAACAATACCAATAGATATCATAGCGGATGAAATGAGGCAATGAGAGAGGTAAATTTTTACCTCACCCAATTCTTAACGGGGCACAGGGTATACAGGAAATACCTACATAAGTTTGGACATGATGACTCCTCACTATGCCCAACTTGTGAAGGAGAGGTGGAAGATGGGGAACATGTTTTCTTCCACTGTCCGCGATTTAAATCGGACGACCTCACCTTACCGGACGTCACAGAAATGAACGAATTTATAATACAAAACGAAGAAAACTGGCAAACGATAAATACCATGGCAGCATATATCTTAAAAGAGCTAAGGAGGTGCGAGGGGTCTAGGAGACTTGGACCTTGAGGAGAATGCATAGCTAAGGAGGTACGAATCTATGAGTCTAGGAAACTAGGACCTTCCTAGAATCCTACACTCCTGAGGAGAATGCATATTAATGCAAACCATCCCCGCGAAGTAATACCTAAGGCAGTCCCGCGGGGGGATGGTTGACGCTGAGAGGGGTGTGTTTTAGGACGTAGGAATATACAAGGGTGTAGCCAGGTCCAGCCTTGTATATGAGTCGTGCATGCCAACAGTCCGGATGGCTGTGGGTATCCATGAGGATTTCACACCGCCTGGTCGCATACAAAAAAAGAAAAACACACACACACACACACACACACAGGCTAAACCTTAGCAGAAGTAAGAAGCTTCTAAAAGATGCTATTCGCAAAAGTAAGCGCGAGTGCTTCAATAAGCTACTAGAGGAATTAAAAAAATCTAAGATGTTACTCGGAGCCCCTGCCTTCGGATCCGGTAATCCTACGAGATATTGTCGAAACTCTTTTTCCAGAGAGAAATACGGGAATTGGTGCACAAATATACAACCCAGTTGGTTTTGGTTTTGACGTGATAACAGAAAATTAAATTCTCTCTACGGTAGACTCCTTTGGATCAGCGAAGGCGCCTGGACCTGATGGGATTCCTAATAGGGCTCTAAAAGTTGCCGTTCAAGCTATACCTCATGTTTTCGCAAAGGTTTTCAACACCTCCTTTGTGGCTGGTGTCTTTCCCTCCATTTGGAAGGTACAAAAACTTGTTCTTCATCCCAAGAACAACCCGGATGCAGACCCTTCAGCGTATAGGCCTATCAGCTTGATAGACTCAACTGGGAAGCTTTTAGAGAAGATTATAAAGTTTAGACTTGAATCTGAGATTGAGAATCGTGGAGGTATCTCTGATAATCAATTTGGTTTTAGGAAGCACAGATCCACAATAGATGCAATAGAGTGCGTAGTCAAAACAGCAGCCAATGCCATTGAAGGTCGTAGATGGAGGCACGGCAAAAAAGAATACTGCTTCGTCGTTACCCTTGACGTTAAGAATGCATTCAATACGGCAAAATGGGATACAATACGTGAGGTCTTGCGCAACCTTAATATATCCCCCTATTTTGCTTGCTCTGGTGGATAGCTACTTAAGTCACAGAGTATTAATCTTTGATGCAGCTGTAGGTAGAAGGTCGTATCAGATAACTGGTGGCGTCCCACAAGGATCTGTACTTGGACCACTGCTCTGGAATGTTACGTATGATGGCATAATACGGTTTGGTTTTCCTGGGAATGTCAAAATCATCGGTTTTGCTGACGATGTCGCCCTTGTAGTGGTAGGCAAACATATCAGTGGGATAGAAAATGCGGCCAATGAGTCCATTAGGTTAGTTCAACACTGGCTCGAGTCTGTTGGCTTAAGGCTAGCCGACCATAAGATAGAGGCAGTATTAATCTCTAGCCGGAAAAGAGTAGAAACGGCCACGATATGCGTAGGTGACCTCAGCATTGAGTCCGTCAGATACGTACGTTATCTGGGGATGATGATCGACGACAGATTATCATTTAAACATCACTTGGAATACGTGCAAAGAAAGGCGCGTAACGCTATTACGTCACTGGCAAGAATCATGCTTAATACCAAAGGCCCTAAGCAACTTAATAGGAAAGTTCTTATGGAAGTTGTAAAAAGCATAATACTATATGCGGCAAGTACATGGGCTGATGCTATGAAGTTCAAAACTTATCGTAGGCTAATTGAACCAGTTTACAGACTGGGGTGCCTAAGAGTATATTGCGCCTTCCGTACTGTATCGGACGAAGCGGCGTGTGTTATCGCAGAAATGGTTCCTATCACTCTGTTGGTCAATGAAATAAGGCAGATCCAGGAAAAAGCGAAATATTTGTGCAGTGATATAATTTATTATTTTTAAATTAAAACACTAGTGTAAAATTTGCAAAAATATCAAAAATTAAATATTGTGTGGAAATTGTGAAAAATCATAGTTTTTCCTGACCAAATTGCTGATCCCTGGACCTTTTTTGGCAAAAAAAAAGGGGGTTGCTCACGGTGAGTTCGTTCCTTTTGTTCTTAACATTATCTCGAGTGTGGCGCTGTAGTGAACAAAGTCTTAATTGTTCATTAAAAAATAGTCACCTCCCCTGCAGCGGGATCACTGGATTTATTTGATACCAGCGTGATCCTTTATTGCAATGCAAAGTTTTTTGGTGTGAAAATAAATTTAATTATAACTTCACATCACATTATTTTGCATACATATATATTGTTTTCTTTGTTAGTATAACAACAACAACAATAAATAAATAGGTAAACAAGGTGTTTTCCTTTCTTACCTATATTCATCAGTGCTTTTCTTTATTTTTTCTAATTGTTTTTCTCCTTTTCTTATCTCTCCCGTTTACACTACCATCTGTTCCTTTGTTCGTTTGCTCTGTTTGCAGAATAGAGAGTCGGCGTTACATTATCGAGTGACTCTCAATGTAAACAGAGATCGCACGCGTACTGTTAACTATAACATATTACTATTATTAACATTATTATTACTAAACTATTATTATTATACTTATTATTACTATTAACACTATTACTTTTTTTTTTCTTTTTTTTTTTACTATTATTATTTATTGCCACTACTATTAACACTATTACTAATATTTTATTATTATTATTTACTATTACTATTATTATTACCTATTACTTCTATTTTTTGGTATTTCTATTATTATTATACCCTAACTTTTACTAGGAAAACTAGAGATGGGATTAGGGCGCACGCCACCTTGCGGAGCGGGGGCGAAACAAGCGTCCGACTCGCCAAATACGTCGACGGGAAACGGTACTCCCAAAGAGAAGGAACCAGCCAAGGAGAAAACGGCGCCGATAGCCCGCCAGGCTGGGTGCAAATCGAGACAAGGCAAGGCCTAATTCGTCTCGTGGCATCAAAGTGCAAAAAGGATTCACAGAACGAAGACGCGTTCTCGCTGTTGGGCGAAAAAATACGGGAACTAGTGGAAATGATGGGCGGAGGCAGGCGCTCCATCCACCAACCTATGCGAGACTTGGTGGAGTCCTTGGTGGTCCTTCATGAATAGACCGCCAAGGAAATCTCGGCAAAGGTTCAAGTCAACAACGCGACAACACAAACGTCTCCGGTACTAAAACAGAAGGCCAACGTTATAAAACGGTCGAGAGGAGAAAATTCTGCAGAAGGCACCCCGGCGAAAAAGAGCAAAAAGGAGGCGCCTAAAAAAGAAAAGAAGACCCAAATAGTGGTGGAAAAAAACAAAAAGGAAGATAATGGACCTTGGGTCAAAGTTTCATCCAAGGACGGGAAGAAACAGCAAAAACATGCCAAACCCAGGCCGTACGCGATTATAATCGAATCTAAAGGCCAGTTATCATACGCCGAGATCTTGCGGAAAATAAAAATGGATCCGAAGCTCACAGAACTAGGTCAAAGTGTCACAAAGATAAGAAGGACACAAAAAGGGGACCTACTGCTCCAGCTAAACAACTCGGGAGACAAACCTAAAGAGTTTACGGATATAATCAGCAACTCGCTTGGAGAGCAAGCGGCCGTAAAAAAACTCACGGAAAGGCTGACTATAGAAATAAAAGATATTGATGAAATCACTACGGTTGAAGACGTACGCGAATCACTAATGTCGCACTTCGGTGAGGCTTTGAAGAATACATGTGAGGTAGTAAACCTCCGCAAAGCATACGGCAACACACAAACCGCCACCGTCAGAGTACCAGCAGATAGGGCTAAAACACTGCTGGACTTGGGCAAAGTAAGGATTGGGTGGGTAATTTGCCGTATAAGGGAGCAGAAAACACTAAAAAAGTGTTTCAAATGTCTGGAGTATGGACACACAGCACGATACTGCAAAAGCAATATCGACCGCTCTAAGCTATGCCGCAGATGCGGTAAGGAAGGCCATATCGCAAAACAGTGCGATAAGGATCCCCTATGTATGTTCTGCATAAACCAACCAAACGTGGATGCAAAACATATAGCGGGTAGCGGACGCTGTCCCGTCTTTAAGAAAGCAATAGCAAACAGAAAATGAAAATCTTACAGATCAATCTAAACCACTGTGAGGCAGCACAAAGCCTGCTGGAACAAACAGTGAGGGACGAAAACGTAGACATCGCTATAATATCTGAACCCTACAAACACTTAGCACCGGGAGCACTGTAATATGGTCATGTGACCTTCACGCCTTTGAAGACGTTGTGTACTCATCGCGCGGTTTCGTTAGAACAAAACTGAAGGGGATATATTACTGCCCATAAAAAACAGTAAAAAGATATGTTTTAAGAATATATGTGATGAAGCAAACGTGAACCCCTGGGGAACAGAAGAGTAATGCCCTACCAACAGATCCCAATATATTGAGAGACATCGTAATTGCCCTCTTCCCGAGAAGACCGGCCGGCCCAGACACAGAAATAGATCTACATGGAGAAGAAGTACCACGTATTACAAACGACGAATTAATCATAGCCTGCAGCAAAATCGCAGATGGCAAGGCGCCAGGACCGGATGGCATACCCAACAAGACCTTGAAAGCTATGATAAATGGCAGACCGGACTTATTCGTAGAAACGTTCCAACAATGTCTGGATGAAGGCGTCTTTCCAAAATGTTGGAAACGACAGAAATTGGTCTTAATACCTATAGAAGCTTATATTTCTATATTTTTATTAAAATTATTATTTCTTTAAGATAACAAACTTATTTATTTTTCCGAGAGAACAAAATTATTTTTATTTTATTTTTAACAACAAAGATTGATTGACAATAAAAACCATTCTAATTTGTTTTTTTAAAATTAACATGTAGATACCCTACATCACTCCCCCTCCGAGAGATTTTAAACTTAATAAATTAAATGTTACACGTTTCTTAGTAGTGGTGTTTGTTTTGGTGATAGGTGTTTCAATGATGGCTGGTTTAAGTCTATCAATAGAAATTGTTTTAATTATGCCATCGATCAGAACTTTGAAAAATTTAGGTTCTTTTTCGACGACTTGAAATGGACCGTCGAAAGGTTGTTGAAGATTTCTTTTATTTATGCAACGGACAAAGACGAACTTGCAATTTTTCAATTGCTTCGGAATAAATATCCCAGAATTAGGATTATTATGATGACTGATGGACGATCGGACATTTTTAAAATGTTCTTTGAGATTATCCAAAACCTCTGAGCAAGTGGCAGTAGATCCTTGAATTAAGAGCTCAGCAGGTAAACGTAAATTCTGTCCGTAAACCATTTCAGCGGGAGTAGCCGAAATATCTTCTTTATGAGTTGATCTTAAACCAAGGAGCACAATCGGTAACTCATCAAACCATTTGCTTGGATCATTTTTAGCCGTGAGAGAGACCTTAAGTTGTCTATGGAAACGCTCAATCATTCCGTTTGATTGCGGATGATATGGGGAAGTAACAATCCTGTGACAACCAAGAAATTTGTTCAATTCAGAAAATAATTGTGACGTAAACTGTGTACCTTGATCGCTAGTTACCTCTAGTGGAACACCGAAACGAGGAATATAATTATTGAAAAATGTTTGACTTATAGTTTTTGAATTAATATCCCTTAATGGATAAACTTCGGGCCATCTAGTAAATCTATCAATGATAGTTAAAAGGTAGCGGTGACCTTTGGAAGGAGGTAAAGGACCTACCAAATCTATATGGATGTGTTCAAACCTGCCCTTGGGTATAGGAATTGGAGAAACAGGTGATTTAGTATGACGATTGATTTTAGATTTTTGGCATTGTAAACATTGACTGGACCAGGTATTGAGTTCTTTACTCATACCAGGCCAAAAATATCTTGTGCTAATGAGTCTTCTTGTAGCTTTTGTACCAGGGTGTGATATATTATGTAATTTTTCAAATATAATTTTCCTCAGACTGGGAGGTACATATGGTCTTGGACATGCCCCTGACATTTCGCAGACAATTTCAAAATTAAGTACGGGAATTTTGTAAAGTTTTAAATGGTTGTTCGACTTGAGAAGGGAACTTTTTAATTCGGCGTCATTTTCTCGTTCTTTATATAGAATTTTCATATTTAAATCAGTGTAATGTACTGCGTCAATTTCAAAAGCTCTAGAAAAGGTGTCTGCCACAATGTTTGCGTCTCCTCGTATGTATCGTATGTCATTCGTAAATTGAGAGATATATTCTAGATGACGAGTCTGTCTTGGGCTTCTCTCTGTTTTGGAATTTAATGCCATTGTTAATGGTTTATGATCCGTAAAGACTGTGAATTGTCTTCCTTCGAGAATGTATTTAAAGTGTTTGATGCATAAATAAATAGCTAAAAGTTCTCGATCAAACGTACTATATTTAATTTCAGACGGAGAAAGTTTTTTTGAAAAGAAGGCTAATGGTTCCGTTGAACCATTCGAGCATTGTTGAAGAACACCACCGATTGCAATGTTTGAAGCGTCTACGGTTAAAGACAATTTTGCTTCACTATTGAAATGATTCAACAGAACCTTTGAGGCAAAATTTTCTTTAATACGCTCAAATGATTTGGTAGATTTATCGTCCCAAATTAAAGCTTTGTCTTTAGACTTAGAAGCAGTATTAATTATAGCATGTATTGGACATGTTAGCTCTGCCAATTTTGGAATGTATCGATGATAATAATTGATCATTCCAACAAATTTTTGAGCTTGCTTGACGGACTTAGGACGCTCAAAGTCTTTTATGGCAGATACTTTGTCTTCAGAAGGTCTAATGCCATCTTTTGAAATATTGTGTCCTAAAAAGTCAATAGATGTAGTGCCGAAAGCACGTTTAGATGGTTTAATATTTAATCCATATTCCTCAAGTCGATCAAAAACGATTTTTAAATGATTAAAATGGTCAGATTCCGATTCACTAGCAATTAAAACATCGTCAATGTATACAAAAGTGAAATCTAAACCATTAAATACTTCATTCACAAACCTTTGAAAGGTTTGTGCCGAATTCCTTAACCCAAATGGCATTCTAACAAATTCGAACATGCCAAATGGAGTTGTAATGGCTGTTTTGTATATGTCGGCTTCAGCCATAGGGATATGGTGGTAAGCTTTTACTAAATCTAATTTGGAAAATATATATTTGTTCCGTAGATTTATACTAAAATCATGAATGTGAGGCAACGGATAGCGATCAGGAATAGTGATACAATTCAAACGTCGAAAATCGCCACAAGGACGCCATTCATTAGGGTCCTTTTTGGCTACTAAATGGAGAGGTGAAGTCACAGAAGAATTGGATGGCCTACAAATACCTGATTTGACTAAAAAATCGAATTCTGTCTTAGCGACTTTATATTTGATAGGATCTAGTCGTCTTGGTTTTGAGAACGGAAGGACTCCTTCAGTTGCTAGTCTGTGTACAGTATTGTGTTTGACTGGTTTGGTGTAATCTGGTTCAGAGGTCAAACTTGGATATTTCTTCAATAGTTCGAAATATTTATTTTCTATGAGAAATAGTTTGGGTAACTCTATTTTACAATAAGCCATAATGGCATCAACGGATAAATTGGTTAAAGGATCTACTAATCGCTTGCGTTTTACATCGATTAGTAGTCCATATTTGCTGAGGAAGTCAGCACCAATAATCGGTCTTGAAATGTCGGCAATTAGAAAAATAAAAGGAAATTCACGGCGAAAATTCAAATTAACATTTAATAGTTTCTTGCCGTACGTTGGTATAGATGAGCCGTTAGCAGCAGTTAAAGTTATGTCGGATGAACGTTTTTGGTGTGGAAATTTGGAAGCAGGTAAAACGGATATTTCTGCACCACTGTCAATCAAAAATTTTAGACCGTTATCCTTATCAAAAATAAATAGGCGACGTGATGAATATTCAAAACTTCCATTGTTAGTCGCCACAACAATGGGCTTAATTAGTTTGTTGACGAATTTTTGAAATTACAGGGCTGAATACATTTTAGAGCTTTGTTTTGGTATCTGTGGTGGTACCAACAAAGACCATTATTTCGTGAATTAGATCTGTTACGAGAGCGTGATCTAAACCGAGAAGGAGGTCTAGATCTGCGCTGATCTATCTCTGACTTCAGACTCGTTACCTCAAGCGTTAATTTGTTGATACTCTCACAAAGTAACGTTTGAGTTTTAAGTAGTGACTGAATTGCCAAACTATTTGCATCATTAGAACTGATAGCATGCACTTCTGATGGATTACTCACTTCCCAAATATTATCAGCTAATTTTACTAACTCATTTATATTTGTAATATTTGAGCCAGTAAGAGCAACGGTTAAACTTTTAGGTAACTTTTTAAGCCATAGACGTTTGAGCACATCAGGGCTAAAATTTGATCCAGAAAGGATTAAGAGATGTCGATAAAACTCGGATGGTTTGCGATCTCCCATATCTGGTTCGGACAAAACTTTATCCAAACGAGAATTCTCACTCAGAGAGTGTCTTTCGATGAGAATTTTTTTTAAAGAAATATATTTATCTACTGCTGGAGGATCTCGGATAAAATCAAGAACAGTCCTAATTGTTTCTTGTGGTAGGGAAGTAAGCACATATTCGTACTTAGTTGCGTCCTGTGTAATGCCTTTGTAATTAAATTGCCCTTCGGCTTGTATGAACCAAGCGTCGGGAAAATCAGTCCAGAAAGGGGGTAGTTTAACCGATGTAGCACAAATTTCAGTATTGTTGTTTCTTGCGTTTGTGTGTATATTTGTATGTGAGTGTGTATCGTTAATGTTATTATTGTTATTTGTATTAGTGTTAGATTGTGTACATTCTTGTATCATGTTCTCTAACATGAGATCTATCATGTTGTTATTGGTAAATGTACTTTTGACTGAGGTATGTGGAGATGTATGTTGTAATTCCATTTTTATCTCAGAGAGAGAATTTACAACGTTTCGTTTTGATTATTAATTTTTTTTTGGATGAAAAATTTTGAAGTTTTTTTTTTTTTCCTTTAAAAGAAAAATTTTGAAATTTGTGTTATTTTTTTTAATAAAAAAAATTTTTTTTTTTTTTGAAGCCTAATTTATGAAATATGTCTCTATATACATATATATATTGGCATAAATTTTTATGCGTGTAAACTTACATATATATATTCTGCAATGAATATGTTGATCTGTTTTGATTTGAATTTGTTCTTATTGACAATTTCCGCAATGTTTCAGTTAACTTTCTGGATGCCTCGGCCAGATCACTAGAATTTGAAGATTTTTGTTCTGTTTCAATATTTGTGTGCGGTGATGTGGTTTTATGCTCTGAAGACTTATTCAAAGAACTGCAACCTTTTGTTGCCCTTAAATGGGTAGTGGTACCGCTTGACGATGATGGTGGTATAAAGTTTGAATTTACATTTGTAGTGACTCGTTTATCGTAAATGATATTCAGTTTTTTTAATTCTGGTTGGTTTGATCTGCAAGAAGAGTTGATTTCCGAAATTATAGCAGAATGGAATTTGAATAGGTTTCGGCAATTGTTGTTGTGCTGGATTTAAATTTGCACTGTTGTTATTAGGTTTGGGAGGTAGAGCATTAGGTAAATTGCTATCATTAAGGCAGGATCGTAGTATCGCAGGATCGCCAATTATAGAAGCTTATATTTCTATATTTTTATTAAAATTATTATTTCTTTAAGATAACAAACTTATTTATTTTTCCGAGAGAACAAAATTATTTTTATTTTATTTTTAACAACAAAGATTGATTGACAATAAAAACCATTCTAATTTGTTTTTTTAAAATTAACATGTAGATACCCTACAATACCCAAAGACAAGCCTGAACAGGGATATCCCAATCATACCGCCCAATATGTCTGCTAGACACCACGGGTAAGATACTGGAGAAGGTAATATACAATCGACTCCTTCCCATAGTAGAAAATAACAAGGTCTTATCGGACACCCAATTTGGATTTAGAAAAGGCAAATCAACAATAGATGCGGTTGATCTAGTAGTTCAAACGGCAACGAAAGCCATTGAAGGACAAAGATGGAAAGGAGGCACTAAGGAATACTGTGCAATAGTAACCCTGGACATCAAAAATGCATTTAATACCGCCAGTTGGCGAGTGATACTAAATGCTCTCAGGGGTTCGGATATACCCAAATATCTCCTGAAGTTAATTTCAAGCTACCTCGAGGATAGAATATTAATATATAATACAGAAGATGGTGTCAAAGAATATAAGGTTACCGCAGGGGTACCCCAAGGTTCAATTCTAGGACCACTCCTCTGGAATATCATGTATGACAATTTATTAAGACTGCCCTTACCGGTGGGAGTAAGCGTAGTTGGATTCGCGGATGACATAGCGGTAATTACGGTAGCCAAACATATCCACGAAATAGAAATGGCTACTAATAGAGCGATACAAATAATAAAGGATTGGCTCTGTACAGTGGACTTAAAGCTTGCAGAGCAAAAGACGGAAGCGGTCCTTATCACCAGCCGCAAGATTGCCGAAGTAGTACATATACGTGTTGGTAATACCGTCGTAGCATCAAAGCACGCACTAAAATACCTAGGAGTAATGATTCACAATAAGCTTAGCTTTAAAAACCATGTTACATATGCATGTGATAAAGCGACAAAGCTCCAATCGGCCTTATCTAGGATGCTTCCCAACGTAGGAGGGCTCAAACCTAAAAAAAGAGTATTGCTAGCAAAGGTTGTTACCTCAGGGCTCTTGTATGCATGTCCAGTATGGGCGCAATGTCTGAAAAACAAACAGACAAGGCATAAAATGAGCTCTGTTCAAAGAATTGGTTCCCTCCGCACAATCTGCGGATTTAGAACCATATCAGATGACGCAGCGGATGTTGTAGCTGGAACAATACCAATAGATATCATAGCGGATGAAATGAGGCAATGAGAGAGGTAAATTTTTACCTCACCCAATTCTTAACGGGGCACAGGGTATACAGGAAATACCTACATAAGTTTGGACATGATGACTCCTCACTATGCCCAACTTGTGAAGGAGAGGTGGAAGATGCGGAACATGTTTTCTTCCACTGTCCGCGATTTAAATCGGACGACCTCACCTTACCGGACGTCACAGAAATGAACGAATTTATAATACAAAACGAAGAAAACTGGCAAACGATAAATACCATGGCAGCATATATCTTAAAAGAGCTAAGGAGGTGCGAGGGGTCTAGGAGGCTTGGACCTTGAGGAGAATGCATAGCTAAGGAGGTACGAATCTATGAGTCTAGGAAACTAGGACTTTCCTAGAATCCTACACTCCTGAGGAGAATGCATATTAATGCAAACCATCCCCGCGAAGTAATACCTAAGGCAGTCCCGCGGGGGGATGGTTGACGCTGAGAGGGGTGTGTTTTAGTACGTAGGAATATACAAGGGTGTAGCCAGGTCCAGCCTTGTATATGAGTCGTGCATGCCAACAGTCCGGATGGCTGTGGGTATCCATGAGGATTTCACACCGCCTGGTCGCATACAAAAAAAGAAAAACACACACACACACACACACACACAGGCTAAACCTTAGCAGAAGTAAGAAGCTTCTAAAAGATGCTATTCGCAAAAGTAAGCGCGAGTGCTTCAATAAGCTACTAGAGGAATTAAAAAAATCTAAGATGTTACTCGGAGCCCCTGCCTTCGGATCCGGTAATCCTACGAGATATTGTCGAAACTCTTTTTCCAGAGAGAAATACGGGAATTGGTGCACAAATATACAACCCAGTTGGTTTTGGTTTTGACGTGATAACACAAAATTAAATTCTCTCTACGGTAGACTCCTTTGGATCAGCGAAGGCGCCTGGACCTGATGGGATTCCTAATAGGGCTCTAAAAGTTGCCGTTCAAGCTATACCTCATGTTTTCGCAAAGGTTTTCAACACCTCCTTTGTGGCTGGTGTCTTTCCCTCCATTTGGAAGGTACAAAAACTTGTTCTTCTTCCCAAGAACAACCCGGATGCAGACCCTTCAGCGTATAGGCCTATCAGCTTGATAGACTCAACTGGGAAGCTTTTAGAGAAGATTATAAAGTTTAGACTTGAATCTGAGATTGAGAATCGTGGAGGTATCTCTGATAATCAATTTGGTTTTAGGAAGCACAGATCCACAATAGATGCAATAGAGTGCGTAGTCAAAACAGCAGCCAATGCCATTGAAGGTCGTAGATGGAGGCACGGCAAAAAAGAATACTGCTTCGTCGTTACCCTTGACGTTAAGAATGCATTCAATACGGCAAAATGGGATACAATACGTGAGGTCTTGCGCAACCTTAATATATCCCCCTATTTGCTTGCTCTGGTGGATAGCTACTTAAGTCACAGAGTATTAATCTTTGATGCAGCTGTAGGTAGAAGGTCGTATCAGATAACTGGTGGCGTCCCACAAGGATCTGTACTTGGACCACTGCTCTTGAATGTTATGTATGATGGCATAATACGGTTTGGTTTTCCTGGGAATGTCAAAATCATCGGTTTTGCTGACGATGTCGCCCTTGTAGTGGTAGGCAAACATATCAGTGGGATAGAAAATGCGGCCAATGAGTCCATTAGGTTAGTTCAACACTAGCTCGAGTCTGTTGGCTTAAGGCTAGCCGACCATAAGACAGAGGCAGTATTAATCTCTAGCCGGAAAAGAGTAGAAACGGCCACGATATGCGTAGGTGACCTCAGCATTGAGTCCGTCAGATACGTACGTTATCTGGGGATGATGATCGACGACAGATTATCATTTAAACATCACTTGGAATACGTGCAAAGAAAGGCGCGTAACGCTATTACGTCACTGGCAAGAATCATGCTTAATACCAAAGGCCCTAAGCAACTTAATAGGAAAGTTCTTATGGAAGTTGTAAAAAGCATAATACTATATGCGGCAAGTACATGGGCTGATGCTATGAAGTTCAAAACTTATCGTAGGCTAATTGAACCAGTTTACAGACTGGGGTGCCTAAGAGTATATTGCGCCTTCCGTACTGTATCGGACGAAGCGGCGTGTGTTATCGCAGAAATGGTTCCTATCACTCTGTTGGTCAATGAAATAAGGCAGATCCAGGAAAAAGCGAAATTTTTGTGCAGTGATATAATTTATTATTTTTAAATTAAAACACTAGTGTAAAATTTGCAAAAATATCAAAAATTAAATATTGTGTGGAAATTGTGAAAAATCATAGTTTTTCCTGACCAAATTGCTGATCCCTGGACCTTTTTTGGCAAAAAAAAAGGGGGTTGCTCACGGTGAGTTCGTTCCTTTTGTTCTTAACATTATCTCGAGTGTGGCGCTGTAGTGAACAAAGTCTTAATTGTTCATTAAAAAATAGTCACCTCCCCTGCAGCGGGATCACTGGATTTATTTGATACCAGCGTGATCCTTTATTGCAATGCAAAGTTTTTTGGTGTGAAAATAAATTTAATTATAACTTCACATCACATTATTTTGCATACATATATATTGTTTTCTTTGTTAGTATAACAACAACAACAATAAATAAATAGGTAAACAAGGTGTTTTCCTTTCTTACCTATATTCATCAGTGCTTTTCTTTATTTTTTCTAATTGTTTTTCTCCTTTTCTTATCTCTCCCGTTTACACTACCATCTGTTCCTTTGTTCGTTCACTCTGTTTGCAGAATAGAGAGTCGGCGTTACATTATCGAGTGACTCTCAATGTAAACAGAGATCGCACGCGTACTGTTAACTATAACATATTACTATTATTAACATTATTATTACTAAACTATTATTATTATACTTATTATTACTATTAACACTATTACTTTTTTTTTCTTTTTTTTTTTTTACTATTATTATTTATTGCCACTACTATTACTACTACACTATTACTAATATTTTATTATTATTACCTATTACTTCTATTTTTTGGTATTTCTATTATTATTATACCCTAACTTTTACTAGGAAAACTAGAGATGGGATTAGGGCGAACGCCACCTTGCGGAGCGGGGGCGAAACAAGCGTCCGACTCGCCAAATACGTCGACGGGAAACGGTACTCCGAAAGAGAAGGAACCAGCCAAGGAGAAAACGGCGCCGATCGTCCGCCAGGCTGGGTGCAAATCGAGACAAGGCAAGGCCTAATTCGTCTCGTGGCATCAAAGGGCAAAAAGGATTCACAGAACGAAGACGCGTTCTCGCTGTTGGGCGAAAAAATACGGGAACTAGTGGAAATGATGGGCGGAGGCAGGCGCTCCATCCACCAACCTATGCGAGACTTGGTGGAGTCCTTGGTGGTCCTTCATGAATAGGCCGCCAAGGAAATCTAGGCAAAGGTTCAAGTCAACAACGCGACAACACAAACGTCTCCGGTACTAAAACAGAAGGCCAACGTTATAAAACGGTCGAGAGGAGAAAATTCTGCAGAAGGCACCCCGGCGAAAAAGAGCAAAAAGGAGGCGCCTAAAAAAGAACGCTGACGCAGTCCCGTCTTTAAGAAAGCAATAGCAAACAGAAAATGATAATCTTACAGATCAATCTAAACCACTGTGAGGCAGCACAAAGCCTGCTGGAACAAACAGTGAGGGACGAAAACGTAGACATCGCTATAATATGTGAACCCTACAAACACTTAGCACCGGGAGCACTGTAATATGGTCATGTGACCTTCACGCCTTTGAAGACATTGTGTACTCATCGCGCGGTTTCGTTAGAACAAAACTGAAGGGGATATATTACTGCCCATAAAAAACAGTAAAAAGATATGTTTTAAGAATATATGTGATGAAGCAAACGTGAACCCCTGGGGAACAGAAGAGTAATGCCCTACCAACAGATCCCAATATATTGAGAGACATCGTAAATGCCCTCTTCCCGAGAAGACCGGCCGGCCCAGACACAGAAATAGATCTACATGGAGAAGAAGTACCACGTATTACAAACGACGAATTAATCATAGCCTGCAGCAAAATCGCAGATGGCAAGGCGCCAGGACCGGATGGCATACCCAACAAGGCCTTGAAAGCTATGATAAATGGCAGACCGGACTTATTCGTAGAAACGTTCCAAAAATGTCTGGATGAAGGCGTCTTTCCAAAATGTTGGAAACGACAGAAATTGGTCTTAATACCCAAAGACAAGCCTGAACAGGGATATCCCAATCATACCGCCCAATATGTCTGCTAGACACCACGGGTAAGATACTGGAGAAGGTAATATACAATCGACTCCTTCCCATAGTAGAAAATAACAAGGTCTTATCGGACACCCAATTTGGATTTAGAAAAGGCAAATCAACAATAGATGCGGTTGATCTAGTAGTTCAAACGGCAACGAAAGCCATTGAAGGACAAAGATGGAAAGGAGGCACTAAGGAATACTGTGCAATAGTAACCCTGGACATCAAAAATGCATTTAATACCGCCAGTTGGCGAGTGATACTAAATGCTCTCAGGGGTTCGGATATACCCAAATATCTCCTGAAGTTAATTTCAAGCTACCTCGAGGATAGAATATTAATATATAATACAGAAGATGGTGTCAAAGAATATAAGGTTACCGCAGGGGTACCCCAAGGTTCAATTCTAGGACCACTCCTCTGGAATATCATGTATGACAATTTATTAAGGCTGCCCTTACCGGTGGGAGTAAGCGTAGTTGGATTCGCGGATGACATAGCGGTAATTACGGTAGCCAAACATATCCACGAAATAGAAATGGCTACTAATAGAGCGATACAAATAATAAATGATTGGCTCTGTACAGTGGACTTAAAGCTTGCAGAGCAAAAGACGGAAGCGGTCCTTATCACCAGCCGCAGGATTGCCGAAGTAGTACATATACGTGTTGGTAATACCGTCGTAGCATCAAAGCACGCACTAAAATACCTAGGAGTAATGATTCACAATAAGCTTAGCTTTAAAAACCATGTTACATATGCATGTGATAAAGCGACAAAGCTCCAATCGGCCTTATCTAGGATGCTTCCCAACGTAGGAGGGCTCAAACCTACAAAAAGAGTATTGCTAGCAAAGGTTGTTACCTCAGGGCTCTTGTATGCATGTCCAGTATGGGCGCAATGTCTGAAAAACAAACAGACAAGGCATAAAATGAGCTCTGTTCAAAGAATTGGTTCCCTCCGCACAATCTGCGGATTTAGAACCATATCAGATGACGCAGCGGATGTTGTAGCTGGAACAATACCAATAGATATCATAGCGGATGAAATGAGGCAATGAGAGAGGTAAATTTTTACCTCACCCAATTCTTAACGGGGCACAAGGTATACAGGAAATACCTACATAAGTTTGGACATGATGACTCCTCACTATGCCCAACTTGTGAAGGAGAGGTGGAAGATGGGGAACATGTTTTCTTCCACTGTCCGCGATTTAAATCGGACGACCTCACCTTACCGGACGTCACAGAAATGAACGAATTTATAATACAAAACGAAGAAAACTGGCAAACGATAAATACCATGGCAGCATATATCTTAAAAGAGCTAAGGAGGTGCGAGGGGTCTAGGAGGCTTGGACCTTGAGGAGAATGCATAGCTAAGGAGGTACGAATCTATGAGTCTAGGAAACTAGGACCTTCCTAGAATCCTACACTCCTGAGGAGAATGCATATTAATGCAAACCATCCCCGCGAAGTAATACCTAAGGCAGTCCCGCGGGGGGATGGTTGACGCTGAGAGGGGTGTGTTTTAGTACGTAGGAATATACAAGGGTGTAGCCAGGTCCAGCTTTGTATGAGTCGTGCATGCCAACAGTCCGGATGGCTGTGGGTATCCATGAGGATTTCACACCGCCTGGTCGCATACAAAAAAAGAAAAACACACACACACACACACACACACCGGCTAAACCTTAGCAGAAGTAAGAAGCTTCTAAAAGATGCTATTCGCAAAAGTAAGCGCGAGTGCTTCAATAAGCTACTAGAGGAATTAAAAAAATCTAAGATGTTA
This sequence comes from Ornithomya chloropus, assembly GCA_963971445.1. Taxonomy (NCBI): domain Eukaryota; kingdom Metazoa; phylum Arthropoda; class Insecta; order Diptera; family Hippoboscidae; genus Ornithomya; species Ornithomya chloropus. Next base: position 863,672 of record OZ020531.1, read on the forward strand.
CTCGGAGCCCCTGCCTTCGGATCCGGTAATCCTACGAGATATTGTCGAAACTCTTTTTCCAGAGAGAAATACGGGAATTGGTGCACAAATATACAACCCAGTTGGTTTTGGTTTTGACGTGATAACAGAAAATTAAATTCTCTCTACGGTAGACTCCTTTGGATCAGCGAAGGCGCCTGGACCTGATGGGATTCCTAATAGGGCTCTAAAAGTTGCCGTTCAAGCTATACCTCATGTTTTCGCAAAGGTTTTCAACACCTCCTTTGTGGCTGGTGTCTTTCCCTCCATTTGGAAAGTACAAAAACTTGTTCTTCTTCCCAAGAACAACCCGGATGCAGACCCTTCAGCGTATAGGCCTATCAACTTGATAGACTCAACTGGGAAGCTTTTAGAGAAGATTATAAAGTTTAGACTTGAATCTGAGATTGAGAATCGTGGAGGTATCTCTGATAATCAATTTGGTTTTAGGAAGCACAGATCCACAATAGATGCAATAGAGTGCGTAGTCAAAACTGCAGCCAATGCCATTGAAAGTCGTAGATGGAGGCACGGCAAAAAAGAATACTGCTTCGTCGTTACCCTTGACGTTAAGAATGCATTCAATACGGCAAAATGGGATACAATACGTGAGGTCTTGCGCAACCTTAATATATCCCCCTATTTGCTTGCTCTGGTGGATAGCTACTTAAGTCACAGAGTATTAATCTTTGATACAACTGTAGGTAGAAGGTCGTATCAGATAACTGGTGGCGTCCCACAAGGATCTGTACTTGGACCACTGCTCTGGAATGTTATGTATGAAGGCATAATGCGGTTTGGTTTTCCTAGGAATGTCAAAATCATCGGTTTTGCTGACGACGTCGCCCTTGTAGTGGTAGGCAAACATATCAGTGGGATAGAAAATGCGGCCAACGAGTCCATTAGGTTAGTTCAACACTGGCTCGAGTCTGCTGGCTTAAGGCTAGCCGACCATAAGACAGAGGCAGTATTAATCTCTAGCCGGAAAAGAGTAGAAACGGCCACGATATGCGTAGGTGACCTCAGCATTGAGTCCGTCAGATACGTACGTTATCTGGGGATGATGATCGACGACAGATTATCATTTAAACATCACATGGAATACGTGCAAAGAAAGGCGCGTAACGCTATTACGTCACTGGCAAGAATCATGCTTAATACCAAAGGCCCTAAGCAACTTAATAGGAAAGTTCTTATGGAAGTTGTAAAAAGCATAATACTATATGGGGCAAGTACATGGGCTGATGCTATGAAGTTCAAAACTTATCGTAGGCTAATTGAACCAGTTTACAGACTGGGGTGCCTAAGAGTATGTTGCGCCTTCCGTACTGTATCGGACGAAGCGGCGTGTGTTATCGCAGAAATGGTTCCTATCACTCTGTTGGTCGATGAAATAAGGCAGATCCAGGAAAAAGCGAAATTTTTGTGCAGTGATATAATTTATTATTTTTAAATTAAAACACTAGTGTAAAATTTGCAAAAATATCAAAAAGTAAATATTGTGTGGAAATTGTGAAAAATCATAGTTTTTCCTGACCAAATTGCTAATCCCTGGACCTTTTTTGGCAAAAAAAAAAAGGGGATTGCTCACGGTGAGTTCGTTCCTTTTGTTCTTAACATTATCTCGAGTGTGGCGCTGTAGTGAACAAAGTCTTAATTGTTCATTAAAATATAGTCACCTCCCCTGCAGCGGGATCACTGGATTTATTTGATATCAGCGTGATCCTTTATTGCAATGCAAAGTTTTTTGGTGTGAAAATAAATTTAATTATAACTTCACATCACATTATTTTGCATACATATATATTGTTTTCTTTGTTAGTATAACAACAACAACAATAAATAAATAGGTAAACAAGGTGTTTTCCTTTCTTACCTATATTCATCAGTGCTTTTCTTTATTTTTTCTAATTGTTTTTCTCCTTTTCTTATCTCTCCCGTTTACACTACCATCTGTTCCTTTGTTCGTTTGCTCTGTTTGCAGAATAGAGAGTCGGCGTTACATTATCGAGTGACTCTCAATGTGAACAGAGATCGCACGCGTACTGTTAACTATAACATATTACTATTATTAACATTATTATTACTAAACTATTATTATTATACTTATTATTACTATTAACACTATTACTTTTTTTTTTCTTTTTTTTTTTTTACTATTATTATTTATTGCCACTACTATTAACACTATTACTAATATTTTATTATTATTATTTACTATTACTATTATTATTACCTATTACTTCTATTTTTTGGTATTTCTATTATTATTATACCCTAACTTTTACTAGGAAAACTAGAGATGGGATTAGGGCGCACGCCACCTAGCGGAGCGGGGGCGAAACAAGCGTCCGACTCGCCAAATACGTCGACGGGAAACGGTACTCCCAAAGAGAAGGAACCAGCCAAGGAGAAAACGGCGCCGATAGCCCGCCAGGCTGGGTGCAAATCGAGACAAGGCAAGGCCTAATTCGTCTCGTGGCATCAAAGGGCAAAAAGGATTCACAGAACGAAGACGCGTTCTCGCTGTTGGGCGAAAAAATACGGGAACTAGTGGAAATGATGGGCGGAGGCAGGCGCTCCATCCACCAACCTATGCGAGACTTGGTGGAGTCCTTGGTGGTCCTTCATGAATAGACCGCCAAGGAAATCTCGGCAAAGGTTCAAGTCAACAACGCGACAACACAAACGTCTCCGGTACTAAAACAGAAGGCCAACGTTATAAAACGGTCGAGAGGAGAAAATTCTGCAGAAGGCACCCCGGCGAAAAAGAGCAAAAAGGAGGCGCCTAAAAAAGAAAAGAAGACCCAAATAGTGGTGGAAAAAAACAAAAAGGAAGATAATGGACCTTGGGTCAAAGTTTCATCCAAGGACGGGAAGAAACAGCAAAAACATGCCAAACCCAGGCCGTACGCGATTATAATCGAATCTAAAGGCCAGTTATCATACGCCGAGATCTTGCGGAAAATAAAAATGGATCCGAAGCTCACAGAACTAGGTCAAAGTGTCACAAAGATAAGAAGGACACAAAAAGGGGACCTACTGCTCCAGCTAAACAACTCGGGAGACAAACCTAAAGAGTTTACGGATATAATCAGCAACTCGCTTGGAGAGCAAGCGGCCGTAAAAAAACTCACGGAAAGGCTGACTATAGAAATAAAAGATATTGATGAAATCACTACGGTTGAAGACGTACGCGAATCACTAATGTCGCACTTCGGTGAGGCTTTGAAGAATACATGTGAGGTAGTAAACCTCCGCAAAGCATACGGCAACACACAAACCGCCACCGTCAGAGTACCAGCAGATAGGGCTAAAACACTGCTGGACTTGGGCAAAGTAAGGAATGGGTGGGTAATTTGCCGTATAAGGGAGCAGAAAACACTAAAAAAGTGTTTCAAATGTCTGGAGTATGGACACACAGCACGATACTGCAAAAGCAATATCGACCGCTCTAAGCTATGCCGCAGATGCGGTAAGGAAGGCCATATCGCAAAACAGTGCGATAAGGACCCCCTATGTATGTTCTGCATAAACCAACCAAACGTGGATGCAAAACATATAGCGGGTAGCGGACGCTGTCCCGTCTTTAAAAAAGCAATAGCAAACAGAAAATGAAAATCTTACAGATCAATCTAAACCACTGTGAGGCAGCACAAAGCCTGCTGGAACAAACAGTGAGGGACGAAAACGTAGACATCGCTATAATATGTGAACCCTACAAACACTTAGCACCGGGAGCACTGTAATATGGTCATGTGACCTTCACGCCTTTGAAGACATTGTGTACTCATCGCGCGGTTTCGTTAGAACAAAACTGAAGGGGATATATTACTGCCCATAAAAAACAGTAAAAAGATATGTTTTAAGAATATATGTGATGAAGCAAACGTGAACCCCTGGAGAACAGAAGAGTAATGCCCTACCAACAGATCCCAATATATTGAGAGACATCGTAAATGCCCTCTTCCCGAGAAGACCGGCCGGCCTAGACACAGAAATAGATCTACATGGAGAAGAAGTACCACGTATTACAAACGACGAATTAATCATAGCCTGCAGCAAAATCGCAGATGGCAAGGCGCCAGGACCGGATGGCATACCCAACAAGGCCTTGAAAGCTATGATAAATGGCAGACCGGACTTATTCGTAGAAACGTTCCAAAAATGTCTGGATGAAGGCGTCTTTCCAAAATGTTGGAAACGACAGAAATTGGTCTTAATACCCAAAGACAAGCCTGAACAGGGATATCCCAATCATACCGCCCAATATGTCTGCTAGACACCACGGGTAAGACACTGGAGAAGGTAATATACAATCGACTCCTTCCCATAGTAGAAAATAACAAGGTCTTTTTGGACACCCAATTTGGATTTAGAAAAGGCAAATCAACAATAGATGCGGTTGATCTAGTAGTTCAAACGGCAACGAAAGCCATTGAAGGACAAAGATGGAAAGGAGGCACTAAGGAATACTGTGCAATAGTAACCCTGGACATCAAAAATGCATTTAATACCGCCAGTTGGCGAGTGATACTAAATGCTCTCAGGGATTCGGATATACCCAAATATCTCCTGAAGTTAATTTCAAGCTACCTCGAGGATAGAATATTAATATATAATACAGAAGATGGTGTCAAAGAATATAAGGTTACCGCAGGGGTACCCCAAGGTTCAATTCTAGGACCACTCCTCTGGAATATCATGTATGACAATTTATTAAGACTGCCCTTACCGGTGGGAGTAAGCGTAGTTGGATTCGCGGATGACATAGCGGTAATTACGGTAGCCAAACATATCCACGAAATAGAAATGGCTACTAATAGAGCGATACAAATAATAAAGGATTGGCTCTGTACAGTGGACAGCTTGCAGAGCAAAAGACGGAAGCGGTCCTTATCACCAGCCGCAAGATTGCCGAAGTAGTACATATACGTGTTGGTAATACCGTCGTAGCATCAAAGCACGCAGTAAAATACCTAGGAGTAATGATTCACAATAGGCTTAGCTTTAAAAACCATGTTACGTATGCATGTGATAAAGCGACAAAGCTCCAATCGGCCTTATCTAGGATGCTTCTTAACGTAGGAGGGCTCAAACCTACAAAAAGAGTATTGCTAGCAAAGGTTGTTACCTCAGGGCTCTTGTATGCATGTCCAGTATGGGCGCAATGTCTGAAAAACAAACAGACAAGGCATAAAATGAGCTCTGTTCAAAGAATTGGTTCCCTCCGCACAATCTGCGGATTTAGAACCATATCAGATGACGCAGCGGATGTTGTAGCTGGAACAATACCAATAGATATCATAGTGGATGAAATGAGGCAATGAGAGAGGTAAATTTTTACCTCACCCAATTCTTAACGGGGCACAGGGTATACAGGAAATACCTACATAAGTTTGGACATGATGACTCCTCACTATGCTCAACTTGTGAAGGAGAGGTGGAAGATGGGGAACATGTTTTCTTCCACTGTCCGCGATTTAAATCGGACGACCTCACCTTACCGGACGTCACAGAAATGAACGAATTTATAATACAAAACGAAGAAAACTGGCAAACGATAAATACCATGGCAGCATATATCTTAAAAGAGCTAAGGAGGTGCGAGGGGTCTAGGAGACTTGGACCTTGAGGAGAATGCATAGCTAAGGAGGTACGAATCTATGAGTCTAGGAAACTAGGACCTTCCTAGAATCCTACACTCCTGAGGAGAATGCATATTAATGCAAACCATCCCCGCGAAGTAATACCTAAGGCAGTCCCGCGGGGGGATGAGAGGGGTGTGTTTTAGTACGTAGGAATATACAAGGGTGTAGCCAGGTCCAGCCTTGTATATGAGTCGTGCATGCCAACAGTCCGGATGGCTGTGGGTATCCATGAGGATTTCACACCGCCTGGTCGCATACAAAAAAAGAAAAAACACACACACACACAGGCTAAACCTTAGCAGAAGTAAGAAGCTTCTAAAAGATGCTATTCGCAAAAGTAAGCGCGAGTGCTTCAATAAGCTACTAGAGGAATTAAAAAAATCTAAGATGTTACTCGGAGCCCCTGCCTTCGGATCCGGTAATCCTACGAGATATTGTCGAAACTCTTTTTCCAGAGAGAAATACGGGAATTGGTGCACAAATATACAACCCAGTTGGTTTTGGTTTTGACGTGATAACAGAAAATTAAATTCTCTCTACGGTAGACTCCTTTGGATCAGCGAAGGCGCCTGGACCTGATGGGATTCCTAATAGGGCTCTAAAAGTTGCCGTTCAAGCTATACCTCATGTTTTCGCAAAGGTTTTCAACACCTCCTTTGTGGCTGGTGTCTTTCCCTCCATTTGGAAAGTACAAAAACTTGTTCTTCTTCCCAAGAACAACCCGGATGCAGACCCTTCAGCGTATAGGCCTATCAGCTTGATAGACTCAACTGGGAAGCTTTTAGAGAAGATTATAAAGTTTAGACTTGAATCTGAGATTGAGAATCGTGGAGGTATCTCTGATAATCAATTTGGTTTTAGGAAGCACAGATCCACAATAGATGCAATAGAGTGCGTAGTCAAAACTGCAGCCAATGCCATTGAAAGTCGTAGATGGAGGCACGGCAAAAAAGAATACTGCTTCGTCGTTACCCTTGACGTTAAGAATGCATTCAATACGGCAAAATGGGATACAATACGTGAGGTCTTGCGCAACCTTAATATATCCCTCTATTTGCTTGCTCTGGTGGATAGCTACTTAAGTCACAGAGTATTAATCTTTGATGCAGCTGTAGGTAGAAGGTCGTATCAGATAACTGGTGGCGTCCCACAAGGATCTGTACTTGGACCACTGCTCTGGAATGTTATGTATGATGGCATAATGCGGTTTGGTTTTCCTGGGAATGTCAAAATCATCGGTTTTGCTGACGATGTCGCCCTTGTAGTGGTAGGCAAACATATCAGTGGGATAGAAAATGCGCCCAACGAGTCCATTAGGTTAGTTCAACACTGGCTCGAGTCTGCTGGCTTAAGGCTAGCCGACCATAAGACAGAGGCAGTATTAATCTCTAGCCGGAAAAGAGTAGAAACGGCCACGATATGCGTAGGTGACCTCAGCATTGAGTCCGTCAGATACGTACGTTATCTGGGGATGATGATCGACGACAGATTATCATTTAAACATCACTTGGAATACGTGCAAAGAAAGGCGGGTAACGCTATTACGTCACTGGCAAGAATCATGCTTAATACCAAAGGCCCTAAGCAACTTAATAGGAAAGTTCTTATGGAAGTTGTAAAAAGCATAATACTATATGCGGCAAGTACATGGGCTGATGCTATGAAGTTCAAAACTTATCGTAGGCTAATTGAACCAGTTTACAGACTGGGGTGCCTAAGAGTATGTTGCGCCTTCCGTACTGTATCGGACGAAGCGGCGTGTGTTATCGCAGAAATGGTTCCTATCACTCTGTTGGTCAATGAAATAAGGCAGATCCAGGAAAAAGCGAAATTTTTGTGCAGTGATATAATTTATTATTTTTAAATTAAAACACTAGTGTAAAATTTGCAAAAATATCAAAAATTAAATATTGTGTGGAAATTGTGAAAAATCATAGTTTTTCCTGACCAAATTGCTGATCCCTGGACCTTTTTTGGCAAAAAAAAAAGGGGATTGCTCACGGTGAGTTCGTTCCTTTTGTTCTTAACATTATCTCGAGTGTGGCGCTGTAGTGAACAAAGTCTTAATTGTTCATTAAAAAATAATCACCTCCCCTGCAGCGGGATCACTGGATTTATTTGATACCAGCGTGATCCTTTATTGCAATGCAAAGTTTTTTGGTGTGAAAATAAATTTAATTATAACTTCACATCACATTATTTTGCATACATATATATTGTTTTCTTTGTTAGTATAACAACAACAACAATAAATAAATAGGTAAACAAGGTGTTTTCCTTTCTTACCTATATTCATCAGTGCTTTTCTTTATTTTTTCTAATTGTTTTTCTCCTTTTCTTATCTCTCCCGTTTACACTACCATCTGTTCCTTTGTTCGTTTGCTCTGTTTGCAGAATAGAGAGTCGGCGTCACATTATCGAGTGACTCTCAATGTAAACAGAGATCGCACGCGTACTGTTAACTATAACATATTACTATTATTAACATTATTATTACTAAACTATTATTATTATACTTATTATTACTATTAACACTATTACTTTTTTTTCTTTTTTTTTTTTTTACTATTATTATTTATTGCCACTACTATTAACACTATTACTAATATTTTATTAATATTATTTACTATTACTATTATTATTACCTATTACTTCTATTTTTTGGTATTTCTATTATTATTATACCCTAACTTTTACTAGGAAAACTAGAGATGGGATTAGGGCGCACGCCACCTTGCGGAGCGGGGGCGAAACAAGCGTCCGACTCGCCAAATACGTCGACGGGAAACGGTACTCCCAAAGAGAAGGAACCAGCCAAGGAGAAAACGGCGCCGATAGCCCGCCAGGCTGGGTGCAAATCGAGACAAGGCAAGGCCTAATTCGTCTCGTGGCATCAAAGGGCAAAAAGGATTCACAGAACGAAGACGCGTTCTCGCTGTTGGGCGAAAAAATACGGGAACTAGTGGAAATGATGGGCGGAGGCAGGCGCTCCATCCACCAACCTATGCGAGACTTGGTGGAGTCCTTGGTGGTCCTTCATGAATAGACCGCCAAGGAAATCTCGGCAAAGGTTCAAGTCAACAACGCGACAACACAAACGTCTCCGGTACTAAAACAGAAGGCCAACGTTATAAAACGGTCGAGAGGAGAAAATTCTGCAGAAGGCACCCCGGCGAAAAAGAGCAAAAAGGAGGCGCCTAAAAAAGAAAAGAAGACCCAAATAGTGGTGGAAAAAAACAAAAAGGAAGATAATGGACCTTGGGTCAAAGTTTCATCCAAGGACGGGAAGAAACAGCAAAAACATGCCAAACCCAGGCCGTACGCGATTATAATCGAATCTAAAGGCCAGTTATCATACGCCGAGATCTTGCGGAAAATAAAAATGGATCCGAAGCTCACAGAACTAGGTCAAAGTGTCACAAAGATAAGAAGGACACAAAAAGGGGACCTACTGCTCCAGCTAAACAACTCGGGAGACAAACCTAAAGAGTTTACGGATATAATCAGCAACTCGCTTGGAGAGCAAGCGGCCGTAAAAAAACTCACGGAAAGGCTGACTATAGAAATAAAAGATATTGATGAAATCACTACGGTTGAAGACGTACGCGAATCACTAATGTCGCACTTCGGTGAGGCTTTGAAGAATACATGTGAGGTAGTAAACCTCCGCAAAGCATACGGCAACACACAAACCGCCACCGTCAGAGTACCAGCAGATAGGGCTAAAACACTGCTGGACTTGGGCAAAGTAAGGAATGGGTGGGTAATTTGCCGTATAAGGGAGCAGAAAACACTAAAAAAGTGTTTCAAATGTCTGGAGTATGGACACACAGCACGATACTGCAAAAGCAATATCGACCGCTCTAAGCTATGCCGCAGATGCGGTAAGGAAGGCCATATCGCAAAACAGTGCGATAAGGACCCCCTATGTATGTTCTGCATAAACCAACCAAACGTGGATGCAAAACATATAGCGGGTAGCGGACGCTGTCCCGTCTTTAAAAAAGCAATAGCAAACAGAAAATGAAAATCTTACAGATCAATCTAAACCACTGTGAGGCAGCACAAAGCCTGCTGGAACAAACAGTGAGGGACGAAAACGTAGACATCGCTATAATATGTGAACCCTACAAACACTTAGCACCGGGAGCACTGTAATATGGTCATGTGACCTTCACGCCTTTGAAGACATTGTGTACTCATCGCGCGGTTGCGTTAGAACAAAACTGAAGGGGATATATTACTGCCCATAAAAAACAGTAAAATGATATGTTTTAAGAATATATGTGATGAAGCAAACGTGAACCCCTGGGGAACAGAAGAGTAATGCCCTACCAACAGATCCCAATATATTGAGAGACATCGTAAATGCCCTCTTCCCGAGAAGACCGGCCGGCCTAGACACAGAAATAGATCTACATGGAGAAGAAGTACCACGTATTACAAACGACGAATTAATCATAGCCTGCAGCAAAATCGCAGATGGCAAGGCGCCAGGACCGGATGGCATACCCAACAAGGCCTTGAAAGCTATGATAAATGTCAGACCGGACTTATTCGTAGAAACGTTCCAAAAATGTCTGGATGAAGGCGTCTTTCCAAAATGTTGGAAACGACAGAAATTGGTCTTAATACCCAAAGACAAGCCTGAACAGGGATATCCCAATCATACCGCCCAATATGTCTGCTAGACACCACGGGTAAGACACTGGAGAAGGTAATATACAATCGACTCCTTCCCATAGTAGAAAATAACAAGGTCTTATCGGACACCCAATTTGGATTTAGAAAAGGCAAATCAACAATAGATGCGGTTGATCTAGTAGTTCAAACGGCAACGAAAGCCATTGAAGGACAAAGATGGAAAGGAGGCACTAAGGAATACTGTGCAATAGTAACCCTGGACATCAAAAATGCATTTAATACCGCCAGTTGGCGAGTGATACTAAATGCTCTCAGGGGTTCGGATATACCCAAATATCTCCTGAAGTTAATTTCAAGCTACCTCGAGGATAGAATATTAATATATAATACAGAAGATGGTGTCAAAGAATATAAGGTTACCGCAGGGGTACCCCAAGGTTCAATTCTAGGACCACTCCTCTGGAATATCATGTATGACAATTTATTAAGACTGCCCTTACCGGTGGGAGTAAGCGTAGTTGGATTCGCGGATGACATAGCGGTAATTACGGTAGCCAAACATATCCACGAAATAGAAATAGCTACTAATAGAGCGATACAAATAATAAAGGATTGGCTCTGTACAGTGTACAGCTTGCAGAGCAAAAGACGGAAGCGGTCCTTATCACCAGCCGCAAGATTGCCGAAGTAGTACATATACGTGTTGGTAATACCGTCGTAGCATCAAAGCACGCAGTAAAATACCTAGGAGTAATGATTCACAATAGGCTTAGCTTTAAAAACCATGTTACGTATGCATGTGATAAAGCGACAAAGCTCCAATCGGCCTTATCTAGGATGCTTCCCAACGTAGGAGGGCTCAAACCTACAAAAAGAGTATTGCTAGCAAAGGTTGTTACCTCAGGGCTCTTGTATGCATGTCCAGTATGGGCGCAATGTCTGAAAAACAAACAGACAAGGCATAAAATGAGCTCTGTTCAAAGAATTGGTTCCCTCCGCACAATCTGCGGATTTAGAACCATATCAGATGACGCAGCGGATGTTGTAGCTGGAACAATACCAATAGATATCATAGCGGATGAAATGAGGCGGATTTATCATAGAAAATCAGGTAACCCCCAAACAAATAGGTCGATAAAAGAAGAAGAGAGAGAAATATCTGAAAGAAGGTGGCAGAGCCGATGGGACGCGTCTACAAAGGGAAGGTGGACCCACCGACTCATTCCAAATATACAAGCGTGGAAGAATAGGGGAGGTAAATTTTTACCTCACCCAATTCTTAACGGGGCACAGGGTATACAGGAAATACCTACATAAGTTTGGACATGATGACTCCTCACTATGCCCAACTTGTGAAGGAGAGGTGGAAGATGCGGAACATGTTTTCTTCCACTGTCCGCGATTTAAATCGGACGACCTCACCTTACTGGACGTCACAGAAATGAACGAATTTATAATACAAAACGAAGAAAACTGGCAAACGATAAATACCATGGCAGCATATATCTTAAAAGAGCTAAGGAGGTGCGAGGGGTCTAGGAGGCTTGGACCTTGAGGAGAATGCATAGCTAAGGAGGTACGAATCTATGAGTCTAGGAAACTAGGACCTTCCTAGAATCCTACACTCCTGAGGAGAATGCATATTAATGCAAACCATCCCCGCGAAGTAATACCTAAGGCAGTCCCGCGGGGGGATGGTTGACGCTGAGAAGGGTGTGTTTTAGTACGTAGGAATATACAAGGGTGTAGCCAGGTCCAGCCTTGTATATGAGTCGTGCATGCCAACAGTCCGAATGGCTGTGGGTATCCATGAGGATTTCACACCGCCTGGTCGCATACAAAAAAAGAAAAAACACACACACACACAGGCTAAACCTTACCAGAAGTAAGAAGCTTCTAAAAGATGCTATTCGCAAAAGTAAGCGCGAGTGCTTCAATAAGCTACTAGAGGAATTAAAAAAATCTAAGATGTTACTCGGAGCCCCTGCCTTCGGATCCGGTAATCCTACGAGATATTGTCGAAACTCTTTTTCCAGAGAGAAATACGGGAATTGGTGCACAAATATACAACCCAGTTGGTTTTGGTTTTGACGTGATAACACAAAATTAAATTCTCTCTACGGTAGACTCCTTTGGATCAGCGAAGGCGCCTGGACCTGATGGGATTCCTAATAGGGCTCTAAAAGTTGCCGTTCAAGCTATACCTCATGTTTTCGCAAAGGTTTTCAACACCTCCTTTGTGGCTGGTGTCTTTCCCTCCATTTGGAAAGTACAAAAACTTGTTCTTCTTCCCAAGAACAACCCGGATGCAGACCCTTCAGCGTATAGGCCTATCAGCTTGATAGACTCAACTGGGAAGCTTTTAGAGAAGATTATAAAGTTTAGACTTGAATCTGAGATTGAGAATCGTGGAGGTATCTCTGATAATCAATTTGGTTTTAGGAAGCACAGATCCACAATAGATGCAATAGAGTGCGTAGTCAAAACTGCAGCCAATGCCATTGAAGGTCGTAGATGGAGGCACGGCAAAAAAGAATACTGCTTCGTCGTTACCCTTGACGTTAAGAATGCATTCAATACGGCAAAATGGGATACAATACGTGAGGTCTTGCGCAACCTTAATATATCCCCCTATTTGCTTGCTCTGGTGGATAGCTACTTAAGTCACAGAGTATTAATCTTTGATGCAGCTGTAGGTAGAAGGTCGTATCAGATAACTGGTGGCGTCCCACAAGGATCTGTACTTGGACCACTGCTCTGGAATGTTATGTATGATGGCATAATGCGGTTTGGTTTTCCTGGGAATGTCAAAATCATCGGTTTTGCTGACGATGTCGCCCTTGTAGTGGTAGGCAAACATATCAGTGGGATAGAAAATGCGGCCAACGAGTCCATTAGGTTAGTTCAACACTGGCTCGAGTCTGCTGGCTTAAGGCTAGCCGACCATAAGACAGAGGCAGTATTAATCTCTAGCCGGAAAAGAGTAGAAACGGCCACGATATGCGTAGGTGACCTCAGCATTGAGTCCGTCAGATACGTACGTTATCTGGGGATGATGATCGACGACAGATTATCATTTAAACATCACATGGAATACGTGCAAAGAAAGGCGCGTAACGCTATTACGTCACTGGCAAGAATCATGCTTAATACCAAAGGCCCTAAGCAACTTAATAGGAAAGTTCTTATGGAAGTTGTAAAAAGCATAATACTATATGGGGCAAGTACATGGGCTGATGCTATGAAGTTCAAAACTTATCGTAGGCTAATTGAACCAGTTTACAGACTGGGGTGCCTAAGAGTATGTTGCGCCTTCCGTACTGTATCGGACGAAGCGGCGTGTGTTATCGCAGAAATGGTTCCTATCACTCTGTTGGTCGATGAAATAAGGCAGATCCAGGAAAAAGCGAAATTTTTGTGCAGTGATATAATTTATTATTTTTAAATTAAAACACTAGTGTAAAATTTGCAAAAATATCAAAAAGTAAATATTGTGTGGAAATTGTGAAAAATCATAGTTTTTCCTGACCAAATTGCTAATCCCTGGACCTTTTTTGGCAAAAAAAAAAAGGGGATTGCTCACGGTGAGTTCGTTCCTTTTGTTCTTAACATTATCTCGAGTGTGGCGCTGTAGTGAACAAAGTCTTAATTGTTCATTAAAATATAGTCACCTCCCCTGCAGCGGGATCACTGGATTTATTTGATATCAGCGTGATCCTTTATTGCAATGCAAAGTTTTTTGGTGTGAAAATAAATTTAATTATAACTTCACATCACATTATTTTGCATACATATATATTGTTTTCTTTGTTAGTATAACAACAACAACAATAAATAAATAGGTAAACAAGGTGTTTTCCTTTCTTACCTATATTCATCAGTGCTTTTCTTTATTTTTTCTAATTGTTTTTCTCCTTTTCTTATCTCTCCCGTTTACACTACCATCTGTTCCTTTGTTCGTTTGCTCTGTTTGCAGAATAGAGAGTCGGCGTTACATTATCGAGTGACTCTCAATGTGAACAGAGATCGCACGCGTACTGTTAACTATAACATATTACTATTATTAACATTATTATTACTAAACTATTATTATTATACTTATTATTACTATTAACACTATTACTTTTTTTTTTCTTTTTTTTTTTTTACTATTATTATTTATTGCCACTACTATTAACACTATTACTAATATTTTATTATTATTATTTACTATTACTATTATTATTACCTATTACTTCTATTTTTTGGTATTTCTATTATTATTATACCCTAACTTTTACTAGGAAAACTAGAGATGGGATTAGGGCGCACGCCACCTAGCGGAGCGGGGGCGAAACAAGCGTCCGACTCGCCAAATACGTCGACGGGAAACGGTACTCCCAAAGAGAAGGAACCAGCCAAGGAGAAAACGGTGCCGATCGCCCGCCAGGCTGGGTGCAAATCGAGACAAGGCAAGGCCTAATTCGTCTCGAGGCATCAAAGGGCAAAAAGGATTCACAGAACGAAGACGCGTTCTCGCTGTTGGGCGAAAAAATACGGGAACTAGTGGAAATGATGGGCGGAGGCAGGCGCTCCATCCACCAACCTATGCGAGACTTGGTGGAGTCCTTGGTGGTCCTTCATGAATAGACCGCCAAGGAAATCTCAGCAAAGGTTCAAGTCAACAACGCGACAACACAAACGTCTCCGGTACTAAAACAGAAGGCCAACGTTATAAAACGGTCGAGAGGAGAAAATTCTGCAGAAGGCACCCCGGCGAAAAAGAGCAAAAAGGAGGCGCTTAAAAAAGAAAAGAAGACCCAAATAGTGGTGGAAAAAAACAAAAAGGAAGATAATGCACCTTGGGTCAAAGTTTCATCCAAGGACGGGAAGAAACAGCAAAAACATGCCAAACCCAGGCCGGACGCGATTATAATCGAATCTAAAGGCCAGTTATCATACGCCGAGATCTTGCAGAAAATAAAAATGGATCCGAAGCTCACAGAACTAGGTCAAAGTGTTACAAAGATAAGAAGGACACAAAAAGGGGACCTACTGCTCCAGCTAAACAACTCGGGAGACAAACCTAAAGAGTTTACGGATATAATCAGCAACTCGCTTGGAGAGCAAGCGGCCGTAAAAAAACTCACGGAAAGGCTGACTATAGAAATAAAAGATATTGATGAAATCACTACGGTTGAAGACGTACGCGAATCACTAATGGCGCACTTCGGTGAGGCTTTGAAGAATACATGTGAGGTAGTAAACCTCCGCAAAGCATACGGCAACACACAAACCGCCACCATCAGAGTACCAGCAGATAGGGCTAAAACACTGCTGGACTTGGGCAAAGTAAGGATTGGATGGGTAATTTGCCGTATAAGGGAGCAGAAAACACTAAAAAAGTGTTTCAAATGTCTGGAGTATGGACACACAGCACGATACTGCAAAAGCAATATCGACCGCTCTAAGCTATACCGCAGATGCGGTAAGGAAGGCCATATCGCAAAACAGTGCGATAAGGACTCCCTATGTATGTTCTGCATAAACCAACCAAACGTGGATGCAAAACATATAGCGGGTAGCGGACGCTGTCCCGTCTTTAAAAAAGCAATAGCAAACAGAAAATGAAAATCTTACAGATCAATCTAAACCACTGTGAGGCAGCACAAAGCCTGCTGGAACAAACAGTGAGGGACGAAAACGTAGACATCGCTATAATATGTGAACCCTACAAACACTTAGCACCGGGAGCACTGTAATATGGTCATGTGACCTTCACGCCTTTGAAGACATTGTGTACTCATCGCGCGGTTTCGTTAGAACAAAACTGAAGGGGATATATTACTGCCCATAAAAAACAGTAAAAAGATATGTTTTAAGAATATATGTGATGAAGCAAACGTGAACCCCTGGAGAACAGAAGAGTAATGCCCTACCAACAGATCCCAATATATTGAGAGACATCGTAAATGCCCTCTTCCCGAGAAGACCGGCCGGCCTAGACACAGAAATAGATCTACATGGAGAAGAAGTACCACGTATTACAAACGACGAATTAATCATAGCCTGCAGCAAAATCGCAGATGGCAAGGCGCCAGGACCGGATGGCATACCCAACAAGGCCTTGAAAGCTATGATAAATGGCAGACCGGACTTATTCGTAGAAACGTTCCAAAAATGTCTGGATGAAGGCGTCTTTCCAAAATGTTGGAAACGACAGAAATTGGTCTTAATACCCAAAGACAAGCCTGAACAGGGATATCCCAATCATACCGCCCAATATGTCTGCTAGACACCACGGGTAAGACACTGGAGAAGGTAATATACAATCGACTCCTTCCCATAGTAGAAAATAACAAGGTCTTTTTGGACACCCAATTTGGATTTAGAAAAGGCAAATCAACAATAGATGCGGTTGATCTAGTAGTTCAAACGGCAACGAAAGCCATTGAAGGACAAAGATGGAAAGGAGGCACTAAGGAATACTGTGCAATAGTAACCCTGGACATCAAAAATGCATTTAATACCGCCAGTTGGCGAGTGATACTAAATGCTCTCAGGGATTCGGATATACCCAAATATCTCCTGAAGTTAATTTCAAGCTACCTCGAGGATAGAATATTAATATATAATACAGAAGATGGTGTCAAAGAATATAAGGTTACCGCAGGGGTACCCCAAGGTTCAATTCTAGGACCACTCCTCTGGAATATCATGTATGACAATTTATTAAGACTGCCCTTACCGGTGGGAGTAAGCGTAGTTGGATTCGCGGATGACATAGCGGTAATTACGGTAGCCAAACATATCCACGAAATAGAAATGGCTACTAATAGAGCGATACAAATAATAAAGGATTGGCTCTGTACAGTGGACAGCTTGCAGAGCAAAAGACGGAAGCGGTCCTTATCACCAGCCGCAAGATTGCCGAAGTAGTACATATACGTGTTGGTAATACCGTCGTAGCATCAAAGCACGCAGTAAAATACCTAGGAGTAATGATTCACAATAGGCTTAGCTTTAAAAACCATGTTACGTATGCATGTGATAAAGCGACAAAGCTCCAATCGGCCTTATCTAGGATGCTTCTTAACGTAGGAGGGCTCAAACCTACAAAAAGAGTATTGCTAGCAAAGGTTGTTACCTCAGGGCTCTTGTATGCATGTCCAGTATGGGCGCAATGTCTGAAAAACAAACAGACAAGGCATAAAATGAGCTCTGTTCAAAGAATTGGTTCCCTCCGCACAATCTGCGGATTTAGAACCATATCAGATGACGCAGCGGATGTTGTAGCTGGAACAATACCAATAGATATCATAGTGGATGAAATGAGGCAATGAGAGAGGTAAATTTTTACCTCACCCAATTCTTAACGGGGCACAGGGTATACAGGAAATACCTACATAAGTTTGGACATGATGACTCCTCACTATGCTCAACTTGTGAAGGAGAGGTGGAAGATGGGGAACATGTTTTCTTCCACTGTCCGCGATTTAAATCGGACGACCTCACCTTACCGGACGTCACAGAAATGAACGAATTTATAATACAAAACGAAGAAAACTGGCAAACGATAAATACCATGGCAGCATATATCTTAAAAGAGCTAAGGAGGTGCGAGGGGTCTAGGAGACTTGGACCTTGAGGAGAATGCATAGCTAAGGAGGTACGAATCTATGAGTCTAGGAAACTAGGACCTTCCTAGAATCCTACACTCCTGAGGAGAATGCATATTAATGCAAACCATCCCCGCGAAGTAATACCTAAGGCAGTCCCGCGGGGGGATGAGAGGGGTGTGTTTTAGGACGTAGGAATATACAAGGGTGTAGCCAGGTCCAGCCTTGTATATGAGTCGTGCATGCCAACAGTCCGGATGGCTGTGGGTATCCATGAGGATTTCACACCGCCTGGTCGCATACAAAAAAAGAAAAAACACACACACACACAGGCTAAACCTTAGCAGAAGTAAGAAGCTTCTAAAAGATGCTATTCGCAAAAGTAAGCGCGAGTGCTTCAATAAGCTACTAGAGGAATTAAAAAAATCTAAGATGTTACTCGGAGCCCCTGCCTTCGGATCCGGTAATCCTACGAGATATTGTCGAAACTCTTTTTCCAGAGAGAAATACGGGAATTGGTGCACAAATATACAACCCAGTTGGTTTTGGTTTTGACGTGATAACAGAAAATTAAATTCTCTCTACGGTAGACTCCTTTGGATCAGCGAAGGCGCCTGGACCTGATGGGATTCCTAATAGGGCTCTAAAAGTTGCCGTTCAAGCTATACCTCATGTTTTCGCAAAGGTTTTCAACACCTCCTTTGTGGCTGGTGTCTTTCCCTCCATTTGGAAAGTACAAAAACTTGTTCTTCTTCCCAAGAACAACCCGGATGCAGACCCTTCAGCGTATAGGCCTATCAGCTTGATAGACTCAACTGGGAAGCTTTTAGAGAAGATTATAAAGTTTAGACTTGAATCTGAGATTGAGAATCGTGGAGGTATCTCTGATAATCAATTTGGTTTTAGGAAGCACAGATCCACAATAGATGCAATAGAGTGCGTAGTCAAAACTGCAGCCAATGCCATTGAAAGTCGTAGATGGAGGCACGGCAAAAAAGAATACTGCTTCGTCGTTACCCTTGACGTTAAGAATGCATTCAATACGGCAAAATGGGATACAATACGTGAGGTCTTGCGCAACCTTAATATATCCCTCTATTTGCTTGCTCTGGTGGATAGCTACTTAAGTCACAGAGTATTAATCTTTGATGCAGCTGTAGGTAGAAGGTCGTATCAGATAACTGGTGGCGTCCCACAAGGATCTGTACTTGGACCACTGCTCTGGAATGTTATGTATGATGGCATAATGCGGTTTGGTTTTCCTGGGAATGTCAAAATCATCGGTTTTGCTGACGATGTCGCCCTTGTAGTGGTAGGCAAACATATCAGTGGGATAGAAAATGCACCCAACGAGTCCATTAGGTTAGTTCAACACTGGCTCGAGTCTGCTGGCTTAAGGCTAGCCGACCATAAGACAGAGGCAGTATTAATCTCTAGCCGGAAAAGAGTAGAAACGGCCACGATATGCGTAGGTGACCTCAGCATTGAGTCCGTCAGATACGTACGTTATCTGGGGATGATGATCGACGACAGATTATCATTTAAACATCACTTGGAATACGTGCAAAGAAAGGCGGGTAACGCTATTACGTCACTGGCAAGAATCATGCTTAATACCAAAGGCCCTAAGCAACTTAATAGGAAAGTTCTTATGGAAGTTGTAAAAAGCATAATACTATATGCGGCAAGTACATGGGCTGATGCTATGAAGTTCAAAACTTATCGTAGGCTAATTGAACCAGTTTACAGACTGGGGTGCCTAAGAGTATGTTGCGCCTTCCGTACTGTATCGGACGAAGCGGCGTGTGTTATCGCAGAAATGGTTCCTATCACTCTGTTGGTCAATGAAATAAGGCAGATCCAGGAAAAAGCGAAATTTTTGTGCAGTGATATAATTTATTATTTTTAAATTAAAACACTAGTGTAAAATTTGCAAAAATATCAAAAATTAAATATTGTGTGGAAATTGTGAAAAATCATAGTTTTTCCTGACCAAATTGCTGATCCCTGGACCTTTTTTGGCAAAAAAAAAAGGGGATTGCTCACGGTGAGTTCGTTCCTTTTGTTCTTAACATTATCTCGAGTGTGGCGCTGTAGTGAACAAAGTCTTAATTGTTCATTAAAAAATAATCACCTCCCCTGCAGCGGGATCACTGGATTTATTTGATACCAGCGTGATCCTTTATTGCAATGCAAAGTTTTTTGGTGTGAAAATAAATTTAATTATAACTTCACATCACATTATTTTGCATACATATATATTGTTTTCTTTGTTAGTATAACAACAACAACAATAAATAAATAGGTAAACAAGGTGTTTTCCTTTCTTACCTATATTCATCAGTGCTTTTCTTTATTTTTTCTAATTGTTTTTCTCCTTTTCTTATCTCTCCCGTTTACACTACCATCTGTTCCTTTGTTCGTTTGCTCTGTTTGCAGAATAGAGAGTCGGCGTCACATTATCGAGTGACTCTCAATGTAAACAGAGATCGCACGCGTACTGTTAACTATAACATATTACTATTATTAACATTATTATTACTAAACTATTATTATTATACTTATTATTACTATTAACACTATTACTTTTTTTTCTTTTTTTTTTTTTTACTATTATTATTTATTGCCACTACTATTAACACTATTACTAATATTTTATTAATATTATTTACTATTACTATTATTATTACCTATTACTTCTATTTTTTGGTATTTCTATTATTATTATACCCTAACTTTTACTAGGAAAACTAGAGATGGGATTAGGGCGCACGCCACCTTGCGGAGCGGGGGCGAAACAAGCGTCCGACTCGCCAAATACGTCGACGGGAAACGGTACTCCCAAAGAGAAGGAACCAGCCAAGGAGAAAACGGCGCCGATAGCCCGCCAGGCTGGGTGCAAATCGAGACAAGGCAAGGCCTAATTCGTCTCGTGGCATCAAAGGGCAAAAAGGATTCACAGAACGAAGACGCGTTCTCGCTGTTGGGCGAAAAAATACGGGAACTAGTGGAAATGATGGGCGGAGGCAGGCGCTCCATCCACCAACCTATGCGAGACTTGGTGGAGTCCTTGGTGGTCCTTCATGAATAGACCGCCAAGGAAATCTCGGCAAAGGTTCAAGTCAACAACGCGACAACACAAACGTCTCCGGTACTAAAACAGAAGGCCAACGTTATAAAACGGTCGAGAGGAGAAAATTCTGCAGAAGGCACCCCGGCGAAAAAGAGCAAAAAGGAGGCGCCTAAAAAAGAAAAGAAGACCCAAATAGTGGTGGAAAAAAACAAAAAGGAAGATAATGGACCTTGGGTCAAAGTTTCATCCAAGGACGGGAAGAAACAGCAAAAACATGCCAAACCCAGGCCGTACGCGATTATAATCGAATCTAAAGGCCAGTTATCATACGCCGAGATCTTGCGGAAAATAAAAATGGATCCGAAGCTCACAGAACTAGGTCAAAGTGTCACAAAGATAAGAAGGACACAAAAAGGGGACCTACTGCTCCAGCTAAACAACTCGGGAGACAAACCTAAAGAGTTTACGGATATAATCAGCAACTCGCTTGGAGAGCAAGCGGCCGTAAAAAAACTCACGGAAAGGCTGACTATAGAAATAAAAGATATTGATGAAATCACTACGGTTGAAGACGTACGCGAATCACTAATGTCGCACTTCGGTGAGGCTTTGAAGAATACATGTGAGGTAGTAAACCTCCGCAAAGCATACGGCAACACACAAACCGCCACCGTCAGAGTACCAGCAGATAGGGCTAAAACACTGCTGGACTTGGGCAAAGTAAGGAATGGGTGGGTAATTTGCCGTATAAGGGAGCAGAAAACACTAAAAAAGTGTTTCAAATGTCTGGAGTATGGACACACAGCACGATACTGCAAAAGCAATATCGACCGCTCTAAGCTATGCCGCAGATGCGGTAAGGAAGGCCATATCGCAAAACAGTGCGATAAGGACCCCCTATGTATGTTCTGCATAAACCAACCAAACGTGGATGCAAAACATATAGCGGGTAGCGGACGCTGTCCCGTCTTTAAAAAAGCAATAGCAAACAGAAAATGAAAATCTTACAGATCAATCTAAACCACTGTGAGGCAGCACAAAGCCTGCTGGAACAAACAGTGAGGGACGAAAACGTAGACATCGCTATAATATGTGAACCCTACAAACACTTAGCACCGGGAGCACTGTAATATGGTCATGTGACCTTCACGCCTTTGAAGACATTGTGTACTCATCGCGCGGTTGCGTTAGAACAAAACTGAAGGGGATATATTACTGCCCATAAAAAACAGTAAAATGATATGTTTTAAGAATATATGTGATGAAGCAAACGTGAACCCCTGGGGAACAGAAGAGTAATGCCCTACCAACAGATCCCAATATATTGAGAGACATCGTAAATGCCCTCTTCCCGAGAAGACCGGCCGGCCTAGACACAGAAATAGATCTACATGGAGAAGAAGTACCACGTATTACAAACGACGAATTAATCATAGCCTGCAGCAAAATCGCAGATGGCAAGGCGCCAGGACCGGATGGCATACCCAACAAGGCCTTGAAAGCTATGATAAATGTCAGACCGGACTTATTCGTAGAAACGTTCCAAAAATGTCTGGATGAAGGCGTCTTTCCAAAATGTTGGAAACGACAGAAATTGGTCTTAATACCCAAAGACAAGCCTGAACAGGGATATCCCAATCATACCGCCCAATATGTCTGCTAGACACCACGGGTAAGACACTGGAGAAGGTAATATACAATCGACTCCTTCCCATAGTAGAAAATAACAAGGTCTTATCGGACACCCAATTTGGATTTAGAAAAGGCAAATCAACAATAGATGCGGTTGATCTAGTAGTTCAAACGGCAACGAAAGCCATTGAAGGACAAAGATGGAAAGGAGGCACTAAGGAATACTGTGCAATAGTAACCCTGGACATCAAAAATGCATTTAATACCGCCAGTTGGCGAGTGATACTAAATGCTCTCAGGGGTTCGGATATACCCAAATATCTCCTGAAGTTAATTTCAAGCTACCTCGAGGATAGAATATTAATATATAATACAGAAGATGGTGTCAAAGAATATAAGGTTACCGCAGGGGTACCCCAAGGTTCAATTCTAGGACCACTCCTCTGGAATATCATGTATGACAATTTATTAAGACTGCCCTTACCGGTGGGAGTAAGCGTAGTTGGATTCGCGGATGACATAGCGGTAATTACGGTAGCCAAACATATCCACGAAATAGAAATAGCTACTAATAGAGCGATACAAATAATAAAGGATTGGCTCTGTACAGTGTACAGCTTGCAGAGCAAAAGACGGAAGCGGTCCTTATCACCAGCCGCAAGATTGCCGAAGTAGTACATATACGTGTTGGTAATACCGTCGTAGCATCAAAGCACGCAGTAAAATACCTAGGAGTAATGATTCACAATAGGCTTAGCTTTAAAAACCATGTTACGTATGCATGTGATAAAGCGACAAAGCTCCAATCGGCCTTATCTAGGATGCTTCCCAACGTAGAAGGGCTCAAACCTACAAAAAGAGTATTGCTAGCAAAGGTTGTTACCTCAGGGCTCTTGTATGCATGTCCAGTATGGGCGCAATGTCTGAAAAACAAACAGACAAGGCATAAAATGAGCTCTGTTCAAAGAATTGGTTCCCTCCGCACAATCTGCGGATTTAGAACCATATCAGATGACGCAGCGGATGTTGTAGCTGGAACAATACCAATAGATATCATAGCGGATGAAATGAGGCAATGAGAGAGGTAAATTTTTACCTCACCCAATTCTTAACGGGGCACAGGGTATACAGGAAATACCTACATAAGTTTGGACATGATGACTCCTCACTATGCCCAACTTGTGAAGGAGAGGTGGAAGATGCGGAACATGTTTTCTTCCACTGTCCGCGATTTAAATCGGACGACCTCACCTTACTGGACGTCACAGAAATGAACGAATTTATAATACAAAACGAAGAAAACTGGCAAACGATAAATACCATGGCAGCATATATCTTAAAAGAGCTAAGGAGGTGCGAGGGGTCTAGGAGACTTGGACCTTGAGGAAATGCATAGCTAAGGAGGTACGAATCTATGAGTCTAGGAAACTAGGACCTTCCTAGAATCCTACACTCCTGAGGAGAATGCATATTAATGCAAACCATCCCCGCGAAGTAATACCTAAGGCAGTCCCGCGGGGGGATGAGAGGGGTGTGTTTTAGGACGTAGGAATATACAAGGGTGTAGCCAGGTCCAGCCTTGTATATGAGTCGTGCATGCCAACAGTCCGGATGGCTGTGGGTATCCATGAGGATTTCACACCGCCTGGTCGCATACAAAAAAAGAAAAACACACACACACACACACACAGGCTAAACCTTAGCAGAAGTAAGAAGCTTTTAAAAGATGCTATTCGCAAAAGTAAGCGCGAGTGCTTCAATAAGCTACTAGAGGAATTAAAAAAATCTAAGATGTTACTCGGAGCCCCTGCCTTCGGATCCGGTAATCCTACGAGATATTGTCGAAACTCTTTTTCCAGAGAGAAATACGGGAATTGGTGCACAAATATACAACCCAGTTGGTTTTGGTTTTGACGTGATAACAGAAAATTAAATTCTCTCTACGGTAGACTCCTTTGGATCAGCGAAGGCGCCTGGACCTGATGGGATTCCTAATAGGGCTCTAAAAGTTGCCGTTCAAGCTATACCTCATGTTTTCGCAAAGGTTTTCAACACCTCCTTTGTGGCTGGTGTCTTTCCCTCCATTTGGAAAGTACAAAAACTTGTTCTTCTTCCCAAGAACAACCCGGATGCAGACCCTTCAGCGTATAGGCCTATCAGCTTGATAGACTCAACTGGGAAGCTTTTAGAGAAGATTATAAAGTTTAGACTTGAATCTGAGATTGAGAATCGTGGAGGTATCTCTGATAATCAATTTGGTTTTAGGAAGCACAGATCCACAATAGATGCAATAGAGTGCGTAGTCAAAACTGCAGCCAATGCCATTGAAAGTCGTAGATGGAGGCACGGCAAAAAAGAATACTGCTTCGTCGTTACCCTTGACGTTAAGAATGCATTCAATACGGCAAAATGGGATACAATACGTGAGGTCTTGCGCAACCTTAATATATCCCCCTATTTGCTTGCTCTGGTGGATAGCTACTTAAGTCACAGAGTATTAATCTTTGATGCAGCTGTAGGTAGAAGGTCGTATCAGATAACTGGTGGCGTCCCACAAGGATCTGTACTTGGACCACTGCTCTGGAATGTTATGTATGATGGCATAATGCGGTTTGGTTTTCCTGGGAATGTCAAAATCATCGGTTTTGCTGACGATGTCGCCCTTGTAGTGGTAGGCAAACATATCAGTGGGATAGAAAATGCGGCCAACGAGTCCATTAGGTTAGTTCAACACTGGCTCGAGTCTGCTGGCTTAAGGCTAGCCGACCATAAGACAGAGGCAGTATTAATCTCTAGCCGGAAAAGAGTAGAAACGGCCACGATATGCGTAGGTGACCTCAGCATTGAGTCCGTCAGATACGTACGTTATCTGGGGATGATGATCGACGACAGATTATCATTTAAACATCACATGGAATACGTGCAAAGAAAGGCGGGTAACGCTATTACGTCACTGGCAAGAATCATGCTTAATACCAAAGGCCCTAAGCAACTTAATAGGAAAGTTCTTATGGAAGTTGTAAAAAGCATAATACTATATGCGGCAAGTACATGGGCTGATGTTATGAAGTTCAAAACTTATCGTAGGCTAATTGAACCAGTTTACAGACTGGGGTGCCTA
Source organism: Ornithomya chloropus (assembly GCA_963971445.1). Lineage (NCBI taxonomy): Eukaryota > Metazoa > Arthropoda > Insecta > Diptera > Hippoboscidae > Ornithomya > Ornithomya chloropus. The sequence continues at coordinate 889,409 of OZ020531.1, forward strand.
AGAGTATGTTGCGCCTTCCGTACTGTATCGGACGAAGCGGCGTGTGTTATCGCAGAAATGGTTCCTATCACTCTGTTGGTCAATGAAATAAGGCAGATCCAGGAAAAAGCGAAATTTTTGTGCAGTGATATAATTTATTATTTTTAAATTAAAACACTAGTGTAAAATTTGCAAAAATATCAAAAATTAAATATTGTGTGGAAATTGTGAAAAATCATAGTTTTTCCTGACCAAATTGCTGATCCCTGGACCTTTTTTGGCAAAAAAAAAAGGGGGTTGCTCACGGTGAGTTCGTTCCTTTTGTTCTTAACATTATCTCGAGTGTGGCGCTGTAGTGAACAAAGTCTTAATTGTTCATTAAAAAATAGTCACCTCCCCTGCAGCGGGATCACTGGATTTATTTGATATCAGCGTGATCCTTTATTGCAATGCAAAGTTTTTTGGTGTGAAAATAAATTTAATTATAACTTCACATCACATTATTTTGCATACATATATATTGTTTTCTTTGTTAGTATAACAACAACAACAATAAATAAATAGGTAAACAAGGTGTTTTCCTTTCTTACCTATATTCATCAGTGCTTTTCTTTATTTTTTCTAATTGTTTTTCTCCTTTTCTTATCTCTCCCGTTTACACTACCATCTGTTCCTTTGTTCGTTTGCTCTGTTTGCAGAATAGAGAGTCGGCGTTACATTATCGAGTGACTCTCAATGTAAACAGAGATCGCACGCGTACTGTTAACTATAACATATTACTATTATTAACATTATTATTACGAAGCTATTATTATTATACTTATTATTACTATTAACACTATTACTTTTTTTTCTTTTTTTTTTTTTTACTATTATTATTTATTGCCACTACTATTAACACTATTACTAATATTTTATTATTATTATTTACTATTACTATTATTATTACCTATTACTTCTATTTTTTGGTATTTCTATTATTATTATACCCTAACTTTTACTAGGAAAACTAGAGATGGGATTAGGGCGCACGCCACCTTGCGGAGCGGGGGCGAAACAAGCGTCCGACTCGCCAAATACGTCGACGGGAAACGGTACTCCCAAAGAGAAGGAACCAGCCAAGGAGAAAACGGTGCCGATCGCCCGCCAGGCTGGCGCTCCATCCACCAACCTATGCGAGACTTGGTGGAGTCCTTGGTGGTCCTTCATGAATAGACCGCCAAGGAAATCTCGGCAAAGGTTCAAGTCAACAACGCGACAACACAAACGTCTCCGGTACTAAAACAGAAGGCCAACGTTATAAAACGATCGAGAGGAGAAAATTCTGCAGAAGGCGCCTAAAAAAGAAAAGAAGACCCAAATAGTGGTGGAAAAAAACAAAAGAAGATAATGGACCTTGGGTCAAAGTTTCATCCAAGGACGGGAAGAAACAGCAAAAACATGCCAAACCCAGGCCGGACGCGATTATAATCGAATCTAAAGGCCAGTTATCATACGCCGAGATCTTGCGGAAAATAAAAATGGATCCGAAGCTCACAGAACTAGGTCAAAGTGTCACAAAGATAAGAAGGACACAAAAAGGGGACCTACTGCTCCAGCTAAACAACTCGGCAGACAAACCTAAAGAGTTTACGGATATAATCAGCAACTCGCTTGGAGAGCAAGCGGCCGTAAAAAAACTCACGGAAAGGCTGACTATAGAAATAAAAGATATTGATGAAATCACTACGGTTGAAGACGTACGCGAATCACTAATGTCGCACTTCGGTGAGGCTTTGAAGAATACATGTGAGGTAGTAAACCTCCGCAAAGCATACGGCAACACACAAACCGCCACCGTCAGAGTACCAGCAGATAGGGCTAAAACACTGCTGGACTTGGGCAAAGTAAGGATTGGGTGGGTAATTTGCCGTATAAGGGAGCAGAAAACACTAAAAAAGTGTTTCAAATGTCTGGAGTATGGACACACAGCACGATACTGCAAAAGCAATATCGACCGCTCTAAGCTATGCCGCAGATGCGGTAAGGAAGGCCATATCGCAAAACAGTGCGATAAGGATACCCTATGTATGTTCTGCATAAACCAACCAAACGTGGATGCAAAACATATAGCGGGTAGCGGACGCTGTCCCGTCTTTAAGAAAGCAATAGCAAACAGAAAATGAAAATCTTACAGATCAATCTAAACCACTGTGAGGCAGCACAAAGCCTGCTGGAAAAAACAGTGAGGGACGAAAACGTAGACATCGCTATAATATGTGAACCCTACAAACACTTAGCACCGGGAGCACTGTAATATGGTCATGTGACCTTCACGCCTTTGAAGACATTGTGTACTCATCGCGCGGTTTCGTTAGAACAAAACTGAAGGGGATATATTACTGCCCATAAAAAACAGTAAAAAGATATGTTTTAAGAATATATGTGATGAAGCAAACGTGAACCCCTGGGGAACAGAAGAGTAATGCCCTACCAACAGATCCCAATATATTGAGAGACATCGTAAATGCCCTCTTCCCGAGAAGACCGGCCGGCCCAGACACAGAAATAGATCTACATGGAGAAGAAGTACCACGTATTACAAACGACGAATTAATCATAGCCTGCAGCAAAATCGCAGATGGCAAGGCGCCAGGACCGGATGGCATACCCAACAAGGCCTTGAAAGCTATGATAAATGGCAAACCGGACTTATTCGTAGAAACGTTCCAAAAATGTCTGGATGAAGGCGTCTTTCCAAAATGTTGGAAACGACAGAAATTGGTCTTAATACCCAAAGACAAGCCTGAACAGGGATATCCCAATCATACCGCCCAATATGTCTGCTAGACACCACGGGTAAGACACTGGAGAAGGTAATATACAATCGACTCCTTCCCATAGTAGAAAATAACAAGGTCTTATCGGACACCCAATTTGGATTTAGAAAAGGCAAATCAACAATAGATGCGGTTGATCTAGTAGTTCAAACGGCAACGAAAGCCATTGAAGGACAAAGATGGAAAGGAGGCACTAAGGAATACTGTGCAATAGTAACCCTGGACATTAAAAATGCATTTAATACCGCCAGTTGGCGAGTGATACTAAATGCTCTCAGGGGTTCGGATATACCCAAATATCTCCTGAAGTTAATTTCAAGCTACCTCGAGGATAGAATATTAATATATAATACAGAAGATGGTGTCAAAGAATATAAGGTTACCGCAGGGGTACCCCAAGGTTCAATTCTAGGACCACTCCTCTGGAATATCATGTATGACAATTTATTAAGACTGCCCTTACCGGTGGGAGTAAGCGTAGTTGGATTCGCGGATGACATAGCGGTAATTACGGTAGCCAAACATATCCACGAAATAGAAATGGCTACTAATAGAGCGATACAAATAATAAAGGATTGGCTCTGTACAGTGGACAGCTTGCAGAGCAAAAGACGGAAGCGGTCCTTATCACCAGCCGCAAGATTGCCGAAGTAGTACATATACGTATTGGTAATACCGTCGTAGCATCAAAGCACGCAGTAAAATACCTAGGAGTAATGATTCACAATAGGCTTAGCTTTAAAAACCATGTTACGTATGCATGTGATAAAGCGACAAAGCTCCAATCGGCCTTATCTAGGATGCTTCCCAACGTAGGAGGGCTCAAACCTACAAAAAGAGTATTGCTAGCAAAGGTTGTTACCTCAGGGCTCTTGTATGCATGTCCAGTATGGGCGCAATGTCTGAAAAACAAACAGACAAGGCATAAAATGAGCTCTGTTCAAAGAATTGGTTCCCTCCGCACAATCTGCGGATTTAGAACCATATCAGATGACGCAGCGGATGTTGTAGCTGGAACAATACCAATAGATATCATAGCGGATGAAATGAGGCGGATTTATCATAGAAAATCAGGTAACCCCCAAACAAATAGGTCGATAAAAGAAGAAGAGAGAGAAATATCTGAAAGAAGGTGGCAGAGCCGATGGGACGCGTCTACAAAGGGAAGGTGGACCCACCGACTCATTCCAAATATACAAGCGTGGAAGAATAGGGGAGGTAAATTTTTACCTCACCCAATTCTTAACGGGGCACAGGGTATACAGGAAATACCTACATAAGTTTGGACATGATGACTCCTCACTATGCCCAACTTGTGAAGGAGAGGTGGAAGATGCGGAACATGTTTTCTTCCACTGTCCGCGATTTAAATCGGACGACCTCACCTTACTGGACGTCACAGAAATGAACGAATTTATAATACAAAACGAAGAAAACTGGCAAACGATAAATACCATGGCAGCATATATCTTAAAAGAGCTAAGGAGGTGCGAGGGGTCTAGGAGGCTTGGACCTTGAGGAGAATGCATAGCTAAGGAGGTACGAATCTATGAGTCTAGGAAACTAGGACCTTCCTAGAATCCTACACTCCTGAGGAGAATGCATATTAATGCAAACCATCCCCGCGAAGTAATACCTAAGGCAGTCCCGCGGGGGGATGGTTGACGCTGAGAAGGGTGTGTTTTAGTACGTAGGAATATACAAGGGTGTAGCCAGGTCCAGCCTTGTATATGAGTCGTGCATGCCAACAGTCCGAATGGCTGTGGGTATCCATGAGGATTTCACACCGCCTGGTCGCATACAAAAAAAGAAAAAACACACACACACACAGGCTAAACCTTACCAGAAGTAAGAAGCTTCTAAAAGATGCTATTCGCAAAAGTAAGCGCGAGTGCTTCAATAAGCTACTAGAGGAATTAAAAAAATCTAAGATGTTACTCGGAGCCCCTGCCTTCGGATCCGGTAATCCTACGAGATATTGTCGAAACTCTTTTTCCAGAGAGAAATACGGGAATTGGTGCACAAATATACAACCCAGTTGGTTTTGGTTTTGACGTGATAACACAAAATTAAATTCTCTCTACGGTAGACTCCTTTGGATCAGCGAAGGCGCCTGGACCTGATGGGATTCCTAATAGGGCTCTAAAAGTTGCCGTTCAAGCTATACCTCATGTTTTCGCAAAGGTTTTCAACACCTCCTTTGTGGCTGGTGTCTTTCCCTCCATTTGGAAAGTACAAAAACTTGTTCTTCTTCCCAAGAACAACCCGGATGCAGACCCTTCAGCGTATAGGCCTATCAGCTTGATAGACTCAACTGGGAAGCTTTTAGAGAAGATTATAAAGTTTAGACTTGAATCTGAGATTGAGAATCGTGGAGGTATCTCTGATAATCAATTTGGTTTTAGGAAGCACAGATCCACAATAGATGCAATAGAGTGCGTAGTCAAAACTGCAGCCAATGCCATTGAAGGTCGTAGATGGAGGCACGGCAAAAAAGAATACTGCTTCGTCGTTACCCTTGACGTTAAGAATGCATTCAATACGGCAAAATGGGATACAATACGTGAGGTCTTGCGCAACCTTAATATATCCCCCTATTTGCTTGCTCTGGTGGATAGCTACTTAAGTCACAGAGTATTAATCTTTGATGCAGCTGTAGGTAGAAGGTCGTATCAGATAACTGGTGGCGTCCCACAAGGATCTGTACTTGGACCACTGCTCTGGAATGTTATGTATGATGGCATAATGCGGTTTGGTTTTCCTGGGAATGTCAAAATCATCGGTTTTGCTGACGATGTCGCCCTTGTAGTGGTAGGCAAACATATCAGTGGGATAGAAAATGCGGCCAACGAGTCCATTAGGTTAGTTCAACACTGGCTCGAGTCTGCTGGCTTAAGGCTAGCCGACCATAAGACAGAGGCAGTATTAATCTCTAGCCGGAAAAGAGTAGAAACGGCCACGATATGCGTAGGTGACCTCAGCATTGAGTCCGTCAGATACGTACGTTATCTGGGGATGATGATCGACGACAGATTATCATTTAAACATCACTTGGAATACGTGCAAAGAAAGGCGGGTAACGCTATTACGTCACTGGCAAGAATCATGCTTAATACCAAAGGCCCTAAGCAACTTAATAGGAAAGTTCTTATGGAAGTTGTAAAAAGCATAATACTATATGCGGCAAGTACATGGGCTGATGTTATGAAGTTCAAAACTTATCGTAGGCTAATTGAACCAGTTTACAGACTGGGGTGCCTAAGAGTATGTTGCGCCTTCCGTACTGTATCGGACGAAGCGGCGTGTGTTATCGCAGAAATGGTTCCTATCACTCTGTTGGTCAATGAAAAAAGGCAGATCCAGGAAAAAGCGAAATTTTTGTGCAGTGATATAATTTATTATTTTTAAATTAAAACACTAGTGTAAAATTTGCAAAAATATCAAAAATTAAATATTGTGTGGAAATTGTGAAAAATCATAGTTTTTCCTGACCAAATTGCTAATCCCTGGACCTTTTTTGGCAAAAAAAAAAAGGGGATTGCTCACGGTGAGTTCGTTCCTTTTGTTCTTAACATTATCTCGAGTGTGGCGCTGTAGTGAACAAAGTCTTAATTGTTCATTAAAATATAGTCACCTCCCCTGCAGCGGGATCACTGGATTTATTTGATATCAGCGTGATCCTTTATTGCAATGCAAAGTCTTTTGGTGTGAAAATAAATTTAATTATAACTTCACATCACATTATTTTGCATACATATATATTGTTTTCTTTGTTAGTATAACAACAACAACAATAAATAAATAGGTAAACAAGGTGTTTTCCTTTCTTACCTATATTCATCAGTGCTTTTCTTTATTTTTTCTAATTGTTTTTCTCCTTTTCTTATCTCTCCCGTTTACACTACCATCTGTTCCTTTGTTCGTTTGCTCTGTTTGCAGAATAGAGAGTCGGCGTTACATTATCGAGTGACTCTCAATGTGAACAGAGATCGCACGCGTACTGTTAACTATAACATATTACTATTATTAACATTATTATTACTAAACTATTATTATTATACTTATTATTACTATTAACACTATTACTTTTTTTTTTCTTTTTTTTTTTTTACTATTATTATTTATTGCCACTACTATTAACACTATTACTAATATTTTATTATTATTATTTACTATTACTATTATTATTACCTATTACTTCTATTTTTTGGTATTTCTATTATTATTATACCCTAACTTTTACTAGGAAAACTAGAGATGGGATTAGGGCGCACGCCACCTAGCGGAGCGGGGGCGAAACAAGCGTCCGACTCGCCAAATACGTCGACGGGAAACGGTACTCCCAAAGAGAAGGAACCAGCCAAGGAGAAAACGGCGCCGATAGCCCGCCAGGCTGGGTGCAAATCGAGACAAGGCAAGGCCTAATTCGTCTCGAGGCATCAAAGGGCAAAAAGGATTCACAGAACGAAGACGCGTTCTCGCTGTTGGGCGAAAAAATACGGGAACTAGTGGAAATGATGGGCGGAGGCAGGCGCTCCATCCACCAACCTATGCGAGACTTGGTGGAGTCCTTGGTGGTCCTTCATGAATAGACCGCCAAGGAAATCTCGGCAAAGGTTCAAGTCAACAACGCGACAACACAAACGTCTCCGGTACTAAAACAGAAGGCCAACGTTATAAAACGATCGAGAGGAGAAAATTCTGCAGAAGGCACCCCGGCGAAAAAGAGCAAAAAGGAGGTGCCTAAAAAAGAAAAGAAGACCCAAATAGTGGTGGAAAAAAACAAAAAGGAAGATAATGGACCTTGGGTCAAAGTTTCATCCAAGGACGGGAAGAAACAGCAAAAACATGCCAAACCCAGGCCGGACGCGATTATAATCGAATCTAAAGGCCAGTTATCATACGCCGAGATCTTGCGGAAAATAAAAATGGATCCGAAGCTCACAGAACTAGGTCAAAGTGTCACAAAGATAAGAAGGACACAAAAAGGGGACCTACTGCTCCAGCTAAACAACTCGGGAGACAAACCTAAAGAGTTTACGGATATAATCAGCAACTCGCTTGGAGAGCAAGCGGCCGTAAAAAAACTCACGGAAAGGCTGACTATAGAAATAAAAGATATTGATGAAATCACTGCGGTTGAAGACGTACGCGAATCACTAATGTCGCACTTCGGTGAGGCTTTGAAGAATACATGTGAGGTAGTAAACCTCCGCAAAGCATACGGCAACACACAAACCGCCACCGTCAGAGTACCAGCAGATAGGGCTAAAACACTGCTGGACTTGGGCAAAGTAAGGATTGGGTGGGTAATTTGCCGTATAAGGGAGCAGAAAACACTAAAAAAGTGTTTCAAATGTCTGGAGTATGGACACACAGCACGATACTGCAAAAGCAATATCGACCGCTCTAAGCTATGCCGCAGATGCGGTAAGGAAGGCCATATCGCAAAACAGTGCGATAAGGATCCCCTATGTATGTTCTGCATAAACCAACCAAACGTGGATGCAAAACATATAGCGGGTAGCGGACGCTGTCCCGTCTTTAAGAAAGCAATAGCAAACAGAAAATGAAAATCTTACAGATCAATCTAAACCACTGTGAGGCAGCACAAAGCCTGCTGGAACAAACAGTGAGGGACGAAAACGTAGACATCGCTATAATATGTGAACCCTACAAACACTTAGCACCGGGAGCACTGTAATATGGTCATGTGACCTTCACGCCTTTGAAGACATTGTGTACTCATCGCGCGGTTTCGTTAGAACAAAACTGAAGGGGATATATTACTGCCCATAAAAAACAGTAAAAAGATATGTTTTAAGAATATATGTGATGAAGCAAACGTGAACCCCTGGAGAACAGAAGAGTAATGCCCTACCAACAGATCCCAATATATTGAGAGACATCGTAAATGCCCTCTTCCCGAGAAGACCGGCCGGCCTAGACACAGAAATAGATCTACATGGAGAAGAAGTACCACGTATTACAAACGACGAATTAATCATAGCCTGCAGCAAAATCGCAGATGGCAAGGCGCCAGGACCGGATGGCATACCCAACAAGGCCTTGAAAGCTATGATAAATGGCAGACCGGACTTATTCGTAGAAACGTTCCAAAAATGTCTGGATGAAGGCGTCTTTCCAAAATGTTGGAAACGACAGAAATTGGTCTTAATACCCAAAGACAAGCCTGAACAGGGATATCCCAATCATACCGCCCAATATGTCTGCTAGACACCACGGGTAAGACACTGGAGAAGGTAATATACAATCGACTCCTTCCCATAGTAGAAAATAACAAGGTCTTATCGGACACCCAATTTGGATTTAGAAAAGGCAAATCAACAATAGATGCGGTTGATCTAGTAGTTCAAACGGCAACGAAAGCCATTGAAGGACAAAGATGGAAAGGAGGCACTAAGGAATACTGTGCAATAGTAACCCTGGACATTAAAAATGCATTTAATACCGCCAGTTGGCGAGTGATACTAAATGCTCTCAGGGGTTCGGATATACCCAAATATCTTCTGAAGTTAATTTCAAGCTACCTCGAGGATAGAATATTAATATATAATACAGAAGATGGTGTCAAAGAATATAAGGTTACCGCAGGGGTACCCCAAGGTTCAATTCTAGGACCACTCCTCTGGAATATCATGTATGACAATTTATTAAGACTGCCCTTACCGGTGGGAGTAAGCGTAGTTGGATTCGCGGATGACATAGCGGTAATTACGGTAGCCAAACATATCCACGAAATAGAAATGGCTACTAATAGAGCGATACAAATAATAAAGGATTGGCTCTGTACAGTGGACAGCTTGCAGAGCAAAAGACGGAAGCGGTCCTTATCACCAGCCGCAAGATTGCCGAAGTAGTACATATACGTATTGGTAATACCGTCGTAGCATCAAAGCACGCAGTAAAATACCTAGGAGTAATGATTCACAATAGGCTTAGCTTTAAAAACCATGTTACGTATGCATGTGATAAAGCGACAAAGCTCCAATCGGCCTTATCTAGGATGCTTCCCAACGTAGGAGGGCTCAAACCTACAAAAAGAGTATTGCTAGCAAAGGTTGTTACCTCAGGGCTCTTGTATGCATGTCCAGTATGGGCGCAATGTCTGAAAAACAAACAGACAAGGCATAAAATGAGCTCTGTTCAAAGAATTGGTTCCCTCCGCACAATCTGCGGATTTAGAACCATATCAGATGACGCAGCGGATGTTGTAGCTGGAACAATACCAATAGATATCATAGCGGATGAAATGAGGCGGATTTATCATAGAAAATCAGGTAACCCCCAAACAAATAGGTCGATAAAAGAAGAAGAGAGAGAAATATCTGAAAGAAGGTGGCAGAGCCGATGGGACGCGTCTACAAAGGGAAGGTGGACCCACCGACTCATTCCAAATATACAAGCGTGGAAGAATAGGGGAGGTAAATTTTTACCTCACCCAATTCTTAACGGGGCACAGGGTATACAGGAAATACCTACATAAGTTTGGACATGATGACTCCTCACTATGCCCAACTTGTGAAGGAGAGGTGGAAGATGCGGAACATGTTTTCTTCCACTGTCCGCGATTTAAATCGGACGACCTCACCTTACTGGACGTCACAGAAATGAACGAATTTATAATACAAAACGAAGAAAACTGGCAAACGATAAATACCATGGCAGCATATATCTTAAAAGAGCTAAGGAGGTGCGAGGGGTCTAGGAGGCTTGGACCTTGAGGAGAATGCATAGCTAAGGAGGTACGAATCTATGAGTCTAGGAAACTAGGACCTTCCTAGAATCCTACACTCCTGAGGAGAATGCATATTAATGCAAACCATCCCCGCGAAGTAATACCTAAGGCAGTCCCGCGGGGGGATGGTTGACGCTGAGAGGGGTGTGTATTAGGACGTAGGAATATACAAGGGTGTAGCCAGGTCCAGCCTTGTATATGAGTCGTGCATGCCAACAGTCCGGATGGCTGTGGGTATCCATGAGGATTTCACACCGCCTGGTCGCATACAAAAAAAGAAAAAAAAACACACACACACACACACACACACACACACACACACCGGCTAAACCTTAGCAGAAGTAAGAAGCTTCTAAAAGATGCTATTCGCAAAAGTAAGCGCGAGTGCTTCAATAAGCTACTAGAGGAATTAAAAAAATCTAAGATGTTACTCGGAGCCCCTGCCTTCGGATCCGGTAATCCTACGAGATATTGTCGAAACTCTTTTTCCAGAGAGAAATACGGGAATTGGTGCACAAATATACAACCCAGTTGGTTTTGGTTTTGACGTGATAACAGAAAATTAAATTCTCTCTACGGTAGACTCCTTTGGATCAGCGAAGGCGCCTGGACCTGATGGGATTCCTAATAGGGCTCTAAAAGTTGCCGTTCAAGCTATACCTCATGTTTTCGCAAAGGTTTTCAACACCTCCTTTGTGGCTGGTGTCTTTCCCTCCATTTGGAAAGTACAAAAACTTGTTCTTCTTCCCAAGAACAACCCGGATGCAGACCCTTCAGCGTATAGGCCTATCAGCTTGATAGACTCAACTGGGAAGCTTTTAGAGAAGATTATAAAGTTTAGACTTGAATCTGAGATTGAGAATCGTGGAGGTATCTCTGATAATCAATTTGGTTTTAGGAAGCACAGATCCACAATAGATGCAATAGAGTGCGTAGTCAAAACTGCAGCCAATGCCATTGAAAGTCGTAGATGGAGGCACGGCAAAAAAGAATACTGCTTCGTCGTTACCCTTGACGTTAAGAATGCATTCAATACGGCAAAATGGGATACAATACGTGAGGTCTTGCGCAACCTTAATATATCCCCCTATTTGCTTGCTCTGGTGGATAGCTACTTAAGTCACAGAGTATTAATCTTTGATGCAGCTGTAGGTAGAAGGGCGTATCAGATAACTGGTGGCGTCCCACAAGGATCTGTACTTGGACCACTGCTCTGGAATGTTATGTATGATGGCATAATGCGGTTTGGTTTTCCTGGGAATGTCAAAATCATCGGTTTTGCTGACGATGTCGCCCTTGTAGTGGTAGGCAAACATATCAGTGGGATAGAAAATGCGGCCAACGAGTCCATTAGGTTAGTTCAACACTGGCTCGAGTCTGCTGGCTTAAGGCTAGCCGACCATAAGACAGAGGCAGTATTAATCTCTAGCCGGAAAAGAGTAGAAACGGCCACGATATGCGTAGGTGACCTCAGCATTGAGTCCGTCAGATACGTACGTTATCTGGGGATGATGATCGACGACAGATTATCATTTAAACATCACTTGGAATACGTGCAAAGAAAGGCGGGTAACGCTATTACGTCACTGGCAAGAATCATGCTTAATACCAAAGGCCCTAAGCAACTTAATAGGAAAGTTCTTATGGAAGTTGTAAAAAGCATAATACTATATGCGGCAAGTACATGGGCTGATGTTATGAAGTTCAAAACTTATCGTAGGCTAATTGAACCAGTTTACAGACTGGGGTGCCTAAGAGTATGTTGCGCCTTCCGTACTGTATCGGACGAAGCGGCGTGTGTTATCGCAGAAATGGTTCCTATCACTCTGTTGGTCAATGAAAAAAGGCAGATCCAGGAAAAAGCGAAATTTTTGTGCAGTGATATAATTTATTATTTTTAAATTAAAACACTAGTGTAAAATTTGCAAAAATATCAAAAATTAAATATTGTGTGGAAATTGTGAAAAATCATAGTTTTTCCTGACCAAATTGCTGATCCCTGGACCTTTTTTGGCAAAAAAAAAGGGGATTGCTCACGGTGAGTTCGTTCCTTTTGTTCTTAACATTATCTCGAGTGTGGCGCTGTAGTGAACAAAGTCTTAATTGTTCATTAAAAAATAGTCACCTCCCCTGCAGCGGGATCACTGGATTTATTTGATATCAGCGTGATCCTTTATTGCAATGCAAAGTTTTTTGGTGTGAAAATAAATTTAATTATAACTTCACATCACATTATTTTGCATACATATATATTGTTTTCTTTGTTAGTATAACAACAACAACAATAAATAAATAGGTAAACAAGGTGTTTTCCTTTCTTACCTATATTCATCAGTGCTTTTCTTTATTTTTTCTAATTGTTTTTCTCCTTTTCTTATCTCTCCCGTTTACACTACCATCTGTTCCTTTGTTCGTTTGCTCTGTTTGCAGAATAGAGAGTCGGCGTTACATTATCGAGTGACTCTCAATGTAAACAGAGATCGCACGCGTACTGTTAACTATAACATATTACTATTATTAACATTATTATTACGAAACTATTATTATTATACTTATTATTACTATTAAAACTATTACTTTTTTTTCTTTTTTTTTTTTTTACTATTATTATTTATTGCCACTACTATTAACACTATTACTAATATTTTATTATTATTATTTACTATTACTATTATTATTACCTATTACTTCTATTTTTTGGTATTTCTATTATTATTATACCCTAACTTTTACTAGGAAAACTAGAGATGGGATTAGGGCGCACGCCACCTTGCGGAGCGGGGGCGAAAAAAGCGTCCGACTCGCCAAATACGTCGACGGGAAACGGTACTCCCAAAGAGAAGGAACCAGCCAAGGAGAAAACGGCGCCGATCGCCCGCCAGGCTGGGTGCAAATCGAGACAAGGCAAGGCCTAATTCGTCTCGAGGCATCAAAGGGCAAAAAGGATTCACAGAACGAAGACGCGTTCTCGCTGTTGGGCGAAAAAATACGGGAACTAGTGGAAATGATGGGCGGAGGCAGGCGCTCCATCCACCAACCTATGCGAGACTTGGTGGAGTCCTTGGTGGTCCTTCATGAATAGACCGCCAAGGAAATCTCGGCAAAGGTTCAAGTCAACAACGCGACAACACAAACGTCTCCGGTACTAAAACAGAAGGCCAACGTTATAAAACGGTCGAGAGGAGAAAATTCTGCAGAAGGCACCCCGGCGAAAAAGAGCAAAAAGGAGGTGCCTAAAAAAGAAAAGAAGACCCAAATAGTGGTGGAAAAAAACAAAAAGGAAGATAATGGACCTTGGGTCAAAGTTTCATCCAAGGACGGGAAGAAACAGCAAAAACATGCCAAACCCAGGCCGGACGCGATTATAATCGAATCTAAAGGCCAGTTATCATACGCCGAGATCTTGCGGAAAATAAAAATGGATCCGAAGCTCACAGAACTAGGTCAAAGTGTCACAAAGATAAGAAGGACACAAAAAGGGGACCTACTGCTCCAGCTAAACAACTCGGGAGACAAACCTAAAGAGTTTACGGATATAATCAGCAACTCGCTTGGAGAGCAAGCGGCCGTAAAAAAACTCACGGAAAGGCTGACTATAGAAATAAAAGATATTGATGAAATCACTACGGTTGAAGACGTACGCGAATCACTAATGTCGCACTTCGGTGAGGCTTTGAAGAATACATGTGAGGTAGTAAACCTCCGCAAAGCATACGGCAACACACAAACCGCCACCGTCAGAGTACCAGCAGATAGGGCTAAAACACTGCTGGACTTGGGCAAAGTAAGGATTGGGTGGGTAATTTGCCGTATAAGGGAGCAGAAAACACTAAAAAAGTGTTTCAAATGTCTGGAGTATGGACACACAGCACGATACTGCAAAAGCAATATCGACCGCTCTAAGCTATGCCGCAGATGCGGTAAGGAAGGCCATATCGCAAAACAGTGCGATAAGGATCCCCTATGTATGTTCTGCATAAACCAACCAAACGTGGATGCAAAACATATAGCGGGTAGCGGACGCTGTCCCGTCTTTAAGAAAGCAATAGCAAACAGAAAATGAAAATCTTACAGATCAATCTAAACCACTGTGAGGCAGCACAAAGCCTGCTGGAACAAACAGTGAGGGACGAAAACGTAGACATCGCTATAATATGTGAACCCTACAAACACTTAGCACCGGGAGCACTGTAATATGGTCATGTGACCTTCACGCCTTTGAAGACATTGTGTACTCATCGCGCGGTTTCGTTAGAACAAAACTGAAGGGGATATATTACTGCCCATAAAAAACAGTAAAAAGATATGTTTTAAGAATATATGTGATGAAGCAAACGTGAACCCCTGGAGAACAGAAGAGTAATGCCCTACCAACAGATCCCAATATATTGAGAGACATCGTAAATGATCTCTTCCCGAGAAGACCGGCCGGCCTAGACACAGAAATAGATCTACATGGAGAAGAAGTACCACGTATTACAAACGACGAATTAATCATAGCCTGCAGCAAAATCGCAGATGGCAAGGCGCCAGGACCGGATGGCATACCCAACAAGGCCTTGAAAGCTATGATAAATGGCAGACCGGACTTATTCGTAGAAACGTTCCAAAAATGTCTGGATGAAGGCGTCTTTCCAAAATGTTGGAAACGACAGAAATTGGTCTTAATACCCAAAGACAAGCCTGAACAGGGATATCCCAATCATACCGCCCAATATGTCTGCTAGACACCACGGGTAAGACACTGGAGAAGGTAATATACAATCGACTCCTTCCCATAGTAGAAAATAACAAGGTCTTATCGGACACCCAATTTGGATTTAGAAAAGGCAAATCAACAATAGATGCGGTTGATCTAGTAGTTCAAACGGCAACGAAAGCCATTGAAGGACAAAGATGGAAAGGAGGCACTAAGGAATACTGTGCAATAGTAACCCTGGACATTAAAAATGCATTTAATACCGCCAGTTGGCGAGTGATACTAAATGCTCTCAGGGGTTCGGATATACCCAAATATCTCCTGAAGTTAATTTCAAGCTACCTCGAGGATAGAATATTAATATATAATACAGAAGATGGTGTCAAAGAATATAAGGTTACCGCAGGGGTACCCCAAGGTTCAATTCTAGGACCACTCCTCTGGAATATCATGTATGACAATTTATTAAGACTGCCCTTACCGGTGGGAGTAAGCGTAGTTGGATTCGCGGATGACATAGCGGTAATTACGGTAGCCAAACATATCCACGAAATAGAAATGGCTACTAATAGAGCGATACAAATAATAAAGGATTGGCTCTGTACAGTGGACAGCTTGCAGAGCAAAAGACGGAAGCGGTCCTTATCACCAGCCGCAAGATTGCCGAAGTAGTACATATACGTATTGGTAATACCGTCGTAGCATCAAAGCACGCAGTAAAATACCTAGGAGTAATGATTCACAATAGGCTTAGCTTTAAAAACCATGTTACGTATGCATGTGATAAAGCGACAAAGCTCCAATCGGCCTTATCTAGGATGCTTCCCAACGTAGGAGGGCTCAAACCTACAAAAAGAGTATTGCTAGCAAAGGTTGTTACCTCAGGGCTCTTGTATGCATGTCCAGTATGGGCGCAATGTCTGAAAAACAAACAGACAAGGCATAAAATGAGCTCTGTTCAAAGAATTGGTTCCCTCCGCACAATCTGCGGATTTAGAACCATATCAGATGACGCAGCGGATGTTGTAGCTGGAACAATACCAATAGATATCATAGCGGATGAAATGAGGCGGATTTATCATAGAAAATCAGGTAACCCCCAAACAAATAGGTCGATAAAAGAAGAAGAGAGAGAAATATCTGAAAGAAGGTGGCAGAGCCGATGGGACGCGTCTACAAAGGGAAGGTGGACCCACCGACTCATTCCAAATATACAAGCGTGGAAGAATAGGGGAGGTAAATTTTTACCTCACCCAATTCTTAACGGGGCACAGGGTATACAGGAAATACCTACATAAGTTTGGACATGATGACTCCTCACTATGCCCAACTTGTGAAGGAGAGGTGGAAGATGCGGAACATGTTTTCTTCCACTGTCCGCGATTTAAATCGGACGACCTCACCTTACTGGACGTCACAGAAATGAACGAATTTATAATACAAAACGAAGAAAACTGGCAAACGATAAATACCATGGCAGCATATATCTTAAAAGAGCTAAGGAGGTGCGAGGGGTCTAGGAGGCTTGGACCTTGAGGAGAATGCATAGCTAAGGAGGTACGAATCTATGAGTCTAGGAAACTAGGACCTTCCTAGAATCCTACACTCCTGAGGAGAATGCATATTAATGCAAACCATCCCCGCGAAGTAATACCTAAGGCAGTCCCGCGGGGGGATGGTTGACGCTGAGAGGGGTGTGTTTTAGGACGTAGGAATATACAAGGGTGTAGCCAGGTCCAGCCTTGTATATGAGTCGTGCATGCCAACAGTCCGAATGGCTGTGGGTATCCATGAGGATTTCACACCGCCTGGTCGCATACAAAAAAAGAAAAAACACACACACACACAGGCTAAACCTTACCAGAAGTAAGAAGCTTCTAAAAGATGCTATTCGCAAAAGTAAGCGCGAGTGCTTCAATAAGCTACTAGAGGAATTAAAAAAATCTAAGATGTTACTCGGAGCCCCTGCCTTCGGATCCGGTAATCCTACGAGATATTGTCGAAACTCTTTTTCCAGAGAGAAATACGGGAATTGGTGCACAAATATACAACCCAGTTGGTTTTGGTTTTGACGTGATAACAGAAAATTAAATTCTCTCTACGGTAGACTCCTTTGGATCAGCGAAGGCGCCTGGACCTGATGGGATTCCTAATAGGGCTCTAAAAGTTGCCGTTCAAGCTATACCTCATGTTTTCGCAAAGGTTTTCAACACCTCCTTTGTGGCTGGTGTCTTTCCCTCCATTTGGAAAGTACAAAAACTTGTTCTTCTTCCCAAGAACAACCCGGATGCAGACCCTTCAGCGTATAGGCCTATCAGCTTGATAGACTCAACTGGGAAGCTTTTAGAGAAGATTATAAAGTTTAGACTTGAATCTGAGATTGAGAATCGTGGAGGTATCTCTGATAATCAATTTGGTTTTAGGAAGCACAGATCCACAATAGATGCAATAGAGTGCGTAGTCAAAACTGCAGCCAATGCCATTGAAAGTCGTAGATGGAGGCACGGCAAAAAAGAATACTGCTTCGTCGTTACCCTTGACGTTAAGAATGCATTCAATACGGCAAAATGGGATACAATACGTGAGGTCTTGCGCAACCTTAATATATCCCCCTATTTGCTTGCTCTGGTGGATAGCTACTTAAGTCACAGAGTATTAATCTTTGATGCAGCTGTAGGTAGAAGGGCGTATCAGATAACTGGTGGCGTCCCACAAGGATCTGTACTTGGACCACTGCTCTGGAATGTTATGTATGATGGCATAATGCGGTTTGGTTTTCCTGGGAATGTCAAAATCATCGGTTTTGCTGACGATGTCGCCCTTGTAGTGGTAGGCAAACATATCAGTGGGATAGAAAATGCGGCCAACGAGTCCATTAGGTTAGTTCAACACTGGCTCGAGTCTGCTGGCTTAAGGCTAGCCGACCATAAGACAGAGGCAGTATTAATCTCTAGCCGGAAAAGAGTAGAAACGGCCACGATATGCGTAGGTGACCTCAGCATTGAGTCCGTCAGATACGTACGTTATCTGGGGATGATGATCGACGACAGATTATCATTTAAACATCACTTGGAATACGTGCAAAGAAAGGCGGGTAACGCTATTACGTCACTGGCAAGAATCATGCTTAATACCAAAGGCCCTAAGCAACTTAATAGGAAAGTTCTTATGGAAGTTGTAAAAAGCATAATACTATATGCGGCAAGTACATGGGCTGATGTTATGAAGTTCAAAACTTATCGTAGGCTAATTGAACCAGTTTACAGACTGGGGTGCCTAAGAGTATGTTGCGCCTTCCGTACTGTATCGGACGAAGCGGCGTGTGTTATCGCAGAAATGGTTCCTATCACTCTGTTGGTCAATGAAAAAAGGCAGATCCAGGAAAAAGCGAAATTTTTGTGCAGTGATATAATTTATTATTTTTAAATTAAAACACTAGTGTAAAATTTGCAAAAATATCAAAAATTAAATATTGTGTGGAAATTGTGAAAAATCATAGTTTTTCCTGACCAAATTGCTAATCCCTGGACCTTTTTTGGCAAAAAAAAAAAGGGGATTGCTCACGGTGAGTTCGTTCCTTTTGTTCTTAACATTATCTCGAGTGTGGCGCTGTAGTGAACAAAGTCTTAATTGTTCATTAAAATATAGTCACCTCCCCTGCAGCGGGATCACTGGATTTATTTGATATCAGCGTGATCCTTTATTGCAATGCAAAGTCTTTTGGTGTGAAAATAAATTTAATTATAACTTCACATCACATTATTTTGCATACATATATATTGTTTTCTTTGTTAGTATAACAACAACAACAATAAATAAATAGGTAAACAAGGTGTTTTCCTTTCTTACCTATATTCATCAGTGCTTTTCTTTATTTTTTCTAATTGTTTTTCTCCTTTTCTTATCTCTCCCGTTTACACTACCATCTGTTCCTTTGTTCGTTTGCTCTGTTTGCAGAATAGAGAGTCGGCGTTACATTATCGAGTGACTCTCAATGTAAACAGAGATCGCACGCGTACTGTTAACTATAACATATTACTATTATTAACATTATTATTACGAAACTATTATTATTATACTTATTATTACTATTAACACTATTACTTTTTTTTCTTTTTTTTTTTTTTACTATTATTATTTATTGCCACTACTATTAACACTATTACTAATATTTTATTATTATTATTTACTATTACTATTATTATTACCTATTACTTCTATTTTTTGGTATTTCTATTATTATTATACCCTAACTTTTACTAGGAAAACTAGAGATGGGATTAGGGCGCACGCCACCTTGCGGAGCGGGGGCGAAACAAGCGTCCGACTCGCCAAATACGTCGACGGGAAACGGTACTCCCAAAGAGAAGGAACCAGCCAAGGAGAAAACGGCGCCGATCGCCCGCCAGGCTGGGTGCAAATCGAGACAAGGCAAGGCCTAATTCGTCTCGAGGCATCAAAGGGCAAAAAGGATTCACAGAACGAAGACGCGTTCTCGCTGTTGGGCGAAAAAATACGGGAACTAGTGGAAATGATGGGCGGAGGCAGGCGCTCCATCCACCAACCTATGCGAGACTTGGTGGAGTCCTTGGTGGTCCTTCATGAATAGACCGCCAAGGAAATCTCGGCAAAGGTTCAAGTCAACAACGCGACAACACAAACGTCTCCGGTACTAAAACAGAAGGCCAACGTTATAAAACGATCGAGAGGAGAAAATTCTGCAGAAGGCGCCTAAAAAAGAAAAGAAGACCCAAATAGTGGTGGAAAAAAACAAAAGAAGATAATGGACCTTGGGTCAAAGTTTCATCCAAGGACGGGAAGAAACAGCAAAAACATGCCAAACCCAGGCCGGACGCGATTATAATCGAATCTAAAGGCCAGTTATCATACGCCGAGATCTTGCGGAAAATAAAAATGGATCCGAAGCTCACAGAACTAGGTCAAAGTGTCACAAAGATAAGAAGGACACAAAAAGGGGACCTACTGCTCCAGCTAAACAACTCGGCAGACAAACCTAAAGAGTTTACGGATATAATCAGCAACTCGCTTGGAGAGCAAGCGGCCGTAAAAAAACTCACGGAAAGGCTGACTATAGAAATAAAAGATATTGATGAAATCACTACGGTTGAAGACGTACGCGAATCACTAATGTCGCACTTCGGTGAGGCTTTGAAGAATACATGTGAGGTAGTAAACCTCCGCAAAGCATACGGCAACACACAAACCGCCACCGTCAGAGTACCAGCAGATAGGGCTAAAACACTGCTGGACTTGGGCAAAGTAAGGATTGGGTGGGTAATTTGCCGTATAAGGGAGCAGAAAACACTAAAAAAGTGTTTCAAATGTCTGGAGTATGGACACACAGCACGATACTGCAAAAGCAATATCGACCGCTCTAAGCTATGCCGCAGATGCGGTAAGGAAGGCCATATCGCAAAACAGTGCGATAAGGATCCCCTATGTATGTTCTGCATAAACCAACCAAACGTGGATGCAAAACATATAGCGGGTAGCGGACGCTGTCCCGTCTTTAAGAAAGCAATAGCAAACAGAAAATGAAAATCTTACAGATCAATCTAAACCACTGTGAGGCAGCACAAAGCCTGCTGGAACAAACAGTGAGGGACGAAAACGTAGACATCGCTATAATATGTGAACCCTACAAACACTTAGCACCGGGAGCACTGTAATATGGTCATGTGACCTTCACGCCTTTGAAGACATTGTGTACTCATCGCGCGGTTGCGTTAGAACAAAACTGAAGGGGAT
Source organism: Ornithomya chloropus (assembly GCA_963971445.1). Classification (NCBI taxonomy): domain Eukaryota; kingdom Metazoa; phylum Arthropoda; class Insecta; order Diptera; family Hippoboscidae; genus Ornithomya; species Ornithomya chloropus. The sequence continues at coordinate 910,434 of OZ020531.1, forward strand.
ATATTACTGCCCATAAAAAACAGTAAAATGATATGTTTTAAGAATATATGTGATGAAGCAAACGTGAACCCCTGGGGAACAGAAGAGTAATGCCCTACCAACAGATCCCAATATATTGAGAGACATCGTAAATGCCCTCTTCCCGAGAAGACCGGCCGGCCTAGACACAGAAATAGATCTACATGGAGAAGAAGTACCACGTATTACAAACGACGAATTAATCATAGCCTGCAGCAAAATCGCAGATGGCAAGGCGCCAGGACCGGATGGCATACCCAACAAGGCCTTGAAAGCTATGATAAATGTCAGACCGGACTTATTCGTAGAAACGTTCCAAAAATGTCTGGATGAAGGCGTCTTTCCAAAATGTTGGAAACGACAGAAATTGGTCTTAATACCCAAAGACAAGCCTGAACAGGGATATCCCAATCATACCGCCCAATATGTCTGCTAGACACCACGGGTAAGACACTGGAGAAGGTAATATACAATCGACTCCTTCCCATAGTAGAAAATAACAAGGTCTTATCGGACACCCAATTTGGATTTAGAAAAGGCAAATCAACAATAGATGCGGTTGATCTAGTAGTTCAAACGGCAACGAAAGCCATTGAAGGACAAAGATGGAAAGGAGGCACTAAGGAATACTGTGCAATAGTAACCCTGGACATCAAAAATGCATTTAATACCGCCAGTTGGCGAGTGATACTAAATGCTCTCAGGGGTTCGGATATACCCAAATATCTCCTGAAGTTAATTTCAAGCTACCTCGAGGATAGAATATTAATATATAATACAGAAGATGGTGTCAAAGAATATAAGGTTACCGCAGGGGTACCCCAAGGTTCAATTCTAGGACCACTCCTCTGGAATATCATGTATGACAATTTATTAAGACTGCCCTTACCGGTGGGAGTAAGCGTAGTTGGATTCGCGGATGACATAGCGGTAATTACGGTAGCCAAACATATCCACGAAATAGAAATAGCTACTAATAGAGCGATACAAATAATAAAGGATTGGCTCTGTACAGTGTACAGCTTGCAGAGCAAAAGACGGAAGCGGTCCTTATCACCAGCCGCAAGATTGCCGAAGTAGTACATATACGTATTGGTAATACCGTCGTAGCATCAAAGCACGCAGTAAAATACCTAGGAGTAATGATTCACAATAGGCTTAGCTTTAAAAACCATGTTACGTATGCATGTGATAAAGCGACAAAGCTCCAATCGGCCTTATCTAGGATGCTTCCCAACGTAGGAGGGCTCAAACCTACAAAAAGAGTATTGCTAGCAAAGGTTGTTACCTCAGGGCTCTTGTATGCATGTCCAGTATGGGCGCAATGTCTGAAAAACAAACAGACAAGGCATAAAATGAGCTCTGTTCAAAGAATTGGTTCCCTCCGCACAATCTGCGGATTTAGAACCATATCAGATGACGCAGCGGATGTTGTAGCTGGAACAATACCAATAGATATCATAGCGGATGAAATGAGGCGGATTTATCATAGAAAATCAGGTAACCCCCAAACAAATAGGTCGATAAAAGAAGAAGAGAGAGAAATATCTGAAAGAAGGTGGCAGAGCCGATGGGACGCGTCTACAAAGGGAAGGTGGACCCACCGACTCATTCCAAATATACAAGCGTGGAAGAATAGGGGAGGTAAATTTTTACCTCACCCAATTCTTAACGGGGCACAGGGTATACAGGAAATACCTACATAAGTTTGGACATGATGACTCCTCACTATGCCCAACTTGTGAAGGAGAGGTGGAAGATGCGGAACATGTTTTCTTCCACTGTCCGCGATTTAAATCGGACGACCTCACCTTACTGGACGTCACAGAAATGAACGAATTTATAATACAAAACGAAGAAAACTGGCAAACGATAAATACCATGGCAGCATATATCTTAAAAGAGCTAAGGAGGTGCGAGGGGTCTAGGAGGCTTGGACCTTGAGGAGAATGCATAGCTAAGGAGGTACGAATCTATGAGTCTAGGAAACTAGGACCTTCCTAGAATCCTACACTCCTGAGGAGAATGCATATTAATGCAAACCATCCCCGCGAAGTAATACCTAAGGCAGTCCCGCGGGGGGATGGTTGACGCTGAGAGGGGTGTGTTTTAGTACGTAGGAATATACAAGGGTGTAGCCAGGTCCAGCCTTGTATATGAGTCGTGCATGCCAACAGTCCGGATGGCTGTGGGTATCCATGAGGATTTCACACCGCCTGGTCGCATACAAAAAAAGAAAAAAAAAAAACACACACACACACACACACACACACACACACACACACACACACACACCGGCTAAACCTTAGCAGAAGTAAGAAGCTTCTAAAAGATGCTATTCGCAAAAGTAAGCGCGAGTGCTTCAATAAGCTACTAGAGGAATTAAAAAAATCTAAGATGTTACTCGGAGCCCCTGCCTTCGGATCCGGTAATCCTACGAGATATTGTCGAAACTCTTTTTCCAGAGAGAAATACGGGAATTGGTGCACAAATATACAACCCAGTTGGTTTTGGTTTTGACGTGATAACAGAAAATTAAATTCTCTCTACGGTAGACTCCTTTGGATCAGCGAAGGCGCCTGGACCTGATGGGATTCCTAATAGGGCTCTAAAAGTTGCCGTTCAAGCTATACCTCATGTTTTCGCAAAGGTTTTCAACACCTCCTTTGTGGCTGGTGTCTTTCCCTCCATTTGGAAAGTACAAAAACTTGTTCTTCTTCCCAAGAACAACCCGGATGCAGACCCTTCAGCGTATAGGCCTATCAGCTTGATAGACTCAACTGGGAAGCTTTTAGAGAAGATTATAAAGTTTAGACTTGAATCTGAGATTGAGAATCGTGGAGGTATCTCTGATAATCACTTTGGTTTTAGGAAGCACAGATCCACAATAGATGCAATAGAGTGCGTAGTCAAAACTGCAGCCAATGCCATTGAAAGTCGTAGATGGAGGCACGGCAAAAAAGAATACTGCTTCGTCGTTACCCTTGACGTTAAGAATGCATTCAATACGGCAAAATGGGATACAATACGTGAGGTCTTGCGCAACCTTAATATATCCCCCTATTTGCTTGCTCTGGTGGATAGCTACTTAAGTCACAGAGTATTAATCTTTGATGCAGCTGTAGGTAGAAGGGCGTATCAGATAACTGGTGGCGTCCCACAAGGATCTGTACTTGGACCACTGCTCTGGAATGTTATGTATGATGGCATAATGCGGTTTGGTTTTCCTGGGAATGTCAAAATCATCGGTTTTGCTGACGATGTCGCCCTTGTAGTGGTAGGCAAACATATCAGTGGGATAGAAAATGCGGCCAACGAGTCCATTAGGTTAGTTCAACACTGGCTCGAGTCTGCTGGCTTAAGGCTAGCCGACCATAAGACAGAGGCAGTATTAATCTCTAGCCGGAAAAGAGTAGAAACGGCCACGATATGCGTAGGTGACCTCAGCATTGAGTCCGTCAGATACGTACGTTATCTGGGGATGATGATCGACGACAGATTATCATTTAAACATCACTTGGAATACGTGCAAAGAAAGGCGGGTAACGCTATTACGTCACTGGCAAGAATCATGCTTAATACCAAAGGCCCTAAGCAACTTAATAGGAAAGTTCTTATGGAAGTTGTAAAAAGCATAATACTATATGCGGCAAGTACATGGGCTGATGTTATGAAGTTCAAAACTTATCGTAGGCTAATTGAACCAGTTTACAGACTGGGGTGCCTAAGAGTATGTTGCGCCTTCCGTACTGTATCGGACGAAGCGGCGTGTGTTATCGCAGAAATGGTTCCTATCACTCTGTTGGTCAATGAAATAAGGCAGATCCACCTATCTCACAGCTAGGCAGGTATCTATATTAAAATGGCAGAACAAATGGAATACGTCAGCCAAAGGACGATGGACGCATAAGCTGATACCGCGCCGGAGGATACTAATGATGAGGAACTTAAACACTTAGTTAAATTCTTTGGTAATAACAAGGCACTAGGCCCTGATTGAATACCTACTCTAATTCTTAAGCTGGCGGTGGAAAATAGACCTGACATTTTCACGAAAGTTTTCAACAAATGCCTAAGACAGCGCGTATTCCCAAGTCCATGGAAAAAAAGGCCAGGTGGGGATAACCTCCTCAGCGTATCGACCTTTATGCATGATTGACGTGGTAGGCAAATTTCTGGAAAAAGTTATTAAAACACGTCTAGAATCTGCCATTGAGTTAGCAGATGGCATTTCTGAAAACCAGTTCGGGTTCAGAAAAGGTAAATCAACCATCGGTGCGATCGACAAGGTGCTTAGGATTGCAGCTGGCGCGATCGACGGTTCGAGATGGAAGAACGGCAAGAAGAAATACTGTTTAATTATTACCTTAGATGTTAAAAATGCATTTAACACAGGCAGATGGTCTACTATAATTCAAACGTTGGATAGACTTAATGTTCCCCCATACCTAATATCAGTGCTGCAGAGTTATTTCAGCCACAGAATACTGGAATATGACACCACGGAGGGTAGAAAAACCTACAATATAACAAGAGGAGTTCCTCAAGGATCTATCTTGGGGCCACTGCTATGGAACATCATGTACGATGGAGTCTTTAGGATAGACGTGCCGCCTAATACTCAAATTATAGGCTATGCGGACGACATCGCTGTTGTTATAATCGGTAAACATATTGACGAGATCGAAAGAGAAGCCAACGCTGCTATAAGATCTGTGCAAGCGTGGCTGTCGTCGGTAGATCTGAATCTTGCTGACCACAAAACAGAGGCTGTGCTAATAACTAGCAGGAAACACTTAGAAAAAGTTACTATAACGGTGGGAGAGCTTCATATTGAAACGGTCTCCTTTCTTAAATATTTAGGTATAATAGTGGACACTAGACTGTCCTTTAAAAATCACTTAGAGCATATTAAGAATAAGGCCAGCACAGTCTGTGCCGCTCTATCGCGTATTATGCCAAATACGAAGAGACCCAAGTACCCTCAGCGACGTATGGAGGTAGTAAAAAGCACGCTGCTGTATGGGGCTACAAGCTGGGCCGACGCTATGAGGCATAATTCTTACCGGAAATTAATACAACCGGTGTATAGGCTTGCTGCCTTACGTGTTTGTAGCGCTTTTCGCACCATCTCAGATGATGCAGCTTTTGTCATCGCAGGAATGACTCCAATAGATCTTCTTATCAAGGAAGAATCTATAATAGCTCACGGCGAACGTGGACACTGCGGCGATGCTCGATATATTGCTAGAGAGATCAGTATGCTTGAATGGCAAAGCAGATGGTCCACTTCGAACAAAGGGCGATGGACATATATGCTCATCCCCCGCCTGGGTCCATGGATAAACAGGAAACACGGCGAGATAAATTTTTATCTCACGCAGTTGTTAAGTGGTCATGATTGCTTTAAAGCATACCTTCATCGCTTTGGACATGATGAGGATCCCTTTTGCCCTGGTTGTGGTAGAGACTTCGTCGAAAGCGCGGAACATGTATTCTTTACATGTCCCCGCTTCTTTAATGAGCGTAGAGAAGCTGAAAATGGTATTGGTGCTGCAATAACCGTTGCCACCGTTATCGATGTTATGTTGGAGTCCCCAACGAACTGGGATAAAATTAGTAGTTACGCCTCAAAGGTTCTTTGCAAGCTAAGAGCAGCTGAAAGAGAGCGCAGAACAGCTAATAGTGAAATACGCAGTGGATAACCCCAGTGTTTTACCTTCCCGTTGAATTCGTTAGTTAGGATCGTCATTACATCAAACCATAGGACTTGCTTTTTAAGGGTAGTCTCTTGAGGCCTGGAGTGTTACCATGCATTTGCGAAAACCTCCTCCTTATAGGATTGTTTTTTAGGTCGTTTAGTGTTAGGTCGTGTCAACGGCATTCCCCCCCCGTGATGGAATACCTCACGGTAGTACCGCAGGGAAAAGGGAATTGACGCAAAGGTGGTTTTAGCGGGTTAAAGTCCCGCACGTCCGGCTTCAGATGCGTTCCACCTACTGCAAAAAAAAAAAAAAAAAAACACACACACACACACAAATTGAGAAAAGCTTTACAATCGGCAAAAATTTGCTTTAAACAAATCTGCGCTGAGGCCAACGTGAACCCCTGGGGAACAGCTTACAGAGTAGTTAACAAAAAACATTGCCGATTCTAAAGCACCAGGGCCCGGTGGCATCCCAAATAAAGCTCTGAAGGCTATGATCGAAGACTTATTTGTCGAAACCAACCATAAGTGCCTGGAGGATGGTACCTTTTCAAAATGCTGGAAACGACAAACCCTAGTGCTAATACCGAAATGTAAACCGGAACCCGGAACCGTGCATGCATATCGCCCTATATGCTTGCTGGACACTCTAGAAAAGATACTAGAGAAGATCATATATAACCGACTCCTTCCGTTAGTGGAGGAATCGGGAGCCTTGTCCGAACTGCAGTTTGGCTTTAGAAAAGGCAGATCTACAATTGATGCAGTGGAATTAGTTGCCAATGTAGCGAAAAAAACTACCGAAGGAAAACGATGGAAGAGAGGCGCCAAAGAGTATTGCTCTGTGGTAACTCTTGACATCAAAAACGCCTTTTACACAAGCAAGCTGGCCTGTTATCTTGAACGCGGTTAGAAGAATAAATGCCCCGAAGTACTTATTCAAATTAGTTAAGAGCTATTTCGAGGAGAGAATACTGCTATATAACACCGACGAGGGAACTAAACCATATAAGGTATCGACAGGAGTTCCACAAGGATCGATTCTCGGTCCACTCATGTGGAACTTCATGTACAACGATGTACTAAACCTACCTGTACCTCGAGGAGTAAAAATCGTACGGTTCGCGGATGATATCGCACTTACCACAGTGAACAAACACATAAGCGGAATCGAAGCGGCTACAAATGGAGCCATACAGGTCACACAAAACTGGCTTAGTTCCGTGGACCTTAAATTAGCAGAGTACAAAACCGAGACGGTGTTATTCTCGAGTCGGAAAGTTATGGAGCCAATACACGTACAAGTGGGCAACGTTTCTATAACCTCGAAATACTCCATTAAATACTTAGGCGTTATGCTAGATTCCAGATTGAGCTTTAAGAACCACATACTATATGCGTGTAACAAAGCCACAAAGTTACAATCAGCTTTGTCTAGGATGTTACTCAATGTAGGCGGACCCAAGCCCGCAAAGAGGGCCTTGCTCGCAAACGTCGTTGCCTCAAGGCTTCTTTATGCAAGCCCTGTATGGGCTCAATGCTTAAAAATCAAACATCTCAAGCAAAAAGTATGCTCCGTACAAAGGATCAGCTCCCTAAGAACAATCTGCGGCTTCCGCACAATCTCTGAAGACTCAGCAAACGTTATAGCTGAATCCATACCATGGGACATCCTATCAGACGAAATGAGGTGCATTTTTATTAGGAAGGCTAACTCCTATCAATCTGCGAAGTCTATAAAAATGGAAGAACGGCAAGTCTCCCTTAACCACTGGCAGAATAGGTGGGACTCATCATCGAAAGGAAGGTGGACGTACAAATTGATCCCATGTATCGATACTTGGATCAAAAGAGACCTCGGGGAAATAAATTATTATACAACGCAGTTTCTCACTGGTCATGGAGTATACAGAGCCTATCTCCATAAGATCGGAAGATTTACGTCTCCTCTTTGTCCATCTTGCGCAGTCTACCATTGCAGTCGCTTTAGAAACGACCTCTTTGCAATGGTAAACGTGGAAAACACACTGGAGTGTATGACTGCAAACCCAGGAAACTGGCAGGCGGTCAACGATCTAGCTGCATCGATCCTCAAAGAATTGCGGATAGAACAGCACACTTCCAACTGATAAGCGCGTAATCGCGAATCGTCTCCTGCGAAGTAAGTGAATTTTTAGTAGTAGTGCTCACAGATGCTCCTGCCACATAGTCTTGATCCCTGTGCGCACTAAATCGTGCATACTGACTTCGAGCACGTCAGTATCTATGAAGATTTCTCATCCCTCATAAAAAAAAAAAAAAAAAAAAAAAAAAAAAAAAAAAAAAAAACATCCACACACACACACAAGTATGGTAAGTTCGAAGAAACGTTAGGTAATAAATTGCAGTACTCCTGTTAAGCTTCTCCCAAGGCCCCATATATGGTGGAATGTTGAATAAAGAGCGTTGTTCTCATTCGCACTGAAGTTTCGATGCACATTTACTTTGCTCAATTATATGTAACCGTATAAACTTAAAGCAAAAATACAAAAAGAAATAAGAAAAAGAAAACAAAGAGAGAAAAATCAAAATAAATAATTTAAACTTTTTATAAAGACAATACAGAACTTATGTTGTGTCCTGCTATTTATTATACCTTCCACCTTAGGGAAGAGGGTATATTTATTTTGATCATCCGTTTCCAACACATCGAAGGAAGCCTCGGAGACACCACAAACCATATATATTCTTAATCAACAAGAAAAGAGAAATCGTTTGAGACATGTCCGTCTGTCATTGGCACTCTCACGGTCGCAATTTTAGAGATATCAAATTGAAACTTTGCATACGTATTCTTAGTTCAATTTTGCTGTTCCGTATTGAGACACGCCCACAATAAAAAAAATTTCAACATACCTCGATAAAATTGTATCTTTAAAAAATTATATATCGCACAATACTATGCCTATCAAGTTGAAATTTGGTATATATATAAGTGGTACCGTTATCCAACACTGTGTCAAAAATGGGCATGATTGAAAAACGCAAACTATAATTAAAAAAAAAAACACTATTTGCCTAAGTACATGAAATAGTCATATATATAAATATGGCAATAGGAACTTATTTTTTAGATGATTATAAAAGGTGGAGGGTATTTAAGATTCGGTCTTAACCGAACTTCTCTATTTTGTTTTTTTTTTTTGTAATTTATTTTTTACAGTATTGAAAGGAAAACTGAGATACTCATTGCAATGAAATCCACCCACATTGCAAAAAATATTTCAAAATTTTAAGAAATTTCCGACAAACGTTTATCTCTCTGTAGCAAAAATATTCATACTTTCTATACCCTCCACATAAGATGGGAGGTATACTAAATTTTTCCCTTTGCAACACCTAACAGAGACTCCTTTGTTGTTGGCATTCTCACGGTTGTAAATTTTGAGATATTGAGGTGAAATTTTGTGTAGACATTTATAGTTTACGCACGCAGATCGATATTTAAAATGAATAAAATCGATTCACGCTCGATAAAAAATATATTTCTTTGCCACAAAATTGAGCTATTAAGTTAACATTTGATATACGATTTTATAATTATCCCATCAATCGATGTGCGATGTGTGTTGGGATAACATTTACGCTCACAATTTACAAAAAACCTTGACTTGAAAGCTGATTATTAATATATACACTACCTGCCACACCCATCGTTTGGTGCAGATGTGCAGCCAAATGTAGTTTTCTTACTTGTTTGGATTAAAATTAACAGGGTGACCACGAAATAACTGATTATTGCAAGAAAATCTAAAAATCCATTCATCTAAAGGTAAGTTCTCTTCAATCTTTTCAATGTCACGTCTGCAACGCAAGAGTTATTGTTTTTCGTCAGCATCTCTTTAATTGAAAGTTAAAAATATGTAGATCTTCAAAATGATGTCATTAGATATTTTTTAGAACTCCGGCATTATTTTTTTAGTAGGTCTGTCACGTCCTCAACAATGTGCTTACAACATATATTTTTTTGTGTATTATTATAATGTTGAAATTCTTACAACACACAAAAGGAGGCGTCAGAAAAATGTATGTATTATGTGCGTACTCGTATGTGGAATTCTGTGGTGTTAAATTTTAGGCGTCAGTTATCCGTGTACGCCTATTTTTAGCAAATCGATCGATTATAATAATGCGTACTGAATTTTAACTTTATAGGTGACAAGGAAAGCATTTTTATACCCTGCCCCACCCTATGGAAAAAGGTATATTAAGTTTGAGCAGATTTTTGAACTCCTAAACGGCAAATGCCACACCCACCTACATGGACATTGACCCAAAGGGAAACCCTTTTGAAAATGGCCCGTATTGGACCATTTTTAAAACCCCTCCAAAAAATTTTAATTTAATCTAAGCATTTCCGTTCGTATGTGTGTCTGTTATTAGCACTCTCGTGGCTGTATATAATATTGAAATTTTGTTCAAACACTTTCCATCCAGCCTTGGGGCGGGGCCAAGACACTTTCAATAATGAGTCTGCCCTTTCAAAATAATTTTTAGAATTTTCTGTTGTTATTAACTCTTTATCATTTTTTTAAATCGCTTTTTATTATATATTTTCAGCTAATAGGATCTGTTGCTTTAATTAAAGATCAAAAAACTAAGATTTTTGGAGTCCCAACACTTCGGCGACAAATCTCGCCTTCATCAGGGTACCTTGGAAATATGAAACAAACTTAATTTTTAAAAACATACTGAAAATTTAAACCACCAAAGAAAAACTTTCATATTTTAGCAAACGTATCATCGATTGAGCTATGCTACTTAATTAAAGCAACCGACCCTATAAAATAAAAACTTAATAGCAATTAAATTCCCTTAGGTTATCTTCAATGCGAACTTCGTCTAAATTGGCCACGCATTGTAGGCGTAGTTAAGAGAAACCTTTTTTGATATAAGGATATGAATTTTCCCGTCAATTCTTCACTAAAATTTTGGGCTCCTAGATGAAAAATATTTCTTTCTTTTGGATAAATACTGCCGTGCCTAATGTATCCATTTGTCTGCAAAATTTAATTTTGATTTGTTAAGTAATGTTGGAAAAACCTCATGCAAAAATTCCAGTTAATGGAATTTATTTGGATTACCCGATCTATATACCACAACGTTTGAGATTTTTTTTGTAGAAAAAATGAAAAGTCAATAATATGTATATATTGATACAATAGGAAAATATGAAAAATTCTAAGTAAAAATATATATTGAGATAACCGCATAACCTGTGGCCGTGAAATTTAACTAAACTTCCATTCCCTTCATTAAATATTTGTAATGTAGGCATAAGTGTAACAAAAACTAATATTTTCAGCACGTATATCCAATCCAGGGCAGAGGCCTTTTGATATTAAGTAAACAATTTACTTTTTAACTAAGATATAACTTCTCAATAGTTACACTTTATTTTCATAAGGGTTTCCGGTATTTATTGATAAAAACCATATACTTACCTCTATCGTGTCGCATTTTTTTAGATGGTACTACAGAGTCGTGAGTGTTTGTATCTTCCGATCTAGGTGAACGATTCCTTTCATTGGATCCCTACAATATTGGAAATATATATACATTACATCAGTCGTTTTTAAAACTTAAATAAATCATTATTTACCATTTCGTTGATGTCCAGTATTTTTCTTAAACGTTGTAAAATGAATTTTTTTTCGTAACTTCTCTAAAAACTTTTTTCACGTTAACTTTATGTATCTTGAATGACGCTAGCCGAATTCAGCCAACAGTGTTGCCATTCATTTTTAAAAACAATCGCTAACGCTAAGATAACAACTAAAAGTAACAACAAAAGAAAACCATTTTAAAATAATTTCCATACATATCAAATACCCAGACGAACATATGGACCGAAAGGCTAAATAGCCTCAAAATTCTATGCTTTCTATGGACCCATTATATCCATTTGCAATACTAAATTTTTGACGTGAATGAAGATTGTGTTTATTATATTTCAGCTACTTACCTCAATTTTTTGGACCTGAGAGTGCTTAAGAGTGAAATTCAAAATTCACGGACACACCGATAAATAAAAGCGCTTGACTGTGATGCTGATAAAGCACGACGGATAAGACGACTCGCTGATCATTTCATGTTTTGTCAAAATGATGGACATGAACAAAGCGATACCCTGCACTGCGAACCTCTGCTCGGCTAAAATAAATGTATGTTCCACTTTTTACATAGGGGAACATGCGTGCCAAATATCAATTTTATAGGTCCCTGCGAAGTCTATAAAATTTAGATTCGATCGATATAATTCAACCTTTTTCAACTTCTTTATTAACCCTTTAATCGTTATTATATGAATTCATTTTAGATTTTTTAAATGGTCATTTTTATTTTTAAACTTTATAAATCGCAATTAATTATACCCTGCACCACCCTGTGGAAAAGGGTACATTAAGTTTGTGCGGATTATTATCCGTAATTCCTAAACGGCAAATGCCACACCCATCTTCAATTATACCGATCGATTCAAAATCAAAATCTGAATCGATTTAACCATGTCCGTCTTTTCATCCAAATTTGTGCGCAAGCTACAGGTTGCATTTTTCGGGATATTTCGGTGAAATTTCGTACAAGGACATGTATTGGCCCAAAGAAAAACCCTATTGATAATGGACCGGATTGGTCCAATTTTAGAACCCCTCCTCATATGATATCCTATTATTTTTTGAGATATTTCGATGAAATTTGATACGCGGAAAAGCAATGACCCAAAAATAAACCCTTTGAAAATGGACCGGATTGGACCATTTTTAGAACCCCTCCCTATATAATTTTTTTAATATCATAAACAAACAAAGAATAAAAAAAATTCTGACTTTTTGAAATTTTTGAAAATACAAGTAGGTATAGATAAATAAAATTTTTCATTCATTTTTCATTTCATTTTTTTTTTCAAGAAAAAAAGAAAAAAATTAAAAGCAGTACAAAAGAATAAAACTTTTTATTTATCAAAGAAAAAAATTAAATTGAATAATATAACACTAATATAACACTTGATATAAGTGGTGTAGGGTATTTGATGATCGGGCTTGACCGACTATAATATTTTTACTTGTTTTTATGTATAATTTATATCGTCGATTTTTTAATCAATAATTCTGGTTTCTGATACAGGTTTAAACAAAAGGGATGTTTTCCCTAATACATTTTCAAAGTAACTTGATCTATATTAAATATAAGCGGTACTTAAACACTTTTATGTAGCTTTAAATTAATCCGCGCTTCTTCTTATAGTCCTCCAAATTAAGTGACCTCGTAGTTGTCGGTTCCGCCATTTTAGGTACTGGTTTCGGAAGCGTGTTAACAGAATGTACTGCAAAATAAAAAAAATAAAAATAAAGATTGTTTATGGATATGGTTTATTACCTTTGCCCGCCCCTTTTCCATAATTGCTTTTTCAGAATCCTGGACATTACGTTTTCTATTACGGTTATTAATATACGATATTAAGCTAATGCTATTTGATCTTCGCTTATCTAATTCTGATGCTCGACTTTCAAGTTCCTCTATTTTCTCACTTAACTCTCTGGCAATACCATAATCCCCTCGTAACATGGCCGCATCCCGCTCCTTCATTAGACATGTTTTTTTCATTGCATAGTTGGTCGGCCGATTTCTAAAGCGGTTTTTCTCTTCGATCATCTTATCTACATCTTCATCTTTGTATTCGTAATTAATTGCATCTTTAATATCTTTAAGTTTACGTTCCACAATGTTTAAAGGCGTTAAAGATACGTTTTGCTGCGCACACACTTCTCGCCATTTGGAAAATTCACTATCAGTAAACTCTTGATTTGATATAAATTCAAGTCTAAAAACCCGTTCCTGCGTTCCATGTCTTAAGCGCAAACCTTTGTTTGTCCACGTTTTCCCCAAGTTGTAAATTTTTACTGTTTCAACAGCTCCCACTATTTCTGCCACACGGTATACTGGCCTTTGACCATTATTACCAATACTTATACGCACAAAGCAATTCATCACTCTTCGCTCAAATATCGGCAAATTTATGAAACGTTCCATTTTAAATCTCGATAACCTAATTTTATTTAGTTCTTCCTTGGTACTTATAGACCCAAGTACTTTCTCTTCTCTATATTCATCATCCGACTCGGTAGAGAATTTACTGCTGTATGATCGTGATCTTTTACTAGGTTTATCTTCATCCCAGTCACTGCTACCAGAATCGTCCGAGTAAGTAAATTTCAGATGCTTTAAGTTTAGTGGATGACTTTCCTCCACTGACGTTATCTAATTCTTCCTTTTCCATCTCATCCTTTTGGGCTGGACGTTTGGCCTCTTCCTCTTCTGCAAATATAAAACATATTTAAATTAACTATCAACGAATTTAAAAAAAAAAAACCTATTACCTCGTTTAGCTTTTCCTTCACGTCTTGCCTTTAATAATGCCATGGCATTATTGCGCTTATCATAAGTGCGATTCATTTCAACATTTTTTTTCCTCTCCTTTGACCTTTCCTTGTGATCATAATAATCTAGTGTTGCATTGCAAATATCATCCTCATAACTGTTGTTTACGTCTTCTTCTTTTTCTGCAATGTTTTTTTCATTTGGTGTCTGCAGTGTCAATGGGCTTAACGTACTTGTTTGAGAAACTACCTCACTGCATTGCATTTCTGTTGCATCTGCCTTTATAATATTAACTTTGCTGCTTTTAATACAATCTTTTTTTGGGGACTTTTTATGTTTATTCTTCTTGAGCTTTTTAAATTTTTCCGTTTAACGCGCTAATTTTAACTTCCTTTCGATTTCCCAACGAGTACGCATTATATCTCGTTGTTCAATGCGTTTAAAGATTTCTGTTTCACGCTCTTTTTCTGAAAGACCAGATAATCGTTTTCGATCTTTCTCATCACCCATAAGGTGTTCATCGTATCCATCATCAAATTGTGATTCAGTACTTGATTCACTCCCAGAGGTAGACTGGCTAGAACTTTTATTTGGCGAAAAACTTTCTGTATTTCTTGGACTTTTACATATTAAATCATCTTCACCGCCCGAATCGGTAACTTCACCCTCTTATTGTTCATCATTGGATTCCCCCGAATCAATACTAAATAGCTGTGCTTCGCATGGTTTGATGTTTTGGGTTGAATCCCATATTTTCATTTTCAAATTAATTTTCTAAATCTGAGCCGCCTTCATTTGTGGAAACATGATTAAAGCTTTTATTTCGTTTTTTTGTAACCAATGCCAGAAGATCCTATTAATTTAAAATATCATAATAAAAAATACAATTAATATTCTTACCGATTCCATATTTGTGTTTGATTCACAGTCCAACTCCACTACAGCTTTTCTTCTTTTAGCCATATCTTCTTTGATGATATAACTTACAAACTAAGGCGTATATATATATTCTATAAGTAAATTTTCTTACTTATATGCTAAACCTTAACCAACCAAATACATCAAATTATTTGTTATTCATTAGTATTTTCAAAACAATACGCTTGCATATAAAAAACTATTACAATTTTAATTGTACCAAAAGAAATCACAGTTTTTACAGAGCACGATTACAGAAGGTATAAAAAATTATTTAATCAAGAGAACAAAATAAAACTTGTTAATTGTAACAAAAATAGACAATTTTAATGTTTTAGAGATATTACTTCATTTTGAAAAATACTACATCAATCGCTTTTATGTGTGTGATTTCTGATTTTCGGAATAGTTCAACATTACAAAAATGCACAACATCAGAAAGCCGTAGAAAATGTTATTCGTTTTTTATTATAAAATAATCATTCGATGTTAAATTATTTTTTTAATTACTTCTTTGGAAAATTAACCACTTCTTAACGAAACTTCTGAAATAGGAACCGATCAGTAACCCGATATCTTTATTTAAAGAAGTAGACGATGTGCACCACTTTAGACAACGAATCGGAATCTAGATATGGAACGAGATTCAATAATTTTATTATCTATCATTGTTCTATTTGAAATTCAATATAAATCGAAAGTTTCTGTAATAGTTGTAGCCACTTTGTTGTAATGTCAATGTTTATATGTACATGGACCAAACCGTATATTAAAAACCTCTTTTCGGGCATAATGGTGTAATTATTTGGTTGAAAAACATATGTAAAATGACTGTAGGCGTGGAAGTTACAGAACACCAAGCCATTATAAAAAGAAAGATCTTGTAAGATTAAAATTAACTTAAAAGAATTGGGAGACTGTTCGTTCTATTTCATTTCGTTAATTCGTGTCTATTTTGACTCACGTTTTTTTCCTGGGACAATCTTTTTTTTTTCTCGAAGAATTGGCAGAAGATATAAATATTTGTGTTTCCTTAAAATTTTCACATTCGGATCTAATTTTATATATAACAAAATTCAAACAATTGAAATATGGCTAAATGGGGCGAAGGAGATCCACGTTGGATAGTTGAGGAACGACCGGATGCTACTAATGTTAATAATTGGCATTGGACGGAAAAAAATGCAACTCCTTGGTCAAAAGACAGATTTCAACAGTTATTAAATGATTTTAAAATAGGCAAGTACAACCAAACTTGTGGGTTAACTTTAAATAATTCTCTTTTTTAAAAAACTTAGTTCAAAACGACATTGAGTGCAGCATTGAAAGTATAGAAAAATGCGAAGGTGAAGCAACGGCAACCAATAGAAAAGGAAAGTTGATATTCTTTTACGAGTGGAAATTAGTTTTGAAATGGCAGGGTCGCATATTAAGTGGTAGCGGTATACTTCATAGTGGAAAAATCACCATACAAAATCTCTCAGAGGAGAACGATCTGGAGGAAGTCGATATATTAATTTCTATTGGCGAGTCTACTGAAGAATCTGAAAAACTAAAGCAGCTTATGTACAATATTGGAAAAGAGAAAATTAGGCAAAAACTGGATGTTTATATTAAGGAGTTGAAAGAGGAATACTCTAAAAATCTTATCCTCCCAAATAAGAATGAAGCTATGTCTCAACCGAAGCAAAACAACTCTAAAGATATAAATTTTGATTACCATATTAAAAGCTCCGGGGAAATTAAATTGCCAAATGGTGTCGCCATAGTGGGATGTAAATTAGACGTACGCAGCCTTAATATGATTGAAGAATTTCAGTGCAGTGCAAATGACTTGTACAATTCCCTAACTAAAATGGATATGTTAACTGCTTTCACGAGATCAACTGTAAAAGTAGATGCCGTAAAAGGTGGAGAGTAAGTATTTAAATATAATTGACGAGAAATAGATATTTTTTTTTCTTCAAAGATTTCAACTCTACGGTGGAAGTGTACAAGGGAAGTTTGATGAACTTGTACCTGAAAAAAAAATTGCTTGCAGTTGGCGTCTAAAGTCTTGGCCACTGGGCCATTATTCTAATGTTTTAATTGAAATTGAAGAACTGGTAACAAAAAATAATTTTTATATCTACTTGTACGATAAAACTAAACCAATCTTCTTTTTTAGAATAACTGTACTCAAATGAAGCTAAGGCAAACCGGAATTCCTGCATCTGAACACGATTCTATGAAGTTAAATTGGAAGCGATATTATTGGCAAAGCATTAAGCAAACTTTTGGTTTCGGCTTACCAATGACCGATTTCTTCTAGAGCGTATGTTCCTTTAAATAAGATCGGCATAAAGCTTCTAAAAAAGCTGTACAAAAGACTGGCTCATTGCTTATTTGAGATTGTAAAAGTCGCTTTATGTATTTCAAAATTATAAAACTTTAATAAAGTATAGGCAGTTTTTACTGCAATGCAACTTAACTGATTATGATGACGTCATTTAAAGTGGTTTACACTCTTTTAAAGAACTCGGATAATAAAAAGCACTAAACATTTTTACACGTTTTCAAATATTTAATATTCGTTTGCAGACACATGTACTGGTAAAGCATTTTGGACCTTTTTCAAATTTCCAGTCAGATCAATATAATATTCTTCATCCTTACCTAGTTCGACATCTGGCAATTGTTTAAAATTAGTGAAGAATATTAATTTGGAGGATAATCACGTAAGCGATAGTGATGGTACGCCAATAGTTATTTTTATACCCTCCACCTCAGTGATGAGGGTATACTAAGTTTGTTCTTCCGTTTGCAACACCCAGAAGGAAGCGTCAGAGACCCTACAAAATATATATATTCTTGATCAGCATCAAAAACTGAGTCGATTTAGACATGTATGTCCGTGCGTCCGTCTGTTGTTGGCACTCTCACGGGCGTAAATTTTGAGATATTGAGCTGAAATTTTGTACAGGCATTTTTAGTTTTTGCACGCAGATCGCTATTTAAAATGGACAAAATCGGTCAAGAGCCACGTCCACAATCGATAAAAAACTATATATCTGCCACAAAAATTGTGCTATAAACTTGAAACTTGGTGCGTATATCTATAAATATTAGCTATATTGGTATGCCAAAAATGGGCGTATTCGGATTACAGACACGCCCACAATTAATAAAAATCTTTATATTTGCCACAAAAGTTGATCTAGGAACTTTAAATTTGGTACACGTATACATAGTTATCCCATTGACTGACGTGTCAAAAATGGGCGCGGTCGTATAACAGACACGCCCACAATTAAAAAAAAACATATTTAACATAAAAGTAGATTTGCATGCTGATACCTAAGACACACACTATTAGATGGCGCAATATATATATATACAGTGGCTCACAGCTTATTTGGTACACTACCCTTTATAGAAATAAGACCACTGTAGCTTCTAAACTATTAAAGCTATCAACGAAATTTGAATGCCAAGTTGTTGTTGTATGTTTAATGAACATTGAAAACAAAAAAAATTTCAAAAGAATATTTCTAACTGTTTAATAATAAGAACTTTGCTTTAACACATCAAAAATACATGTCACAGCTTATTTGGTACAGTTATTTCTGTGCACTTAAGCATAGTCTAGTCCTAACATTTTTCACTATTTTTCTCTTCTCTGCCTTCTTGGTAATATTTTCAATCATTTCAAGTACTAATTTTGGTAATTTAAAATAACTGTCAATCAAAACACGTAATTTAAAAATGGGTCGTCGTACAACTATTGAACAGCGTGAACTGGTCCTAAATCATTATGAAAATGGGCATTCGGTACGGAAAATTGTTGACTTTGTGAACTTGAGTAAATCTCCAGTTCAAAATATTATCCACTGCTTTATTAATGAAAACCGCGTAAAGGATAGAGGCAGAAATGCACCTAACAAAATCTTCAATGAATCTGATGAGAGATTTATTGTAAGAAAAATAAGGGCACATCTGAGGCTATCTGCACCAAAAGTGGCTTGTGAAATTGAGAATGGATTAGGCAAGTCATGTAGTGCCGAAACAATTCGTCGAGTACTCCGTACGTCTGTTTTAATGGTCGAGTAGCTCGTAAGAAGCTATTCATCAGTAAAAAAAATAAACAAAGCCGGCTTTCATTTGCCAAAGAACATGTCGAGAAGAATTCTGAGTTCTGGAACTCAGTTATTTTTGCAGATGAGTCAAAATTTAACATCGGCGGTTCCGACGGCATGTCCTACGTTTGGCGAAAACCAAATACTGAGCTGAATAAAGAAAACGTTAAAACCACTGTTAAGCATGGCGGAGGAAGTGTATTAGTTTGGGCCTGTATGTCAGCAACTGGAGTAGGTAGTTTGGTGTTTGTTGAAGGAATAATGGACAAAAATATATACCTCAACATACTAAAAAACAATTTGCTCCAAAATGCAACGAAGCTTGGTATACGCGATAATTTCCGCTTCTATCAAGATAACGACCCAAACCATAAGTCAACAATTGTGGAGACTTATCTAATATGGAATTGCCTCCATTTAATGTCGCCACCGGCTCAGTCACCGGACTTTAATGTTATTGAAAATTTGTGGTTTTTATTGGATAATAACATTAGAAAACACAACATAACAAACAAAAATGAACTGAAGAAGGCGTTGTTGGAAGAGTGGGGTAAAATTAGCCCAGATGTTACCTAAAAGCTGGTAGATTCAATGCCAAAGAGGCTACAGAGTACTATAAAAGCAAAAGGGTACCTATACAAAATATTAAATATACTAATATTTATTATTTTTAAATAAAAAGACAGCTGTACCAAATAAGCTGTGACATGTATTTTTGATGTGTTAAAGCAAAGTTCTTATTATTAAACAGTTAGAAATATTCTTTTGAAATTTTTTTTGTTTTCAATGTTCATTAAACATACAACAACAACTTGGCATTCAAATTTCGTTGATAGCTTTAATAGTTTAGAAGCTACAGTGGTCTTATTTCTATAAAGGGTAGTGTACCAAATAAGCTGTGAGCCACTGTATATATATTCCATTTTTTTCTGTAGAGGTGGAGGGTATTTAAGATTTGGTCTATGCCAAATTTAGTTTTCTTACTTGTTAAATTTTCGTAAGCGATAGAAATCATCATCGTCAAACTATTATCGTATTTTTCTATTTTCGTAAACTTATAAACCGTCAAGTAGCATCGTGCAATAACCGTTTTCGTGCGATTGCAAAATTGGTATCGTTTGATAATATAAACTATAGCAATAGCGCCCAGGTAAACTTCAAATAAATATTATTTTATTAGGCTAATTATAAACTATTTTTAGGGTCACAAACACCTGCAGAGTCTACGGAAGGCACTAAGCGAACATTTAAATTGTTAAGGCCTGCCCATAAAAAAATCAAGCTGTTGGCGAAAGGTATATTTTATATAAAATTTTATATTGAAGAATGTATGTTAATAATATGATTTGTTTATTAGGTAACAAAAAAAATAAAAAAAAGTAATAAATTTTTAATTACATATTAATAGGCAAATTAAGAGGCTTCGAATTATCACGCAGGATTCTTCTCTGCATTGTATGCCTTCTTATATCTTTTCTTTCACTTTCCATTAGCATAAACAGAAAAATATTTCTTTGCATTCTTTCTAGAAATTTCAATTCTTATATAATTTTTTCACAATTTAGTTATTATCTATTATTTACCTCTTTTAATTATACCCTGCACCACCCTGTGGAAAAGGGTATATTAAGTTTGTGCGGATGTTTGTAATTCCTAAACGGCAAATGCCACACCCATCTTCAATTATACCGATCGATTCAGAATCAAAATCTGAATCGATTTAACCATGTCCGTCTGTCCGTCTGTATCGTGTCCGTCCATCTAAATTTGTGCGCAAGCTACAGGTCGCATTTTTTGAGATATTTTGATGAATTTTGGTACGAGGACATGTATTGGCCTAAAAAGGAACCCTATTGAAAATCGGCCGGATTGGACCAATTTTCAATAGGGTTTCCCTCTGCGCCAATACATATCCTTGTACCAAATTTCAACGAAATATCTCGAAAAATAATAGGATATAGTAGAAGGAAGGGTTCTAAAATTGGTCCAATACGGTCCATTTTTAATAGGGTTCCCCTTCCCACGTATCATTTTAAAATTTTTAAAGATACGTGCAGGTATAGAAAAGTAAAATTTTTAATTTTTCAAAGAAAAAATTAAAAGCAATACAAAAAAAATTAAACTTTTCATTTATCAAAGAAAAAAATTAAATTTAATAATATGGTATATCGTGGTGTAGGGTATTTGATGGTCGGGATTGACCGACTATAATATTTTCAAATGTTTTCTTTGTAAAAGTTTAGCTATATAGTAATATCTGTAAAACTTCGCTTTTTGGCTGTATCGTATGGAGACTCGTTTTGAAAATTATTTATTTTAATATTTGGGATAGCTTGTAATAAAATTTTTGTTAATTTTTTCGCCCGATAGCGCATGTAATATGTAATGGGATGTCACCATTTTTGTTTTGTATATTAACATCAGATCATCCAGAAATCAAGAATCGATCAACGCCAGCTTGTCCATATCGACATGCTGTGTGTAGGGGAGTATCACCATACTGTAATATATATGTAACACAAGAAATAAGGCAAGAATTAACTTTCTTATCACATAAGTGGGGTGGTCTTCTGCTTGAAAAGGCTAGGACACAAAAACTTTTGTTGCTTCACTTAAATCAACATCCTTTTGTCATTACCGTTAATTACTGTCTCAGCAATATTATCCACGACAACTTGAAAAAGTAATTTTTCAAGTATAATATACTCGTATATAAGAAAATTTAATATTAACCTTTAGCAGAGAATTTGGCAATGCTTCAAAGGAATCGCAACAAATATTGTAATCCGTATTGTTATAAAAACTTAGTTTTTATTGTCGTGTCTAGTTTACTGTGAATGTTTTTCTGAAAATTGAATATAGTGCAATCGCAATAAACATACATTATTTTTTCTATAATACCTGCGGAATTTTTCTCATAAAACTCTTCTTCTTCGAAAGAAAGAGAACGATGTTTTAAATTTGCACAAAAGCATTTGGAGCTGATGTAAAATTTGTAAAAAATAAGTAAATTTAATAAAAAATATAGAAATAATGTGAATCTTCGGAACGAAAGTGCAAAAAAGGATATAAAAATAATATATGTACAATTAGGCATTCCACAACAAGAAAAATTGTTTTGATTGGTAAATAAATTATCACCTTTACAAATTTAGAGCGGAAAAGTTTAGTTTCTTAATACATTGTCCATATATAAATATTCTAAATATAAAAACAAAATTTTTAAAAACTTATGGGCGCGCCCTTTCCACATAAAAACTATAATAGTTTTTATCTATATTGCTTTATAATTATATATTCGAAAATAATACAATTCTCTCTTAGGCGTACCTACAACTAAAAAATTTACACAACAATACAATACAACAAAGTTAGTTAAGTAGGAAAAATGGCTGACGGGCATTAATATTTCAATAAAGAATAGTGTTTTATATAAATTTGTCAATTGATTTTTAAAATTCAAATAAAACTTTACCCTATCCAATAAGAATTATAATATTGTATAGAAAAAACATTATGTCAAATAGGGCTTAAAAACCTTAGAAGTAATTGCAAAAATTTATTCAGAGCATAGCAAAGGAAAATGTTATGGAGGATTATATTATGTACAGATTACTTTAAAGTTAAATCATTTATATAGTGGAAAATCTTCAAGAATTATTTAACTAAAAAAGTAAATTTGTATGGTTTAAACTATTATTCTGTGAATTTTATAGATGTGTGCGTAGCCAGTGAATGTTAATAAAATCTTTCCATATCCATATGCATTAACAACATGGTGCTTATACAAATTTGTGGAGTATATGTAGTACGTATATACGTTTAAACCCTATATTACGAAGTAGTTTAGGGATACATTGTATTTGTGCGAATATTTGTAAGTTGTGTAAACGGCAAATGGCAGATCGGATCAGAATCAAAGTATAAAATCGAATTGACCATGTGTGTCCGTCCATCGGTCATTATTGGAAGTAGAATTTGTTTGATCCTTCGTAAGATCCCCCAACATATAAAGCCCTTTTTAACAAAGGAGCTACATATTAAAATATTTTTTAAAAGACTTTTAATAATGCTAAAATTCCAAAAACCAATGACCATTTCCAATAGGATTCCTTTTTAAGCCACAACATGTCCGTGTACAAAATTTCAGCAAAATATCGCAAAAGTCAGTGCGCGTTTGACTTTTGAACTTGACGGGACTGCGCGCACTCGTTTTATGAAAATTTTATTAGTTAACCAGACATATGTGCCTTGCCTCCGTCCACGTCAACTTTATAGTAAAAAAAATATATATATATATATATATATGTATATATATCGCAAAAATGATTTACAATTAGGTCATGCAGAATATAATAAAGTGTGACAACTTTAGATCGAATCGATTCATTTTTGGGACCCCGCCCATGTTAATATGAAATCTTATAGAGAGGGTAATTTCTTTACTTTATTATATAGAGGAGCTTAACAGACCTTATTATGTTTTATTCGTGTATAACAATCTAAACAGGATAATGTGCTAAATTTTATCTTATATTAAAAAGGCAAACAAGCTCAGAATGTTGAATGGAAATTTTAATAACACCAATTTGCCGGCACAACAGCACTTAACCTTGCCACATCTGCTTAACTCACCAACCCAACCTTCGACAACATTAAACACTTACATCAATTCACAGCACCTAACGCCACAACATCATTATACGCAACCAATTGAAAATTTATATGGGGATCCCAGGCATTTTCCATTGTCATCTGCTAATTTGGGCATATCTACAGTGGGTCCCTCTTTAACTAATATGAGTACAGGAACACGTTTTTATGCAACAGCTGCACCATTAACAAACGCTTCATCTACGGGACGAGGTAACACTATATTAATAACAAACAATGTTGTCAATCCAAATTCAAGGGCCAATACCGTTTCAAATCAACAAGCTGTTGCATCCGCTGGAAATATTCGCTTTATATCAGCAGCGCCAGATGTATTGCAACCAGCAACTTCAGAAAATCTATGCATAACTGCGCCCGGAGCCTTAGCAGCTCCATCATCCCTTACCTCACAACACGTCTATAACATCAATAACAACTTTAGTAAAGATGTCCAACATGTCTTCTCAACACATTTATTACAACCCAGTTTTGCGTCAGCAACTACAACTAAATTGACACCTCATCAATTTACTATCGCTACTGCTGACGCTACAGCTTTTAATAACCCACAAGCTGGATCAAACACCGCAATTTTATCAGGTTCAGCTGATGTAACGACTTTATCACATGGATTTTATGAGACGCCTGAAATACAGAGTTCAATTACACAAAAAATCATGACGCCAGTATCGGTAACCAAAAATTCAGTCATGGCAAATACTACAAATAGAAGTTCTGGCCCTACAGTAGTGTTGGATCGCATCAACATATGCATTAATAATTTGTGTACAGATACAACATGCTCAGCTCCCGATTCCTTGGGTTCTACTCCAGTTCAACAGCCATCTCCGATTATACCCGCGATTCAACACAAAGCTGTTATTCAAACCGCAGCAACATCGCCTTCCCTCCCTAATGAAGATTCTTTTGATTCGAATACATTGATTATCGATGAGCCAGACTCCACCACTACCGCTACAATACCGCACACACCTCCCATAACTCCAGAAAATACATTTTCCTTTGTTGGCTTAGCTATGTGTAATAGCAATAACGGAAATCTTATCACAACTATTGAGGAGACCAAAACGGTTGAGGCAAATTATGCATTTTCTTCCATGAAAACAACACTAAACCCAATGTTGTCACAATCACTTACGCCAGCTTCTCCCAAAGATGTTATAAAAAAGTCAAATGTTGTTACGGCTAAGAGCAACTCGAAGGTAGTAGTGGTGCCAACGCAAGATTTTGCTTTGGATGAAGATGTTTTAATAAAACGTAAAGATGGTCGTTTTTATTTGGGAGCAGTAATGAAATACGCGCTACCTCAATATCGAATTCGTTTCGACGATAAGACTGAAGTGTGGTGTTTTCCTGACGAAATGCGTAAAATGGGTGGCGCAGCTTTGTCGACTTCACACACTTGCTTAACCGTGCCTAAATTAAACAGCCAATCGAGTTTACCCAATCAGCTGCCCATGTGCGTGGCCTGCAAACTTGTTATACCTGAGATCAAAATAGAAGTATGTGAAAGATGTGGACGGGGTTATCACCAAAAATGCACTAAGGAGACTGAACAAGGTAGTGGTATGTGGCTGTGCAAACGTTGTGGCAAATGCATGAAATTATTGAACAATAATTTCCACGGTGCGGTCAGTTTCAATTTGCCCTATGATGTGAGTCCCTCATTTCACTAATTCCCACACTATATAGATTTCACGATTTAATTTCGTTGCAGGAGGGCTCCTTAACGTGGGATACAAAACATTGTATTAACGAGGAACAAATATATTGTTATTGTGGCACATCAGGTACCTACGAACAAAACATGTTGCAGTGCTGCCGATGTTTGAATTGGTATCATACCCAATGCACCCAGTCACATGGTGACAAACTCTTAAGAGGAGATAGGTACGTTCTTTTTATATAAATAGAGAATGGCGATTTTTTTGATCATTTTATTCCGTTTTATAGATTTTTCGTGTTTAGTTGTTCGGTGTGCAACCAGGGCCCGGAATTTTTCAGACGTTTCCAAATAAACTGGGTCGACTTGATCCATTTGATTTTGTTCAATTTGTCGGCGACTAATTTCAATCAAAAATATCACCATCTAATTAAAGATATTATTCCGTATGCAATAGAGATTAAGACCAAACTACCCATACCACAAGAGGTAAGTACTACATCACGTACATTCGTTAATACTTTTTATTAATATCTCTTGTATAACAGTGGATTTACATGCCCAACGAGAGGTTCACAGAACAAATCCGTGTGACTTTAAATGAAAATAAAAAGCGCTTTATATGTGAACGCGAGGCAAACTGTGACAACATTTTTTATGGTTTACGTTATATGATACCACCCATCATACCCGAGATAATCGTTAGCCGTAATGATGTGCTAAATGATGAATTTCTAACGGAAAAGTTTAAATTAAAAATTGTTGAAAATGTTAATAAATCGACTAAAGCGCTTTTGAAACTTTTCAAAAATAAAACACAAGAAACACAAGAAAACATGGGAGCAATGCTAAATATGTCAGAAGAAAAGCACAAAACAAAAGCGGATGTTTATAAATTTCGTACAGAGGAAGAAGATGTTGAAGGTGATAATATAATTGTCGATAACGATTTCTCTGAAGATGAATTACCTATTAAGAATATAATGGATAAGGTTAAAAAGTCACTGGAGAAAATGGATGCAGAAGATGATAATGCTAATGATGCTGTCTCAGTAGAGAGGGAGAAATTGGTCAAAAATATGACTTTGCAAAATAAAGCAGACGGAATGGCGCCCTTATCGTTAAAAAGAAAACTAGAAGGGGTAGATGGCCCTTTGTTAATTGAAGAAAAATCATCTTCAGACACGGTAACCAGTAACGAAGACAGCAACCGGCTAACGCAAATGAAGCAGAACAATTTAAAAGATACTTCACCACCAATAAAAAGTAGCCGTAAACGCAAAGCCTTCTCTATAAATAAGAACACTAAAATACATCGTTTAATTGAAACGTCATCCGATGAAAATTCAAGCAGTAGTTCTCCGGGTATTTCTCTGGATTTAATTATACCGCCACCGAAAAATTTTTTAGGACAAAATAATCCCTTTCTTATGGTCACGCCAAAAATGAAATCAGAACTGGACCATTCAAATGGTGGTAATAAAAAACTGGTAAATTTTAATCGCAACAATGTCACTATGGTTAAAAGTAGTTTCTCCAATACCGCGTTCTTAAGTCTAAGCAGTAAATTGGCAGCTCTGAAAAGTGCTAGTATATTTCCAAATTTGAGTACAAGCAATCTGGCTAAAGCGACTAGGCAGCCGCGTACTGTCCGCACTATCAAACGAAGACTAAGTGCCAAAGATATAACAATTGGTCCAAATCAGGAAGTAAGACTTAGACGTAACAGGAGATTGTCATCGAATGTGGAGGTACTATATATGTATTTAATTTTAAAAAATCAGTACATAAATGTGAGTGCGTTATCATTTTTTAGGTTATAAGTACCACAACAATTGGTATAAATCCCATACTAACCAATTTCATTCCCATACATGCCAAAGATTTATCTGCTGCTTCAGCTAATACTTCATCAGCAATTTCATTATTTATAAAACAGCAAGTCAAACAACCTATTTCAGCAAGAAGAGCTCCAATGGGGATTACTTTACATGAAAATACATCAAACATCTTAAATAATAATTTTCCTTCATCATCGCTTACAGCCACCACAATTAATGCAGAGACCATTCACCTAAATCCAAGAATTGAAGTTAAAGCTCAACTCAATCATGGACGGCGCCTGAGGCAAAGACCTCAAAAAACCCAAACCAGTCGACGAAGTTCAATGTCATCGAATTTATCTTCATGCAACACAATACTAGTAGGCCCCTTATCATCATCAAGACCTACAGTTGGCGTTGTAACAACTACACCAACTTGTCCGTTTGGTGAAGGTTTAAAACAAACCGTCAATAAATACTTTGGAGCTGTTAATCGTATCGAATCGGGTGAACAATTTTCTATATGTGCCAAACGTTTATTGCCTAATGGTCAAATGCAATATCTAATTGAATGGGGTGAATCATCCCAGGAAGTAGCAACTATTAACAAATCGAGAACACAAGATGATGCAAAAAAGGTGGTAATCTGTCAGAAATTGAAAACAAAAACGAAGTTATTGATCCCACCCAGTGACACACAGAGAATACTACAACCTGAAAGAAAGGCTTCAGCTTGTATATTTGCTACTTCAACACCATCCACACTAATCCCGCTAATTGTTGCTCAATTAACCTAAGCACAATATACCAATTAAAGGTAAAATAAATATTTTTTATAGTATGCATGTACATGGATTGTACGTGTAATTTTAAAAAATCTACAAATTTTATAAGATTGTTAGTTTATTTTTGTCGCACAATGTTGGCTTTACCATATATCTCTTTCTACTATTGTGATTATATAACTTAAACGAATTCTATTCGACATATATTCACATAGAGAACCAAATTTGTGTGCAATAGGCAGAAATAAATTGAACATTACGAATAGGTAGTAAAAAAGCTGTCAGATGACATATTTTTAATCGCACTTCTCTTTCCGTTTTAGAAAATAATTCTAGAGTGGAGAATAATTGCTGAATAAGGTTCTGAAAGGGAAGCTAACCGCTTCACTATTCTGCATATTCCTTTAGCTGAGCAAACTTAAGAATTTATAAGTATTTTAGTACTGTAAGTTTTTATACTCTACAGCACCTAAGAGATAATACAGGGGATATTAAATTTTGTGCAAATGTATGTAATTATCAAACGATATTTATAAATCCCAATCACCTCTTAATGAATTTCTGGTTAAATTTTAATGTATTTGTGCGTCTGCTTGCCTAGTCGTCTATCCATAAATAACTAAATTTACAATTATGTGCATGCTTTGATACCATAAATGGATGCCCTTTCACCATAGTACATATTATGTGTACCATGCTTTGGATCCTCGTTCAAGTTTTTTTTTGCCTTTTTTATAAGAAAAATGTTCGTACATTGGTCAATGAAAAACAGTTGTACATGATCCTGGGGTATATCTGGCTTATCGCGTAGATACGTATATCAGAGATATGTGTAAAATGATGTATATAAAAGAGTTCCTTAAATTTACAAACAATTTTTATTTGTGATTTTTATTTTAATTTCCAAACTCCGTTTTTTAAATATGAATCATTGCAAGAATAAGGATAAGTGCTGTAGGGTACAACATGATCGGACTTAACCGCGGTACATTATGCATTTGTTATTCGATGAAATAAGGGGAAATTTTAGAACGTTTAAAAAATGTTATTCTAAAATAAGTTGAATAAAATTTGATTTGTGAAATTCAAAACGTTTATTGTTTATAATGGTTATGTATAAAAATAAGAAAGAAGTAAGAAAACTAAATTTGGCTTGGGCCAAATCTTAAATACGCTCAGTTTTAAATTTTTTGCCTCGAAGGCTCCACGAGCATATAAAATCCCAATAAAGGCAAGTATTTCCGGTAATGTTGTTGTCCAATCGTTCCTCAAAATTCGGCGGCCTTCTTCTGTACATATTTTTATGTGTTTGATAATATAGTTATCTATTATCAAGTTGAATGCACTGATAAGATTATCTGCCATAATGTTCCTTTTTGCGTGGCCCTTCCACACCCTTGAAAATACAAGTATATGGTAACCTTCCAGGAATACCACCTTCGTTCAATCTTGACCACATAGTACCATCGGCAGCTGTTTTGGTCTCCTGAAAGGTGTTTTCAGTTCCTTCATCAGATTCAGAACTACTTAGCACCTTACACCTTTTCCTGGGCTTATTGATTTTATTTTCACCGATGGTGATCGACTTTCCATCGCTACCTTCAGTGTCAGAAGTTTCACTATAATCCACTTTATCTTCAAAGTTTGTTGAATTTGATTCTATATCGGAGCACTCTTCACTTATATTCGTTAGCTTTTTCAATAACTCACTTCTTTTCGACATTTCTTTCATGATTTTAGAGCGCAAAAGAAATAAAATAATCAACTTCTTCTAACTGGACAGCATAAAGATTTGAATAGCAAGTACTACTTTAGTCTGTAATTATATGTTATCAGGTAGCGGTAATTGAAAAAAAGGACTTTTTTATTTATATGTTATTAGCTAATGGTAATCGAAAAAAAGTGAAAGCAGTAAAATGATTGCTTTTAGTCTATATAGGTATAACACGTATATATATCCCGAAAATAAAGGAGGGGGAGATAACTACAATCATTAATAAACGTATTTATATGTTGGAGAAAATGTCATAATATTATAAGAAGTTCTGTCAATATATACATAATCATTTTTCTAATTGAAATTAAAAAACAGTCAAAATGACTTGTTTAGTCTATCTAGTGGTAATTGTGGGCGTGTCTGTTATCTGACTACGCCCATTTTTGGCATATCTATGAAGCTTTTATTTATAGATGTACATACGAAATTTCAAGTTTATAGCTTATTTTTCGTGGCAGATAAATTTGTAGGTTGTCGTGGCTCTTGACCGATTTTGCAATTTGCGTGCAAAAACTAAAAGTGCCTGTAAAAAGTTTCAGCTCAATATCTCAAAATTTACATGTCTAAATCGACTCAGTTTTCGAAGCTAATCAAGAATATATATACTTTGTAGGCTCTCTGACGCCTGTGTGGAGGGTATAAAAACTAAATTTTATTAGATAGCTCGTACTGCTGCATTTTACTCTAGTCTCCTCGTTAGAGCTAACGCGTTGACGTTCATGCTAATTTTGATGGAGGCGTTCCCAAGCATACAAAATTTGGCATTAACCGTTACATGCGAGTGGGGATCCGAGTTTGAGTGTCGGCGCGTACACACGCGAAAAGCAATGGCTATAAAGAACTAAAGTTTACAAAATATAATATGTATATGACAGACATAGGGGATACGGATCGTACATGGAAGGACAAGGTGAGTACGTCACAACGCTAGGTTCGAGGTAACAAATGAAAAACTTCGTTAAATAAGGAATGCCGCTCGATTAAAATTATAAAAGATTTAAAAATTGTTAACAACGGGAGTAAATTCATTGGAAAACCAAAATTTGCAGAATTATAAACAATATTTCACGATTAAGAGATGCACTGTTAAAATAAAACAAGTAAGAAAACTAAATTTGGCTTAGACCAAATCTTAAATACCCTCCACCTCTACACGAAAGGGCGTGGCAAATATATATATATATATATTGCGCCCTCTAATAGTGTATGTCTTAGCATGTAAGTCTACTTTGACGTTAAATATGGTTTTTTTAAAATTGTGAGCGTGTCTGTTATCCGACCGCGCCCATTTTTGGCACATCAGTCAATGGGATAACTATGTATACGTGTACTAAATTTAAAGTTCCTAGGTCCGCTTTTGTGGCAGATATAAAGATTTTTATTAATTGTGGGCGTGTCTGTAATCCGAGTACGCCCATTTTTGGCATATCGATGAAGATAATATTCATAGATATACATACCAAATTTCAAGTAGCTCATATTTTGTGGTAGATAAATAGATTATTGTCGATTGTGGGCGTGGCTCTTGACCGATTTTGCCTATTTTAAATAGCGTTCTGCGTGCAAAGATTAAAAGTGCCTGTACAAAATTTCAGCTCAATATCTCAAAATTTACGCCCGTGAGAGTGCCATCAACAGACGGACACACGGACATGCATGTCTAAATCGACTCAGTTTTTGACGCTGATCAAGAATATATATACTTTGTAAGGTCTCTGACGCCTCCTTCTGGGTGTTGCAAACGGAAGAACAAACTTAGTATACCCTCATCACTGAGGTGGAGGGTATAAATATCGGCCATGACGTTTAACTAAAATGATTAATGTGTTCAAGAAAAACTTCGTTAAATAAGGAAAAAATGCCGCTCGATTAAATACAATTTTACATACAGTGGCTCACAGCTTATTTGGTACACGACCCTTTATAGAAATAAAACCACTGTAGCTTTTAAAATATCTAAGTTATCAACCAAATTTGAATGCCAAGTTGTTGTTGTGTGTTTAACGAAACATGAAAAAAAAAGATTTCAAAAAAATATTTCTGTTTAATAATAAAAACTTTGTTATAACAATTCAAAAAACATGTCACAGCTTATTTGGTACAGTTATTTCTGTCCACTTAAGCATAGACTAGTCTTAACATTTTTCAATATTTTTTCTCTTCTCTGCCTACTTGATAATATTTTCAATCTCTCCCAAGTACTAATTTTGGTAATTTAAAATAACTGTCAATCAAAACACGTAATTTAAAAATGGGTCGTCGTACAACTATTGAACAGCGTGAACTGGTCCTAAGTCATTATGAACAAGATAGAGAAGTTCGGTTAAGATCGAAGCTTAAATACCCTCCACCTTTTATAATCATATAAAAAATAAGTTCCTATTGCCATATTTATGTACTTACGCAAATAGTGTATTTTTTAAATTATAGGCGTTTGCGTTTTTCAATCACGCCCATTTTTGGCACAGTGTTGGATAACGGTACCACTTATATTTAAACTAAATTTCAACTTGATAGACATAGTATTGCGCGATATATAATTTTTTAAAGATACAATTTTTTCGAGGTATGTTGAAATTTTTGTTTATTGTGGGCGTGTCTCAACCGATTTTGCCTAATTTCAATACGGAACAGCGAAATTGAACTAAGAATACGTATGCAAAGTTTCAATTTGGTATCTCTAAAATTACGAACGTGAGAGTAAACAACAGACGGACGCACAGACGGACATGTCTCAAACGATTTCTCTTTTCATGCTGATTAAGAATATATGTATATGGTTTGTGGGGTCTCCGAGATGTGTTGTAAACGGATGATCAAAATGAATATACCCTCTTCCCTAAGGTGGAGGGTATAAAAAGGGCATTCGGTATGGAAAATTGCTGTCTTTGTAACTTGAGTAAATCTCCCGCTCAGAATATTATCCACCGCTTTCGTAATGAAAACCGCGTAAAGGATAAAGGCAGAAATGCACCTAACAAAATCTTCAATGAATATGATAAGAGATTTATTGTAAGAAAAATAAGGGCAAATCCGAGGCTATCTGCATCAAAAGTAGCTTGTGAAATTGATAATATACTGGAACTCAGTTATTTTTGCAGATGAGTCAAAATTTAACATCGGCGGTCCCGACGGCATTTCCTAATTTATCTCAGTGGCTTGAAGTTCTATCCCATGATGATTACAGAACAGAGGCGGAGAAATCCGCCCTCTTCGAATTAAGTAAAGAAAAGAAGATCCACGAAATATATCATGAAAATGAAATATTTAAAAAGAATATTGAAGGTACGCGCGTATATATGCGAAAAGTGAATTGAGATAAAACATATTATATTACTTTATATGCAGATTTCAAAACTCGACTTTGAAGTGAAAAAATCAAATAAGGCTGGAAATTGGCTGCCAAAGAAGGTGTTATTAAAAAACATGAAGAAATAATAGGTCTGAAAAAAAATACAAATAATTCGCGCATAAGAGAGGAGATGTAAGTATATATGTATGCACACATAGTTGAATAAAATTACCGTATATTGTTAAAAACTTCAGGTTAAAGTCCTGGCAATACGTCACATTTACAATGCTTGTTTGATTAAGCAACGTGAATTGGAGAAATATTTAAAATTAGCCAAGCTGGAATATGATTCTCTATTAAAAGATAATTTAAAACAAGAGAGATCAGTTCGCAATGAAAAGTAAGTAGATAAACAATCAAATAATCTATTCTTAATGTATTGGTAATAAATTGTCATTTGATTAATTTATAATAGATTTAACTTTAATTACTGTTTAGGAATAAGCTATTATTGCAGGTTCAAGCTTTGATATAAAAGTTTGATCAATCGATTGGTGATAAAATGCGCGAAAAATTGTTTCTCGAAGAAAAATACGAAACACAAAAGAAAATATTTGATGAATTTATGATAAAATATAGAGAAAGAGGGGCTGAATCCTATGTGGTTGTAAAGCAAAAAGAAGAGGAAGAAAAATTTTAAATTTATATCGATTGAAATTGAGAAAATAAAATAAAAATTGAAATTGGTAATTTAACATTTGAATTTGGGAACTTCCAAATTGAAATTGGGATAATAAAAATTGATATTGAGAAAATCAAAATTGAAAATGGGAACTTCCAAATTGAACTAAATTCAAATTGCGAACTTCCAAATTGAAATTGGGAACTTCCGAAATCAAATTGAGAAAACCAAATTGAAATTGAGAAAACCAAGTTCAAATTAGGAACTTTCAAATTCAAATTGAGAAAACCAAATTGAAATTGACAAGACCAAGTTCAAATTTGGAACTTCCAAGTTCAAATTGAGAAAACCAAATTGAAATTGAGAAATTTAAGTTTTATCCCAATTGAAATTGGGAAAGTGAAGTTTGAGAAAACCAAATTGAAATTGAGAAAATAAAAATAGAAATTGGTAATTTAACATTTGGAATTGGGAAAATACAAATTGAAATTGAGAGAATGCATTTTAAAATTAAAAAATTTTTAAATTTAAATTGTAAGTTAAGAAAATTAAAATTAATATTGAAAATTGGGGTTTTAGTAAATAAGATAAACCAATTTTTATGCTTAAAACTTAAATAATTTATTTCATGTATTTTATTCGTATGTAGTAAAAAAATGAATGGATATAAAAGTAAAAATTTATTACTTAAAATACATATATACATGCATAGA
Organism: Ornithomya chloropus; assembly: GCA_963971445.1. NCBI lineage: Eukaryota > Metazoa > Arthropoda > Insecta > Diptera > Hippoboscidae > Ornithomya > Ornithomya chloropus. The sequence goes on from OZ020531.1 coordinate 945,019, forward strand.
TAAAGTAGTTTGTTCTCTGTTCCGATCGGTCGCGTCCGCTTCTAAAAATAATTGCAATAAATAAATACACGATCATACAAAACAAAACAATAAAATAAACCAAAACCTATATACAGTTATACAAATCATAAAAAAAAAAAATAAATTCCATTATACAAAATAGTGTCAATATATGTACAAAAAATAGGAAAAAAATAACAGTTATTTCTTATATTAACTCACAAGAACATCTCTACCAACAACAAAACTACAAAACAAATTTTTACATAAATAAGCACACAAATAATCACCAAAACCGATACAAAACATACATAATACATAATCAATAACCTACAAATTATAAAAATTAAAAAAAAAAATTATAATAAAAAACTAAGCAGAAACCACCACTTAGGGCTTTTATGACCCAATAAAACAACTTTCTTCCTTCCTTCCCTCTCCTTCTAACATCCGGTGCGTTGGGTGGGACGGATGCAGCTTTGGTTGGGGCGGGTGCCTGATCGGTAAAGGCATAACACTTGCCGATTGGGCTCCTCTTCCCCCTTCCTCAGTCGTATCTTAGGCTACCCAAAGCACAAGTCCGTCCGTTTTTGTGTTGCGCTCACTCGGTATGGTGCGAAAATTTAGAATAGATTTCTGCAACATTCAGGGACTGCGGGCGAACTTTTTCGCTGTATATGCCCAGTCACGTCAGTTTCGGCCCGATATATTTGCCCTATGTGAGACTCAGGTGGCTGCAGATTCCGATCCTCAGGATTTCCACCTGCCTGGGTACCACATTTTTCTTAACTTTATCCCCCACAGAGGCCTCGTGGTATACATACGCAATGGTATAGTGTTCCAGTGCCAGCAACAACATTGCACGCAGGATCCCCAATTTACCACATCTTGGGTAAAATTTACGATTCGGACACATACGTTGCATTTCGGGTTCGTTTATCGTAGCCCAAACGCGGAGAGAGTGGTTTCCATTAATGGCTTTGACACCCTCTACAATACCATCACAACTATTCTTCAGGACCACCCGAACAGTAAAATCGTTGTTGCTGGTGATTTCAATGTTCACAATGCGTCCTGGCTACGCCATTCGACCCACACATCCCCGGAGGGACGCGATGCTGAGATTATGGCCTTAGAAAATTGCTTAACGCAATTAGTCTTAGAACCGACGCACATTCCAAGCGTCGATGGGTTGCACACTAATACACTAGATCTTTTTCTTACTTCGCACCCCGATAAGTACGAAGTTAAGACTTTTGCACCTCTCGGTAATTCATTGCATAAACATTGCATCATTTCCGCATCCTTTTCATACACTAGTCTTCACCACGTTCCGATTTCAGCCTCGAAACGTGTCATTTTTTAATACGAAAAGGCAAATTGGGCTAAGCTCAATGAATTTTTCAGGCTTTACAACTGGAAACTATGTTTCTTAGATGATAATGTAAATGCCGCTGCGGAAATGATACAAAACATAATTTTGCACGGAATGCGGTCCTTCATTCCGTACAAAAAAATTTCGATTAAACCTAAGAACAACAGTTGGTTTAACCAGACATGCATTGATGCTATCAGGTCCAGAGAGGAAGCGTTTAGAATATGGCGTTTGAATCCAAACGACCAAACTAATCTGCTTCGCAAACAAGCTAGAAACAGATGCAACCAGGTACTACGTTGTGCAAAAGCTCTGCACGAGCAGCGACTGCGTACTAAGATTCTTGCCACCCCAAAAGATAGCAAGAGTTTTTGGTCGTTTGTAAAAAGATGTAGATGATGTGTAGATGATCAAACTTCGGCATCAATTCCATCTCTCTTTATAGGCGACCAAATAATATCTGACCCGGTTGATAAAGCTGATGTATTGGCTGAAATGTTTGCTTCAAACTCCCTTTTACCACACAGCAATCAACCACTTCCCTACCAACTAGTGTCGAAAGAGTAGCACATACGATGCCTAATCTATTCTTTCGTACCCGGGCAGTAAAAAAGGTTCTTGCTAGTCTCAACACTCGCAATACTCCAGGGCCGGATGGCATACACCCTCTACTTCTTAGCAAGTGCGCCACAACACTTGCTAAACCATTGCGCAATCTTTTTAGTAGGTGTTATCATGCAAACACTTACCCAAAATTGAAGATTGCCAATGTACAACCGGTACCTAAAAAAGGTACCCCTTCTGACCCTGCAAACTATCGGCCAATCGCTATTTGTAGCGCTATAGCCAAAACAATGGACACAATTTTAAACTTTCACCTGATGAGCTATCTTGAGGCCAACAACCCAATCAGCGACCGTCAATACGGATTTCGCAAAAATCGATCCACTGGCGACTTATTAGCCTTCCTTATGGTGTAAACAACAACTTCGCTCAATTTATATCGAGCTTCTTGAGTAATCGTTCAATTTGGGTTGTGATTGACGGTTACTCATCAAATCAGTATACCCTAAATGCAGGCGTACCTCAGGCCTCTGTTCTCTCCCCTTCCCTTTTCCTGGTGTTCATCAATAACCTTCTGTGCTTGACGGAGAACCCTGTTTACTCTTTCGCTGACGACAGCACTTTATGTCATTCATTTTCCTTTAATAAAAGGCCTAGCAAAGCGGAAAGAGAAAACAAACTTTGCATAATGAATGAATCATTAAATCGCGACCTCATAAAAATCTCCGAATGGGGTCAAGTAAACAGGGTTAGTTTCAACGTCAACATCCTTCGGCGGCGTAAATGTGGAGGAATCGGCCGCTCTTGACATTCTGAGCATGCGAATTCAGTGTGACGACCGCTGGACGGAGCACTTGTTCGAATTGTCCAAAGATGTAACCAAGAGCTTGGGATTTTTAAAACGGTGTAAAAAATACTTTACACCAGCCGACATCCGAAATATTTGCGTTGCTTATATTCGGCCGAAACTTGAGCATAACTCGCTCGTGTGGGCGGGAGCCTCTAACACATGTTTGGAGACTCTCGAGCGCATACAGCGAAAGGCTCTAGTGATCATAGGTGACGAGGAAGTATCTAACTCTCTCGACACACTTGAACACCGACGAAATGTGAGCTGCGTTGTGCTTATGTACAGGTACTTCTGTGGCATATGTTCTAGAGAGATAAAAGAGATGTGACCTCCGTTGAAACCCTTCAGTAGGACAACCAGGCTTGCTCCCCGATCTCACACATACGTTATGGAGTTGCCGGCGTATCGCACAACGCATTACCGAAATGGTTCGTTCTTTAACCGTGGTGTTCGCCTCTGGAACCACCTACCTCCAGGGGTATTTCCTGCCATGCCTAGTGTGCGCAATTTCAAAATCAACGTACACAAACACTACTCCCTCTATCCTCTTTCCTCTAATCCCTTCCAAAGTGCTTGCACGTATAGGGGTGGATGGTTATATAATACAAAAAAAAAAAAAATTTTAAATAATTCTCTTAAGTTATATTAACAACACTTAATTAAAGTGAAAAATCGATAAAACAAATTGAAATTTATTTCGTCTATTCACACAATATGTTTACCCTCAGTGATGTACTTATTGATTTCATTTACGCATTCTTTTCTTTTTCTCTTGTTTATTGCATTATTCATAGCTTGTGGTTCATTAAGAACGCCTTTTACCGTAACCATTCTTACTCTTAAGTAATTACCAATAGTGGTTGCTATAAGTTGAACGTCGTATACCCTCATAACTTTTAAAAAAAGTTCTTTTAGAGTTATTGAAGGATCATCTTCAACCCATGCTGGAACACCATTTATTTGTTCTTCCGATAAAATTTTTGCTTTTCGACCACCTCCTTTATTAAACGCTACTATTGGCCCATCCATGCGATGTACTGTAAGTTGTATGTTTAAATATTTGCCTAATTCTGTCCAGTTTTGCCCACGATTAGCAGCTTCCCATATGCGAAGTCTATCTGCTTGATTTAGTTTATTATATTTCTTACGATATAATTTAACAAAATCTGCAATTTTAGTAATGTTTTATCATTGGTTAATATATAATAACAAAATTTATATAAGCTACATATTTCACCTATAAGAGGTGTTCTACATAGTGGGCACTGGCCACTTTCGATTCGCATTAAACACTTTTTGTGTAATAAATGCTGGTAAGGAACATACATAACTATTAATCCACGCACCATTTTTACATGCCAAATACAACACATATACAATACATCGTGATTTTCCATTTTTATGTAACTTTTTAAAATTTCGTTACTTTTATACCCTCCACCTAAAGTATATATATTCTTGATCAGCGTCAAAAACTGAGTCGATTTAGACGAGTTTTTTTTTTTTTTCTACGAAGACGGAAGGGGAAACCCTTTATGGGTACCAATGCTGAACATGGTTATGTGGGAGTCATCACCATATGGCGACATACCCACTAAAACCCCTCCACAAATCCATTGCCCTGCGGTACCACCAGTCAGTATTACTTCGCAGGGCATGAATGGCTCACTGAGCGCTACACCATGTTTGGAGTGCGGTTTGCTCGCCTCTCTCTTTCTAGCATTCTAAGCCTACCCATGACGAAGGTTATCCAACGGCTTACGATGTCCCAGTTTTCCGGGGATGCAAGCATTATTTCACTTATATTGGCTACCGTTATGGAACTGTTAATTATTCCCTCTGCTGTTCTACGCTCCCTTATAAACCGTGGGCATGTGAAGAACACGTGTTCGGCATTTTCTAAGTGTCCATCACATGTCGGACAATAAGGGTCATCCTCATGCCCAAAGCGGTGGAGATACGCTTTGAAGCAACCATGCCCGCTAAGCATTTGTGTGAGGTAGAAATTTACCTCGCCGTACCTCCTGTTTAGCCAGGGTTCGAGCCGTGGAATGATTGTATGCGTCCATCGACCTTTTGTTGACGATGTCCATCGTAGTTGCCATTCCAACAGGCTTACCTGTCTGGCCATGGTTCGGGTGCCTTTCCGGTTTGAGGGAGCGGAGTCAACTAGCTTCTCTTCCTTTATTAATAGGTCGATTGGGTTCATCCCAGCAATGACACATGCTGCATCATCCGATACTGTCCGGAAGCCGCAGCATACCTGAAGTGCCGCTAATCTGTAAATTGGCTCAATCATCTTCCGGTACGTTTTGAACCTCATAGCACCAGCCCAAACACTAGCAGCGTATAAAATTGAACTTTTGACCACCTCCATAAGGACCCGCCTTTGGGGTTGCTTGGGCCCTTTGGTGTTTGGTAGGATACGAGCTAGCGAAGCACATACCTTTCCTGCCTTACTCTTTATATAGTCCAGGTGGTATCTAAACGACAGCCTGTCGTCGAGCGTCACACCTAGATATCGTAGATGTCTTCTCGACTTTATAACTTGATCACCCACCATTATTGTGGCCTGCTCAACACGCTTGCGGCTGGATATCAGAACGGCCTCAGTCTTATGATTTGCCAGGCTAAGACCCATCGTTTCAAGCCACCTCTGCACCATGGTAATAGCTGTATTCGCCACTCCTTCGATTTCACTAATGTGTTTGGCTACAATGGCTATTGCTACGTCGTCCGCAAAGCCTATTATTCTAGCAGTTTCTGGGACGTTGAGGCGGAGAATACCATCATACATCACATTCCATAGCAATGGCCCTAGAACAGAGCCTTGTGGGACTCCTCCTGTGACTTGGTAGGTTCGTTTACCTTCTATAGTGCCATACACTAGAAGTCTGTGGCTTAGGTAGCTAGCAACTATTTTTAACAAATAGAGAGGTACATTTATTCTCCGTAGGGCCTCTACTATCATATTCCATCGCGCCGTGTTGAACGCATTCTTGATATCTAATGTAACTACCAGACAGTATTTCTTTTGCCCGTGTTTCCACCTTCTACCTTCAATGGCGTTGGCAGCCAATTTAATCACCGTGCCGATTGCATCGGTAGTAGATTTTCTCGTTCTAAAACCAAACTGGTTATCGGAGATGCCTCCTAACGCTTCTATTTCCGCTGATAACCTGTTTTTGATCAGCTTTTCGAGCAATTTGCCTACTGAGTCAATCATACAGATAGGGCGGTAGCCAGCCGGGTCATTTCCCGGGTTGGCCCTTTTAGGGATCAACACCAGTTTTTGTATTTTCCAAATAGTTGGAAATATCCCTTCTTGGAGACAGCTGTTAAAAACCCTAATAAACAAATCAGGTTTTGTCTTTACCGCCACTTTTAGGACACTGTTTGGTATACCATCAGGCCCCGGCGCTTTTGAATTACTGAAGGACTTAACAGCAGCCAGTATTTCGCTCTCTGTGATGTCCTGCGGGTCAACAGTATTTGTTGAATCAACAGGCTCGCCACGATTAACGTCCTGCCGTGGAAATAGGTTTAGGACTATACTTCCCAATATTTCCGGATCTGTTGGTGCCATCTCAGAGAAACACTTTAGTTTTTTTAATACTAACTTGTAACCTGTGCCCCATGGGTTTTGGTCTAGCTCTTCCAGGAGATTGTTGAAGCAACTGCGTTTACTCCTACGTATAGCGATTTTTAAAAGTTTCTTTTTCCTTTTAAGGGTTGTCCGGTGCATATCATTTATACTTTGGCCCCTTGTCCGCGTGTACAGCCTCCTAGCATGGTTACAATCGGCGCGGAGCTGAGCTATCTCCTCATTCCACCAGTAAACCGGTTTGCGCTTATTACATTGCTTTTTCCTACACATTGCAACATCACACGCACTCGCTAGATGGTTCGACGGTTGCTTCGCCATCTCTTCGACATCTCCTTGTACACGCACATCGCTAAAAAATAATATAAAGGCTGCTTCATCGAAGGTAGTTATTTTCCATGCCGGCCAGCTATCTCTCTGTATTTGGTGGCTACCTGTAGGTGCTGTCTGCAAGTCAATGATAACCGCCTTGTGATCACTGTATGTGAATCCGTCGGAGAGTTGCCAACGCGCGCTTGTGGCTAGTACACTACACACAAATGTGATATCAATGATAGAGCTGCGACCATTCCTCTCAAAGGTTGCACGGTTCCCCTCATTGAGCAGTACTACGTCCAGCTGCGCCATGGACTCGAGTAAGACTCGCCCTCTGTCATTTGTCCTTATGGAGCCCCATTCTGTGGCCCAGGCATTAAAGTCCCCAGCTATAAGTACTCGGTTTTTACCACTCGCGTGTGTTATGAGTGTGGAAATGGCAGACTCAAACTGTACCAAAGTTAGTCTAGGTGGAAGGTAACAACTATATAGATATATATTCTTAGCCTTTAAGCCCACAATACCTTCGCAAATACATTCCATATCCAATGCGGGCAAATCTCGTGACAACCATATTGCCGCATAGTTTCCTGTATCGGAGAACCACCCAGCGGTCTGCAACCTTCTGAATGGCTCACTTATCAGGACTGCGTCGGCATTTAGCTCCCGTGCCATTTGTAGGAGCAAATCTTGGGCTGCTTCGCAGTGATTGAGATTTAGCTGGATCAATCTCATAGTTTACCTGCCTTAGTTTATATGTGAAATAAAACTATGTAGTTAGTTTGTTAAACGTTTGCGGTTTTCTGTCACAGCCTTTTTGAAAAAAGGACACCGCCCACTTCCAGCAATGTGTTTGGCGTCCACTTCAGGCTTTTCTTTACAGAGCATACATAATGGGTCTTTGAGACACACCTTAGAAAAATGGCCCTCTTCCCCACACCTACGACACAGATTAGAACGGTCGATTTTGTTTTTACAGTTCTTTGAGAAATGCCCAAATTCCAGGCATTTAAAGCATTTTATTGGGCTTTTCTGTTCTCTTATGCGACATATTACCCAGCCAATTCTGATTTTTGCCTTCTCTAGTAAGGCTTTTGCTATATCTCTCGGTGCTCTTACAGTAGCAATCTGTGTATTGCCGTATGCTCGCCTCAGTGAAAGTACTTCCCAAGTAATATTTTCGCTGCCACCAAAGTGAGATGTTATAGCTACATCAACGTCCTCCTTAGTGGTAATTTCATCAATATCCTTGATTTCTATTATATGTCGATCCGTTAGTGATTTCACGGGTACACGGTCCTCTAGAGAATCGCTTATCATGTTTCTCACCTCCGTGGTTTTGCCGCTACCTTTGTTCAACTGTAGCAATAGATCGCCTTTTTGGGTCTTTCTAATCTTGGTGACGTTTTGGCTAATGCCACTGAGCTTGGGATCCGTTTTTACTTTCCGTAGAATCTCCGCATACGTCGATTTGCCTGTGATTTCAATTATGATGGCATCGGGTTTGGAGCCAGTAACCTTACGGGCCTTGTTATCAGAAATGATTTTCGCTTTGCCCTGGGTTCGTTTCGTTCCGCTATTAATTATCCCTTCGTTTGCTTTGGGCTTTAGGCTTTTTTTGTTTGTTTGCCTGTCCCTTACCTCAGATTCATTCTCCAATGCTTTCCGAGGCTGTCCTTCGCTTAGTTTTCCACGTTGTTCCCTACTTTTAAGCGGGGGCGACGTTTGCGTGGCTGAATTTTTACTGCCGCCTGTGCGTGATACCTCCTCAACTGACTCCTTGTGCAAAACTGCTAGGGAATCAATTAATTCACGCATTGGAGTGTGGATCGAACGCCTTCCTCCACCTATCATTTCTATGATTTATGATGATTTTTTCGCCTAGCTGCATCAGGGCACTTTTCCTATATGTGTTACCATGATTAGATTCGCTCAGTTTTGGCGGTGACGAGTTTGACCTGGCATGTACCGACGTCACTCCCAGTTTTTCGGGTGATCTAGCCATCCGATTGCTCCGTTTGAATGGATCAATATCTGCTTCTTTTCCAGAGGCATCCTCTTGTTCAGCGACCACTCCCGGCGAGGTTACATTTACTGTGCCTCGGGGTGGTGAGCGATCAATACCCATTTCTAGCCACTAAACTCAATCGAGTTTGGTGCTTAAATCAGTGACAATTTAATCAGTAAACTGTTATTCCGTTATCTTTGTTTAAATAAAAAGAAATATTCACAGTACACAAAGAAATTTGAGTACCGTTAGCTTTTTTATTTTGTAAACAAATTTATTTATAGATTTTTCCGCGAATATGACTGCACAGCTTGACTACTCAAGAGAGAATCAATCGATTTAGACATGTATGTCCATGTGTCCGTGTGCCCGTCTGTTGTTGGCACTCTCACGGGCGTAAATTTTGAGATATTGAGCTGAAATTCTGTACAGACACTTTTAGTTTTTGCACGCAGATCGCTATTTAAAACGGGCAAAATCGGTCATGAGCCACGCCCTTCTAGGCGTATTCGTATAACAGACATGCCCACACCCAATAAAAGTGTTTATATCTGCCACAAAAGTTGACCTAGAAACTTAAAATTTGGTCGGTCGGACAATAGACACGCCCACAATTTACAAAAAACCATATTCACCATGAAACTAGAGTTGCATGTTGATACGTAAGACGTACACTATTAGAAGGCGCAACGTACATATATTTGCCACGCCCGCCGTTGTGGAGGTGGAGGGTATTTAAGATTTGGCCTAAGTCAAATTTAGTTTTCTTACGTGTTTTGAAATACTTTTTAAATTTTATTTTATATTAAATGCAACCTTTCTCGTTTTAATTTGAAATTGATTTTGATCTTGCATTATGAAAATAATGATATATATATATATTATGAGATTTTACCTGTGATTGTTATGCACAATTTGTCAATAGCAGGTAATGTTTACATATATATTTATGTAATGTTTATGTACAGGTAATATTTATATAAAATTCAAAAATTACATGAAGAAAATATATAAACCCTTAAAATCATTAATTAATTAATGCTCCATGTCATTCTTCATTGGAAGAAGTTTTTGAAAATTCCGACATTTCTTTTAATCGTAATTTTGAAATAAAGGAAGATTTGCTGTTTAAAACTATTTTATTTACGGTTTTAAAACTTGGGAAGTATCTTGGAATTTTTAAGTGAATAAAATTAACCTACATATATCTAGGTAGTGTTTATAATGTTGTCTCATTCACCGCCAAAAACCAGAAGTGCAACCCAAAGGTTAAAGGAGAGAGAAAATGTTGAAAGTGGTGTGCTGCCATCAAATAATTTAGCTACAACATCACATGTTTTAACTGTACAAAACGCTGATGTGCCAAACGTTCAACAAAGTATGGAAATAGAACAACAAAGTACAGCATCAAATTCTAGCAGTTTGTTGGCTTTGCAACAACAAATAGAAAGCCTTGCTTTACAATTTATCTGGGCAGAATGAAACGCAGTTTGTGGTTATCGAAAAGAAAGTGAAAAATTTATGAAAAGTTTATTGACAAATAAACAAAGGGTTCTAACAAATCTTTTCGTAAATACTAGTACAGTAGTTTTGTAACATAATGTGTCTAATACCCCCACTCGAACAGATTTGTTTTAACCTTTTAATTTGATGTTAACCCCATAGCCGATGAACAAAAAATATGTTTATCTGTAGGAACAGGTTTCGTTAAATTGTCGGCCACCATATTTTGTGTTGCTATGGCTTTGAAACAAACGATGTTATTTTCTTTCTTCTCTCGAACAAAGTGATGACGCACATCAATATGCTTTGTTCTAGCCAAATATTTGCTCGTAGAGGCCAAATGTTGTGCACTGTGATTGTCTGTAAAAACTGCGGTTGGAACATCTTTAAATTCTGGGTTAAGTTCGCTATCTAATCCTCGTAACCAAACAGTCTCCTGAGTTGTTGCAGACAGAGCCATGTATTCAGCTTCTGTAGTAGACAAGGCAATTGTTGGTTGACGTTTTGATGCCCAAGAAATTGCGCCACCTTGAAATAAGCAAACATAACCCGTTACAGAACGCCTCTCATCGATGTCGCTTGCCCAATCTGAATCGGAATATACTTGAAAACTATCGATAGACGACTTTGAATACTTTAATTTAAAATCCTTGGTTCCCTTCAAATAACGAAGAACCCTTTTAACTGCTGACCAATGCTCTTGGCCAAAGTAATTATTAAATTTACTAAGGTTGTTTACTGCGAAACAAATGTCAGGTCTCGTGCATTGAGAAGCAAACATTAGACTACCAATTGCTTGCTGATAAGGTATTCTCTTCATATATTCTTCTTCATCCTTTGTTTTAGAGGCCTTCGGTTTAGATAATTTGACATTAACATCGAATGGCGTTGACACAGGATTACAATTAGTCATGTTGAATCTTTCTAATAAGTCGTTTATATAATTTTCTTGATCTAAATATATATCATCTCCTTTCCGGGTAATTCTTATTTCTAAGCATTTTAGCTTCGCCAATTATTTTCATTTTGAAATCGCTCGTCAATTTGGATATTAATTCATCACGCAAATTTTTATCATTGCTAAATATCAGGATATCGTCTACATATATTGCTGCAAAAGTCATCTTCTCATTTGAATGATTGTAGTAAACACACGTATCCACTTTGGAACGTTTCAAGTTATATGTTCTAAGAGCTGCGTCCAACTTAGTATTCCATACAAGACTTGATTGTTTCAGGCCATATATAGCCTTTTTCAACTTAAGTACTTGTCCATGATTACCAACACGTATGCCCTCGGGCCTTTCAATATATATGTCTTCACTTAAGTCTCCTTGAAGGAAAGCAGTGACTGCATCCATTTGAAATATTTCTAAACCGAACTTGACAGATAAGGCCATTAAGTATCTTACGGAGGTATATCGTACAACAGGTGAAAAAACTTCTTCGTAGTCTATTCCGTGTTTTTGTGCATAACCTTTTGCGACCAAACGTGCCTTATAGCGAACGGTATTCTCTTGCTTCTTTTTAATTTTGAACACCCACTTTGTCTTCACTACGTTTACATTATTCGGTTTAACCACAACTTCCCAAGTTTTATTTTCTGTTAAAGAGTCGATTTCGTTTTTCATTGCTTCCTGCCATTTCCGTTTGTCTGTCCGAGATAATGCATCTTTAACTGTCAAAGGATCTGATGTGATATCAATTTCATCCTGTGTAACTGTGAAAGCTTTTCGGTTGTAAACTATTCGAGGTTTGTTTTTCAATCTTTCACTCCTACGTGGGACCACTACTTCATTTTCGGTACCCCCCACTTCAGAAGTTTCGTCCTCAAATTCATTTAAATCATTCATTTCTCCCCCTTCAGGTTCATTCATTTTTTTTGATGAACATGACATGTAATCATTATCTATTTCAACAACAGGTTGGTCAGTGTGAACTGTAGTTACGTAAGTAGGATTAATTATTTCTTCAGGTTGCATTTGCCCTTTATAGTGAAAGTCATTTTCATGAAAAACAACATCACGGCTAACAAACACATCTTTTCGCTTAAAACTGTACAAACGATAACCTTTAGAAGTTTCTGAGTACCCCACAAAAATTGTTTTTTCTGATTTAAAGTCTAATTTGCGACGTTTTTCTTTGGGAATATGCGACATTGCAGTGCAACCAAAAATATGAAAATAGCTTACATTTGGTTTCTTTCCTCCCCACAATTCTTCAGGGGTTTGATTTAGCCTTTTATGTGGCGATCTATTAATTAAGTAACAAGCGGTATTTACAGCTTCTGCCCAAAAAAACTTAGGCATGTTTGCATCAAACAGCATCGCTCGAGCCTTTTCCAATAAATTACGGTTCATCCTTTCGGCAAGACCGTTTTGTTCAGGCGTGTACGGTACAGTGGTTTGATGTATGATACCATATTTCTTTAGTTCAATTTCCATTGCCTTGTTTACATACTCGGTTCCATTGTCCGTACAAAGAATTTGAATGGAAGCCCCTTTTTGGTTTTCCACTTCTGTTTTGAACTCACGAAAACAATTTAAAACTTCATTTTTATGTTTAATGAAATATACATACGCTTTTCGGGTAAAATCATCTATAAAAGTGACGAAATAAAGACTTCCTTTTATTGATTTTACCTCCATCGGTCCACATACATCTGAATGGATTACGTGGAGCGGTTTTGAAGACCTGGAACCTTCTTTGGGGAAGCTTTTTCTGTGTTGTTTAGCTATATCGCATACTTGACAAGATAATGTATTTTCTCCTTTTGTACTGATACCATTCACAAGACCATTTTCAAGTAATTTAATATTCTCTGTTCCTAAGTGTCCATAACGACGATGCCAAAGATTATGATTATTACTTTGTCCAATGTAAGCTTGTTTAGTATCAATATTCAGTTTGTACAGCCCATTTACAATAGACGCGGTAGCAATCATTTCATCTTGAGAATTCCTTATTTGACATCCTTGTTTGTTGAACACTACTGTATTATTTTTGTTAACAATTTTGGCAATGGATAACAAGTTCACACCCAAGTCTGGTACATATAAAACTTCATGCACTTGTATTTTTCTGGAACCTCCTGGAGTACTACAGCTGAGTTTAACTTCGCCTTTTTTGTCCGCTTTCATTGTTGCATTATTTGCTGTCTTTATTTCACCGTCGAACATTTCATCATTCGTTAAGTACGATAAATCTGATGTCATGTGGTCTGTAGCTCCACTATCAATGTACCACTCTTTAGAAAACTTTTGAGAACGATATGCAGCAAACATTGAATCACCATGGTACTTTGCAGATTTGTTTTTAGGTTTGGAGGGACAATGAGAAGCAAAATGTCCAACACCCTCGCAATTAAAACAACGAACGTTTTCCTTTTTAAAATTTCTTTTGTTTTTCGGCATACTAGGCTGATGGGCTTTATGATGATGCGACTTTTTGGAAATTAAAGCAGAATTCACATGTGGCTCAATTTTCACATCTTGAAGAAGTTTCATTTTTATTTGGTCAGCGGAAATTGGTTTACCATTGCTCCCAATACTCATTATCATTGGTTTATATTGATCTGGTAGACCCTTTAATAGTAGGCTGCCAATCCATTCATCGTTTACAACAAAACCAATTTCGTTTAACTTTTGTGCAGTTGATATGATTTGGTTCACATAATCTTCTATAGATGAACACTCCAACAATTGAACAGAACACAACTTTTGCAACAAGCCAATCCTTCTGTCCAAGCCACTATCTTGAAAGAGATTCTTTAAAGCTGTTCTTTTGCGGATTTGGCATCTCTAACATGCACGTACAGACTCTTATCTAAAGCCATTACCATTCTGCAGCGGGCATTTTTGTCTTTTACAGCATCTATCTGTGCACCTTCTTCTGGTTCCACGCACTTCCAGGAATCGTCTAATTCCAATTGTGTCTTCATGGCAAAACTCCATGTCGACCAGTTTTCTGAGCCGATAAGTTTCTCTATATGGTTTACCGTTGTAACCGAATTCATGACTCTTTATTTTAAACTCACAAGCAGTCTGGGCCTATAACCTCTGGGCAGAATGAAACGCAGTTTGTGGTTATCGAAAAGAAAGTGAAAAATTTATGAAAAGTTTATTGACAAATAAACAAAGGGTTCTAACAAATCTTTTCGTAAATACTAGTACAGTAGTTTTGTAACATAATGTGTCTAATAATTTAAAAACACCCAAGACGCTTTAACAGCTGCATTACAGTGTAGTGTTGCTCCAGCAGCGCAGTCCCCGTCGGCATACGATGCAGGTATTGCAAACGCAACGAACATGTCATTGTACGATGAACATAAATGGAGCTAACGTACCTCAGCCGCCATTTTGTTATGAAGAAAGTGGTAATAGTATATTATACAACGAAAGTATTAGACCTAATAATACAGAATCTATGAGTGGCGATATACAAGAAAATATTTGTAATAATGCCTTTATGTATGGCTATTCAAAAAAAAAAATGTAGGTTTGCCAGCCTTTGATGGATCAGCAGAAGATTGGCCAATGTTTTCAACAGTCTTAAAGCAATCAACGGAATTTTATAAATATAATAATTATAAAAATTGTCAACGGGTACAAAAGTCACTTAAAGGTGATGCCAGAGAAACAGTAAAATCGTTTTTAACACATCCAGATAACATCGGTAATTATGGAACAATTATATTTTCTTTATGGTTGTTGATACGCAGCCAGTTAATGTAAATTCGTAAGGTGGCTGCAACAGGAGAAAATAAATTTCATAGATTTGTTCCATTTGCAAGTAAATGTAGAAACCTTGTGCCTTTCTACAAACAGTCAACGCAGAACAACACTTGTCAAATCCAACTCTTTTAGAACAATTATCGGCAAATTACCTAATATTAAGAAAAAACGCATTTTAGCCAATGGGTGAATGATATAGCCATTTACGTGAATATTGCCACAAGCGATAGTGTCGAGAAATTGTATCAAAGAAAAAAATAGTTTTACATGCAACAAATTCACAAAGTGGTTGCCAAACTTGTTATGGAAATTGTGCATGTATCACAGTTTGTAAAAAGTTTTTGTCTCTTGACATACCTGCACGTTGGAACGAAGTTAAAAATAAGCTCATGTGTTTCTGCTGCCTCAGAGCAGGCCTTGGTGTGAGAAATTGCCGCCATCGTAAGAAATGTAAAGATAATGAATGTCATAAATATCATCATGAAGCCTATCCTATCGCTAAGCTTAACACATATGATACTGTATCAGGTACGTCGGGGGCAATTTTAAGTTGCGTTGAACATAAGGCCAAAGATACCAATGTTATATTCCGTGTTGTAGCAGTAACTTTGTATGGTCCAAAAGGACAAGTTAATACTTATGCTCTGTTAGATGAAGTCCTCAATGTCAATGGTAGATAATAAAATAATGAACGAGGCATACATGGTAAAAAAGGTACCCTTAATATTCAATGGTATGCCGGCAAAACTTCTAATGAAAATGCAACTCTAGTTAATTTCCATATAAGTGGCTTAAACAAGAGAAAACGTTACTCATTAGATAACGTTTATGGCATAAACAATTTAGACTTGCCTACTTTAACACTAGTATGTTTAATGCACAAAACATACCTTTACTTAAATATGATAATGTCAAGCCTAAGTTGTTAATTGGTTTGGATCATTGCCACTTGGGATTGCCTGAAGAAATAATACCGCTTTCTAATGATGGTCCATATGCTGTTAATACGCCATTAGGGTAGTATTTGGTAAAATACAAGGTAACGAAAGCAATAATATTAAAGAAGAAACATGTTTGTTAGCGTCTTGTCTATGTAACAAGGATTTACATGAAAAGGTTGCACAATATTTTGAAGTAGACAATTTCGGTGTAAAAGCTGCCCCTCCATTGAAATCAGAAGCCGACGCCAACGGCATGAAATCTTAAAGAAAACAACTGCGAAAATGAATGCCAAGATATTCATTATCCATATTCATTATTCATTATTGAATGCGAATGAAATAGAATAGGCTGAACAAATTATTTGTAAAATTGTACAGTATGAATCATTTGGTCCAGAAATTGAGAAAAGACGCAACAAAAACAATTTAAATAACGATTTTCGAATTATCATCATACATAGATGAGAAAGGCAGTGTAAGAATTTACAGTCGTGTGGATGCAGCTCGTTATTTACCAATGAGTGCCAAGCGTCCGATCATCCTATTTCCGGATCATTATGTATCAACTCTGATTGTTAAGTCATACCACATTATGATGAAACATTAAAATGTGGAAGCATCTGAAAATTTTTGGATAATACGTTTAAAAGAGCGTGGTAATAAATTGTCAAGTATGCCGTATAAACAAAGCAAAGCCCACAAATCCCATGATGGGATCTTTACCAGAAAAATTCCTACTTCCATATCTTAGGCCATTCACATATACAGGTTTAGACTATTTTGGGCCTCTAACTATAACTAATGGTAGACGTATTGAGAAACGTTGGGTGGCATTATTTACACGCTTAACAGTACGTGCAGTACATTTAGAATTGGCTCATGATTTGTGCACCGATGCATGTATATTAGCAATAAGAAATTTTATAAATAGACGTGAACTTCCATTTAAAATTTTCAGCGATAACGATAAAAACTTTGTTGGTGTCAACAATGAGGCAAAAAACTTTACTGAAGTATTTGACTGCAATGCTGTATAAGAAGAGTTATCTAACAAACGAATACAGTGTCCTTAGTTGTCCTTACGGAACGGATGGTACAAGCTGTAAAATGAGCGTTGAAATATACCTTATGTGAAGAATCGCCTCGTGAGCGCCCTATTAGAAGTAGAAAACATTGTTAATTCTCGCTCTTTGACACATTTGCTTATCACGCATGAGGAAGAGGATCTGTTAACGCCTAACCATTTTTTGCTTGGTTCAGCCAATACGGCTCAAACAACAATTCGTGACGAGGCAGATAAACCAATTGTATCAAAAAAGCAATGGAGAATAAGCCTTTAATTACGGGATCGTTTTTGGAAGCGTTGGATTAATGAATATCTGCCAACATTGACGAGACGAACTAAGTGGTGTCAAAGACAGAAACCTGTTGCTGTAGATGATAACATGTTTAAAACATCAATTTCAATTTTGATTTTTTCAATTTCAATTTGGTTTTCTCAATTCCAAACTTCACTTTCCCAATTCCAATTTGGATAAAACTTAAATTTCTCAATTTCAATTTGGTTTTCTCAATTTGAATTTGGAAGTTTCCAATTTGAATTTGGTTCAATTTTGTTTTCTCAATTTCAATTTGGTTTTCTCAATTTGAGTTTTGATTTCTCAATTTAAAACTTTAGTTTCCCAATTTAAATTTGCAAATTCTCAATTATAATTTGGAAGTTCACAATTTAACCTTAAAATGGTGTAAACTAAACACAAAGGCATTATTTCGAAATATAAAAAATTAACTTGCGCTATGGAAATTAAAAAAAAAAAAAATAGTCTAAAAACACTATACCTTTGAAACAAATTTCGAAATATGAATAGTCTTTTTCAAGTTTGTGAGGAAAATTGTGGTTTTCGTTCTACATGTTTGTAAAAAACAATAAAATATAATACTCGCAATCAAACAAAAAAAAAGTAAAATATTTTTGTTCGCCTTTTCCGTTTTTGAAAGTCAAAAATGTCTGTTGTTTTGCAATCTTATCTCGAAAATTGCATATTAATTGTGGTCTAAAAGAATCTTAATCTTTTGTATAACGAATTGACTCGTAAAAACATTTAAAAATAAATCGGACATAATATCCATTTGTGCTGTATTGATCGTATATGCGTACGTTTGCTACTTTGAATTTTTGCAAGCACATTGAGCATTTTAACAAGGACCTTTTTTTAAAATCCTTTGTAAGTAGAGCTGTCCTCACAGCTCCAACTTAATAAATTGTTTTCTACCGTTCGACGCGTTTATTACAAGACATATCAAGGGTGTTTATGTATTTTTCATTCTCTGGAATAAAATAACTGTTTCAAAAAGGTGAGTATTACGTTACATTTTATAAAATATAAAAACAAATGTTTTATATGTAAGGATAAATAGAATTATTATAGTAAAGAAGACAAAGGGAGGTGGGTTTTACTTATACGAGATTTTATTTTAACACGTACATCTTTCTGCATTTTGCATGGAGTTAATTAAGAAGCATGATGAATCTTAGCATAAGCCTAGGGTATATTAATATTATACTGATTCCAAATTTTTTACAAAATAACTTTCATCTAGAAACATTTTGAATAATAGGTAAAATTTCTTTCAAATAGGAATACACCTTTTTTATAAATATTGTGCTCTCCTAATAAATATTAGATAACTTTCGAAAATTCTTCCGACATTCTTTGCTTTCAGTTAAATTTATGCTAAGGTAGATGATTTATATAAATGAGGAAACATAATAAACACAAAATTTTGACATGAAAAAGAGGGCTGGAAGATAAGGTGCTCCCATTCGCGTTTTAGTACTCTACAGCAATACAGAACGATCCCCTGAGCGCATTCAAATAAAAAAAATTCATACATATATATTTTGCTTTTTTCGATAATTATTTTTTTCTCTAATGTCAAAAGCCCTGAAGCGCATGTAAAAAGTAGAGCATATATATATTATAATCAAATGGGCCCTTCGCTTCGTCTTTATAATATAAATTCATATTAACTAATTTTTAATTTTTGTGATGCGACAAATATTTTAGAATAGCTAACTAGAGCGTTAACCATATTAAAATTTTAATAATCTGGCAACACATTATAATTTTGACATATTAAATTTTTCGTTGTGAAAATCTGGAGAAGTTGGCGCATTCGGGTTTTAAACGAATTTTAATCGTTTTGGAGAGTGGTCGGGAGTTGCAGTGCACTGCAGATCACATTTATTTTGTGAAATAAAAAAATTATAAAAAAAAAATTTAAAAAAAAAATCAAAAAATATAAAAAATCAACAAAAAAAAGTGTAAAAAGTAGCGAAGCGAATGTTAGAAAAACGTAAGTTCATATCTATATATATAAATAAAACGTTTTCTTTATGATAAAATAATAGGAAAAAAATTGAAAACGTGGTACTTTTTAAATAGGATTAGGAGGCGATACGTTTTTACCTATGTGTTAGAAAGAGGTGAATATAATAAAATTATTTTCAAAGATTAATTATAATTTCATTAGGAAAAAATATTTTCAAAAGTCTTAGTGTTTTTTTAAGAATTATGTCGCGTTGCTCAATAAATAGTCACCGAGTAAGACTCTTAAAGTGATAAATAGGCGATTTGTTTAAGGTTAAGGGTTGCAGTGACACTTATTGTTGTTTAATGCATTATTCTTAAAACACGTTTTCTTATATATGGAGTGTATTTTCTCTTGTTTCTTTGCAGTTTCTTTTAAGTTTTTCCTTTGAGTAGACTTTTAATATTTCTCATAAAAAGAGCTATAAATTAAATATATCAAAAAATAAGTTTTGTGAGCTTGTATGCTCTTATTAAAATCGTCGCATTAAATACATTTGTAAAAAAGAAATCCAAAATGAACTCCGGAGGACCAAATTATCAAATGGCTTCCCTCTACGTGGGAGATTTACACCAAGATATTAATGAAGCCGGACTTTTTGAAAAATTTTCTCATGCGGGACCAGTGTTGTCAATACGTGTTTGCCGCGATGTCATAACTCGTCGCTCGTTAGGTTATGCATATGTTAATTTCCAGCAGCCAGCGGATGGTAAGTTTTTTACGTTTAGAATTTTTTAAGAATCTAATCTAAGCATTCTAAGTGTCTTGTGTACGACAACCAATGGACCTTTATAACGGGAGAGATTTTACATTTATTTTTTTTTAATCGGTACGGTAAAGAGTTTTTTTTATTAACATTTATTGGAAATCTATCCAATTAATTACGTGGAAAATAAAACAGTTGATTTAATTTATTTTAGTAAAATCTAACGTTTTTTGCCTGGTAGAAAATTACATATCTAATAATACAATTTATTCAAAGATCATTATATATTACATATCCATAAATAAATATAAAATGGGCTTGATTCGATGATATTTATTTGGGTGTGTGTGTGTGTTTTTGCAGTAGAAGGAACGCATTTAAAGCCGGTCGTGCGGGACTTTAACCCGCTAAAACCACTTTTGCGTCAGTTCGCTTTTCCCTGCGGTTCTACCGTGAGGTATTCAGAACTACCGACGACAGCCACGCTTGCACAGATCTTATAGCAGCGTTGGCTTCTCTTTCGATCTCATCAATATATTTACCGACTATAACAATAGCGATGTCGTCCGCATAGCCTATAATTTGAGTATTAGGCGGCACGTTTATCCTAAATACTCCACCGTACATGATGTTCCATAGCAGTGGCCCCAAGATAGATCCTTGAGGAACTCCTCCTGTTGTAGGTTTTTCTACCCTCCTGTTTTTTTTTTTTTTTTAACGAAGGGAAAAGCTTTGAAAGCCCAGTCAGTGTGGGACTCTCACCCACTAAAACCCCTTCAACATCCGACGGCAGATCTCCTGGGACTACCGTTAAGTATTACGTCAGGAGAACCGTCTGAGACTTAGCTCAAATCGTGCGTATCATGTCAGTCGTTCTCCGTCCGTTAATAGATATTCTATAATAATATAATGTAGTAATATGCTATAATACTATAATATTCAATAATAGTAGAACATACGTATCAATGAATGTTAGTTTGTGATCAGAGAGCTCTAAATCGATTTAATCATGTCCTCCTATGTGTATGTGCTTGTCTAAGCTGCAGGTCGAAATTTTGGAGGCATTCTGCTGAAACCTCGTACAAGGATTAAAAGGAACCCTACTGAAATGTATCGCGTTTGAACTTGGGCGAAACTGTATACTTCCTAATATGTTTTGCAAGACTTTAGGTAATCAAACGATGCAGTCGTAAAATATTATCTCGCAGGAGGAGATTCGCCGTTACGCGTGTTTGAGTCCCTGGATTGTTGTTCCAGTCTCCGTAGCACTGTTAGTACAAATACTGCTATGTCGCTGGTCGTTTGCCAGTTTTGCGCGTTCTCTGTCATAAATTTAATTGTATTTTCCACTGTAGGCATTGGGGAAGTCTTGTCTCTGAAGCGCCTGCAATAATAAAAGACATGTTCTACAGTCTTCTCATCGTCGCAAGATGGGCACAGAGAAGACGTGCATCTTCCAATCTTGTGTAAGTAGTTCCTGTAAACTCCATGACCGGATAAGAACTGCGTGATGTAAAAATTTACCTCCCCGAGGTTCCTTTTTATCCATGTATCTATCTATACTTGGCAGCAACTTGTAAGTCCACCTTCCTTTAGTTAACGTATCCCATCTATTCTGCCACTGGTTTAGAGAATTTTGACGCTCTTCTTTCTTAATGAATTTCACCTGTTGGTAAGCGTTAGCCTTTCTTGTAAAGATGCACCCTCCTGTGTGTGTGTGTGTGTGTGTGTGTGTGCGCAAAATTTGAAACAGTGTTCTTAAACGATACAGCCTGATGGTACTCCCTGAAGATTAGTATTGAAATTACATTAATTGGTTAAACTCAACTACACGTCTACAGTTCATAATAAACCCATTTTTCGAATAATTTTTCCAAATTCGTAAATTTTAAGTGCCACCACTTTATCAGTTTTGCAACTTATACACATTAGTTGATTGAATTTCAATAATCTTCAATCGGCTAAGATTCATTGTTGCTAAATCATAGTCCAAAACTCAACTTACCATGTTATGTTTATGCGTATCTCCCCTCGAGATAAAGCCAAAATATAACAGAAGTAGAAGAGTTAAATTTTTCACTAATTACATAGAGCAATAAAAGTACAAAATTTGTTTGGAGCCAAGGATTTGATTTTTGATGCGTTTATGCGGCGCTGAATCAAAATATAGTCTGTTTTTCTCAGATTATCTTTTGTTAGCCTTATGACTTGAAAGTTTTTGGGCTAAAATCACACTTTTCGGGATTTGATTTAAGGATCAAGACACTAAATTTATTACGGTCAGATATATTTTTTTTTGTTTCCTGAATAATTTTGAAATAAATTTGAGAAATCTTAAAACAGGGGGGGGGGGGGGGGGGGAGAGTGAATATTTTGATTTAGCGCCACATATATGCATCAAATATGAAATACTTGACACCAAACAAATTTTGTAATTTTGCTAATATTGTTTATATCGTGTAATATGGAATATATTATATAATAAAAAGTTTACTTAAAATGTTGTAAATTTTTCTCAATTTAAGCTGAACGTGCTCTAGATACTATGAATTTTGACTTGATACGAAATAAACCGATACGCATTATGTGGTCGCAGCGTGATCCCTCATTGCGTCGTTCCGGTATTGGAAATGTCTTTATTAAAAATCTAGACAAAACTATTGACAATAAAGCTATTTATGATACATTTTCGGCATTCGGCAACATACTGAGTTGCAAGGTAGCTACGGATGACAAAGGTACCTCTAAGGGCTACGGTTTTGTACATTTCGAAACTGAAGAAGCGGCCAATAGCGCTATTGAAAAAGTGAATGGTATGTTACTCAATGGTAAGAAAGTCTATGTCGGCAAATTTATACCGCGTAAGGAACGTGAAAAAGATTTGGGCGAAAAGGCCAAATTATTTACTAACGTATATGTGAAAAATTTCGGTGATGATGTGGATGATGAAAAATTGAAGGAAATGTTTGAACCGTATGGCAAAATAACTAGCTACAAAGTTATGATCAAGGATGATGGAAAGAGTAAATGTTTCGGTTTTGTAGCGTTCGAGACTACTGAGGCTGCTGAAGCAGCTGTACAGGCACTAAATGGTAAAGATTTGGGTGAAGGCAAAGCCTTATACGTGGCTCGAGCTCAAAAGAAAGCTGAGCGGCAACAGGAGCTTAAGCGCAAATTTGAGGAATTGAAGAAGAAACGCCAGGAATCTGTTTACGGTGTTAATTTATATGTGAAAAATCTGGATGACACTATTGATGATGAGCATCTACGAAAAGCATTTTCCATGTATGGTACAATTACATCGGCTAAAGTGATGACTGATGAAGATGGTCGCTCCAAAGGATTTGGTTTTGTATGTTTTGTGGCACAGCCTGAAGCCACTTGTGCTGTTACCGAAATGAATGGACGTGTCGTTGGTTCGAAACCCTTGTATGTGGCCTTGGCTCAACGCAAAGAAGACCGTAAAGCACATTTGGCTTCGCAATACATGCGACATATGGCTGGTATGCGTATGCAACAAATTGGACAAATGTTTCAGCCTAACACACCTGGTAATTTCTTTGTGCCCACCATGGGCCCGGGACAACGTTTCTTTGGTCCTCAAGTACCGACCGCCATGCGTAATACTCCACGTTGGGCGGCTCAGGTGCCAAGACCTTCTGCTGGAGTTCAAGGTATTGCGCAGGGTGCTACTGCAGGAGGCGGGTTTCAGAATGCTGCTATGGCAACTACTGGTGCCACTTCATACCGTCCACCAAATGCCTCCGCTGCAACTCGAGGTCAGGCTCCAGCAGTGCAGGGTGCTCATGTTGCTGTTACTGCAAATAGCATGCGTAATACCGGTGCACGAGCCATTACAGGCCAGCAAGCTATTCCACCAGTCAATATGCCCATGGCTGGAGCACCAATACCGGCTGCCGCCGCTGCAGCCTCTGTTCAACAAAGGCCAGCTAATTATAAATACAATACTAATGTTCGCAATCCGACTGTACAGCAAGTACCAGCACCACAACCCATTAAACAACACAATCAGAAGGGTAATGTTTAACTGATTAATATATATTTATATGTATATATCAGTGATAATTTAAAAATGTTAGGTGTGAAAGGTTTTTCTTAACTTTTCTCACGTATCTGAACCAATAATAAGTAATACACCTAATTCTCTTTTGCACGATAGATACGTTCCCAAAAAATTCGTGTAAAAAAAGGATATTGGCCAAATAGAATAGATTGATTCCAGACCTAAAAAAAAATTGAAAATCGTGTTAAAACAATTCTTCGTATAAAAAGATAATTTTTTTTTTCGCTTTAAGTCGTGTTAAATTAAATTCGTGTAAACAAAATCGTGTAAAAAGAGAATTACATGTATATACTTTAGGAATATTATGGATTAGGCTGTATAAATTTTTTTTGGACAATTGTGGGAAAATTCCACTATAAGATAATAAATATTTTCTGTTAACCACACCCACAAATCTGTCTACGAAAAAAACGTGCGTTTTCCTTATAAAGGGCAAAACAAAGCAGGCATTAAAAAGCCTACTAGTAATTAATAATTAAATATAAAAACTTCCTAATGAACTATTTTTTTAACTTTCCATTTTAGGCTCCGAGAAGCTATTAACATCCCTGTTGGCCAATGCCAATCCCCAGGAACAGAAGCAAATTTTAGGTGAACGCTTATATCCCATTATTGAACGGGCTCACCCTAACATGGCTGGTAAAATTACTGGCATGTTGCTGGAGATTGAAAATTCAGAATTATTACACATGATTGAAGATCAGGAGGCTCTCAAGGCTAAGGTAGAAGAAGCTGTTGCAGTTTTGCATATGCATCGCGTCACTGAGCCCCCCAGCTAAGCAAAGGAAAAACCATGTAGAAACCAAAAATAAAAATATATAATAAAAAAAAAAAAAACAGAAACTAACAAAAAAATTTGCAGCGAACACTAATTCTTCTATAAATCAACAACTCAACGTTCGATATAAACAAAAAAAAAAATGTAATAGAACTATACTCTCGCAGTCTATTTGTGAACACTACCAATTCGTAAATGCTAAATTTTGAATTTTTTTTAAACATATTTTTCAGTTACTATCCTTGAACATGAATTAACTTGTCAAGAAGGAATTTAAATGAATTATCACGTTGTGTTTTGCTAAGCTTCAATCAAAATCGCCTTATGATGAAAAAGAAGAATAAAAACAGCACACGTGGCAGCTAAAAAATTTTATTTGGCAAGTTTTTTGGTTTCTTTAAAAACATTGTTTCTTGTGAATGTGTTTCAACATAAGTTTGCCTCTACAAAATTTTAAACATATTCCTTTGTTTATTTTTTTGTGTCTCAATCCTTGAATAAAAATTCGCTTTTTTTGGATTTCGATTTCACACGTGCTGCGTTTCTACTGCTGAGTCTAATAATCATCGATTTATACTTAGAACATAAAACATAATAACAATCCTAAGTAAAGGGTAAACTAATAAAAATAGTGTTTTAAACAGAAAATATAATATTTAAATAAAAATTAAAACATTATTTTAAAAAAACGTCAAAATAACAAAAATCAGCTGTAATGATATCCGCTTGCGTTTGTTTGCCTAAACAATGTGGTATCATTGCAATAAAAATGGAAAACTTAAAATAATCAAAAATTTATAAAAATCACCAAACCGAAAAATTCTTAAAAAAATCCGTAAAATTTACAAAAAATTGAGAATAAAAAAATACTAAAATAGTTGTACACATCAACACGATACAGTAGTTTTATAATTATTTTTTAGCTTATAAAAAATCTCTCAAACAAGACGAATTCATTAAGTTTTAGGTGTTTGTGGAGCGCAGAATGTTCTCTACTTCATTAGAGGGGTTTTTTATTTTTTGTTCATCATCCCCGTGTTGATATGTAAAATTCTAGATAAAAATGAATTTATGAATGATTCAAATGATTTTCAATTTTATATATGATTTAATTTTTTATTGCTGTGTAGCCTTTATCAACAATAGAGAAACAAAGACGACTGGTTGTAACGTTTGTGGGTATCTTTTTTTTCACGAATATGCATTAAATTTTTTAATATTTTATGCCTACAATTAATTTTCTTCATCAAAAAATGTATTGTATCTGAACCTATGCCGAAATGGAACTTCGGTTATTACTTTCGAAAAATTTTATTTTAGATAATTGTGTAGATTACATTTTATACATAGGTTCAGATACTAAATTACTGTGGTTACACCCACCATCATCATCATTTAATCATCGAATGAGGACTGCACCTGAGAGTCTCATAAATGCTGGTTGATGTTAAAATTTTAAATTGGCCAAAAACGGTCGAGTAACGGTTACTCAGACTATAATTAATAAACAATGTTCACTTAAAAAGTTTTTTTTAAGTAAAGGCAAGGCCAAGCCGATCAAAGAATCTCGAAAAGCTACAAAAATTTGATGGGCTGCCCATTTTCTTAGAAAATTACCCTCATATTTCTTGTTTATTAACTAAACTAATAATATACTTCATTTGAAAGCTGAATTAATTTACACGCTTCCACAAAAAGTTTGAACAAAATCGGTGCAGCCGTTTCCAAGTTATAAGACTTTAAAAAATATAATCAAGATTTGCTTACTGAGCAATTCTGGACGTCTAGTATTTTGCTAACATTTTTATATTTGCATCATTTTCAAAATTACGACCACAAAAATAAAGGTGAACTTGCATGGCTTATAACTAGAAAACTACTACTCCGATTTTGGTCAAATTTTTTGCAAACGTTTGGAAATTTCTGTAGCTTTGCAGGGATTGGGCACTGCCTATTTTCTTAGAAAATGAGTTTTTTTTAAATATTTTTCGTTTATTAACTAAGTGGGTGGTACAACGCCCACGTAATATACAAATGGTTGTACCGTTCCTGTTAACAATAGATACCCGAGAATTTGCGAGATTTCCTTTTGTTAATTTATTTTCAATTTCTATTGAACTATTTTCCCATTTTAGTTCACTTTTTTCTTTTCAATAAAGAAGGGAAAGAAAGAAAATTAAGCAAATATATTAGTGACGATATATTTTATGAACTATAACATTAAAATATAAATAAAAATAAATCATTAAAAAAACAATTTAGCAATTACTAGTTCAACCACTTCAAAAGAACTATTTCGATACAACTCTAAAAATTACCACACAATAAAGTTAAAGAACTGAATTTCTTTGTGATATGTATGTTAGTCTATTGTTTACATCCTGCATTACATATTTGTTGTTTATAATTCCTAAGCAGACATCAAATTACTTGCAGTATAAATAAAGAATTTCTGGGCAGAATGAAACGCAGTTTGTGGTTATCGAAAAGAAAGTGAAAAATTTATTGACAAGTTTATTGACAAATAAGCAAAGGGTTCTAACAAATCTTTTCGTAAATACTAGTACAGTAGTTTTGTAACATAATGTGTCTAATACCCCCACTCGAACAGATTTGTTTTAACCTTTTAATTTGATGTTAACCCCATAGCCGATGAACAAAAAATATGTTTATCTGTAGGAACAGGTTTCGTTAAATTGTCGGCCACCATATTTTGTGTTGCTATGGCTTTGAAACAAACGATGTTATTTTCTTTCTTCTCTCGAACAAAGTGATGACGTACATCAATATGCTTTGTTCTAGCCAAATATTTGCTCGTAGAGGCCAAATGTTGTGCACTATGATTGTCTGTAAAAACTGCGGTTGGAACATCTTTAAATTCTGGGTTAAGTTCGCTATCTAATCCTCGTAACCAAACAGTCTCCTGAGTTGTTGCAGACAGAGCCATGTATTCAGCTTCTGTAGTAGACAAGGCAATTGTTGGTTGACGTTTTGATGCCCAAGAAATTGCGCCACCTTGAAGTAAGCAAACATAACCCGTTACGGAACGCCTCTCATCGATGTCGCTTGCCCAATCTGAATCGGAATATACTTGAAAACTACCGATAGACGACTTTGAATACTTTAATTTAAAATCCTTGGTTCCTTTCAAATAACGAAGAACCCTTTTAACTGCTGACCAATGCTCTTGGCCAAAGTAATTATTAAATTTACTAAGGTTGTTTACTGCGAAACAAATGTCAGGTCTCGTGCATTGAGAAGCAAACATTAGACTACCAATTGCTTGCTGATAAGGTATTCTCTTCATATATTCTTCTTCATCCTTTGTTTTAGAGGCCTTCGGTTTAGATAATTTGACATTAACATCGAATGGCGTTGACACAGGATTACAATTAGTCATGTTGAATCTTTCTAATAAGTCGTTTATATAATTTTCTTGATCTAAATATATATCATCTCCTTTCCGGGTAATTCTTATTCCTAAGCATTGTTTAGCTTCGCCAATTATTTTCATTTTGAAATCGCTCATCAATTTGGATATTAATTCATCACGAAAATTTTTATCATTGCTAAATATCAGGATATCGTCTACATATATTGCTACAAAAGTCATCTTCTCATTTGAATGATTGTAGTAAACACACGTATCCACTTTGGAACGTTTCAAGTTATATGTTCTAAGAGCTCCGTCCAACTTAGTATTCCATACAAGACTTGATTGTTTCAGGCCAGATATTTTAAAAAGTTCGGATTCAAGCGTACTATTGGCGCAATTGATTGCACACATGTTGCAATAGTATGTCCAAAAAATGCAGTTGGGGCACCTTCAAGTTTGTATATTAATAGAAAAGGATATTATAGAATCAACGTTGAAGCAAGTAGAAAAAATCTCACATAGTGATTTGGAAAATGTACATCCAGAAATTCAATGGTCGTTTATTACACCGGCTGCACCACACATGGGTGGTGCATGGGAACGTATGATACGTTCAACTAAATCAATTTTGATGGATATTTTACCACAACATATTTTGCGTGAAGAAGTTTTGAAAGCGGCCATGGCAGATGTTGAGAATATTTTAAATATGCGGCCACTCATGTACGTTCCGTTAGAATCACCTGAAAGCGAGGCTCACCCCGAATCATTTTCTTTTGGGTTCATCAAATGGAATTCGTGAAAAAGGGGAGATGAACAGTTCTGGGGTAGCGCTCAGCAAAAATTTCCACTTAGGTGGACAGGTAGCTGATCGGTTTTGGAAAAGGTGGGTCCGTGAATATTTGCCAAATTTAACAAAACGTACCAAGTGGTTTCAAACAGACAACAAACTTCTCGCTGTAAATGATATTGTCATTATTGTAGACGACACTGCAAAACGTAATACATGGATGAAAGGAAGAATCATAAATGTTATTTTGGGCAAAGACAATAAAATTCGCAGTGCTGTAATACAAACAAAGAATGGTTATATGACTCGTCCTACAGTGAAACTTGCAAGAATGGATATACAAAAGAGTCAACACTCCGGCGATGAGTAGTGTTTACGAAGGCGGGAGTGTTGGCAACCCTAATAACTAAGAAGAAAAATCAAAAAGAACGAAAGAAAAACGGAAAGTCATTATATAACATTGTTAATAATTGAGAAAACGTTCTCGAAGATTATTGAATAATTTTGTACGAAACTTAATTAAATTGAAATACAAATAAAATTTTAGCTGTTTTTGGCTCTATAATTTTGAAAGAATTGAATTAGATTACAAAAACGTTTGAAAGGCGCAGCATTAGAGGCCGTACGTGGCAAATTAATGACACCGGCAACTGTACCGCTAGCCATTAGAACGTTGCGAATGTTATTTAGTCGTCCTGATGTTGTACATGATTCTCTTCAACGCAAATTGCGCCAAGCGCCACCTGTACGAACTGATAAACTCGATACGCTAATTAATGTTTCATTAGCAGTACAAAATTATACGTCAACAACGACGGCTATTGGTTTGAGAGAATGTTTAAATGATCCGATTTTGTTATTTGAACTAGTAAACAAGTTGACTGGTCAGTTGAAATTAAGTTGGGTCAGCATCGCGAGTCTTTGCATAGGGTGGATGTTGCAGCTTTTGATGAATGGCTTTTTAATTTAGCGTCATGTGCTTTTTATGTTACACGTTTTATTGCAAATAGCACTAGTAGAGAACGAGTACTTGTTCATAATGAAAATTTTAATCAACAAGTACCTCGTTGCGCAAAATGTTTTCAACTTCATCAGCTTCAAGTGTGCAATGAATTTCTTGCTATGTCTATTAATGAACATTGGCAATTTGTTAAAGAAAAACAATTGAGCTTGTGCTGTTTCAAAAATCATATGATTCGACGATGTCGTAAAAAACGTCAATGTGGTGTGGATGAATGTAAAGCTCATATTCTGATTGGTTTAGATAATGTTAAAATTGGTGCACCGTTAGAAATACGAGAAGTAGATGGTGAAGGCTTAATAGCTGCACACAGTCGTATTGGTTGGTCTATGTATGTGCGTGAATATGACACAGACGTATCTAAATATTTTGTAATCATGTGTGTGCGTGAGTGCATGACTAAATTAGATGAATTAATGCGTCATTATTTTTCGGTGGAATCAGTAGGTGTTAATAATTCTGTAGCGTCGGTTATATCTAAAGAAAATGAACGCGTATTACAAATAATGGAACAAACAACGAAATTCTTAGTAAACGAAAAGCGATGGGAGGAAGGTCTGTTATAGAAATACGATAATATAAGTTTACCAGATTCTTTGCAGATGGCATACAGACGTCTTTTATGTTTAGAACGAAAAATGGATTTTATGTTTAGAACGAAAAATGGAAAAATGGATGGACATGCGAGAGTTTTTAATTAACAAAATACAAGGGTACGTTCTTAAACGTTATGTGCGTAATTGTCAACAAATGAAATATGTAGTGGTTGCAAAGCTTGGTATATTCCTATTTTTACTGTTTTCAACACTTCAAAATCAGACTCGTTTAGGATGCAGCTGCTAAAGTTAATGATACTTGTTTAAATTCAGTATTGATGAAAGGGCCTGATTTGTTAAAATCGTTTGTTGGAATTCTTATAAGATTTAGAGAGGGACCGATGCAATATGTGGTGATATTCATGAAATGTTTCACCAAATTCGTGTAAAAAAAATGATCAGGCAGCGCAGCAGTTCTTATGGCGTGATGGGATGTTGGAAAACTGTGTCCGATGAATTAGTGTTTTTATTAAAATTTACAGATTTAATGCGAAATAAATTTGCACCCAAAAGGCAAATTCTACGAGTTCTAATGACGATTTTTGATCCCTTGGGTTTGCTTGGACACTTTCTTGTTCAAGCGAAAATTATATTACAAGATGTGTGGCGTGGTATAAATGGTTAACAAAATTATCAACTTTATCGAAATTACGTATACCTAGACTTTATGATCTTGTAAATGAAAGTTTTTGTAATGAATTACACGTTTTTGTTGATGCCAGTGTGCGACTGTTGCATATATTAGAGCGAATTCATCTGAGCGGATTGCATGTAATTTGATTGCATCTAAAACACGAGTTGCTCCGCTAAAACCGATTTCAGTACCACGTCTGGAGTTAATGGCTTCAATCTTGGGTGTGAGATTAGCCAAATTCATTATTTCAACTTTATCTGTAAAAATTACTCGCCGCGTATTCTGGACTGATTCTAAAGACGTGCTGTACTGGTTGAATTCATACACTAGAAAATTTCATCCGTTTGTAGCTGTTCGTGTAGGCGAAATTTTACAAGACACGCAAGTCAGTGAATGGCGCTGGGTACCATCTGAAAATAATGTTGCAGATGATGCTACAAAAATTAATGTGAAT
The DNA here is from genome assembly GCA_963971445.1 of Ornithomya chloropus. NCBI lineage: Eukaryota > Metazoa > Arthropoda > Insecta > Diptera > Hippoboscidae > Ornithomya > Ornithomya chloropus. The sequence continues at coordinate 976,723 of OZ020531.1, forward strand.
TTGGAAATTAACAATAACACAAGATGGTTTGCCGGCCCTGTATTTTTATATGTACAAGAAAGTGATTGGCCAACATCAGAATTTTCTTTAGTACAAAATAATGTGGTTGATGTTATCCAATATATACGTTGTGATATAGAGAATGACAAGTATGTGGCTATACCAGATCTTGCAAAATTTAGTAAGTGGGAACGTTTGGCCTATTTATAAAATGAGCCTAGATGTAATAGTACAGTACAAACGTTTTGATTTAGAGGTGGTTCATTAAGCCGAGTTTATTATTATACGTAACTGTCAACAAAATGCATTTTTATCTAAGATTAATCAACTACAACTACAAGATGGTATAGTAAGTTGTAAAATTTCAATTTATAAATTTTCACCCTATTTAGATGCGTATAGTGTACTAAGAGTAAAAGGTCGAATAGATGCTGCACAAAATATAACATATAACTTAATTATTGATTTTTATCACCGCATGTTTCATCACCACCACAACGAGATTATTGTAAATGAATTTCGTCAACGTTTTTGTATACCAAAATTAAGAACTATGGTACGTATTACGGTAAGAAAATGTCAGCATTGTAAAAATAAACGAGTTATACCACATGCACCTGAAATGGGTGGTCTTCCGTATGAAAGAGTAGCTTTACTAGGCCCTTCGCGTATACTGGGATTATTATGGTCCTTTAGAGGTGATTGTTGGTAGAAGGCGTGAGAAACGCTGGGGCGTAATGTTTACATGTATAACAGTTAGAGCTGTACATATTGAAATAACGTCATCACTTTCAAGTGATTCATTCTTACTTGTTTTTAAATCATTTATGTGTCGCCGTGGTGTGCCTTATAAAATTATATCAGATAATGCAACAAATTTTAGAGGTGCTAGTCGAGTATTACAAAATGAAGTAGAAAAAATCTCACATAGTGATTTGGAAAATGTACATCCAGAAATTCAATGGTCGTTTATTACACCGGCCGCACCACACATGGGTGGTGCATGGGAACGTATGATACGTTCAACTAAATCAATTTTGATGGATATTTTACCACAACATATTTTGCGTGAAGAAGTTTTGAAAGCGGCCATGGCAGATGTTGAGAATATTTTAAATATGCGGCCACTCATGTACATTCCGTTAGAATCAGCTGAAAGCGAGGCTCTCACCCCGAATCATTTTCTTTTGGGTTCATCAAATGGAATTCGTGAAAAAGGGGAGATGAAAAGTTCTGGGGTAGCGCTCAGCAAAAATTTCCACTTAGGTGGACAGGTAGCTGATCAGTTTTGGAAAAGGTGGGTCCGTGAATATTTGCCAAATTTAACAAAACGTACCAAGTGGTTTCAAACAGACAACAAACTTCTCGCTGTAAATGATATTGTTATTGTTGTAGACGACACTGCAAAACGTAATACATGGATGAAAGGAAGAATCATAAATGGTATTTTGGGCAAAGACAATAAAATTATATGACTCGCCCTACAGTGAAACTTGCAAGAATGGATATACAAAAGAGTCAACACTCCGGCGATGAGTAGTGTTTACGAAGGCGGGAGTGTTGGCAACCCTAATAACTAAGAAGAAAAATCAAAAAGAACGAAAGAAAAACGGAAAGTCATTATATAACATTGTTAATAATTGAGAAAACGTTCTCGTAGATTATTGAATAATTTTGTACGAAACTTAATTAAATTGAAATACAAATAAAATTTTAGCTGTTTTTGGCTCTATAATTTTGAAAGAATTTAATTAGATTACAAAAACGTTTGAAAGGCGCAGCATTAGAGGCCGTACGTGGCAAATTAATGACACCGGCAACTGTACCGCTAGCCATTAGAACGTTGCGAATGTTATTTAGTCGTCCTGATGTTGTACATGATTCTCTTCAACGCAAATTGCGCCAAGCGCCACCTGTACGAACTGATAAACTCGATACGCTAATTAATGTTTCATTAGCAGTACAAAATTATACGTCAACAACGACGGCTATTGGTTTGAGAGAATGTTTAAATGATCCGATTTTGTTATTTGAACTAGTAAACAAGTTGACTGGTCAGTTGAAATTAAGTTGGGTCAGCATCGCGAGTCTTTGCATAGGGTGGATGTTGCAGCTTTTGATGAATGGCTTTTTAATTTAGCGTCATGTGCTTTTTATGTTACACGTTTTATTGCAAATAGCACTAGTAGAGAACGAGTACTTGTTCATAATGAAAATTTTAATCAACAAGTACCTCGTTGCGCAAAATGTTTTCAACTTCATCAGCTTCAAGTGTGCAATGAATTTCTTGCTATGTCTATTAATGAACATTGGCAATTTGTTAAAGAAAAACAATTGAGCTTGTGCTGTTTCAAAAATCATATGATTCGACGATGTCGTAAAAAACGTCAATGTGGTGTGGATGAATGTAAAGCTCATATTCTGATTGGTTTAGATAATGTTAAAATTGGTGCACCGTTAGAAATACGAGAAGTAGATGGTGAAGGCTTAATAGCTGCACACAGTCGTATTGGTTGGTCTATGTATGTGCGTGAATATGACACAGACGTATCTAAATATTTTGTAATCATGTGTGTGCGTGAGTGCATGACTAAATTAGATGAATTAATGCGTCATTATTTTTCGGTGGAATCAGTAGGTGTTAATAATTCTGTAGCGTCGGTTATATCTAAAGAAAATGAACGCGTATTACAAATAATGGAACAAACAACGAAATTCTTAGTAAACGAAAAGCGATGGGAGGAAGGTCTGTTATAGAAATACGATAATATAAGTTTACCAGATTCTTTGCAGATGGCATACAGACGTCTTTTATGTTTAGAACGAAAAATGGATTTTATGTTTAGAACGAAAAATGGAAAAATGGATGGACATGCGAGAGTTTTTAATTAACAAAATACAAGGGTACGTTCTTAAACGTTATGTGCGTAATTGTCAACAAATGAAATATGTAGTGGTTGCAAAGCTTGGTATATTCCTATTTTTACTGTTTTCAACACTTCAAAATCAGACTCGTTTAGGATGCAGCTGCTAAAGTTAATGATACTTGTTTAAATTCAGTATTGATGAAAGGGCCTGATTTGTTAAAATCGTTTGTTGGAATTCTTATAAGATTTAGAGAGGGACCGATGCAATATGTGGTGATATTCATGAAATGTTTCACCAAATTCGTGTAAAAAAAATGATCAGGCAGCGCAGCAGTTCTTATGGCGTGATGGGATGTTGGAAAACTGTGTCCGATGAATTAGTGTTTTTATTAAAATTTACAGATTTAATGCGAAATAAATTTGCACCCAAAAGGCAAATTCTACGAGTTCTAATGACGATTTTTGATCCCTTGGGTTTGCTTGGACACTTTCTTGTTCAAGCGAAAATTATATTACAAGATGTGTGGCGTGGTATAAATGGTTAACAAAATTATCAACTTTATCGAAATTACGTATACCTAGACTTTATGATCTTGTAAATGAAAGTTTTTGTAATGAATTACACGTTTTTGTTGATGCCAGTGTGCGACTGTTGCATATATTAGAGCGAATTCATCTGAGCGGATTGCATGTAATTTGATTGCATCTAAAACACGAGTTGCTCCGCTAAAACCGATTTCAGTACCACGTCTGGAGTTAATGGCTTCAATCTTGGGTGTGAGATTAGCCAAATTCATTATTTCAACTTTATCTGTAAAAATTACTCGCCGCGTATTCTGGACTGATTCTAAAGACGTGCTGTACTGGTTGAATTCATACACTAGAAAATTTCATCCGTTTGTAGCTGTTCGTGTAGGCGAAATTTTACAAGACACGCAAGTCAGTGAATGGCGCTGGGTACCATCTGAAAATAATGTTGCAGATGATGCTACAAAAATTAATGTGAATTTGGAAATTAACAATAACACAAGATGGTTTGCCGGCCCTGTATTTTTATATGTACAAGAAAGTGATTGGCCAACATCAGAATTTTCTTTAGTACAAAATAATGTGGTTGATGTTATCCAATATATACGTTGTGATATAGAGAATGACAAGTATGTGGCTATACCAGATCTTGCAAAATTTAGTAAGTGGGAACGTTTGGCCTATTTATAAAATGAGCCTAGATGTAATAGTACAGTACAAACGTTTTGATTTAGAGGTGGTTCATTAAGCCGAGTTTATTATTATACGTAACTGTCAACAAAATGCATTTTTATCTAAGATTAATCAACTACAACTACAAGATGGTATAGTAAGTTGTAAAATTTCAATTTATAAATTTTCACCCTATTTAGATGCGTATAGTGTACTAAGAGTAAAAGGTCGAATAGATGCTGCACAAAATATAACATATAACTTAATTATTGATTTTTATCACCGCATGTTTCATCACCACCACAACGAGATTATTGTAAATGAATTTCGTCAACGTTTTTGTATACCAAAATTAAGAACTATGGTACGTATTACGGTAAGAAAATGTCAGCATTGTAAAAATAAACGAGTTATACCACATGCACCTGAAATGGGTGGTCTTCCGTATGAAAGAGTAGCTTTACTAGGCCCTTCGCGTATACTGGGATTATTATGGTCCTTTAGAGGTGATTGTTGGTAGAAGGCGTGAGAAACGCTGGGGCGTAATGTTTACATGTATAACAGTTAGAGCTGTACATATTGAAATAACGTCATCACTTTCAAGTGATTCATTCTTACTTGTTTTTAAATCATTTATGTGTCGCCGTGGTGTGCCTTATAAAATTATATCAGATAATGCAACAAATTTTAGAGGTGCTAGTCGAGTATTACAAAATGAAGTAGAAAAAATCTCACATAGTGATTTGGAAAATGTACATCCAGAAATTCAATGGTCGTTTATTACACCGGCCGCACCACACATGGGTGGTGCATGGGAACGTATGATACGTTCAACTAAATCAATTTTGATGGATATTTTACCACAACATATTTTGCGTGAAGAAGTTTTGAAAGCGGCCATGGCAGATGTTGAGAATATTTTAAATATGCGGCCACTCATGTACATTCCGTTAGAATCAGCTGAAAGCGAGGCTCTCACCCCGAATCATTTTCTTTTGGGTTCATCAAATGGAATTCGTGAAAAAGGGGAGATGAAAAGTTCTGGGGTAGCGCTCAGCAAAAATTTCCACTTAGGTGGACAGGTAGCTGATCAGTTTTGGAAAAGGTGGGTCCGTGAATATTTGCCAAATTTAACAAAACGTACCAAGTGGTTTCAAACAGACAACAAACTTCTCGCTGTAAATGATATTGTTATTGTTGTAGACGACACTGCAAAACGTAATACATGGATGAAAGGAAGAATCATAAATGGTATTTTGGGCAAAGACAATAAAATTATATGACTCGCCCTACAGTGAAACTTGCAAGAATGGATATACAAAAGAGTCAACACTCCGGCGATGAGTAGTGTTTACGAAGGCGGGAGTGTTGGCAACCCTAATAACTAAGAAGAAAAATCAAAAAGAACGAAAGAAAAACGGAAAGTCATTATATAACATTGTTAATAATTGAGAAAACGTTCTCGTAGATTATTGAATAATTTTGTACGAAACTTAATTAAATTGAAATACAAATAAAATTTTAGCTGTTTTTGGCTCTATAATTTTGAAAGAATTTAATTAGATTACAAAAACGTTTGAAAGGCGCAGCATTAGAGGCCGTACGTGGCAAATTAATGACACCGGCAACTGTACCGCTAGCCATTAGAACGTTGCGAATGTTATTTAGTCGTCCTGATGTTGTGCATGATTCTCTTCAACGCAAATTGCGCCAAGCGCCACCTGTACGAACTGATAAACTCGATACGCTAATTAATCTTTCATTAGCAGTACAAAATTATACGTCAACAACGACGGCTATTGGTTTGAGAGAATGTTTAAATGATCCGATTTTGTTATTTGAACTAGTAAACAAGTTGACTGGTCAGTTGAAATTAAGTTGGAGTCAGCATCGCGTGTCTTTGCATAGGGTGGATGTTGAAGCTTTTGATGAATGGTTTTTTAATTTAGCGTCATGTGCTTTTTATGTTACACCTTTTAATGCAAATAGCACTAGTAGAGAACGAGTACTTGTTCATAATGAAAATTTTAATCAACAAGTACCTCGTTGCGCAAAATGTTTTCAACTTCATCAGCTTCAAGTGTTTTTTTTTTTTTTTTTTTTAACGAGGAGGAAAGCATTGAAAGGTGCAGGTCAGTGTGGGGCCTTCACGCACTAAAACCTCCTCGAACGACCGACGGTGCATCTCCCGGGACCACCGTTAAGTATTACGTCGGGAGAGCCGTCTGAGCCTAAGCTGAAATCGTCAGTGATGTGGTCTCTGTCCTATGTCGTTGTCGGGCACGCTCTTCCATTCTGAGGTGGCTCATAACAGACGCACAGACATTATTGACGCATTGGAATACCTCAGCGGAGTTACTCATGTACCAGCACAATCTGTTTGGACTGATTTCTTCACCTATTTCTTCTTCAATCAATTGCCGTTCGACACTAAATCTAGGGCATTTCAGGAGTACATGTGCAGCATTTTCTTCCTCATTATTGCACGTTGGGCACCAGGGTTCCGTATCATGCTTAAAGCGATATAAGTAAGCCCGAAAGCATCCGTGACCACTAAATATTTGTGTCGAGTAGTAGTCCATGCAACCTTGCCGCCTGTTCAGCCATAATCCTATGCTGGGCAGGAGCTCGTATGTCCATCGGCCTCGTGGAGAGGCATTCCACTTCATTTGCCATTCATTATAGCTGCTCTGGAGTATGGCGTTTTCCTCGGCGAGCGTAAGCTTTTTGCCTAACTCCTTCCTTCTGTCATGCATCCTAGTGTGCTGTAGCGCCATTATATCTGGCGGTGCTATGCCAGCCAATATAAGTGCCGCGTCCAGAGATATGGTACGAAAACCACAGCATATTCTTAGGGCTGTAGCACGCCATAGTTTATTCAGGCTTTTCGCATAGCTTGGATACTTCTGAATACGGTTACTCCATATCGGTGCGGCGTAGAGAGCTACTGAGAAAATCACTTTGGCCAATAGTAACCTTCTTGTTTGGCTAGGGCCGCCAATGTTTGCCATTATACGTGCGAGTGCAGTATATATGCGGGATGCGGGATGGTGGTCTTGCATCGAGTGTGACTCCTAGGTATTTGATTGCTTCCATAGTGGTCATCTCATATCCGCCAATATCTAGCTGCAGGGTTTCTCTCTTCTTTCGGCTAGTGACTAGTATCGCCTCCGTCTTTTGCGGCGCAAGCTCTAATTTATGATCCTTAAGCCAGGTTGTGAGTAAGCCTATAGTAGCTCTGCAATTGGATTGTATATCTGCGAGTTCCTTGGCAACGATGGTAATTGCTATATCGTCAGCATAGCCAATGATACTCACTCCTGTTGGCACTGGTAGCCTTAGGACTTCATCGTATAATATATTCCAAAGCAGGGGTCCAAGTATTGAGCCTTGTGGGACGCCCGCTGTTATATTATAGTTACATAAGCCTGCGTCAGATTCATAGAGCAGGACCCGCTGTGACAGGTAGTTTCTTATGATGTGCGCCAAATATAATGGTACGTGTTTTTTCCACAGCGCCTCGATAATATGGGGCCAACTAGCAGAGTTGAATGCATTTTTTACATCAAGTGTTACTATTGCACAGTACTTTTTAGTTCCGCTTTTCCACCGTGTTCCTTCGATAGCCTTTTCAGCGATGTTTTTAACATGCATTATTGCATCGATTGTGGATCGCCCTTTACGGAAGCCATATTGGTTATTAGAGAGGCCGCACGTACTTTCAATGTGATGTACAAGTCTGTCGTGTATAATTTTCTCAAGCAGCTTACCAAGCGTGTCTATCATGCATAGGGGACGATAGGACCCAGGTTCTCCTTCATGTTTATTCGGCTTTGGGAGCAGGACCAATCTTTGCCTTTTCCATATGCTTGGAAATAAACCGCAGCTTAGGCAGTTATTGTATACGTGCAGAAACAGCGATTTTAACGGTCTCATTGGGTATGCTCTGCAGCGATTTTAACGGTCTCATTGGGTATGCCGTCAGGGCCAGGGGCTTTATTGTTGTCGAGCTTTTCAACTGCTCTTCGCAACTCATTAGTTGTTATACGCCATGTAGAAGTGCTGGTGGGTACTCCAAGTGCCCTATTAGAGTCAGTACTGTCAGACCTACCTAAGGCAGGCGGTGTCGTAGGGAGTCTACCGGGTATTGCCTCATGCTTTGGGAAAAGCGTTTCAACCACCTTTTTCATGAATTCGGCGTCTGTGGGTGCGTTCCTTTTGTAGCATTTGACCTTGGCCATTACGGTTTTGTAAGCCCCGCCCCAGATATCAGAGTCTGCTAGGTTGCAAAGCTCTTTAAAGCATCTGCTCTTGCTGGCCGTTATTACTTTCTTAAGCCGCTTACGCGCTTCAGTATATCTGTTTCTATAGGTTGCATATTCTGTGGAGTGAATAAAACGCTGTGCTCTGCGTCTGGCAGCTAAACACTGTCGCCTCGCATTATCGATCTCGCTATTCCACCAATATACTGGTTTACGATTGGGGAGGTTCGATCGTCTGACCATAGAAGCGTCGCACGCTGCAGTAACATGCTGCGCCAGCTTTTTTGCTTGTTCTTCCACTTCTGATGGTAGTGTTACATCATCCGCGATCATAACTTTGAACACATTCGGGTGTAGAGTTTGAAGTTTCCATCCCCTACCGCAGTGCTTACCAGGCGTGCTTGTCAGCTGAGTATGTCGGCATATCCTTGTAATGATAGCATAGTGGTCACTCTGAGTATATATGTCGCTAACGTGCCAGTCACAATAACGCACCAGGCAATCAGAGACGAATGTTATGTTAATTTTCGAGCCTGCACCATTCTTCTCGAATGTGTTTTTGATACCGTCGTTTAGTAACGTGACGCCTAATGAAGAAAAGGCTTCTATTATGGTTTCGCCTCTCTTATTGGTATATCTACTGCCCCATTCCATGGCCCTTGCATTAAAATCGCCCGCGATCAAGGCTGGTTTATGTGTATTTATATCCTCTGCAATCATGTCGATTATGTTGTGTTCGAATTGTTCTAGATCTAGGCTGGGTGGTAGGTAACAGCTGAAGATAAAAATGCCCATTACCTGCACAACCACGTAGTACTGCTTGTCCTTTATGGGAACACCCTGAGTTGTAAGATTTCCACAAATCCATATTGCCGCTTTGCTTGTGGGGTCCGAGATCCAGGATCCCCTAGTATTTATACTTCGGTAAGGCTCTGATATCAGGACCATATCAACTCCTTGCTCCAAGACAGTTTGTTTGAGTAGGTCTTGTGCAGCTTCACAGTGATTTAAATTCAATTGCAATATCTTCATTCTGCTTTTTTCGAGTTTGCTGCTAGATAGGTTGGGCACCGCCTACCACCTATAGGATGGTCATAGCCTAAACCTTTATTTGCACATATTGCACACTCCGCCTTGTTCCCACACTGTTTGGCTATGTGCCCCGGTTTGCCGCAGTTGAGGCAACACTTGCTCCTATCTACGCTACTCCTAAAGGCTTTGGATATATGTCCAAACTCCAAACATTTGAAACATCTCGGAGCTGAACTTTCCCGAACTCTGCAGACGACCCATCCAACTTTGATTTTGCCTACTTGTAATAAGTCTGCCGCAAGCCTACCGGGTAAGCTAAGAATGGCCATTTGGGTGTCGGCAAATGCCTTCTTAATGGATTTTATTGCAGTTGTATCTATTTTTACATCTTTTGAATAAGAGTTTATGGCCTCTACTATTTCATCTTTGCCTGTGACTTCATCAAGGTCTCTCAGTAGCACGGTTTTCTCGTTGCCGATGAGCTTTACATTCGCCAGAGTTCCCAGCAGTTTCACAATATCCTCTTTATATTGTGTGGGGTTGCCGTCACGCGTTTTCTTTAGTTCAAACATCATTTCTCCGTTCTTAGTTTTACGGATTTTTACGATGTCCTCGCCTAGTTTGCGCATACTGTCGTCCTGCTTGACTTTTTTGAGAATGTCACTATATGACATCTCCCCAGCTTTACCTATTATTATGGCTTCTGGCTTTACATATTTGGGCCTATTATTGCGCTTATTTACCGTCGAAGCTTTGCCGGACATAATTCCTGGTGGCTCTTTATCAGCAGCATTGGCCGCTGCCTCCTGATTAACCTTATTCTCTTTCACTGCTTTACGTTTAGGGTTAGGAGTCTCTTCGTTCTGGTTCGAGTCTCGTCTTTTTTTAGGCGCTTGCTTTAACCATAGGGATGTTTGTGAGTGTCGGCTGTTTCGGATAACGGTTTTGGCTTCGTCATCATGCATATTTATTGCTGATAATTCGTATAGAGCTCTGATTTTTTCTATACTTTCGCGGATAGGTAAGTTTATGGTGCGCCTTTTTTCAGCTTCTAGCATATCCACTAGTTTCGCAATTTCTGCACCCAGCATATAGAAAGGTACGCCATCGTTTTCTGTTTCCTTCTTATCCTTTCTTTCCGCCTCTTTATGTTCCTCGCCATTTTGGTTGTCACATGCCGTAGCCTGCGCCACCGGGGTTTCATTTGTCCGGTTGCTTGCCGTCTGTGGCGGCGTACGTTTCAGACCCATTAAGGAAGCAAAAGCGCAGCCAAAGGATTATCGTGGGAGTAATATTCGGCACTTCCACTAGCCTTAACCGAGGTTCAAGCTAGGCTGTGCCACAGGTACAACGCCTTCGCAATGTAACAGTAAGCAAAAAAGAAGAAAAATTCCTTATTTGCTTTGTCACAAGTATTACTTTTACTAAAAGTAAACTTATGTTCCGTTGCTTACACGAACAAAATAACTATTATGCAAAATATTTCTGCACCGTTAGTTTTTCACCAAAGAAAATAATTTTTCGTTATGCGTAATATGTCTGCACAGCTTGACTGCTAAGCAGAGAATCCTCAGCTTCAAGTGTGCAATGAATTTCTTGCTATGTCTATTAATGAACATTGGCAATTTCTAAAAAAAAACGATTGAGCTTGTGCTGTTTCAAAAATCATATGATTCGACGATGTCGTAAAAAACGTCAATGTGGTGTGGATGAATGTAAAGCTCATATTTTGATTGGTTTAGATAATGTTAAAATTGGTGCACCGTTAGAAATACGAGAAGTAGATGGTGAAGGCTTAATAGCTGCACGCAGTCGTATTGGTTGGTCTGTGTATGTGCGTGAATATGACACAGCCCTATCTAAATATTTTGTAATCATGTGTGTGCGTGCGTGCATGACTAAATTAGATGAATTAATGCGTCATTATTTTTCGGTGGAATCAGTAGGTGTTAATAATTCTGTAGCGCCGGTTATATCTAAAGAAAATGAACGCGCATTACAAATTATGGAACAAACAACGAAATTCTTAGTAAACGAAAAGCGATGGGAGGAAGGTCTGTTATAGAAATACGATAATATAAGTTTACCAGATTCTTTGCAGATGGCATATAGACGTCTTTTATGTTTAGAACAAAAAATGGATAAAAATGCTGACATGCGAGAGTTTTTCATTAACAAAATACAAGGGTACGTTCTTAAACGTTATGTGCGTAAATTGTCAACAAATGAAATATGTAGTGGTTGTAAAGCTTGGTATATTCCTATTTTTACTGTTTTCAACACTTCAAAATCAGACTCGTTTAGGATGCAGCTGCTAAAGTTAATTATACTTGTTTAAATTCAGTATTGATGAAAGGGCCTGATTTGTTAAAATCGTTTGTTGGAATTCTTATAAGATTTAGAGAGGGACCGATGCAATATGTGGTGATATTCATGAAATGTTTCACCAAATTCGTGTAAAAAAAATGATCAGGCAGCGCAGCAGTTCTTATGGCGTGATGGGATGTTGGAAAACTGTGTCCGATGAATTAGTGTTTTTATTAAAATTTACAGATTTAATGCGAAATAAATTTGCACCCAAAAGGCAAATTCTACGAGTTCTAATGACGATTTTTGATCCCTTGGGTTTGCTTGGACACTTTCTTGTTCAAGCGAAAATTATATTACAAGATGTGTGGCGTGGTATAAATGGTTAACAAAATTATCAACTTTATCGAAATTACGTATACCTAGACTTTATGATCTTGTAAATGAAAGTTTTTGTAATGAATTACACGTTTTTGTTGATGCCAGTGTGCGACTGTTGCATATATTAGAGCGAATTCATCTGAGCGGATTGCATGTAATTTGATTGCATCTAAAACACGAGTTGCTCCGCTAAAACCGATTTCAGTACCACGTCTGGAGTTAATGGCTTCAATCTTGGGTGTGAGATTAGCCAAATTCATTATTTCAACTTTATCTGTAAAAATTACTCGCCGCGTATTCTGGACTGATTCTAAAGACGTGCTGTACTGGTTGAATTCATACACTAGAAAATTTCATCCGTTTGTAGCTGTTCGTGTAGGCGAAATTTTACAAGACACGCAAGTCAGTGAATGGCGCTGGGTACCATCTGAAAATAATGTTGCAGATGATGCTACAAAAATTAATGTGAATTTGGAAATTAACAATAACACAAGATGGTTTGCCGGCCCTGTATTTTTATATGTACAAGAAAGTGATTGGCCAACATCAGAATTTTCTTTAGTACAAAATAATGTGGTTGATGTTATCCAATATATACGTTGTGATATAGAGAATGACAAGTATGTGGCTACACCAGATCTTGCAAAATTTAGTAAGTGGGAACGTTTGGTCTATTTATAAAATGAGCCTAGATGTTATAGTACAGTACAAACGTTTTGATTTAGAGGTGGTTCATTAAGCCGAGTTTATTATTATACGTAACTGTCAACAAAATGCATTTTTATCTAAGATTAATCAACTACAACTACAAGATGGTATGGTAAGTCGTAAAAGTTCAATTTATAAATTTTCACCCTATTTAGATGCGTATAGTGTACTAAGAGTAAAAGGTCGAATAGATGCTGCACAAAATATAACATATAACTTAATTAATGATTTTTATCACCGCATGTTTCATCACCACCACAACGAGATTATTGTAAATGAATTGCGTCAACGTTTTTGTATACCAAAATTAAGAACTATGGTACGTATTACGGTAAGAAAATGTCAGCATTGTAAAAATAAACGAGTTATATTTTCGTTCACTGTAGCTAATTAGCATCCTTCAGCCGGTTCAACTGTGAAGTTATACTGTTGGAGCTCCAGAGACCCACCTTGCTAGGCGGCCGAAGGGGTTATTATTATTATTATTATTATTCTATTCTATTAGTTACAAAAACCAATTATCAACTAATATATATTTATATAGTTATATAAATAAGAATATAAAAATAAAATTTTTATAAATAAAATAATAACACTGGCCGCAGCATCAGCAACAACAACAACAACAACAACAACCTATGGAACAACTTAGAATAAAATTAAAAATAATATATGCTAAACTTAATATTAAGCTTACAACTAAAGGTTACAATTAATGAAGAAAAAGGATATTATAAAATCAATTAATATATAAAAATAACAACAAAGTAATAAAAGTGCTATAAGTACATATAAAAAAGAAAAAACTATTGGTTAAGGACCAATGCTTCTAATAGTTTGGTAGATTAAGTAAGTAATTCCTTATAACGCCAACTGAGTCAACGGACGGGTCAAATAAAAAATAATTTTCATTAAATGATTTACACAGGACTCGGAACGGACCAAACAGCTGATAGTTTGTACGACAATGCGTTAGTTTTATAGGAATATAATGGCGAGTTGACCTACTTGGTACATTAAACGGAATATTCTCTAACAAGAAAGGAGACGATATAGTGCCACGAATTAACTTAACCATGAATATAACGCTCAACATGATACGCCTTTTTTCAAGCGATGGTAAATTAATAAGTAACAGCCTACTTTCATAAGGAGGGAGAGAGCGACGAGTGTCCCAGCCTAGTCCACGAAGGGCAAAAATGAGAAAATTTCTTTGGACTGACTCCAACAAATCAATCTGACATCTATAACTTGGAGTCCAGACAACACATGCATATTCCAAAACTGGTCTCACTAGAACAGTGTAAAGCCTTTTACAAATATAAGGATCGGTAAATTCCTTAGACCACCTTTTAACGAACCCTAATAACGACTTAGCCTTATTCACCGAGGCTTCAATGTGTAAATTAAACTTCAGTCTTGAATCAAGTAGAACACCTAAATCTTTAAAAGAATCAACACTAGCAAGCAAGTTATTATAGATATAGTAATCAGACGGAATGGCAGTAACCCAGTTAAATGACATCTTTTTACACTTATTTAAATTCAAAAGCATTCCGTTAACAACGCACCATTTAGCCAAGCTCAAAAGGTCAGACTGAAGAGTAAAAATAGAACCCGGAGAATCAATCCGATAATAAAGCTTAACATCGTCAGCAAACATCAAGACTTAGAGCTACGAACGGACGTGGGAAGGTCATTAATAAATAGTGCAAATAAAAGTGGCCCCAAATGACTACCTTGTGGTACTCCTGACGTAACTACGATTTCCCTCGACAGGCAACGATTAAATGACACATATTGAGATCTGTTGGTAAGGTAAGAATAGAACCAGCGAACAAAGTTGTCCGGAAAGCCCAAACGTCGAAGTTTAAACGTTAAAAGATTGTGATCCACTGTATCAAATGCTTTTGAAAAATCCGTAAAAATTACGTCCGTTTGTTTAAAATCAGAGAACGCTTGACATATATAATGTGTAAATTCCAACAAATTTGTTGAGGTTGATTTACCCTGGGTAAAACCATGTTGGCAAGGTGAGAGTACTGATCTAATCGCTGACTTAAGACTCTTAGCTATTAATGATTCAAATAATTTTGGCATCACGCTTAGTTTAGCAATGCCTCTGTAGTTCTCGACATTCTCCCTCGAGCCATTTTTATACAATGGTAAAATATGGCTGGTTTTCCAGATGGAGGGAAAATATCCTTGACTCAGACTATTATTAAATATATGCGTTAGCGGAATATACAGAAAAGGAGCACAGTTCCGAAGAACACAAGAGGGGAGTCCATCAGGACCAGGTATTACGGAGAATTTTAGGGCAGAAAGGGAGGAAAGTACATCATCCCCAGATAATATGATTTGCGGAAAAATATCAAACGAACTTATTGGAAATGGGTAATTATCAGATGAAATATAAGAACGAGAATAATTCTTTTCCAAAAAGTCAGCAAATAAATTAGCAATCACAGATGCGTCTGATGATTCATAATTTTCGTAGCACATTACGGACGGAAAGCTCGTAACTTTTCTTTTAGAATCAACAAAGCGGAAAAATGTCTTGGGATCAGAATACAGTTTATACTTTATTAAACTAATATACTCCGAGTAGCATTTATTTTTCAAAGCATTAAAATACCTTCTCATAGAAGAGTATCTAGTATAATCCACAAGTGAACCACTACGCTTAAACTTTTTAAACAATCTACTCTTTTTATTACGGACATATTTAAGATTAGCATTAAACCAAACTGGACAAAGGGGGTTATAATTGAAATTGAAACGTCTGATCGGAACGGACAAGGAAATAGCGCAAGATAAAGCATTGTAAACATAATTTAAGGACTCGTCGATATTATTGTAGTCAAGGTCCCACGCAAAAGTAGATAAAACATTACAAAGTTTAATATAGTCCGTTTTGCAATATTGAAGGTAATGTAAGGTATCTCGTGGTCTATAGATAAAACCACTACCGAACTCACCAAAGATTAATAACAATGTAGGGTGGTAATGATCCTCAGGCTCCACAAAAGGTAACGAACGCGAAACCTTTATATTAGTGTCACTTGAAAAAATCAAATCCAATAATTTATCATTACTATTATAAATTGAATTAAGTTGAAACAGAGACAGTTCACAAATCAAATCAAAATAATCATTAAAAATAGACGGATACGAGGTAGGTGTAAAATATCCAAGGTCTTGGTTAAAATACCACATGACATTGGGTAGGTTAAAATCTCCTAGAACAATTAATTTGCCAATATTCCTCAGACTGTGGAGTATGACTTGTACCATTCTAAGATGTTCTAAATAGATTGACACATCAGACAAAGGTGGAATATATGAACACGCTATATATAACTTAGGCTCACCATAAGACACACTTACACACTCTGTATCAGAGGACGCAACTAACCTTGCAGGTAAAGAACTATGAACGGCTACTAGCACACCACCACCCTTCTTAAGCTTTCTATCAGCTCTAAAAACCGAATACTCAGTAGAAAAAATTTCAAAATCGTTAACCTTTGGCTTCAGCCAAGTTTCTGTAAATACCACAATATGATGTACACAACTAATAGAGGCCAAAAATGTATCACGAAGCTTGGTATTAAGCCCACGGACATTTTGATAAAGAATAGATGGCTTATTACTTAGTTTTTTGACACAGCGCCTGATTGATTTAGCGTAACCGGACGATTTAACTTTCTGCGAGGAATAAACTTCTTAACCAGTGCACCATTAGGCCAGGACTTCTTATCGAGGAAAATATCAAATGCTGACGACGGAACTAAGATTTTAAAAGAACAGATTTCACTATTATAAGGAGGATTGAATTTGATTATAGATATTTTAGAAATGTCAGAAATTAATTTACTACGGACAATATGGTTCTTGATCATATCAATTGAGGTATTTGATGCAAATCTCGAAACGAAAATAGATTTGCGCGCAGGAATCACTACCAATTCACTATCCTGTGGTAGTAGTTCCATTAGATTTAGAGTTTAGTGAAACCAGCGTGACCACATTTTGGGAAACCGGCGGTTCCAACGGAATGTCAGCCACTCGATCAGGGAGGGCATCGGTTGCTGGATGAGATGGAGCATCGCCTCTGGGACTAGATGTAAGAACAGCTGAAATTATAGCCTGAGGCACAGAGGGAGAAACAGACGGAGAATCGGATGGTGGATTAACCGTTACGACAGGAACCTTACTCGATGTAAAAATAGATAATTCATCTGAAGTACATGACATAGAGGATGGTGGACCAACAGACAAACAAGGAGATGAAAAGTCAGGAATTGGTGAAACCTGTAGAATTGACGGTCGACAAACAATACCACCACCATCCAACAACTTACAATTGTTAAATAGCGATTGATATTTTAGCAGTTTGTCCATTGACCTTTTCAACTCCTTTTCTATCTCAATAAACGCACGTTGCGTTTGTTTGAAGAGTTTGAAGAATTCTAAATCGGCTTTTCTACAATCAGGGCAGGCCCAACGCAAACCCTTATTTCTGTTAGTGATGTGATCAAAATCACGACTACTAAATCCAGCACAATTTGGGTGCGCTTGACGATCACATAGCCAACATAAAAGAAAATTCTCATGTTGCGTTATCTTACACTTGGGATAACAACAATCCATAATAAAATATGTAAAGAAGTTTAACCAGGGTAGCCTGAAAGTATTCTATAAAGCAACTGAATCCTGTTAAAAAAAAACAGTTTCGTTAACAGAATTATTTAGATAAGCACTCTGCAAAGAACAAAACAATAAAAAAATATGAAAATAAGGAAAGAGACAATTATAGTTACCTCAATTAAAAAAAAAAACCAAAAGCATGAAGAAATGACCAGCCAAAGTAAAAATTTCCACAAATTAGACGAAAATACGATTCGCCAATTATGTCCACTTCACTAACGATCAAATCACCACTTTAATTAAACAATTTAATCAATAATTGTCCACTACGTTGTAGAGAAACCATAAAAATTTGCAATATAATCAGAGACAAAGCGAAACACGTCAATAACACTCTAGAGTTACCAAACTATTGTCCAGGTTGTCCAGGGAACTCAGCCAATTAAGTGAAAGGTGGTCAGTGATGACTACAAACTCGTACCCTTCCTTATACTCCGTACTATTGCTAAACATTCCTTCTCCGTTGTGCTGCAATTCTTTTCGGCCTGATTTAAGTGGCGGCTTGCATAAGTGATCACCCGCTCATTGCCTCATTGCATCTTGTGTGAGCACCGCACCCAAGCCAACTTCGCTTGCATCCGTTTGAAGTTTGAATGTGTGGGTAAAATATGGGCATGTTAGTACTGGGGCTTCTATTAATTTGCGCTTTAAAGTATCAAATGTTATTTGTTGGGCCTCCGACCATTTCCAGTGTCGACCCTTTTTCAAAAGCGAGGTTAAAGGTTGAGAGATTTGTGAAAAGTCCGGCACAAATCGGCGGTAACACGACGTGGTACCCAGGAACTGGCGTAGCTGCTTGAGGTCTTGGGGAGGTCGTATGCTCATAATTACACTGATTTTGTCAGGATCCGTTTTTATCCCATCTTTCGTCACCAGATGATCCAGATGTCGCACTTCTCGTTTAAAGAACTCACATTTAGCCGAGTTTATTTTCAAAATCGCCACCCGTAGCCGTCTGAAAAGCTCGCATAGATTTCTCATGTGATCCTGAAGTGTTTTTCCTATGACGATAATGTCATCGAGGTATGCGAAAGCAAACGGTTCAAGTTCGGGTGTCTAGAACCCGTTGGAAAGTTGCCGGTGCTAAGTGGAGTTCATGATAGTATGGATGACTTTCCATTGGAAAAAGCTACGTCCGACCACTGTGAAAGCCGTATATTTCCTGCTGCCCTCTGCCACCGGTACATGCCAGTATACATTCTCTAGATCAATGGTGCCTGTCCAGGATGTGAGTTATACGTAGCAATGGATATGCGTCGGGTTCTGATCGCTCCCCGTGCCGTTTTTATTCCGAACCAACGTCACTGGGAAACTGTTAGGGCTTATTGATGGTATGATGCAACGTTTCTGAAGTAGCTTATCAATTTCCTCATTTATCACCTTTTGCATGGCCGGGTAACGGGTCTGATACCTAATCTTGACAGGCCGATCATCAGTGACTTTCAAATGGTGGTCGTCAATGTGTGTGAGACCTCTCACATCTTGAAATTTGGCTAGTTCCACTGCAAGAAATTTGGCAATTAGATTTTCTTCATCGATAGATTCCAGCGCAGCTTGGGAGACAGGTGCACCACTGTCGGACCCATCCACCGACCTTTCAATAACTCCTTGTGTGTTGAACTGTTTTAACTGTGGTCGATGAGAATTGCATTTGCTCAACTTTACTGTCTGAGCCTCAGTGTCGGGCACTCTCACTACGTTGCTGACCGACATTTGTGTCCAATGCGCATGATGCTGCGTTATTTTTCTGGCCAGGCTGAGCGCACGTTTCTGTTCTCGGACAATAAGTTCATTTTCAGCGATTGTGGAAGGCTGGTTAAATTGTACGGATACGCCCGCGTAAGTGAGCTTAGCTTGGAAAGCTGCTAAAAAGTTAAAACCTAGAATAACGTCCTCGTAAGAATCTGGCATGAACCTAAATTTAAGATTGTGTACCGCGTTGTCAAATTGTACTCTAAGGTAATTTCTACCTTTTTAAGTAAGCCTTACTTAAAAAGCATCTTGTATCAACAATAGTTGAAATCTCGACGCCACTAATGAAAACGGTAACCATTAATCGATACTTCTTAACGTTTAAGATCGCCTTTGGGACGTAGGGGTCTGTTGTGTCTGATACCCTCGTTGAGCTCGGGCCCCATTGGCGTTTCCCTGTAGTTTTCATCGGCGGCAGCAATCGTTTGTGTGGACATCTATTCGTCCGCAATCTCAACAAAATAGTTGTCGGGGGTTTCTGCAATCTAGGGCGAAATGCCTTCACCCGCACAGCGATGACATGCTGTCTGGAGATTACACTTGTCTTTCGGGCGATTATTCGCCAGCCCATGCTTTTCACGAGGGGGTGGCATTCGATAGGTAACATCTGGGATATATTCATAATCCCCCGCCAGTACTAATAATTACGCCAGATTCTTAATTTAAGATCTGGGGTAATTTTATCAGACGTAACGGTTTGATATAACGATTTTAACAAATCAGGCCCCTTCATCAATACTGAATTTTAACAAGTATCATTAACTTTAGCAGCTGCATCCTAAACGAGTCTGATTTTGAAGTGTTGAAAGCAGTAAAAATAGGAATATACCAAGCTTTGCAACCACTACATATTTCATTTGTTGACAATTTACGCACATAACGTTTAAGAACGTACCCTTGTATTTTGTTAATGAAAAACTCTCGCATGTCAGCATTTTTATCCATTTTTTGTTCTAAACATAAAAGACGTCTATATACCATCTGCAAAGAATCTGGTAAACTTATATTATCGTATTTCTATAACAGACCTTCCTCCCATCGCTTTTCGTTTACTAAGAATTTCGTTGTTTGTTCCATAATTTGTAATGCGCGTTCATTTTCTTTAGATATAACCGGCGCTACAGAATTATTAACACCTACTGATTCCACCGAAAAATAATGACGCATTAATTCATCTAATTTAGTCATGTCATTACACGCACACACATGATTTACAAAATATTTAGATACGGCTGCGTGCAGCTATTAAGCCTTCACCATCTACTTCTCGTATTTCTAACGGTACACCAATTTTAACATTATCTAAACCAATCAGAATATGAGCTTTACATTCATCATAGGGAATTATAGGCAAAGACCGTTAATGTTTGGCATTATTTATCATCTCCAAGTGGTTGTAGTGGCAAATCTAAGTTTTCAACAGTACGTACATTTTTCAAAGTAAACTTAAAACCATTTTTTTCACGTGAAGAAATTTTCATGCTAACACTACGTGAGCCACTATGAAATTGATTAACACCACTAGTCCAATTTAAACATAAATTAGTTGTAGGACCTGATAATTGTAATTTATCCACCACATCATTATAAATCAAGGTGATAGATGAACCTTCATCCAGTAGAGCTTCTGCATTCACAAACGTACCACAATTACCATATAAAATAACTGGCACATATCGAAACAGTGTAGAATTTGCAGCTTTATGCAACATTCTAGAACTGTTGTTATTTGACACCGTTGCTTCAAGCATTGGATGAGACGGCGCTTGTATAGTTTGTTGTATGTAGAAGCTGGTTATGCATTTGGCGGCAGCCATCCACACCACATTGACGTTTTTTACGACATCTTCGAATCATATGATTTTTGAAACAGCACAAGCTCAATCGTTTTTCTTTAACAAATTGCCAACGTTCATTAATAGACATAGCAAGAAATTCATTGCAAACTTGAAGCTGATGAAGTTGAAAACATTTTGCGCAACGAGGTACTTGTTGATTAAAATTTTCATTATGAACAAGTACTCGTTCTCTACTAGTGCTATTTGCATGAAAAGGTGTAACATAAGAAGCACATGACGCTAAATTAAAAAGCCATTCATCAAAAGCTGCAACATCCACCCTATGCAAAGACACACGATGCTGACTCCAACTTAATTTCAACTGACCAGTCAACTTGTTTACTAGTTCAAATAACAAAATCGGATCATTTAAATATTCTCTCAAACCAATAGCCGTCATTGTTGATGTATAATTTTGTACTGCTAATGAAAGATTAATTAGCGTATCGAATTTATCAGTTCGTACAGATGCCGCTTGGCGCAATTTGCGTTGAAGAGAATCATGTATAACATAAGGACGACTAAATAACATTCGCAACGTTCTAATGGCTAGCGGTACAGTTGCCGGTGTCATTAATTTGCCACGTACGGCCTCTAATGCTGCGCCTTTCAAACGTTTTTGTAATCTAATTAAATTCTTTCAAAATTATAGAGCCAAAAACAGCTAAAATTTTATTTGTATTTCAATTTAATTAAGTTTCGTACAAAATTATTCAATAATCTACGAGAACTTTTTCTCAATTATTAACAATGTTATATAATGACTTTCCGTTTTTCTTTCGTTCTTTTTGATTTTTCTTCTTAGTTATTAGGGTTGCCAACGCACAGCTTCCATGAGACTTCATCCTCTGCGTGAGATGAAGTGGTGAAATGTCGATACAGTTGACTCTCTATGACGGCGTAATCAGGATATTTTTCCGGTTTGTTTCGCATTTCAGTGACGCGCTTCCGAATTCACGGACAAGCGTTTTCCACATTGAGTTTTTCATTTTCATTCACTGTGGCTAATTGGCATCCTCCAGCCGGTTCAACTGTGAAGTTATACTGTTGGAGCTCCAGAGACCCACCTTGCTAGGCGGCCGGAGGGGTTGTCCAGGGAATTCAGCCATTTAAGTGAAAGGTGGTCAGTGATGACTACAAACTCGTACCCTTCCTTATACTCCGTACTATTGCTAAACATTCCTTCTCCGTTGTGCTGCAATTCTTTTCGGCCTGATTTAAGTGGCGGCTTGCATAAGTGATCACCCGCTCATTGCCTCATTGCATCTTGTGTGAGCACCGCACCCAAGCCAACTTCGCTTGCATCCGTTTGAAGTTTGAATGTGTGGGTAAAATATGGGCATGTTAGTACTGGGGCTTCTATTAATTTGCGCTTTAAAGTATCAAATGTTATTTGTTGGGCCTCCGACCATTTCCAGTGTCGACCCTTTTTCAAAAGCGAGGTTAAAGGTTGAGAGATTTGTGAAAAGTCCGGCACAAATCGGCGGTAACACGACGTGGTACCCAGGAACTGGCGTAGCTGCTTGAGGTCTTGGGGAGGTCGTATGCTCATAATTACACTGATTTTGTCAGGATCCGTTTTTATCCCATCTTTCGTCACCAGATGATCCAGATGTCGCACTTCTCGTTTAAAGAACTCACATTTAGCCGAGTTTATTTTCAAAATCGCCACCCGTAGCCGTCTGAAAAGCTCGCATAGATTTCTCATGTGATCCTGAAGTGTTTTTCCTATGACGATAATGTCATCGAGGTATGCGAAAGCAAACGGTTCAAGTTCGGGTGTCTAGAACCCGTTGGAAAGTTGCCGGTGCTAAGTGGAGTTCATGATAGTATGGATGACTTTCCATTGGAAAAAGCTACGTCCGACCACTGTGAAAGCCGTATATTTCCTGCTGCCCTCTGCCACCGGTACATGCCAGTATACATTCTCTAGATCAATGGTGCCTGTCCAGGATGTGAGTTATACGTGGCAATGGATATGCGTCGGCTTCTGATCGCCGTTTTTCTTCCGAACCAACGTCACTGGGAAACTGTTAGGGCTTATTGATGGTATGATGCAACGTTTCTGAAGTAGCTTATCAATTTCCTCATTTATCACCTTTTGCATGGCCGGGTAACGGGTCTGATACCTAATCTTGACAGGCCGATCATCAGTGACTTTCAAATGGTGGTCGTCAATGTGTGTGAGACCTCTCACATCTTGAAATTTGGCTAGTTCCACTGCAAGAAATTTGGCAATTAGATTTTCTTCATCGATAGATTCCAGCGCAGCTTGGGAGACAGGTGCACCACTGTCGGACCCATCCACCGACCTTTCAATAACTCCTTGTGTGTTGAACTGTTTTAACTGTGGTCGATGAGAATTGCATTTGCTCAACTTTACTGTCTGAGCCTCAGTGTCGGGCACTCTCACTACGTTGCTGACCGACATTTGTGTCCAATGCGCATGATGCTGCGTTATTTTTCTGGCCAGGCTGAGCGCACGTTTCTGTTCTCGGACAATAAGTTCATTTTCAGCGATTGTGGAAGGCTGGTTAAATTGTACGGATACGCCCGCGTAAGTGAGCTTAGCTTGGAAAGCTGCTAAAAAGTTAAAACCTAGAATAACGTCCTCGTAAGAATCTGGCATGAACCTAAATTTAAGATTGTGTACCGCGTTGTCAAATTGTACTCTAAGGTAATTTCTACCTTTTTAAGTAAGCCTTACTTAAAAAGCATCTTGTATCAACAATAGTTGAAATCTCGACGCCACTAATGAAAACGGTAACCATTAATCGATACTTCTTAACGTTTAAGATCGCCTTTGGGACGTAGGGGTCTGTTGTGTCTGATACCCTCGTTGAGCTCGGGCCCCATTGGCGTTTCCCTGTAGTTTTCATCGGCGGCAGCAATCGTTTGTGTGGACATCTATTCGTCCGCAATCTCAACAAAATAGTTGTCGGGGGTTTCTGCAATCTAGGGCGAAATGCCTTCACCCGCACAGCGATGACATGCTGTCTGGAGATTACACTTGTCTTTCGGGCGATCATTCGCCAGCCTATGCTTTTCACGAGGGGGTGGCATTCGATAGGTAATATCTGGGATATATTCATAATCCCCCGCCAGTACTAATAATTACGCCAGATTCTTAATTTAAGATCTGGGGTAATTATATCAGACGTAACGGTTTGATATAACGATTTTAACAAATCAGGCCCCTTCATCAATACTGAATTTTAACAAGTATCATTAACTTTAGCAGCTGCATCCTAAACGAGTCTGATTTTGAAGTGTTGAAAACAGTAAAAATAGGAATATACCAAGCTTTGCAACCACTACATATTTCATTTGTTGACAATTGTAACGAGATTTTCTTAGCCTGGGTTGAAGCCGTCGGTTTTCAGGGTGACTCGCACATTTATTTATAAATGGGAACGCTCGCTTTTCAATTTTTTTCCTTCTTGCAATTTATTTCTCTGATAAATCTATATTCCTATTTCAACTATATTTATCCAGCCCTCCACTCCTCAGTGGCCTTCGAGGTACTTGTCACCATCCAATGTAATCTGGTTATCTGCCTCTTGTCGAGGACTGTCACCATCGACCGTACGGAACGTGTGGTTTACCAAAGTGTATAATAGTTTATCCAGCTCTTGTCGAGGATTATCACCGTCGACCGTAAGGAACGTGTGGTTTAACAAAGTGTATAATGGTTTATCCAGCTCTTGTCGAGGATTATCACCGTCGACCGTAAAGAACGTGTGGTTTAACAAAGTGTATAATGGTTTGTCCAGCTCTTGTCGAGGATTATCACCGTCGACCGTAAAGAACGTGTGGTTTAACAAAGTGTATAATGGTTTGTCCAGCTCTGGTTGAGGATTATCACCGATGTTCACGCTTACACACCCCACGGTCCAAACTCTGAATCGGTGCTTACGATTTCATAGCTCGCAGACAATTCCCTGAATCGATGCTTTTCGATTCGACAAGAAGGCTTTTTTTCCACGTAGGTATTGGAATCGGTAGTTGTCGTATCGTGACCCGAGTATGATGACGTGGACATGGAGTGGAGTGGCCAGATTAATACACTTATCAACTAATACAACTTGCTTTATCAAGACGCGTTTGTAGCATGCGAGAAAATTGTATAATACTCTAGTTAACATGAATTCTTCTTTATATCCATATGTAAATAAGTATTAACTATTTATGTACTATAATACAAGTAGGATTGTGTGAGAGGAAAATGAGTGTAGCGATTTTCCTCCGTCACACTATCTCCCCTCCTCGGAAAACGTGTAAGGAAACAAATTATGACTAACTTACAATGTTCAATGTAATTCAGGGAACTTACTTATTATTTTACAGTAAATCAACTTAACTTAATCTAACATATTTTCCTACTATGTAACTTAACCTAACTTTTTTTTTTTAAATTCATTAGATATATAATTATATATAATTAAATTATAAAATATTAAAATATAATTCACAATTGGTGTGGCAAAACAATAGGGGTTCAGCAGAATTTAGTTCACAATAGCAATTATTTATATAGCGTATAAATAAAAAACAAAAAAAATTGTGCCAGTCCGGTTGGTATTTTCGGTGAACACGCTATTCCTCCTCCTCCTCCAAGTATAATATGTATATCGTGACCGTTCCGTCCTTAGAGAACGTGACACGGAAACGGCCTTCCTTCATGTGGTACACCCGTTTACATCGTTTTCCCGGCGGGATCTCTGCCAAAGCCTTCTCGATTTTTGGCACCAACTGGCGGAGTACGACGGGAGGGATCCCTGCCGCGTTCCAGCCCTGCGGAGTCTTCACCGGGCGTTCTGGCAGTCTGGCACTTCGCTCAGTGCCACGAGTATTAACGGCGTGAGGACGCGAACGATCCGAGGACGAACAGCGTTGGCGATGTCTCCAGGAGTCGTTGCGGCGCAAGCTGGAAGGTTCATGGTGACGTCCGGGTGATCTTTGATGTTGATGGTGGCGACTTCCGGTGGCCGTGTTGCCATTGCGGTGATATTTGTTAGGATGTCGCAGTTGTGCTGTGCTACCAATCTGGCGGTCCCCTGAAGGATTGTATTGAACGTCTCTTTGGCGATGATGCGAAGAGCGCCGAGCATCGTGGGATGTGTGTGGTGGGGTATCGTGGGTCGGGCGTCGAATGTTCCTTTCGTCGGTCTCAAACGAGCGTCGAGCACCGCGGGACGTGCGTGGAGGAGAATCGTGGATCAGGCGTCGAATGATCTTTTCGTCGGTCTCGAACGAGCGTCGAGCACCGCGGGACGTGCGTGGTGGAGAATCGTGGATCAGGCGTCGAATGATCTTTTCGTCGGTCTCGAACGAGCGTCGAGCACCGCGGGACGTGCGTGGTGGAGAATCGTGGATCAGGCGTCGAATGATCTTTTCGTCGGTCTCGAACGAGCGTCGAGCACCGCGGGACGTGCGTGGTGGAGAATCGTGGATCGGGTGTCGAGTGTTCCCTTCGTCGGTCTCGAACGAGCGTCGAGCACCGCGGGACGTGCGGGGTGGAGAATCGTGGGTCGGGTGTCGAGTATTCTCTTCGTCGGTCTCGAACGAGCGTCGAGCACCGCGGGACGGGCGTGGTGGAGAATCGTGGATCGGGTGTCGAATGTTCCCTTCGTCGGTCTCGAACGAGCGTCGAGCACCGCGGGACGTGCGGGGTGGAGAATCGTGGGTCGGGTGTCGAGTATTCCCTTCGTCGGTCTCGAACGAGCGTCGAGCACCGCGGGACGGGCGTGGTGGAGAATCGTGGATCGGGTGTCGAATGTTCCCTTCGTCGGTCTCGAACGAGCGTCGAGCACCGCGGGACGTGCGGGGTGGAGAATCGTGGATTGTTATTACAGTGTCTGGGCCAGGGCGAGGAGATTTCATGGCAATCATCGCTGGTTGAGGGTGATTGGCTCTAGCCGGTACGTTTCTTCCATCTTGCTTCACTTCCCAGTTTACCGAAGATTCCCCAAAAAGCGAATCATTGTCGGAGGGTAGGAGCTCCTGTAAAAGATCATCCACCCTTTGGAGGAAATCAGTCGGCGATGATCTATCATGGCTGAATGTTTGCGTTTCTGGATCACCACAGCTTGCTCCCAATCCCCTCGTTGGTATAATGGTTGCGCTCACGCTACCACCCTCATCGAAGTGTTGCTCCGGATCAACTAAACGTGGTGGTAGGGGAGATCGTTCGTCATCCCGTGGTGGTGTTTCAGGCCCACTCGCCAAAAACGGTGGTTGAGGCGTCGAATTGGAGTAACTACCTGGTGGTAGGATAACCGTAACCGTCATAGTTCTCCCCACTTTCAAACAATTACCGAAAACAACTTCCGCGAAGTCATCAACGAACCATGAAACCAAGCCTTGACACCTTGGTGGTGAAGAGGACGGGGAACTTTTGTCCGAGGAATCATCGTTTTCATCGTCATGCCCCCAGGCGTAGCCTCGAGGGGGCGACGGACACTGTGAATAGTTGCCATTTTGGTACCATGGGGGCGAACACGGCATCCCAGAATCGAATTCCGTATTAGTCTGATGAGGCGGCGGTGTAACAGGTTCATAGAAATGTTGATTTACCCGTGGAACTTCATAGCTAGGACTGGATAAAGCAGTGGGTGACAGCATATCGAAAGATGCGAATTCTTCAGATTCTGATGGTGAGATTCCATCAAATTCGTCATCACCCAGAGACACGTCATTGATTACTCGTTGGTCCAACTGGCTGTCATCGGAAGAGATGAAAATTGGTGTATCCTCGTTGCTTACCTTGCTGCCTGCAGCCTGGCCTCGATCCATGTTTCAAGAATCTCTAGAAGTAAGCAAAATAAGTTGGTTAGAAATGTTTGGTGGCCCTGTCGTTGTAAGGTTTAGTTTCTAATCAAGTTCAGTCCGCTCCAGCGTAATATAGGGCTTTAAGTCGCGGATATGACTAGTTTTCTGTTGGCCGAGACCCTCGATACGTGCAATAACTTTGGACGGCAGACTCACAACCGTATATGGGCCATTAAACTTAGGAGCGAGTTTAGCTGCGAAACTGTCGATTGCTTTAGATAGGGGGTGTTCTCTAGCTAGTACCTTTTCACCTATTTTGGGATACCATGAGCGTCTGCGTAAATTGTAATGTCTACTCTGTTCTTGTGATGCCTTGCTAAGATTTTGCTGGACTAGTCGCCAAGCTTCTTGTAAGTTTTCCACTTTGCGAGTTATATTGTCCCCTTTTGTACCAGTACCAAGTGTAACTTTATCATAGAGACAGTTAGGAAGCCGTGGTTCGCGAGCCTGAGTTAAATAGGCCGGAGAATAACCAGTGGATTCGGTCACACTTGTGTTGACCGCTAACATGATTTCAGGCAGAAACTCATCCCATGATTTATGGTCATGAGACGAGAATTGGGCAACAATTGTTTTTAGAGTGCGATTGACTCGTTCTGTTGGGTTTTCCTGTGGTGTGTAAGGGGCGGTAAATTGATGCTTAACACCAACCGTTTCCAGATATTTAGTGAATACTTTGCTAGAAAATTGTGTACCATTGTCGGAGATAAATACTTTGGGAATGCCATATCTTGCCACTATCTTCTCACGAAACGCTTTTACAAGCCCATCTGCAGTAGCTTTCCGCATGGGAGTTAGTTCAATCCATTTAGAAAATTTGTCAACCATTACCAACAAAGTGGTGTTGCCATGGCGTGAGCGAGGCAAAGGTCCGACAAAGTCTGCACAGATGGTGGCCCATGGTTCTTCTGGGATTTTTGATAACATTTCGCCAGCTGGTTGACGTTGTGAGATCTTATACCGCTGACATAACTCACAGCGTAAGACATAATTTTTGACATCGCGGGACATTCCTGGCCAATAATATCTGTTGGCTATCCGCGCTAAAGTTTTTCTAATGCCTAAGTGGCCAGCGGCTGGTTGATCATGATTCTCGCTGATAACTTGTCGTCGAAGGTTCTTCGGAACACAAAGTTTCCACGAGATCTCGTCGTCATCGTGTGCCTGCGTAGTAAAATGGCGGTACAACTGACCATTAACAAAAGAATAATCGGGGAACTTTTCAGGATTTGCTTTTAATTCACCAACGCGTTTGCGTATCCATTTACATGTGGTTTCGGCTTCCTTGCCCATGGTGTCACCGTCGTTGTTTTCATCCGCAGCTAGTTGACATGTTTCTAAAGGTTGACGCGACAAGGCATCAGCGACAACGTTCTGCTTTCCTTTCCGATACTCGACCGTGAAATTGTACTGTTGGAGTTCCAACGCCCATCTGGCAAGCCTACCAGAAGGGTTGTCCAACGAATTAAGCCATTTTAGCGAGAGATGGTCGGTTACAACCACAAATTTGTAACCTTCTAGATACATTCGCATCTTCCTGACTCCCCACACTATGGCTAAGCATTCCTTTTCGGTGGTGCTGTAATTCTGCTCCGCACGGTTTAGAAGACGACTAGCATAGGCAATAACCCTTTCAGTGCCCTCAATTTCTTGTGTTAAAACAGCACCTAACCCAATATCACTAGCGTCAGTTTGAAGCGTGAAAGTACGAGAAAAGTCTGGGCAAGTCAATACGGGAGCCTCAGTGAGTTTTCTTTTGAGTGTCTCAAAAGCGGATTGTTATTCCTCACCCCATTTCCAATGCTTCCCTTTCTTAAGCAGAGATGTTAAGGGCTGGGAAATCTGTGAAAAATCTGACACAAAGCGCCGGTACCACGATGTTGTACCTAAGAATCGACGCAACTCCCTAACGTTTTGAGGAGGACGCATGTTTGTAACGGCGCTGATTTTATCGGGATCGGTTTTTATACCCTCACTCGTGACAATGTGCCCAAGATAACGAGTCTCCTGCCTAAAAAATTCACATTTGGCAGAATTTATTTTTAGATTGGCCGCTCGTAGGCGACGAAAGACTTCACTTAATTTTTCCATGTGTTCTCCCAGGGTTCTTCCAATGACAATTATGTCGTCCAAATACGCAAACGCAAAGGGTTCTAAGTCGGGGCCGATAACTGTGTCCAGAACGCGTTGGAATGTTGCTGGTGCCGAATGGAGACCAAAAGGCATGACTTTCCATTGGTAAAGTCCTCGGCCGGCAACAGTGAAAGCAGTATATTTTCTACTGTCTACCGCCATTGGCACCTGCCAGTAGCCACTTTCCAAATCTAGACTACTAATATATTTAGCTTCCTTGAGCCTATCTAATATATAGTTTATACGAGGGAGAGGATATGCATCCAGCTCGGATCGCTTGTTAAGTTGTCGATAGTCTATGCACAGTCTCCAAGACCCATTCCTTTTCTTAACCAGCGTTATCGGGAAACTGTAGGGACTATGCGACGGTTCTATACAATCCTGCTCAAGCAGCTTGTCAATTTCAGCGTTGATTATATTCTGCATCGCCGGGTTACGAGTGTGATAGCGAATTTTTATAGGACGGTCATCGATCATTTTGATTCGATGTTCGTCGATATGCGTCCGGCCAGTGACTTCTTGAAATTTTCCTAGTTCAACTTCCAAAAATTTTGATATGATTAGGTCATTCGGACCATTCGTTTTGGAACTTGACTTGGCTTTCTGGTTCAACGCTGATTTTGTATCTGGCCTTGTCTCCAAGATACTTAAAGTACAACTGGGGTCTCTGTTAATTTCAGGCGGCCTTGCCTCCAGCATGCTACTCGTGTTAGTTTTGGGTTGGTTTTGGTGCAGTCTTGACTCCAGGATGGTTGACTTAGTATCAGTAACTTTACTGTAAATAGCGCCAATTTCCTTTGATGATTTTTTCCTTTGAGGTTTCCCTTTTTTTGTGCTCGGCCTTGTCTCCAGAGCATTACTGGTACCGGTGCGTGAGGTTTTAACTACGCTTGCCCACGCCTGCGGAGTGTTTCTTTCTTTGTCCATTGTAGATTTTGTTTGGTAATAACTCGATTGGGTTTCCAGATTGGTACTTTGCTTTGTATTTCGCTTAACTTTGGATGCCCTAGGCGTCGTCTCTGGGTTTTGATTGGTGTGTACTTCCGGTGTTGTCGTCTGAGTGTCATTTAATCTCCCATTGCCATTTGGACTCGGTCGTGTCTCCAGGATATTCGGGTTAGAAACCCTAATTTCATGATTTCTTATTTCGCTCGACCGTGTCTCCAGAGCGTTGGTGCGAATATTACAGTTATTGCCATCACTCGGCGATGTCGCCAGAGTGTGGTTGTCATTGTTGATCGTGCTAGTGGTTGGTGATATTCTTACTGCTTTACCTGGGGCTAATCTTGATTTACGGTTGGTTAGACCGTTCTCTAAAACCATGGTTTTCTGAGTGTCGTTTAGTTTCCCAGTGTAGTTTAGATCCGGTCGTGTCGAGTTAGGCTGTGCCACATTTTGCTGTACACACGGCCATATCGCCAGTGTCGAGTTAGGCCGTGCCACGTTTTCGGTCGTATCGCCCGACTGTGCAAGTTGAACGGCCTTACTTGTGACTGATCGTGGTTCCCGAATGATTAAGCTCACGGTGTTGTTGAGCCGCTGAAACTGTACAGTGGCTCCAGCGCACGTAAGTGAAGCTTGGAACGCTCTCAGAAAACTAAGTCCTAATATTACATCCAACGTGGTACCAGGCATAATACGAAATTCAACCCTACGCTTTATATTGCCAAGTTGAACATTACAATCGATGGCCTGTCTAATACATCTCCTAGAACCATCAGCGAGCGAAATTTCAAACACAGACCCTGCTCGAATTGCATGACGATCGAGACGAGTAGCGAACGAGTGGCTTAAGAAACAACTACTGGCACCGGTGTCTATAATAGCAGTCATAGGTAGATTATTAATATAAATTTCGGCTGTTAGTCTATGGTCATCGCAACTTAGAATTGTCCTTGAGACGGAGGGGCTGGACGTTGGGACCTGGCCGCCCCGCGTTGAGCACGGGCCCCGTTGGCGTTTCCCTGCTGTGAACGCCGACAACAGTCAATAGTGCGTAGTCCCATACGCCCACAATCCCAGCAGAATAATTGTTTAGGATTCCGACAGTCCCGAGAGAAATGTCCTAATCCGGCGCAACGGTGGCAAGCGTTTTTAGGGTCAGTGACACGATTACCTTGGTCATTTGCTAACCTATGGGTCTCCCGAGATAGGGTTGCTCGTTGATTAGTAACTGGCGGTGTACGGGTGGATGAATGTGGTATACATTCAAAATCACCAGCCAGTTCCAGTAGTTCCGCTAAATTATGAAAATCGTTGCGTTTTATATAACGTAGATAGTCCGGTCGTGCATTACGAAAAATACGGTTTAGTTTTTCTTGTTCTGTCATTGTTGTGTGTCTCATTTTGGCCTGAATGTCTAGGACGTAATCTTTGAAAAGTTCGTTTGGTCGCTGTTTGCGACCTCGGACCTCATCCTCAATTCCTTCCAAATATCGTGGAGGCAAGAAAAATTTTATCAAGTCGCTTTTGAACGACTTCCACTCACCCCACCTCGCGTTGTTGTTTCGATACCATATTAATGCCTTATCTTTTAGAAATTGAGGCATAGCTGCAGGGAGGTCGTTTTCGTCTAAATCATATGTCAGGGCCATTTCTTCTAAACGTTCTATGAACAGGAAGGGATCAGGGCCACCCGCGTAGGTGATTCCCCACTTCCGAACTGTTTCCATAAGGGTACGCTTACTCATAACAGAGTGTTGTTGGTCAGGAATTTTGTCTTCCGTAACAGGGTATCTCTTTACCTTGGGTACTACTAGTCTAACCGAACCGACATCATCGGACTCAGAGCCCGATGACTCACCTTTACTCGACGGTGCTCTTGATCCTGTATGAGTCTCTTGCATAACCAGGAGCCTTTCGGCCGCCTTAGTGGAGAGGGGTTCACTTAGTAGTTGCTTGAACCTTTGCCGGAGTTCCTCAACGGTCCCTTCGGTCTCGACCCCGAACTCCATTAAATAACTAGACAATGTTTCCTTATTTAAAGTGTAAATCCACGATGTACGGAATTCGACAGGTGCCATAGTGACGAGTGATTTTGGGGAAAATATAAAATTATTAGGAACAAATGACACGACAGGGTGACCAACAACTGTGTTATTGTCTTCCAATTCTTTCCCCGATGATACTTATGTTGTAAATTATTGGGAACCTCTGTTACTGGGAAATTTATTTATTTAATGTTTTTGTTGGTAGATTTGTTCTTTAGTAAATGTAAATATGCGGTGACGAGTATGCACAGTTTTATATTTAAATTCTCTCTCTTTTTTTTTTTGTCTTTATCTCTCTTGACTTTATAACAATTCAGGCTGTATATTATACGCCGTAGAAATTCACTTGACCACACTATTTAACAAATATGAATATGAAATTCCACAATTTATTATAGTTTATGAACGTATGTGTTAATAAAACACTACTCGTTTTCCTTTGCTTTTATCCCTGACACTGTATTTTTTCCTTTTTTTTTTTCTTTGATATATGTTGGTGAAAAGAAATTTAATTTAACTAGTTAACTTTTGCCTTTGTTATACGTAGTTTCACACTTTATTTAGTTTTTGACCGCTTTATGTCAAATCGACTTTCATCACTCGTGTCCATAACGTTTATGATTCTATCATTCTCATTGCATCATGCCATTATCTTAGTCTATATCAAGTGTCTAGCGGTAAACTTCCAAAGCTTTTTCTTAGTTATTTGTCTGACCGTTATGAATATCAATATTGCGCATTTCATAATTTTAAGCAAAGTTACCTTTTGTGATTTGCGGTACCTTAACCTTGAATTGCTTTATATCGCAAATCACTTGATGTTGTTATTGTTTCACAAATTGATATTGATGTTGTTATTGTTTCACAAATTGATATTTTTTTCTTTTTTCCCACGCAAATATGTATATGCATTAAAATGTAAGATGATTAAGATCAATACTTATATATATTCTACATGCCTGCAAATTCCTTTGGTGGGGATTTGGTGATTATATCCAGAAGACTTTGAAGGACATCTGAGATGCGAGCGTCCCGGCTCGGGCGCCAATGTAAACGAGATTTTCTTAGCCTGGGTTGAAGCCGTCGGTTTTCAGGGTGACTCGCACATTTATTTATAAATGGGAACGCTCGCTTTTCAATTTTTTTCCTTCTTGCAATTTATTTCTCTGATAAATCTATATTCCTATTTCAACTATATTTATCCAGCCCTCCACTCCTCAGTGGCCTTCGAGGTACTTGTCACCATCCAATGTAATCTGGTTATCTGCCTCTTGTCGAGGACTGTCACCATCGACCGTACGGAACGTGTGGTTTACCAAAGTGTATAATAGTTTATCCAGCTCTTGTCGAGGATTATCACCGTCGACCGTAAGGAACGTGTGGTTTAACAAAGTGTATAATGGTTTATCCAGCTCTTGTCGAGGATTATCACCGTCGACCGTAAAGAACGTGTGGTTTAACAAAGTGTATAATGGTTTGTCCAGCTCTTGTCGAGGATTATCACCGTCGACCGTAAAGAACGTGTGGTTTAACAAAGTGTATAATGGTTTGTCCAGCTCTGGTTGAGGATTATCACCGATGTTCACGCTTACACACCCCACGGTCCAAACTCTGAATCGGTGCTTACGATTTCATAGCTCGCAGACAATTCCCTGAATCGATGCTTTTCGATTCGACAAGAAGGCTTTTTTTCCACGTAGGTATTGGAATCGGTAGTTGTCGTATCGTGACCCGAGTATGATGACGTGGACATGGAGTGGAGTGGCCAGATTAATACACTTATCAACTAATACAACTTGCTTTATCAAGACGCGTTTGTAGCATGCGAGAAAATTGTATAATACTCTAGTTAACATGAATTCTTCTTTATATCCATATGTAAATAAGTATTAACTATTTATGTACTATAATACAAGTAGGATTGTGTGAGAGAAAAATGAGTGTAGCGATTTTCCTCCGTCACACAATTTACGCACATAACGTTTAAGAACGTACCCTTGTATTTTGTTAATGAAAAACTCTCGCATGTCAGCATTTTTATCCATTTTTTGTTCTAAACATAAAAGACGTCTATATGCCATCTGCAAAGAATCTGGTAAACTTATATTATCGTATTTCTATAACAGACCTTCCTCCCATCGCTTTTCGTTTACTAAGAATTTCGTTGTTTGTTCCATAATTTGTAATGCGCGTTCATTTTCTTTAGATATAACCGGCGCTACAGAATTATTAACACCTACTGATTCCACCGAAAAATAATGACGCATTAATTCATCTAATTTAGTCATGTCATTACACGCACACACATGATTTACAAAATATTTAGATACGGCTGCGTGCAGCTATTAAGCCTTCACCATCTACTTCTCGTATTTCTAACGGTACACCAATTTTAACATTATCTAAACCAATCAGAATATGAGCTTTACATTCATCATAGGGAATTATAGGCAAAGACCGTTAATGTTTGGCATTATTTATCATCTCCAAGTGGTTGTAGTGGCAAATCTAAGTTTTCAACAGTACGTACATTTTTCAAAGTAAACTTAAAACCATTTTTTTCACGTGAAGAAATTTTCATGATAATACTACGTGAGCCACTATGAAATTGATTAACACCACTAGTCCAATTTAAACATAAATTAGTTGTAGGACCTGATAATTGTAATTTATCCACCACATCATTATAAATCAAGGTGATAGATGAACCTTCATCCAGTAGAGCTTCTGCATTCACAAACGTACCACAATTACCATATAAAATAACTGGCACATATCGAAACAGTGTAGAATTTGCAGCTTTATGCAACATTCTAGA
The DNA here is from genome assembly GCA_963971445.1 of Ornithomya chloropus. Lineage (NCBI taxonomy): Eukaryota > Metazoa > Arthropoda > Insecta > Diptera > Hippoboscidae > Ornithomya > Ornithomya chloropus. Next base: position 1,012,555 of record OZ020531.1, read on the forward strand.
ACTGTTGTTATTTGACACCGTTGCTTCAAGCATTGGATGAGACGGCGCTTGTATAGTTTGTTGTATGTAGAAGCTGGTTATGCATTTGGCGGCAGCCATCCACACCACATTGACGTTTTTTACGACATCTTCGAATCATATGATTTTTGAAACAGCACAAGCTCAATCGTTTTTCTTTAACAAATTGCCAACGTTCATTAATAGACATAGCAAGAAATTCATTGCAAACTTGAAGCTGATGAAGTTGAAAACATTTTGCGCAACGAGGTACTTGTTGATTAAAATTTTCATTATGAACAAGTACTCGTTCTCTACTAGTGCTATTTGCATGAAAAGGTGTAACATAAGAAGCACATGACGCTAAATTAAAAAGCCATTCATCAAAAGCTGCAACATCCACCCTATGCAAAGACACGCGATGCTGACTCCAACTTAATTTCAACTGACCAGTCAACTTGTTTACTAGTTCAAATAACAAAATCGGATCATTTAAATATTCTCTCAAACCAATAGCCGTCATTGTTGACGTATAATTTTGTACTGCTAATGAAAGATTAATTAGCGTATCGAGTTTATCAGTTCGTACAGGTGGCGCTTAGCGCAATTTGCGTTGAAGAGAATCATGTATAACATAAGGACGACTAAATAACATTCGCAACGTTCTAATGGCTAGCGGTACAGTTGCCGGTGTCAATAATTTGCCACGTACGGCCTCTAATGCTGCGCCTTTCAAACGTTTTTGTAATCTAATTAAATTCTTTCAAAATTATAGAGCCAAAAACAGCTAAAATTTTATTTGTATTTCAATTTAATTAAGTTTCGTACAAAATTATTCAATAATCTACGAGAACTTTTTCTTTTATTAACAATGTTATATAATGACTTTCCGTTTTTCTTTCGTTCTTTTTGATTTTTCTTCTTAGTTATTAGGGTTGCCAACGCACAGCTTCCATGAGACTTCATCCTCTGCGTGAGATGAAGTGGTGAAATGTCGATACAGTTGATCCTCTATGACGGCGTAATCAGGATATTTTTCCGGTTTGTTTCGCATTCCAGTGACGCGCTTCCGAATTCACGGACAAGCGTTTTCCACATTGAGTTTTTCATTTTCGTTCACTATGGCTAATTGGCATCCTCCAGCCGGTTCAACTGTGAAGTTATACTGTTGGAGCTCCAGAGACCCACCTTGCTAGGCGGCCGGAGGGGTTGTCCAGGGAATTCAGCCATTTAAGTGAAAGGTGGTCAGTGATGACTACAAACTCGTACCCTTCCAAGTAAAGGCGCATCTTCCTTATACTCCGTACTATTGCTAAACATTCCTTCTCCGTTGTGCTGCAATTCTTTTCGGCCTGATTTAAGTGGCGGCTTGCATAAGTGATCACCCGCTCATTGCCTCATTGCGTCTTGTGTGAGCACCGCACCCAAGCCAACTTTGCTTGCATCCGTTTAAAGTTTGAATGTGTGGGTAAAATCTGGGCACGTTAGAACTGGGGCTTCTATTAATTTGCGCTTCAACGTATCAAATGCTATTTGTTGGGCCTCCGACCATTTCCAGTGTCGACCCTTTTTCAAAAGCGAGGTTAAAGGTTGAGAGATTTGTGAAAAGTCCGGCACAAATCGGCGGTAACACGACGTGGTACCCAGGAACTGGCGTAGCTGCTTGAGGTTTTGGGGAGGTCGTATGCTCATAATTGCACTGATTTTGTCGGGATCCGTTTTTATCCCATCTTTCGTCACCAGATGATCCAGATGTCGCACTTCTCGTTTAAAGAACTCACATTTAGCCGAGTTTATTTTCAAAATCGCCACCCGTAGCCGTCTGAAAAGCTCGCATAGATTTCTCATGTGATCCTGAAGTGTTTTTCCTATGACGATAATGTCATCGAGGTATGCGAAAGCAAACGGTTCAAGTTCGGGTGTCTAGAACCCGTTGGAAAGTTGCCGGTGCTAAGTGGAGTTCATGATAGTATGGATGACTTTCCATTGGAAAAAGCTACGTCCGACCACTGTGAAAGCCGTATATTTCCTGCTGCCCTCTGCCACCGGTACATGCCAGTATACATTCTCTAGATCAATGGTGCCTGTCCAGGATGTGAGTTATACGTAGCAATGGATATGCGTCGGGTTCTGATCGCTCCCCGTGCCGTTTTTATTCCGAACCAACGTCACTGGGAAACTGTTAGGGCTTATTGATGGTATGATGCAACGTTTCTGAAGTAGCTTATCAATTTCCTCATTTATCACCTTTTGCATGGCCGGGTAACGGGTCTGATACCTAATCTTGACAGGCCGATCATCAGTGACTTTCAAATGGTGGTCGTCAATGTGTGTGAGACCTCTCACATCTTGAAATTTGGCTAGTTCCACTGCAAGAAATTTGGCAATTAGATTTTCTTCATCGATAGATTCCAGCGCAGCTTGGGAGACAGGTGCACCACTGTCGGACCCATCCACCGACCTTTCAATAACTCCTTGTGTGTTGAACTGTTTTAACTGTGGTCGATGAGAATTGCATTTGCTCAACTTTACTGTCTGAGCCTCAGTGTCGGGCACTCTCACTACGTTGCTGACCGACATTTGTGTCCAATGCGCATGATGCTGCGTTATTTTTCTGGCCAGGCTGAGCGCACGTTTCTGTTCTCGGACAATAAGTTCATTTTCAGCGATTGTGGAAGGCTGGTTAAATTGTACGGATACGCCCGCGTAAGTGAGCTTAGCTTGGAAAGCTGCTAAAAAGTTAAAACCTAGAATAACGTCCTCGTAAGAATCTGGCATGAACCTAAATTTAAGATTGTGTACCGCGTTGTCAAATTGTACTCTAAGGTAATTTCTACCTTTTTAAGTAAGCCTTACTTAAAAAGCATCTTGTATCAACAATAGTTGAAATCTCGACGCCACTAATGAAAACGGTAACCATTAATCGATACTTCTTAACGTTTAAGATCGCCTTTGGGACGTAGGGGTCTGTTGTGTCTGATACCCTCGTTGAGCTCGGGCCCCATTGGCGTTTCCCTGTAGTTTTCATCGGCGGCAGCAATCGTTTGTGTGGACATCTATTCGTCCGCAATCTCAACAAAATAGTTGTCGGGGGTTTCTGCAATCTAGGGCGAAATGCCTTCACCCGCACAGCGATGACATGCTGTCTGGAGATTACACTTGTCTTTCGGGCGATCATTCGCCAGCCTATGCTTTTCACGAGGGGGTGGCATTCGATAGGTAACATCTGGGATATATTCATAATCCCCCGCCAGTACTAATAATTACGCCAGATTCTTAATTTAAGATCTGGGGTAATTTTATCAGACGTAACGGTTTGATATAACGATTTTAACAAATCAGGCCCCTTCATCAATACTGAATTTTAACAAGTATCATTAACTTTAGCAGCTGCATCCTAAACGAGTCTGATTTTGAAGTGTTGAAAGCAGTAAAAATAGGAATATACCAAGCTTTGCAACCACTACATATTTCATTTGTTGACAATTTACGCACATAACGTTTAAGAACGTACCCTTGTATTTTGTTAATGAAAAACTCTCGCATGTCAGCATTTTTATCCATTTTTTGTTCTAAACATAAAAGACGTCTATATGCCATCTGCAAAGAATCTGGTAAACTTATGTTATCGTATTTCTATAACAGACCTTCCTCCCATCGCTTTTCGTTTACTAAGAATTTCGTTGTTTGTTCCATAATTTGTAATGCGCGTTCATTTTCTTTAGATATAACCGGCGCTACAGAATTATTAACACCTACTGATTCCACCGAAAAATAATGACGCATTAATTCATCTAATTTAGTCATGTCATTACACGCACACACATGATTTACAAAATATTTAGATACGGCTGCGTGCAGCTATTAAGCCTTCACCATCTACTTCTCGTATTTCTAACGGTACACCCATTTTAACATTATCTAAACCAATCAGAATATGAGCTTTACATTCATCATATGGAATTATAGGCAAAGACCGTTAATGTTTGGCATTATTTATCATCTCCAAGTGGTTGTAGTGGCAAATCTAAGTTTTCAACAGTACGTACATTTTTCAAAGTAAACTTAAAACCATTTTTTTCACGTGAAGAAATTTTCATGATAATACTACGTGAGCCACTATGAAATTGATTAACACCACTAGTCCAATTTAAACATAAATTAGTTGTAGGACCTGATAATTGTAATTTATCCACCACATCATTATAAATCAAGGTGATAGATGAACCTTCATCCAGTAGAGCTTCTGCATTCACAAACGTACCACAATTACCATATAAAATAACTGGCACATATCGAAACAGTGTAGAATTTGCAGCTTTATGCAACATTCTAGAACTGTTGTTATTTGACACCGTTGCTTCAAGCATTGGATGAGACGGCGCTTGTATAGTTTGTTGTATGTAGAAGCTGGTTATGCATTTGGCGGCAGCCATCCACACCACATTGACGTTTTTTACGACATCTTCGAATCATATGATTTTTGAAACAGCACAAGCTCAATCGTTTTTCTTTAACAAATTGCCAACGTTCATTAATAGACATAGCAAGAAATTCATTGCAAACTTGAAGCTGATGAAGTTGAAAACATTTTGCGCAACGAGGTACTTGTTGATTAAAATTTTCATTATGAACAAGTACTCGTTCTCTACTAGTGCTATTTGCATGAAAAGGTGTAACATAAGAAGCACATGACGCTAAATTAAAAAGCCATTCATCAAAAGCTGCAACATCCACCCTATGCAAAGACACGCGATGCTGACTCCAACTTAATTTCAACTGACCAGTCAACTTGTTTACTAGTTCAAATAACAAAATCGGATCATTTAAATATTCTCTCAAACCAATAGCCGTCATTGTTGATGTATAATTTTGTACTGCTAATGAAAGATTAATTAGCGTATCGAGTTTATCAGTTCGTACAGGTGGCGCTTGGCGCAATTTGCGTTGAAGAGAATCATGTATAACATAAGGACGACTAAATAACATTCGCAACGTTCTAATGGCTAGCGGTACAGTTGCCGGTGTCAATAATTTGCCACGTACGGCCTCTAATGCTGCGCCTTTCAAACGTTTTTGTAATCTAATTAAATTCTTTCAAAATTATAGAGCCAAAAACAGCTAAAATTTTATTTGTATTTCAATTTAATTAAGTTTCGTACAAAATTATTCAATAATCTACGAGGACGTTTTCTCAATTATTAACAATGTTATATAATGACTTTCCGTTTTTCTTTCGTTCTTTTTGATTTTTCTTCTTAGTTATTAGGGTTGCCAACGCACAGCTTCAATGAGACTTCATCCTCTGCGTGAGATGAAGTGGTGAAATGTCGATACAGTTGACTCTCTATGACGGCGTAATCAGGATATTTTTCCGGTTTGTTTCGCATTCCAGTGACGCGCTTCCGAATTCACGGACAAGCGTTTTCCACATTGAGTTTTTCATTTTCGTTCACTATGGCTAATTGGCATCCTCCAGCCGGTTCAACTGTGAAGTTATACTGTTGGAGCTCCAGAGACCCACCTTGCTAGGCGGCCGGAGGGGTTGTCCAGGGAATTCAGCCATTTAAGTGAAAGGTGGTCAGTGATGACTACAAACTCGTACCCTTCCAAGTAAAGGCGCATCTTCCTTATACTCCGTACTATTGCTAAACATTCCTTCTCCGTTGTGCTGCAATTCTTTTCGGCCTGATTTAAGTGGCGGCTTGCATAAGTGATCACCCGCTCATTGCCTCATTGCGTCTTGTGTGAGCACCGCACCCAAGCCAACTTTGCTTGCATCCGTTTGAAGTTTGAATGTGTGGGTAAAATCTGGGCACGTTAGAACTGGGGCTTCTATTAATTTGCGCTTCAACGTATCAAATGCTATTTGTTGGGCCTCCGACCATTTCCAGTGTCGACCCTTTTTCAAAAGCGAGGTTAAAGGTTGAGAGATTTGTGAAAAGTCCGGCACAAATCGGCGGTAACACGACGTGGTACCCAGGAACTGGCGTAGCTGCTTGAGGTCTTGGGGAGGTCGTATGCTCATAATTACACTGATTTTGTCAGGATCTGTTTTTATCCCATCTTTCGTCACCAGATGATCCAGATGTCGCACTTCTCGTTTAAAGAACTCACATTTAGCCGAGTTTATTTTCAAAATCGCCACCCGTAGCCGTCTGAAAAGCTCGCATAGATTTCTCATGTGATCCTGAAGTGTTTTTTCTATGACGATAATGTCATCGAGGTATGCGAAAGCAAACGGTTCAAGTTCGGGTGTCTAGAACCCGTTGGAAAGTTGCCGGTGCTAAGTGGAGTTCATGATAGTATGGATGACTTTCCATTGGAAAAAGCTACGTCCGACCACTGTGAAAGCCGTATATTTCCTGCTGACCTCTGCCACCGGTACATGCCAGTATACATTCTCTAGATCAATGGTGCCTGTCCAGGATGTGAGTTATACGTAGCAATGGATATGCGTCGGGTTCTGATCGCTCCCCGTGCCGTTTTTATTCCGAACCAACGTCACTGGGAAACTGTTAGGGCTTATTGATGGTATGATGCAACCTTTCTGAAGTAGCTTATCAATTTCCTCATTTATCACCTTTTGCATGGCCGGGTAACGGGTCTGATACCTAATCATGACAGGCCGATCATCAGTGACTTTCAAATGGTGGTCGTCAATGTGTGTGAGACCTCTCACATCTTGAAATTTGGCTAGTTCCACTGCAAAAAATTTGGCAATTAGATTTTCTTCATCGATAGATTCCAGCGCAGCTTGGGAGACAGGTGCACCACTGTCGGACCCATCCACCGACCTTTCAATAACTCCTTGTGTGTTGAACTGTTTTAACTGTGGTCGATGAGAATTGCATTTGCTCAACTTTACTGTCTGAGCCTCAGTGTCGGGCACTCTCACTACGTTGCTGACCGACATTTGTGTCCAATGCGCATGATGCTGCGTTATTTTTCTGGCCAGGCTGAGCGCACGTTTCTGTTCTCGGACAATAAGTTCATTTTCAGCGATTGTGGAAGGCTGGTTAAATTGTACGGATACGCCCGCATAAGTGAGCTTAGCTTGGAAAGCTGCTAAAAAGTTAAAACCTAGAATAACGTCCTCGTAAGAATCTGGCATGAACCTAAATTTAAGATTGTGTACCGCGTTGTCAAATTGTACTCTAAGGTAATTTCTACCTTTTTAAGTAAGCCTTACTTAAAAAGCATCTTGTATCAACAATAGTTGAAATCTCGACGCCACTAATGAAAACGGTAACCATTAATCGATACTTCTTAACGTTTAAGATCGCCTTTGGGACGTAGGGGTCTGTTGTGTCTGATACCCTCGTTGAGCTCGGGCCCCATTGGCGTTTCCCTGTAGTTTTCATCGGCGGCAGCAATCGTTTGTGTGGACATCTATTCGTCCGCAATCTCAACAAAATAGTTGTCGGGGGTTTCTGCAATCTAGGGCGAAATGCCTTCACCCGCACAGCGATGACATGCTGTCTGGAGATTACACTTGTCTTTCGGGCGATCATTCGCCAGCCTATGCTTTTCACGAGGGGGTGGCATTCGATAGGTAACATCTGGGATATATTCATAATCCCCCGCCAGTACTAATAATTACGCCAGATTCTTAATTTAAGATCTGGGGTAATTATATCAGACGTAACGGTTTGATATAACGATTTTAACAAATCAGGCCCCTTCATCAATACTGAATTTTAACAAGTATCATTAACTTTAGCAGCTGCATCCTAAACGAGTCTGATTTTGAAGTGTTGAAAGCAGTAAAAATAGGAATATACCAAGCTTTGCAACCACTACATATTTCATTTGTTGACAATTTACGCACATAACGTTTAAGAACGTACCCTTGTATTTTGTTAATGAAAAACTCTCGCATGTCAGCATTTTTATCCATTTTTTGTTCTAAACATAAAAGACGTCTATATGCCATCTGCAAAGAATCTGGTAAACTTATGTTATCGTATTTCTATAACAGACCTTCCCCCCATCGCTTTTCGTTTACTAAGAATTTCGTTGTTTGTTCCATAATTTGTAATGCGCGTTCATTTTCTTTAGATATAACCGGCGCTAGCACCTACTGATTCCACCGAAAAATAATGACGCATTAATTCATCTAATTTAGTCATGTCATTACACGCACACACATGATTTACAAAATATTTAGATACGGCTGCGTGCAGCTATTAAGCCTTCACCATCTACTTCTCGTATTTCTAACGGTACACCAATTTTAACATTATCTAAACCAATCAGAATATGAGCTTTACATTCATCATAGGGAATTATAGGCAAAGACCGTTAATGTTTGGCATTATTTATCATCTCCAAGTGGTTGTAGTGGCAAATCTAAGTTTTCAACAGTACGTACATTTTTCAAAGTAAACTTAAAACCATTTTTTTCACGTGAAGAAATTTTCATGATAATACTACGTGAGCCACTATGAAATTGATTAACACCACTAGTCCAATTTAAACATAAATTAGTTGTAGGACCTGATAATTGTAATTTATCCACCACATCATTATAAATCAAGGTGATAGATGAACCTTCATCCAGTAGAGCTTCTGCATTCACAAACGTACCACAATTACCATATAAAATAACTGGCACATATCGAAACAGTGTAGAATTTGCAGCTTTATGCAACATTCTAGAACTGTTGTTATTTGACACCGTTGCTTCAAGCATTGGATGAGACGGCGCTTGTATAGTTTGTTGTATGTAGAAGCTGGTTATGCATTTGGCGGCAGCCATCCACACCACATTGACGTTTTTTACGACATCTTCGAATCATATGATTTTTGAAACAGCACAAGCTCAATCGTTTTTCTTTAACAAATTGCCAACGTTCATTAATAGACATAGCAAGAAATTCATTGCAAACTTGAAGCTGATGAAGTTGAAAACATTTTGCGCAACGAGGTACTTGTTGATTAAAATTTTCATTATGAACAAGTACTCGTTCTCTACTAGTGCTATTTGCATGAAAAGGTGTAACATAAGAAGCACATGACGCTAAATTAAAAAGCCATTCATCAAAAGCTGCAACATTCACCCTATGCAAAGACACGCGATGCTGACTCCAACTTAATTTCAACTGACCAGTCAACTTGTTTACTAGTTCAAATAACAAAATCGGATCATTTAAATATTCTCTCAAACCAATAGCCGTCATTGTTGATGTATAATTTTGTACTGCTAATGAAAGATTAATTAGCGTATCGAGTTTATCAGTTCGTACAGGTGGCGCTTGGCGCAATTTGCGTTGAAGAGAATCATGTATAATATAAGGAAGTCTAAATAACATTCGCAACGTTCTAATAGCTAGCGGTTCAGTTGCCGGTGTCATTAATTTGCCACGTACGGCCTCTAATGCTGCGCCTTTCAAACGTTTTTGTAATCTAATTAAATTCTTTCAAAATTATAGAGCCAAAAACAGCTAAAATTTTATTTGTATTTCAATTTAATTAAGTTTCGTACAAAATTATTCAATAATCTACGAGGACGTTTTCTCAATTATTAACAATGTTATATAATGACTTTCCGTTTTTCTTTCGTTCTTTTTGATTTTTCTTCTTAGTTATTAGGGTTGCCAACGCACAGCTTCCATGAGACTTCATCCTCTGCGTGAGATGAAGTGGTGAAATGTCGATACAGTTGACTCTCTATGACGGCGTAATCAGGATATTTTTCCGGTTTGTTTCGCATTTCAGTGACGCGCTTCCGAATTCACGGACAAGCGTTTTCCACATTGAGTTTTTCATTTTCGTTCACTGTGGCTAATTGGCATCCTCCAGCCGGTTCAACTGTGAAGTTATAGTGTTGGAGCTCCAGAGACCCACCTTGCTAGGCGGCCGGAGGGGTTGTCCAGGGAATTCAGCCATTTAAGTGAAAGATGGTCAGTGATGACTACAAACTCGTACCCTTCCTTATACTCCGTACTATTGCTAAACATTCCTTCTCCGTTGTGCTGCAATTCTTTTCGGCCTGATTTAAGTGGCGGCTTGCATAAGTGATCACCCGCTCATTGCCTCATTGCATCTTGTGTGAGCACCGCACCCAAGCCAACTTTGCTTGCATCCGTTTGAAGTTTGAATGTGTGGGTAAAATCTGGGCACGTTAGAACTGGGGCTTCTATTAATTTGCGCTTCAACGTATCAAATGCTATTTGTTGGGCCTCCGACCATTTCCAGTGTCGACCCTTTTTCAAAAGCGAGGTTAAAGGTTGAGAGATTTGTGAAAAGTCCGGCACAAATCGGCGGTAACACGACGTGGTACCCAGGAACTGGCGTAGCTGCTTGAGGTTTTGGGGAGGTCGTATGCTCATAATTGCACTGATTTTGTCGGGATCCGTTTTTATCCCATCTTTCGTCACCAGATGATCCAGATGTCGCACTTCTCGTTTAAAGAACTCACATTTAGCCGAGTTTATTTTCAAAATCGCCACCCGTAGCCGTCTGAAAAGCTCGCATAGATTTCTCATGTGATCCTGAAGTGTTTTTCCTATGACGATAATGTCATCGAGGTATGCGAAAGCAAACGGTTCAAGTTCGGGTGTCTAGAACCCGTTGGAAAGTTGCCGGTGCTAAGTGGAGTTCATGATAGTATGGATGACTTTCCATTGGAAAAAGCTACGTCCGACCACTGTGAAAGCCGTATATTTCCTGCTGCCCTCTGCCACCGGTACATGCCAGTATACATTCTCTAGATCAATGGTGCCTGTCCAGGATGTGAGTTATACGTAGCAATGGATATGCGTCGGGTTCTGATCGCTCCCCGTGCCGTTTTTATTCCGAACCAACGTCACTGGGAAACTGTTAGGGCTTATTGATGGTATGATGCAACGTTTCTGAAGTAGCTTATCAATTTCCTCATTTATCACCTTTTGCATGGCCGGGTAACGGGTCTGATACCTAATCTTGACAGGCCGATCATCAGTGACTTTCAAATGGTGGTCGTCAATGTGTGTGAGACCTCTCACATCTTGAAATTTGGCTAGTTCCACTGCAAGAAATTTGGCAATTAGATTTTCTTCATCGATAGATTCCAGCGCAGCTTGGGAGACAGGTGCACCACTGTCGGACCCATCCACCGACCTTTCAATAACTCCTTGTGTGTTGAACTGTTTTAACTGTGGTCGATGAGAATTGCATTTGCTCAACTTTACTGTCTGAGCCTCAGTGTCGGGCACTCTCACTACGTTGCTGACCGACATTTGTGTCCAATGCGCATGATGCTGCGTTATTTTTCTGGCCAGGCTGAGCGCACGTTTCTGTTCTCGGACAATAAGTTCATTTTCAGCGATTGTGGAAGGCTGGTTAAATTGTACGGATACGCCCGCATAAGTGAGCTTAGCTTGGAAAGCTGCTAAAAAGTTAAAACCTAGAATAACGTCCTCGTAAGAATCTGGCATGAACCTAAATTTAAGATTGTGTACCGCGTTGTCAAATTGTACTCTAAGGTAATTTCTACCTTTTTAAGTAAGCCTTACTTAAAAAGCATCTTGTATCAACAATAGTTGAAATCTCGACGCCACTAATGAAAACGGTAACCATTAATCGATACTTCTTAACGTTTAAGATCGCCTTTGGGACGTAGGGGTCTGTTGTGTCTGATACCCTCGTTGAGCTCGGGCCCCATTGGCGTTTCCCTGTAGTTTTCATCGGCGGCAGCAATCGTTTGTGTGGACATCTATTCGTCCGCAATCTCAACAAAATAGTTGTCGGGGGTTTCTGCAATCTAGGGCGAAATGCCTTCACCCGCACAGCGATGACATGCTGTTTGGAGATTACACTTGTCTTTCGAGCGATCATTCGCCAGCCTATGCTTTTCACGAGGGGGTGGCATTCGATAGGTAACATCTGGGATATATTCATAATCCCCCGCCAGTACTAATAATTACGCCAGATTCTTAATTTAAGATCTGGGGTAATTATATCAGACGTAACGGTTTGATATAACGATTTTATCAAATCAGGCCCCTTCATCAATACTGAATTTTAACAAGTATCATTAACTTTAGCAGCTGCATCCTAAACGAGTCTGATTTTGAAGTGTTGAAAACAGTAAAAATAGGAATATACCAAGCTTTGCAACCACTACATATTTCATTTGTTGACAATTTACGCACATAACGTTTAAGAACGTACCCTTGTATTTTGTTAATGAAAAACTCTCGCATGTCAGCATTTTTATTCATTTTTTGTTCTAAACATAAAAGACGTCTATATGCCATCTGCAAAGAATCTGGTAAACTTATATTATCGTATTTCTATAACAGACCTTCCTCCCATCGCTTTTCGTTTACTAAGAATTTCGTTGTTTGTTCCATAATTTGTAATGCGCGTTCATTTTCTTTAGATATAACCGGCGCTACAGAATTATTAACACCTACTGATTCCACCGAAAAATAATGACGCATTAATTCATCTAATTTAGTCATGTCATTACACGCACACACATGATTTACAAAATATTTAGATACGGCTGCGTGCAGTTATTAAGCCTTCACCATCTACTTCTCGTATTTCTAACGGTACACCAATTTTAACATTATCTAAACCAATCAGAATATGAGCTTTACATTCATCATAGGGAATTATAGGCAAAGACCGTTAATGTTTGGCATTATTTATCATCTCCAAGTGGTTGTAGTGGCAAATCTAAGTTTTCAACAGTACGTACATTTTTCAAAGTAAACTTAAAACCATTTTTTTCACGTGAAGAAATTTTCATGATAATACTACGTGAGCCACTATGAAATTGATTAACACCACTAGTCCAATTTAAACATAAATTAGTTGTAGGACCTGATAATTGTAATTTATCCACCACATCATTATAAATCAAGGTGATAGATGAACCTTCATCCAGTAGAGCTTTTGCATTCACAAACGTACCACAATTACCATATAAAATAACTGGAACATATCGAAACAGTGTAGAATTTGCAGCTTTATGCAACATTCTAGAACTGTTGTTATTTGACACCGTTGCTTCAAGCATTGGATGAGACGGCGCTTGTATAGTTTGTTGTATGTAGAAGCTGGTTATGCATTTGGCGGCAGCCATCCACACCACATTGACGTTTTTTACGACATCTTCGAATCATATGATTTTTGAAACAGCACAAGCTCAATCGTTTTTCTTTAACAAATTGCCAACGTTCATTAATAGACATAGCAAGAAATTCATTGCAAACTTGAAGCTGATGAAGTTGAAAACATTTTGCGCAACGAGGTACTTGTTGATTAAAATTTTCATTATGAACAAGTACTCGTTCTCTACTAGTGCTATTTGCATGAAAAGGTGTAACATAAGAAGCACATGACGCTAAATTAAAAAGCCATTCATCAAAAGCTGCAACATCCACCCTATGCAAAGACACGCGATGCTGACTCCAACTTAATTTCAACTGACCAGTCAACTTGTTTACTAGTTCAAATAACAAAATCGGATCATTTAAATATTCTCTCAAACCAATAGCCGTCATTGTTGACGTATAATTTTGTACTGCTAATGAAAGATTAATTAGCGTATCGAGTTTATCAGTTCGTACAGGTGGCGCTTAGCGCAATTTGCGTTGAAGAGAATCATGTATAACATAAGGACGACTAAATAACATTCGCAACGTTCTAATGGCTAGCGGTACAGTTGCCGGTGTCAATAATTTGCCACGTACGGCCTCTAATGCTGCGCCTTTCAAACGTTTTTGTAATCTAATTAAATTCTTTCAAAATTATAGAGCCAAAAACAGCTAAAATTTTATTTGTATTTCAATTTAATTAAGTTTCGTACAAAATTATTCAATAATCTACGAGGACGTTTTCTCAATTATTAACAATGTTATATAATGACTTTCCGTTTTTCTTTCGTTCTTTTTGATTTTTCTTCTTAGTTATTAGGGTTGCCAACGCACAGCTTCCATGAGACTTCATCCTCTGCGTGAGATGAAGTGGTGAAATGTCGATACAGTTGATCCTCTATGACGGCGTAATCAGGATATTTTTCCGGTTTGTTTCGCATTCCAGTGACGCGCTTCCGAATTCACGGACAAGCGTTTTCCACATTGAGTTTTTCATTTTCGTTCACTGTGGCTAATTGGCATCCTCCAGCCGGTTCAACTGTGAAGTTATAGTGTTGGAGCTCCAGAGACCCACCTTGCTAGGCGGCCGGAGGGGTTGTCCAGGGAATTCAGCCATTTAAGTGAAAGATGGTCAGTGATGACTACAAACTCGTACCCTTCCTTATACTCCGTACTATTGCTAAACATTCCTTCTCCGTTGTGCTGCAATTCTTTTCGGCCTGATTTAAGTGGCGGCTTGCATAAGTGATCACCCGCTCATTGCCTCATTGCATCTTGTGTGAGCACCGCACCCAAGCCAACTTTGCTTGCATCCGTTTGAAGTTTGAATGTGTGGGTAAAATCTGGGCACGTTAGAACTGGGGCTTCTATTAATTTGCGCTTCAACGTATCAAATGCTATTTGTTGGGCCTCCGACCATTTCCAGTGTCGACCCTTTTTCAAAAGCGAGGTTAAAGGTTGAGAGATTTGTGAAAAGTCCGGCACAAATCGGCGGTAACACGACGTGGTACCCAGGAACTGGCGTAGCTGCTTGAGGTCTTGGGGAGGTCGTATGCTCATAATTACACTGATTTTGTCAGGATCCGTTTTTATCCCATCTTTCGTCACCAGATGATCCAGATGTCGCACTTCTCGTTTAAAGAACTCACATTTAGCCGAGTTTATTTTCAAAATCGCCACCCGTAGCCGTCTGAAAAGCTCGCATAGATTTCTCATGTGATCCTGAAGTGTTTTTCCTATGACGATAATGTCATCGAGGTATGCGAAAGCAAACGGTTCAAGTTCGGGTGTCTAGAACCCGTTGGAAAGTTGCCGGTGCTAAGTGGAGTTCATGATAGTATGGATGACTTTCCATTGGAAAAAGCTACGTCCGACCACTGTGAAAGCCGTATATTTCCTGCTGCCCTCTGCCACCGGTACATGCCAGTATACATTCTCTAGATCAATGGTGCCTGTCCAGGATGTAAGTTATACGTAGCAATGGATATGCGTCGGGTTCTGATCGCTCCCCGTGCCGTTTTTATTCCGAACCAACGTCACTGGGAAATTGTTAGGGCTTATTGATGGTATGATGCAACGTTTCTGAAGTAGCTTATCAATTTCCTCATTTATCACCTTTTGCATGGCCGGGTAACGGGTCTGATACCTAATCTTGACAGGCCGATCATCAGTGACTTTCAAATGGTGGTCGTCAATGTGTGTGAGACCTCTCACATCTTGAAATTTGGCTAGTTCCACTGCAAGAAATTTGGCAATTAGATTTTCTTCATCGATAGATTCCAGCGCAGCTTGGGAGACAGGTGCACCACTGTCGGACCCATCCACCGACCTTTCAATAACTCCTTGTGTGTTGAACTGTTTTAACTGTGGTCGATGAGAATTGCATTTGCTCAACTTTACTGTCTGAGCCTCAGTGTCGGGCACTCTCACTACGTTGCTGACCGACATTTGTGTCCAATGCGCATGATGCTGCGTTATTTTTCTGGCCAGGCTGAGCGCACGTTTCTGTTCTCGGACAATAAGTTCATTTTCAGCGATTGTGGAAGGCTGGTTAAATTGTACGGATACGCCCGCATAAGTGAGCTTAGCTTGGAAAGCTGCTAAAAAGTTAAAACCTAGAATAACGTCCTCGTAAGAATCTGGCATGAACCTAAATTTAAGATTGTGTACCGCGTTGTCAAATTGTACTCTAAGGTAATTTCTACCTTTTTAAGTAAGCCTTACTTAAAAAGCATCTTGTATCAACAATAGTTGAAATCTCGACGCCACTAATGAAAACGGTAACCATTAATCGATACTTCTTAATGTTTAAGATCGCCTTTGGGACGTAGGGATCTGTTGTGTCTGATACCCTCGTTGAGCTCGGGCCCCATTGGCGTTTCCCTGTAGTTTTCATCGGCGGCAGCAATCGTTTGTGTGGACATCTATTCGTCCGCAATCTCAACAAAATAGTTGTCGGGGGTTTCTGCAATCTAGGGCGAAATGCCTTCACCCGCACAGCGATGACATGCTGTCTGGAGATTACACTTGTCTTTCGGGCGATCATTCGCCAGCCTATGCTTTTCACGAGGGGGTGGCATTCGATAGGTAACATCTGGGATATATTCATAATCCCCCGCCAGTACTAATAATTACGCCAGATTCTTAATTTAAGATCTGGGGTAATTTTATCAGACGTAACGGTTTGATATAACGATTTTAACAAATCAGGCCCCTTCATCAATACTGAATTTTAACAAGTATCATTAACTTTAGCAGCTGCATCCTAAACGAGTCTGATTTTGAAGTATTGAAAGCAGTAAAAATAGGAATATACCAAGCTTTGCAACCACTACATATTTCATTTGTTGACAATTTACGCACATAACGTTTAAGAACGTACCCTTGTATTTTGTTAATGAAAAACTCTCGCATGTCAGCATTTTTATCCATTTTTTGTTCTAAACATAAAAGACGTCTATATGCCATCTGCAAAGAATCTGGTAAACTTATGTTATCGTATTTCTATAACAGACCTTCCCCCCATCGCTTTTCGTTTACTAAGAATTTCGTTGTTTGTTCCATAATTTGTAATGCGCGTTCATTTTCTTTAGATATAACCGGCGCTAGCACCTACTGATTCCACCGCAAAATAATGACGCATTAATTCATCTAATTTAGTCATGTCATTACACGCACACACATGATTTACAAAATATTTAGATACGGCTGCGTGCAGCTATTAAGCCTTCACCATCTACTTCTCGTATTTCTAACGGTACACCAATTTTAACATTATCTAAACCAATCAGAATATGAGCTTTACATTCATCATAGGGAATTATAGGCAAAGACCGTTAATGTTTGGCATTATTTATCATCTCCAAGTGGTTGTAGTGGCAAATCTAAGTTTTCAACAGTACGTACATTTTTCAAAGTAAACTTAAAACCATTTTTTTCACGTGAAGAAATTTTCATGATAATACTACGTGAGCCACTATGAAATTGATTAACACCACTAGTCCAATTTAAACATAAATTAGTTGTAGGACCTGATAATTGTAATTTATCCACCACATCATTATAAATCAAGGTGATAGATGAACCTTCATCCAGTAGAGCTTCTGCATTCACAAACGTACCACAATTACCATATAAAATAACTGGCACATATCGAAACAGTGTAGAATTTGCAGCTTTATGCAACATTCTAGAACTGTTGTTATTTGACACCGTTGCTTCAAGCATTGGATGAGACGGCGCTTGTATAGTTTGTTGTATGTAGAAGCTGGTTATGCATTTGGCGGCAGCCATCCACACCACATTGACGTTTTTTACGACATCTTCGAATCATATGATTTTTGAAACAGCACAAGCTCAATCGTTTTTCTTTAACAAATTGCCAACGTTCATTAATAGACATAGCAAGAAATTCATTGCAAACTTGAAGCTGATGAAGTTGAAAACATTTTGCGCAACGAGGTACTTGTTGATTAAAATTTTCATTATGAACAAGTACTCGTTCTCTACTAGTGCTATTTGCATGAAAAGGTGTAACATAAGAAGCACATGACGCTAAATTAAAAAGCCATTCATCAAAAGCTGCAACATCCACCCTATGCAAAGACACGCGATGCTGACTCCAACTTAATTTCAACTGACCAGTCAACTTGTTTACTAGTTCAAATAACAAAATCGGATCATTTAAATATTCTCTCAAACCAATAGCCGTCATTGTTGATGTATAATTTTGTACTGCTAATGAAAGATTAATTAGCGTATCGAGTTTATCAGTTCGTACAGGTGGCGCTTGGCGCAATTTGCGTTGAAGAGAATCATGTATAACATCAGGAAGTCTAAATAACATTCGCAACGTTCTAATAGCTAGCGGTTCAGTTGCCGGTGTCAATAATTTGCCACGTACGGCCTCTAATGCTGCGCCTTTCAAACGTTTTTGTAATCTAATTAAATTCTTTCAAAATTATAGAGCCAAAAACAGCTAAAATTTTATTTGTATTTCAATTTAATTAAGTTTCGTACAAAATTATTCAATAATCTACGAGGACGTTTTCTCAATTATTAACAATGTTATATAATGACTTTCCGTTTTTCTTTCGTTCTTTTTGATTTTTCTTCTTAGTTATTAGGGTTGCCAACGCACAGCTTCCATGAGACTTCATCCTCTGCGTGAGATGAAGTGGTGAAATGTCGATACAGTTGACTCTCTATGACGGCGTAATCAGGATATTTTTCCGGTTTGTTTCGCATTTCAGTGACGCGCTTCCGAATTCACGGACAAGAGTTTTCCACATTGAGTTTTTCATTTTCGTTCACTGTGGCTAATTGGCATCCTCCAGCCGGTTCAACTGTGAAGTTATAGTGTTGGAGCTCCAGAGACCCACCTTGCTAGGCGGCCGGAGGGGTTGTCCAGGAAATTCAGCCATTTAAGTGAAAGATGGTCAGTGATGACTACAAACTCGTACCCTTCCTTATACTCCGTACTATTGCTAAACATTCCTTCTCCGTTGTGCTGCAATTCTTTTCGGCCTGATTTAAGTGGCGGCTTGCATAAGTGATCACCCGCTCATTGCCTCATTGCATCTTGTGTGAGCACCGCACCCAAGCCAACTTTGCTTGCATCTGTTTGAAGTTTGAATGTGTGGGTAAAATCTGGGCACGTTAGAACTGGGGCTTCTATTAATTTGCGCTTCAACGTATCAAATGCTATTTGTTGGGCCTCCGACCATTTCCAGTGTCGACCCTTTTTCAAAAGCGAGGTTAAAGGTTGAGAGATTTGTGAAAAGTCCGGCACAAATCGGCGGTAACACGACGTGGTACCCAGGAACTGGCGTAGCTGCTTGAGGTTTTGGGGAGGTCGTATGCTCATAATTGCACTGATTTTGTCGGGATCCGTTTTTATCCCATCTTTCGTCACCAGATGATCCAGATGTCGCACTTCTCGTTTAAAGAACTCACATTTAGCCGAGTTTATTTTCAAAATCGCCACCCGTAGCCGTCTGAAAAGCTCGCATAGATTTCTCATGTGATCCTGAAGTGTTTTTCCTATGACGATAATGTCATCGAGGTATGCGAAAGCAAACGGTTCAAGTTCGGGTGTCTAGAACCCGTTGGAAAGTTGCCGGTGCTAAGTGGAGTTCATGATAGTATGGATGACTTTCCATTGGAAAAAGCTACGTCCGACCACTGTGAAAGCCGTATATTTCCTGCTGCCCTCTGCCACCGGTACATGCCAGTATACATTCTCTAGATCAATGGTGCCTGTCCAGGATGTGAGTTATACGTAGCAATGGATATGCGTCGGGTTCTGATCGCTCCCCGTGCCGTTTTTATTCCGAACCAACGTCACTGGGAAACTGTTAGGGCTTATTGATGGTATGATGCAACGTTTCTGAAGTAGCTTATCAATTTCCTCATTTATCACCTTTTGCATGGCCGGGTAACGGGTCTGATACCTAATCTTGACAGGCCGATCATCAGTGACTTTCAAATGGTGGTCGTCAATGTGTGTGAGACCTCTCACATCTTGAAATTTGGCTAGTTCCACTGCAAGAAATTTGGCAATTAGATTTTCTTCATCGATAGATTCCAGCGCAGCTTGGGAGACAGGTGCACCACTGTCGGACCCATCCACCGACCTTTCAATAACTCCTTGTGTGTTGAACTGTTTTAACTGTGGTCGATGAGAATTGCATTTGCTCAACTTTACTGTCTGAGCCTCAGTGTCGGGCACTCTCACTACGTTGCTGACCGACATTTGTGTCCAATGCGCATGATGCTGCGTTATTTTTCTGGCCAGGCTGAGCGCACGTTTCTGTTCTCGGACAATAAGTTCATTTTCAGCGATAGTGGAAGGCTGGTTAAATTGTACGGATACGCCCGCATAAGTGAGCTTAGCTTGGAAAGCTGCTAAAAAGTTAAAACCTAGAATAACGTCCTCGTAAGAATCTGGCATGAACCTAAATTTAAGATTGTGTACCGCGTTGTCAAATTGTACTCTAAGGTAATTTCTACCTTTTTAAGTAAGCCTTACTTAAAAAGCATCTTGTATCAACAATAGTTGAAATCTCGACGCCACTAATGAAAACGGTAACCATTAATCGATACTTCTTAACGTTTAAGATCGCCTTTGGGACGTAGGGGTCTGTTGTGTCTGATACCCTCGTTGAGCTCGGGCCCCATTGGCGTTTCCCTGTAGTTTTCATCGGCGGCAGCAATCGTTTGTGTGGACATCTATTCGTCCGCAATCTCAACAAAATAGTTGTCGGGGGTTTCTGCAATCTAGGGCGAAATGCCTTCACCCGCACAGCGATGACATGCTGTCTGGAGATTACACTTGTCTTTCGGGCGATCATTCGCCAGCCTATGCTTTTCACGAGGGGGTGGCATTCGATAGGTAACATCTGGGATATATTCATAATCCCCCGCCAGTACTAATAATTACGCCAGATTCTTAATTTAAGATCTGGGGTAATTTTATCAGACGTAACGGTTTGATATAACGATTTTAACAAATCAGGCCCCTTCATCAATACTGAATTTTAACAAGTATCATTAACTTTAGCAGCTGCATCCTAAACGAGTCTGATTTTGAAGTATTGAAAGCAGTAAAAATAGGAATATACCAAGCTTTGCAACCACTACATATTTCATTTGTTGACAATTTACGCACATAACGTTTAAGAACGTACCCTTGTATTTTGTTAATGAAAAACTCTCGCATGTCAGCATTTTTATCCATTTTTTGTTCTAAACATAAAAGACGTCTATATGCCATCTGCAAAGAATCTGGTAAACTTATGTTATCGTATTTCTATAACAGACCTTCCCCCCATCGCTTTTCGTTTACTAAGAATTTCGTTGTTTGTTCCATAATTTGTAATGCGCGTTCATTTTCTTTAGATATAACCGGCGCTAGCACCTACTGATTCCACCGAAAAATAATGACGCATTAATTCATCTAATTTAGTCATGTCATTACACGCACACACATGATTTACAAAATATTTAGATACGGCTGCGTGCAGCTATTAAGCCTTCACCATCTACTTCTCGTATTTCTAACGGTACACCAATTTTAACATTATCTAAACCAATCAGAATATGAGCTTTACATTCATCATAGGGAATTATAGGCAAAGACCGTTAATGTTTGGCATTATTTATCATCTCCAAGTGGTTGTAGTGGCAAATCTAAGTTTTCAACAGTACGTACATTTTTTAAAGTAAACTTAAAACCATTTTTTTCACGTGAAGAAATTTTCATGATAATACTACGTGAGCCACTATGAAATTGATTAACACTACTAGTCCAATTTAAACATAAATTAGTTGTAGGACCTGATAATTGTAATTTATCCACAACATCATTATAAATCAAGGTGATAGATGAACCTTCATCCAGTAGAGCTTCTGCATTCACAAACGTACCACAATTACCATATAAAATAACTGGCACATATCGAAACAGTGTAGAATTTGCAGCTTTATGCAACATTCTAGAACTGTTGTTATTTGACACCGTTGCTTCAAGCATTGGATGAGACGGCGCTTGTATAGTTTGTTGTATGTAGAAGCTGGTTATGCATTTGGCGGCAGCCATCCACACCACATTGACGTTTTTTACGACATCTTCGAATCATATGATTTTTGAAACAGCACAAGCTCAATCGTTTTTCTTTAACAAATTGCCAACGTTCATTAATAGACATAGCAAGAAATTCATTGCAAACTTGAAGCTGATGAAGTTGAAAACATTTTGCGCAACGAGGTACTTGTTGATTAAAATTTTCATTATGAACAAGTACTCGTTCTCTACTAGTGCTATTTGCATGAAAAGGTGTAACATAAGAAGCACATGACGCTAAATTAAAAAGCCATTCATCAAAAGCTGCAACATCCACCCTATGCAAAGACACGCGATGCTGACTCCAACTTAATTTCAACTGACCAGTCAACTTGTTTACTAGTTCAAATAACAAAATCGGATCATTTAAATATTCTCTCAAACCAATAGCCGTCATTGTTGATGTATAATTTTGTACTGCTAATGAAAGATTAATTAGCGTATCGAGTTTATCAGTTCGTACAGGTGGCGCTTGGCGCAATTTGCGTTGAAGAGAATCATGTATAACATAAGGACGACTAAATAACATTCGCAACGTTCTAATGGCTAGCGGTACAGTTGCCGGTGTCAATAATTTGCCACGTACGGCCTCTAATGCTGCGCCTTTCAAACGTTTTTGTAATCTAATTAAATTCTTTCAAAATTATAGAGCCAAAAACAGCTAAAATTTTATTTGTATTTCAATTTAATTAAGTTTCGTACAAAATTATTCAATAATCTACGAGGACGTTTTCTCAATTATTAACAATGTTATATAATGACTTTCCGTTTTTCTTTCGTTCTTTTTGATTTTTCTTCTTAGTTATTAGGGTTGCCAACGCACAGCTTCCATGAGACTTCATCCTCTGCGTGAGATGAAGTGGTGAAATGTCGATACAGTTGACTCTCTATGACGGCGTAATCAGGATATTTTTCCGGTTTGTTTCGCATTTCAGTGACGCGCTTCCGAATTCACGGACAAGCGTTTTCCACATTGAGTTTTTCATTTTCGTTCACTGTGGCTAATTGGCATCCTCCAGCCGGTTCAACTGTGAAGTTATAGTGTTGGAGCTCCAGAGACCCACCTTGCTAGGCGGCCGGAGGGGTTGTCCAGGGAATTCAGCCATTTAAGTGAAAGATGGTCAGTGATGACTACAAACTCGTACCCTTCCTTATACTCCGTACTATTGCTAAACATTCCTTCTCCGTTGTGCTGCAATTCTTTTCGGCCTGATTTAAGTGGCGGCTTGCATAAGTGATCACCCGCTCATTGCCTCATTGCATCTTGTGTGAGCACCGCACCCAAGCCAACTTTGCTTGCATCCGTTTGAAGTTTGAATGTGTGGGTAAAATCTGGGCACGTTAGAACTGGGGCTTCTATTAATTTGCGCTTCAACGTATCAAATGCTATTTGTTGGGCCTCCGACCATTTCCAGTGTCGACCCTTTTTCAAAAGCGAGGTTAAAGGTTGAGAGATTTGTGAAAAGTCCGGCACAAATCGGCGGTAACACGACGTGGTACCCAGGAACTGGCGTAGCTGCTTGAGGTCTTGGGGAGGTCGTATGCTCATAATTACACTGATTTTGTCAGGATCTGTTTTTATCCCATCTTTCGTCACCAGATGATCCAGATGTCGCACTTCTCGTTTAAAGAACTCACATTTAGCCGAGTTTATTTTCAAAATCGCCACCCGTAGCCGTCTGAAAAGCACGCATAGATTTCTCATGTGATCCTGAAGTGTTTTTCCTATGACGATAATGTCATCGAGGTATGCGAAAGCAAACGGTTCAAGTTCGGGTGTCTAGAACCCGTTGGAAAGTTGCCGGTGCTAAGTGGAGTTCATGATAGTATGGATGACTTTCCATTGGAAAAAGCTACGTCCGACCACTGTGAAAGCCGTATATTTCCTGCTGCCCTCTGCCACCGGTACATGCCAGTATACATTCTCTAGATCAATGGTGCCTGTCCAGGATGTGAGTTATACGTAGCAATGGATATGCGTCGGGTTCTGATCGCTCCCCGTGCCGTTTTTATTCCGAACCAACGTCACTGGGAAACTGTTAGGGCTTATTGATGGTATGATGCAACGTTTCTGAAGTAGCTTATCAATTTCCTCATTTATCACCTTTTGCATGGCCGGGTAACGGGTCTGATACCTAATCTTGACAGGCCGATCATCAGTGACTTTCAAATGGTGGTCGTCAATGTGTGTGAGACCTCTCACATCTTGAAATTTGGCTAGTTCCACTGCAAGAAATTTGGCAATTAGATTTTCTTCATCGATAGATTCCAGCGCAGCTTGGGAGACAGGTGCACCACTGTCGGACCCATCCACCGACCTTTCAATAACTCCTTGTGTGTTGAACTGTTTTAACTGTGGTCGATGAGAATTGCATTTGCTCAACTTTACTGTCTGAGCCTCAGTGTCGGGCACTCTCACTACGTTGCTGACCTACATTTGTGTCCAATGCGCATGATGCTGCGTTATTTTTCTGGCCAGGCTGAGTGCACGTTTCTGTTCTCGGACAATAAGTTCATTTTCAGCGATTGTGGAAGGCTGGTTAAATTGTACGGATACGCCCGCATAAGTGAGCTTAGCTTGGAAAGCTGCTAAAAAGTTAAAACCTAGAATAACGTCCTCGTAAGAATCTGGCATGAACCTAAATTTAAGATTGTGTACCGCGTTGTCAAATTGTACTCTAAGGTAATTTCTACCTTTTTAAGTAAGCCTTACTTAAAAAGCATCTTGTATCAACAATAGTTGAAATCTCGACGCCACTAATGAAAACGGTAACCATTAATCGATACTTCTTAATGTTTAAGATCGCCTTTGGGACGTAGGGATCTGTTGTGTCTGATACCCTCGTTGAGCTCGGGCCCCATTGGCGTTTCCCTGTAGTTTTCATCGGCGGCAGCAATCGTTTGTGTGGACATCTATTCGTCCGCAATCTCAACAAAATAGTTGTCGGGGGTTTCTGCAATCTAGGGCGAAATGCCTTCACCCGCACAGCGATGACATGCTGTTTGGAGATTACACTTGTCTTTCGGGCGATCATTCGCCAGCCTATGCTTTTCACGAGGGGGTGGCATTCGATAGGTAACATCTGGGATATATTCATAATCCCCCGTCAGTACTAATAATTACGCCAGATTCTTAATTTAAGATCTGGGGTAATTTTATCAGACGTAACGGTTTGATATAACGATTTTAACAAATCAGGCCCCTTCATCAATACTGAATTTTAACAAGTATCATTAACTTTAGCAGCTGCATCCTAAACGAGTCTGATTTTGAAGTGTTGAAAGCAGTAAAAATAGGAATATACCAAGCTTTGCAACCACTACATATTTCATTTGTTGACAATTTACGCACATAACGTTTAAGAACGTACCCTTGTATTTTGTTAATGAAAAACTCTCGCATGTCAGCATTTTTATTCATTTTTTGTTCTAAACATAAAAGACGTCTATATGCCATCTGCAAAGAATCTGGTAAACTTATGTTATCGTATTTCTATAACAGACCTTCCTCCCATCGCTTTTCGTTTACTAAGAATTTCGTTGTTTGTTCCATAATTTGTAATGCGCGTTCATTTTCTTTAGATATAACCGGCGCTACAGAATTATTAACACCTACTGATTCCACCGAAAAATAATGACGCATTAATTCATCTAATTTAGTCATGTCATTACATGCACACACATGATTTACAAAATATTTAGATACGGCTGCGTGCAGCTATTAAGCCTTCACCATCTACTTCTCGTATTTCTAACGGTACACCCATTTTAACATTATCTAAACCAATCAGAATATGAGCTTTACATTCATCATATGGAATTATAGGCAAAGACCGTTAATGTTTGGCATTATTTATCATCTCCAAGTGGTTGTAGTGGCAAATCTAAGTTTTCAACAGTACGTACATTTTTCAAAGTAAACTTAAAACCATTTTTTTCACGTGAAGAAATTTTCATGCTAACACTTCGTGAGCCACTATGAAATTGATTAACACCACTAGTCCAATTTAAACATAAATTAGTTGTAGGACCTGATAATTGTAATTTATCCACCACATCATTATAAATCAAGGTGATAGATGAACCTTCATCCAGTAGAGCTTCTGCATTCACAAACGTACCACAATTACCATATAAAATAACTGGCACATATCGAAACAGTGTAGAATTTGCAGCTTTATGCAACATTCTAGAACTGTTGTTATTTGACACCGTTGCTTCAAGCATTGGATGAGACGGCGCTTGTATAGTTTGTTGTATGTAGAAGCTGGTTATGCATTTGGCGGCAGCCATCCACACCACATTGACGTTTTTTACGACATCTTCGAATCATATGATTTTTGAAACAGCACAAGCTCAATCGTTTTTCTTTAACAAATTGCCAACGTTCATTAATAGACATAGCAAGAAATTCATTGCAAACTTGAAGCTGATGAAGTTGAAAACATTTTGCGCAACGAGGTACTTGTTGATTAAAATTTTCATTATGAACAAGTACTCGTTCTCTACTAGTGCTATTTGCATGAAAAGGTGTAACATAAGAAGCACATGACGCTAAATTAAAAAGCCATTCATCAAAAGCTGCAACATCCACCCTATGCAAAGACACGCGATGCTGACTCCAACTTAATTTCAACTGACCAGTCAACTTGTTTACTAGTTCAAATAACAAAATCGGATCATTTAAATATTCTCTCAAACCAATAGCCGTCATTGTTGATGTATAATTTTGTACTGCTAATGAAAGATTAATTAGCGTATCGAGTTTATCAGTTCGTACAGGTGGCGCTTGGCGCAATTTGCGTTGAAGAGAATCATGTATAACATAAGGACGACTAAATAACATTCGCAACGTTCTAATGGCTAGCGGTACAGTTGCCGGTGTCAATAATTTGCCACGTACGGCCTCTAATGCTGCGCCTTTCAAACGTTTTTGTAATCTAATTAAATTCTTTCAAAATTATAGAGCCAAAAACAGCTAAAATTTTATTTGTATTTCAATTTAATTAAGTTTCGTACAAAATTATTCAATAATCTACGAGGACGTTTTCTCAATTATTAACAATGTTATATAATGACTTTCCGTTTTTCTTTCGTTCTTTTTGATTTTTCTTCTTAGTTATTAGGGTTGCCAACGCACAGCTTCCATGAGACTTCATCCTCTGCGTGAGATGAAGTGGTGAAATGTCGATACAGTTGATCCTCTATGACGGCGTAATCAGGATATTTTTCCGGTTTGTTTCGCATTCCAGTGACGCGCTTCCGAATTCACGGACAAGCGTTTTCCACATTGAGTTTTTCATTTTCGTTCACTGTGGCTAATTGGCATCCTCCAGCCGGTTCAACTGTGAAGTTATAGTGTTGGAGCTCCAGAGACCCACCTTGCTAGGCGGCCGGAGGGGTTGTCCAGGGAATTCAGCCATTTAAGTGAAAGATGGTCAGTGATGACTACAAACTCGTACCCTTCCTTATACTCCGTACTATTGCTAAACATTCCTTCTCCGTTGTGCTGCAATTCTTTTCGGCCTGATTTAAGTGGCGGCTTGCATAAGTGATCACCCGCTCATTGCCTCATTGCATCTTGTGTGAGCACCGCACCCAAGCCAACTTTGCTTGCATCCGTTTGAAGTTTGAATGTGTGGGTAAAATCTGGGCACGTTAGAACTGGGGCTTCTATTAATTTGCGCTTCAACGTATCAAATGCTATTTGTTGGGCCTCCGACCATTTCCAGTGTCGACCCTTTTTCAAAAGCGAGGTTAAAGGTTGAGAGATTTGTGAAAAGTCCGGCACAAATCGGCGGTAACACGACGTGGTACCCAGGAACTGGCGTAGCTGCTTGAGGTTTTGGGGAGGTCGTATGCTCATAATTGCACTGATTTTGTCGGGATCCGTTTTTATCCCATCTTTCGTCACCAGATGATCCAGATGTCGCACTTCTCGTTTAAAGAACTCACATTTAGCCGAGTTTATTTTCAAAATCGCCACCCGTAGCCGTCTGAAAAGCTCGCATAGATTTCTCATGTGATCCTGAAGTGTTTTTCCTATGACGATAATGTCATCGAGGTATGCGAAAGCAAACGGTTCAAGTTCGGGTGTCTAGAACCCGTTGGAAAGTTGCCGGTGCTAAGTGGAGTTCATGATAGTATGGATGACTTTCCATTGGAAAAAGCTACGTCCGACCACTGTGAAAGCCGTATATTTCCTGCTGCCCTCTGCCACCGGTACATGCCAGTATACATTCTCTAGATCAATGGTGCCTGTCCAGGATGTGAGTTATACGTGGCAATGGATATGCGTCGGCTTCTGATCGCCGTTTTTCTTCCGAACCAACGTCACTGGGAAACTGTTAGGGCTTATTGATGGTATGATGCAACGTTTCTGAAGTAGCTTATCAATTTCCTCATTTATCACCTTTTGCATGGCCGGGTAACGGGTCTGATACCTAATCTTGACAGGCCGATCATCAGTGACTTTCAAATGGTGGTCGTCAATGTGTGTGAGACCTCTCACATCTTGAAATTTGGCTAGTTCCACTGCAAGAAATTTGGCAATTAGATTTTCTTCATCGATAGATTCCAGCGCAGCTTGGGAGACAGGTGCACCACTGTCGGACCCATCCACCGACCTTTCAATAACTCCTTGTGTGTTGAACTGTTTTAACTGTGGTCGATGAGAATTGCATTTGCTCAACTTTACTGTCTGAGCCTCAGTGTCGGGCACTCTCACTACGTTGCTGACCGACATTTGTGTCCAATGCGCATGATGCTGCGTTATTTTTCTGGCCAGGCTGAGCGCACGTTTCTGTTCTCGGACAATAAGTTCATTTTCAGCGATTGTGGAAGGCTGGTTAAATTGTACGGATACGCCCGCATAAGTGAGCTTAGCTTGGAAAGCTGCTAAAAAGTTAAAACCTAGAATAACGTCCTCGTAAGAATCTGGCATGAACCTAAATTTAAGATTGTGTACCGCGTTGTCAAATTGTACTCTAAGGTAACTGGTAGTAACTTATAACATCTAAGTTACGACCTTCCATCGGAAAGGTTTAACATTCCGTACTATGGGTGTCGGGAGCCCCCAGATTTCGCTCTGGCCCGACAAATTGAGGTAGGCCCCCTTGTGGGTGTATCATAGTGGCTGTGGTTTGTCATCAAAACAACATCTTGATGATGTCATCTCTGACCTCTGTAATGCATCCTTATAATGCATTACGCACTGTATGGTGCCGTGAGATTAAGCCTTAACGGCAGGTGCTCACGTTAAACCATACAACTCTCTGTACTCTAAGGTAATTTCTACCTTTTTAAGTAAGCCTTACTTAAAAAGCATCTTGTATCAACAATAGTTGAAATCTCGACGCCACTAATGAAAACGGTAACCATTAATCGATACTTCTTAATGTTTAAGATCGCCTTTGGGACGTAGGGATCTGTTGTGTCTGATACCCTCGTTGAGCTCGGGCCCCATTGGCGTTTCCCTGTAGTTTTCATCGGCGGCAGCAATCGTTTGTGTGGACATCTATTCGTCCGCAATCTCAACAAAATAGTTGTCGGGGGTTTCTGCAATCTAGGGCGAAATGCCTTCACCCGCACAGCGATGACATGCTGTTTGGAGATTACACTTGGGCGATCATTCGCCAGCCTATGCTTTTCACGAGGGGGTGGCATTCGATAGGTAACATCTGGGATATATTCATAATCCCCCGCCAGTACTAATAATTACGCCAGATTCTTAATTTAAGATATGGGGTAATTTTATCAGACGTAACGGTTTGATATAACGATTTTAACAAATCAGGCCCCTTCATCAATACTGAATTTTAACAAGTATCATTAACTTTAGCAGCTGCATCCTAAACGAGTCTGATTTTGAAGTGTTGAAAGCAGTAAAAATAGGAATATACCAAGCTTTGCAACCACTACATATTTCATTTGTTGACAATTTACGCACATAACGTTTAAGAACGTACCCTTGTATTTTGTTAATGAAAAACTCTCGCATGTCAGCATTTTTATCCATTTTTTGTTCTAAACATAAAAGACGTCTATATGCCATCTGCAAAGAATCTGGTAAACTTATGTTATCGTATTTCTATAACAGACCTTCCTCCCATCGCTTTTCGTTTACTAAGAATTTCGTTGTTTGTTCCATAATTTGTAATGCGCGTTCATTTTCTTTAGATATAACCGGCGCTACAGAATTATTAACACCTACTGATTCCACCGAAAAATAATGACGCATTAATTCATCTAATTTAGTCATGTCATTACATGCACACACATGATTTACAAAATATTTAGATACGGCTGCGTGCAGCTATTAAGCCTTCACCATCTACTTCTCGTATTTCTAACGGTACACCCATTTTAACATTATCTAAACCAATCAGAATATGAGCTTTACATTCATCATATGGAATTATAGGCAAAGACCGTTAATGTTTGGCATTATTTATCATCTCCAAGTGGTTGTAGTGGCAAATCTAAGTTTTCAACAGTACGTACATTTTTCAAAGTAAACTTAAAACCATTTTTTTCACGTGAAGAAATTTTCATGCTAACACTACGTGAGCCACTATGAAATTGATTAACACCACTAGTCCAATTTAAACATAAATTAGTTGTAGGACCTGATAATTGTAATTTATCCACCACATCATTATAAATCAAGGTGATAGATGAACCTTCATCCAGTAGAGCTTCTGCATTCACAAACGTACCACAATTACCATATAAAATAACTGGAACATATCGAAACAGTGTAGAATTTGCAGCTTTATGCAACATTCTAGAATTGTTGTTATTTGACACCGTTGCTTCAAGCATTGGATGAGACGGCGCTTGTATAGTTTGTTGTATGTAGAAGCTGGTTATGCATTTGGCGGCAGCCATCCACACCACATTGACGTTTTTTACGACATCATCGAATCCTATGATTTTTGAAACAGCACAAGCTCAATCGTTTTTCTTTAACAAATTGCCAACGTTCATTAATAGACATAGCAAGAAATTCATTGCAAACTTGAAGCTGATGAAGTTGAAAACATTTTGCGCAACGAGGTACTTGTTGATTAAAATTTTCATTATGAATAAGTACTCGTTCTCTACTAGTGCTATTTGCATGAAAAGGTGTAACATAAGAAGCACATGACGCTAAATTAAAAAGCCATTCATCAAAAGCTGCAACATCCACCCTATGCAAAGACACGCGATGCTGACTCCAACTTAATTTCAACTGACCAGTCAACTTGTTTACTAGTTCAAATAACAAAATCGGATCATTTAAATATTCTCTCAAACCAATAGCCGTCATTGTTGATGTATAATTTTGTACTGCTAATGAAAGATTAATTAGCGTATCGAATTTATCAGTTCGTACAGATGCCGCTTGGCGCAATTTGCGTTGAAGAGAATCATGTATAACATCAGGAAGTCTAAATAACATTCGCAACGTTCTAATAGCTAGCGGTTCAGTTGCCGGTGTCATTAATTTGCCACGTACGGCCTCTAATGCTGCGCCTTTCAAACGTTTTTGTAATCTAATTAAATTCTTTCAAAATTATAGAGCCAAAAACAGCTAAAATTTTATTTGTATTTCAATTTAATTAAGTTTCGTACAAAATTATTCAATAATCTACGAGGACGTTTTCTCAATTATTAACAATGTTATATAATGACTTTCCGTTTTTCTTTCGTTCTTTTTGATTTTTCTTCTTAGTTATTAGGGTTGCCAACGCACAGCTTCCATGAGACTTCATCCTCTGCGTGAGATGAAGTGGTGAAATGTCGATACAGTTGATCCTCTATGACGGCGTAATCAGGATATTTTTCCGGTTTGTTTCGCATTCCAGTGACGCGCTTCCGAATTCACGGACAAGCGTTTTCCACATTGAGTTTTTCATTTTCGTTCACTGTGGCTAATTGGCATCCTCCAGCCGGTTCAACTGTGAAGTTATAGTGTTGGAGCTCCAGAGACCCACCTTGCTAGGCGGCCGGAGGGGTTGTCCAGGGAATTCAGCCATTTAAGTGAAAGATGGTCAGTGATGACTACAAACTCGTACCCTTCCTTATACTCCGTACTATTGCTAAACATTCCTTCTCCGTTGTGCTGCAATTCTTTTCGGCCTGATTTAAGTGGCGGCTTGCATAAGTGATCACCCGCTCATTGCCTCATTGCATCTTGTGTGAGCACCGCACCCAAGCCAACTTTGCTTGCATCCGTTTGAAGTTTGAATGTGTGGGTAAAATCTGGGCACGTTAGAACTGGGGCTTCTATTAATTTGCGCTTCAACGTATCAAATGCTATTTGTTGGGCCTCCGACCATTTCCAGTGTCGACCCTTTTTCAAAAGCGAGGTTAAAGGTTGAGAGATTTGTGAAAAGTCCGGCACAAATCGGCGGTAACACGACGTGGTACCCAGGAACTGGCGTAGCTGCTTGAGGTTTTGGGGAGGTCGTATGCTCATAATTGCACTGATTTTGTCGGGATCCGTTTTTATCCCATCTTTCGTCACCAGATGATCCAGATGTCGCACTTCTCGTTTAAAGAACTCACATTTAGCCGAGTTTATTTTCAAAATCGCCACCCGTAGCCGTCTGAAAAGCACGCATAGATTTCTCATGTGATCCTGAAGTGTTTTTCCTATGACGATAATGTCATCGAGGTATGCGAAAGCAAACGGTTCAAGTTCGGGTGTCTAGAACCCGTTGGAAAGTTGCCGGTGCTAAGTGGAGTTCATGATAGTATGGATGACTTTCCATTGGAAAAAGCTACGTCCGACCACTGTGAAAGCCGTATATTTCCTGCTGCCCTCTGCCACCGGTACATGCCAGTATACATTCTCTAGATCAATGGTGCCTGTCCAGGATGTGAGTTATACGTGGCAATGGATATGCGTCGGCTTCTGATCGCCGTTTTTCTTCCGAACCAACGTCACTGGGAAACTGTTAGGGCTTATTGATGGTATGATGCAACGTTTCTGAAGTAGCTTATCAATTTCCTCATTTATCACCTTTTGCATGGCCGGGTAACGGGTCTGATACCTAATCATGACAGGCCGATCATCAGTGACTTTCAAATGGTGGTCGTCAATGTGTGTGAGACCTCTCACATCTTGAAATTTGGCTAGTTCCACTGCAAAAAATTTGGCAATTAGATTTTCTTCATCGATAGATTCCAGCGCAGCTTGGGAGACAGGTGCACCACTGTCGGACCCATCCACCGACCTTTCAATAACTCCTTGTGTGTTGAACTGTTTTAACTGTGGTCGATGAGAATTGCATTTGCTCAACTTTACTGTCTGAGCCTCAGTGTCGGGCACTCTCACTACGTTGCTGACCGACATTTGTGTCCAATGCGCATGATGCTGCGTTATTTTTCTGGCCAGGCTGAGCGCACGTTTCTGTTCTCGGACAATAAGTTCATTTTCAGCGATTGTGGAAGGCTGGTTAAATTGTACGGATACGCCCGCATAAGTGAGCTTAGCTTGGAAAGCTGCTAAAAAGTTAAAACCTAGAATAACGTCCTCGTAAGAATCTGGCATGAACCTAAATTTAAGATTGTGTACCGCGTTGTCAAATTGTACTCTAAGGTAATTTCTACCTTTTTAAGTAAGCCTTACTTAAAAAGCATCTTGTATCAACAATAGTTGAAATCTCGACGCCACTAATGAAAACGGTAACCATTAATCGATACTTCTTAACGTTTAAGATCGCCTTTGGGACGTAGGGGTCTGTTGTGTCTGATACCCTCGTTGAGCTCGGGCCCCATTGGCGTTTCCCTGTAGTTTTCATCGGCGGCAGCAATCGTTTGTGTGGACATCTATTCGTCCGCAATCTCAACAAAATAGTTGTCGGGGGTTTCTGCAATCTAGGGCGAAATGCCTTCACCCGCACAGCGATGACATGCTGTTTGGAGATTACACTTGGGCGATCATTCGCCAGCCTATGCTTTTCACGAGGGGGTGGCATTCGATAGGTAACATCTGGGATATATTCATAATCCCCCGCCAGTACTAATAATTACGCCAGATTCTTAATTTAAGATATGGGGTAATTTTATCAGACGTAACGGTTTGATATAACGATTTTAACAAATCAGGCCCCTTCATCAATACTGAATTTTAACAAGTATCATTAACTTTAGCAGCTGCATCCTAAACGAGTCTGATTTTGAAGTGTTGAAAGCAGTAAAAATAGGAATATACCAAGCTTTGCAACCACTACATATTTCATTTGTTGACAATTTACGCACATAACGTTTAAGAACGTACCCTTGTATTTTGTTAATGAAAAACTCTCGCATGTCAGCATTTTTATCCATTTTTTGTTCTAAACATAAAAGACGTCTATATGCCATCTGCAAAGAATCTGGTAAACTTATGTTATCGTATTTCTATAACAGACCTTCCTCCCATCGCTTTTCGTTTACTAAGAATTTCGTTGTTTGTTCCATAATTTGTAATGCGCGTTCATTTTCTTTAGATATAACCGGCGCTACAGAATTATTAACACCTACTGATTCCACCGAAAAATAATGACGCATTAATTCATCTAATTTAGTCATGTCATTACACGCACACACATGATTTACAAAATATTTAGATACGGCTGCGTGCAGCTATTAAGCCTTCACCATCTACTTCTCGTATTTCTAACGGTACACCAATTTTAACATTATCTAAACCAATCAGAATATGAGCTTTACATTCATCATAGGGAATTATAGGCAAAGACCGTTAATGTTTGGCATTATTTATCATCTCCAAGTGGTTGTAGTGGCAAATCTAAGTTTTCAACAGTACGTACATTTTTCAAAGTAAACTTAAAACCATTTTTTTCACGTGAAGAAATTTTCATGATAATACTACGTGAGCCACTATGAAATTGATTAACACCACTAGTCCAATTTAAACATAAATTAGTTGTAGGACCTGATAATTGTAATTTATCCACCACATCATTATAAATCAAGGTGATAGATGAACCTTCATCCAGTAGAGCTTCTGCATTCACAAACGTACCACAATTACCATATAAAATAACTGGCACATATCGAAACAGTGTAGAATTTGCAGCTTTATGCAACATTCTAGAACTGTTGTTATTTGACACCGTTGCTTCAAGCATTGGATGAGACGGCGCTTGTATAGTTTGTTGTATGTAGAAGCTGGTTATGCATTTGGCGGCAGCCATCCACACCACATTGACGTTTTTTACGACATCTTCGAATCATATGATTTTTGAAACAGCACAAGCTCAATCGTTTTTCTTTAACAAATTGCCAACGTTCATTAATAGACATAGCAAGAAATTCATTGCAAACTTGAAGCTGATGAAGTTGAAAACATTTTGCGCAACGAGGTACTTGTTGATTAAAATTTTCATTATGAACAAGTACTCGTTCTCTACTAGTGCTATTTGCATGAAAAGGTGTAACATAAGAAGCACATGACGCTAAATTAAAAAGCCATTCATCAAAAGCTGCAACATCCACCCTATGCAAAGACACGCGATGCTGACTCCAACTTAATTTCAACTGACCAGTCAACTTGTTTACTAGTTCAAATAACAAAATCGGATCATTTAAATATTCTCTCAAACCAATAGCCGTCATTGTTGATGTATAATTTTGTACTGCTAATGAAAGATTAATTAGCGTATCGAGTTTATCAGTTCGTACAGGTGGCGCTTGGCGCAATTTGCGTTGAAGAGAATCATGTATAACATCAGGAAGTCTAAATAACATTCGCAACGTTCTAATAGCTAGCGGTTCAGTTGCCGGTGTCAATAATTTGCCACGTACGGCCTCTAATGCTGCGCCTTTCAAACGTTTTTGTAATCTAATTAAATTCTTTCAAAATTATAGAGCCAAAAACAGCTAAAATTTTATTTGTATTTCAATTTAATTAAGTTTCGTACAAAATTATTCAATAATCTACGAGGACGTTTTCTCAATTATTAACAATGTTATATAATGACTTTCCGTTTTTCTTTCGTTCTTTTTGATTTTTCTTCTTAGTTATTAGGGTTGCCAACGCACAGCTTCCATGAGACTTCATCCTCTGCGTGAGATGAAGTGGTGAAATGTCGATACAGTTGACTCTCTATGACGGCATAATCAGGATATTTTTCCGGTTTGTTTCGCATTTCAGTGACGCGCTTCCGAATTCACGGACAAGCGTTTTCCACATTGAGTTTTTCATTTTCGTTCACTGTGGCTAATTGGCATCCTCCAGCCGGTTCAACTGTGAAGTTATACTGTTGGAGCTCCAGAGACCCACCTTGCTAGGCGGCCGGAGGGGTTGTCCAGGGAATTCAGCCATTTAAGTGAAAGGTGGTCAGTGATGACTACAAACTCGTACCCTTCCTTATACTCCGTACTATTGCTAAACATTCCTTCTCCGTTGTGCTGCAATTCTTTTCGGCCTGATTTAAGTGGCGGCTTGCATAAGTGATCACCCGCTCATTGCCTCATTGCATCTTGTGTGAGCACCGCACCCAAGCCAACTTTGCTTGCATCCGTTTGAAGTTTGAATGTGTGGGTAAAATCTGGGCACGTTAGAACTGGGGCTTCTATTAATTTGCGCTTCAACGTATCAAATGCTATTTGTTGGGCCTCCGACCATTTCCAGTGTCGACCCTTTTTCAAAAGCGAGGTTAAAGGTTGAGAGATTTGTGAAAAGTCCGGCACAAATCGGCGGTAACACGACGTGGTACCCAGGAACTGGCGTAGCTGCTTGAGGTCTTGGGGAGGTCGTATGCTCATAATTACACTGATTTTGTCAGGATCTGTTTTTATCCCATCTTTCGTCACCAGATGATCCAGATGTCGCACTTCTCGTTTAAAGAACTCACATTTAGCCGAGTTTATTTTCAAAATCGCCACCCGTAGCCGTCTGAAAAGCACGCATAGATTTCTCATGTGATCCTGAAGTGTTTTTCCTATGACGATAATGTCATCGAGGTATGCGAAAGCAAACGGTTCAAGTTCGGGTGTCTAGAACCCGTTGGAAAGTTGCCGGTGCTAAGTGGAGTTCATGATAGTATGGATGACTTTCCATTGGAAAAAGCTACGTCCGACCACTGTGAAAGCCGTATATTTCCTGCTGCCCTCTGCCACCGGTACATGCCAGTATACATTCTCTAGATCAATGGTGCCTGTCCAGGATGTGAGTTATACGTAGCAATGGATATGCGTCGGGTTCTGATCGCTCCCCGTGCCGTTTTTATTCCGAACCAACGTCACTGGGAAACTGTTAGGGCTTATTGATGGTATGATGCAACGTTTCTGAAGTAGCTTATCAATTTCCTCATTTATCACCTTTTGCATGGCCGGGTAACGGGTCTGATACCTAATCTTGACAGGCCGATCATCAGTGACTTTCAAATGGTGGTCGTCAATGTGTGTGAGACCTCTCACATCTTGAAATTTGGCTAGTTCCACTGCAAGAAATTTGGCAATTAGATTTTCTTCATCGATAGATTCCAGCGCAGCTTGGGAGACAGGTGCACCACTGTCGGACCCATCCACCGACCTTTCAATAACTCCTTGTGTGTTGAACTGTTTTAACTGTGGTCGATGAGAATTGCATTTGCTCAACTTTACTGTCTGAGCCTCAGTGTCGGGCACTCTCACTACGTTGCTGACCGACATTTGTGTCCAATGCGCATGATGCTGCGTTATTTTTCTGGCCAGGCTGAGCGCACGTTTCTGTTCTCGGACAATAAGTTCATTTTCAGCGATTGTGGAAGGCTGGTTAAATTGTACGGATACGCCCGCATAAGTGAGCTTAGCTTGGAAAGCTGCTAAAAAGTTAAAACCTAGAATAACGTCCTCGTAAGAATCTGGCATGAACCTAAATTTAAGATTGTGTACCGCGTTGTCAAATTGTACTCTAAGGTAATTTCTACCTTTTTAAGTAAGCCTTACTTAAAAAGCATCTTGTATCAACAATAGTTGAAATCTCGACGCCACTAATGAAAACGGTAACCATTAATCGATACTTCTTAATGTTTAAGATCGCCTTTGGGACGTAGGGATCTGTTGTGTCTGATACCCTCGTTGAGCTCGGGCCCCATTGGCGTTTCCCTGTAGTTTTCATCGGCGGCAGCAATCGTTTGTGTGGACATCTATTCGTCCGCAATCTCAACAAAATAGTTGTCGGGGGTTTCTGCAATCTAGGGCGAAATGCCTTCACCCGCACAGCGATGACATGCTGTTTGGAGATTACACTTGGGCGATCATTCGCCAGCCTATGCTTTTCACGAGGGGGTGGCATTCGATAGGTAACATCTGGGATATATTCATAATCCCCCGCCAGTACTAATAATTACGCCAGATTCTTAATTTAAGATATGGGGTAATTTTATCAGACGTAACGGTTTGATATAACGATTTTAACAAATCAGGCCCCTTCATCAATACTGAATTTTAACAAGTATCATTAACTTTAGCAGCTGCATCCTAAACGAGTCTGATTTTGAAGTGTTGAAAGCAGTAAAAATAGGAATATACCAAGCTTTGCAACCACTACATATTTCATTTGTTGACAATTTACGCACATAACGTTTAAGAACGTACCCTTGTATTTTGTTAATGAAAAACTCTCGCATGTCAGCATTTTTATCCATTTTTTGTTCTAAACATAAAAGACGTCTATATGCCATCTGCAAAGAATCTGGTAAACTTATGTTATCGTATTTCTATAACAGACCTTCCTCCCATCGCTTTTCGTTTACTAAGAATTTCGTTGTTTGTTCCATAATTTGTAATGCGCGTTCATTTTCTTTAGATATAACCGGCGCTACAGAATTATTAACACCTACTGATTCCACCGAAAAATAATGACGCATTAATTCATCTAATTTAGTCATGTCATTACATGCACACACATGATTTACAAAATATTTAGATACGGCTGCGTGCAGCTATTAAGCCTTCACCATCTACTTCTCGTATTTCTAACGGTACACCCATTTTAACATTATCTAAACCAATCAGAATATGAGCTTTACATTCATCATATGGAATTATAGGCAAAGACCGTTAATGTTTGGCATTATTTATCATCTCCAAGTGGTTGTAGTGGCAAATCTAAGTTTTCAACAGTACGTACATTTTTCAAAGTAAACTTAAAACCATTTTTTTCACGTGAAGAAATTTTCATGATAATACTACGTGAGCCACTATGAAATTGATTAACACCACTAGTCCAATTTAAACATAAATTAGTTGTAGGACCTGATAATTGTAATTTATCCACCACATCATTATAAATCAAGGTGATAGATGAACCTTCATCCAGTAGAGCTTCTGCATTCACAAACGTACCACAATTACCATATAAAATAACTGGAACATATCGAAACAGTGTAGAATTTGCAGCTTTATGCAACATTCTAGAATTGTTGTTATTTGACACCGTTGCTTCAAGCATTGGATGAGACGGCGCTTGTATAGTTTGTTGTATGTAGAAGCTGGTTATGCATTTGGCGGCAGCCATCCACACCACATTGACGTTTTTTACGACATCATCGAATCCTATGATTTTTGAAACAGCACAAGCTCAATCGTTTTTCTTTAACAAATTGCCAACGTTCATTAATAGACATAGCAAGAAATTCATTGCAAACTTGAAGCTGATGAAGTTGAAAACATTTTGCGCAACGAGGTACTTGTTGATTAAAATTTTCATTATGAATAAGTACTCGTTCTCTACTAGTGCTATTTGCATGAAAAGGTGTAACATAAGAAGCACATGACGCTAAATTAAAAAGCCATTCATCAAAAGCTGCAACATCCACCCTATGCAAAGACACGCGATGCTGACTCCAACTTAATTTCAACTGACCAGTCAACTTGTTTACTAGTTCAAATAACAAAATCGGATCATTTAAATATTCTCTCAAACCAATAGCCGTCATTGTTGATGTATAATTTTGTACTGCTAATGAAAGATTAATTAGCGTATCGAATTTATCAGTTCGTACAGATGCCGCTTGGCGCAATTTGCGTTGAAGAGAATCATGTATAACATCAGGAAGTCTAAATAACATTCGCAACGTTCTAATAGCTAGCGGTTCAGTTGCCGGTGTCATTAATTTGCCACGTACGGCCTCTAATGCTGCGCCTTTCAAACGTTTTTGTAATCTAATTAAATTCTTTCAAAATTATAGAGCCAAAAACAGCTAAAATTTTATTTGTATTTCAATTTAATTAAGTTTCGTACAAAATTATTCAATAATCTACGAGGACGTTTTCTCAATTATTAACAATGTTATATAATGACTTTCCGTTTTTCTTTCGTTCTTTTTGATTTTTCTTCTTAGTTATTAGGGTTGCCAACGCACAGCTTCCATGAGACTTCATCCTCTGCGTGAGATGAAGTGGTGAAATGTCGATACAGTTGATCCTCTATGACGGCGTAATCAGGATATTTTTCCGGTTTGTTTCGCATTCCAGTGACGCGCTTCCGAATTCACGGACAAGCGTTTTCCACATTGAGTTTTTCATTTTCGTTCACTGTGGCTAATTGGCATCCTCCAGCCGGTTCAACTGTGAAGTTATAGTGTTGGAGCTCCAGAGACCCACCTTGCTAGGCGGCCGGAGGGGTTGTCCAGGGAATTCAGCCATTTAAGTGAAAGATGGTCAGTGATGACTACAAACTCGTACCCTTCCTTATACTCCGTACTATTGCTAAACATTCCTTCTCCGTTGTGCTGCAATTCTTTTCGGCCTGATTTAAGTGGCGGCTTGCATAAGTGATCACCCGCTCATTGCCTCATTGCATCTTGTGTGAGCACCGCACCCAAGCCAACTTTGCTTGCATCCGTTTGAAGTTTGAATGTGTGGGTAAAATCTGGGCACGTTAGAACTGGGGCTTCTATTAATTTGCGCTTCAACGTATCAAATGCTATTTGTTGGGCCTCCGACCATTTCCAGTGTCGACCCTTTTTCAAAAGCGAGGTTAAAGGTTGAGAGATTTGTGAAAAGTCCGGCACAAATCGGCGGTAACACGACGTGGTACCCAGGAACTGGCGTAGCTGCTTGAGGTCTTGGGGAGGTCGTATGCTCATAATTACACTGATTTTGTCAGGATCTGTTTTTATCCCATCTTTCGTCACCAGATGATCCAGATGTCGCACTTCTCGTTTAAAGAACTCACATTTAGCCGAGTTTATTTTCAAAATCGCCACCCGTAGCCGTCTGAAAAGCACGCATAGATTTCTCATGTGATCCTGAAGTGTTTTTCCTATGACGATAATGTCATCGAGGTATGCGAAAGCAAACGGTTCAAGTTCGGGTGTCTAGAACCCGTTGGAAAGTTGCCGGTGCTAAGTGGAGTTCATGATAGTATGGATGACTTTCCATTGGAAAAAGCTACGTCCGACCACTGTGAAAGCCGTATATTTCCTGCTGCCCTCTGCCACCGGTACATGCCAGTATACATTCTCTAGATCAATGGTGCCTGTCCAGGATGTGAGTTATACGTAGCAATGGATATGCGTCGGGTTCTGATCGCTCCCCGTGCCGTTTTTATTCCGAACCAACGTCACTGGGAAACTGTTAGGGCTTATTGATGGTATGATGCAACGTTTCTGAAGTAGCTTATCAATTTCCTCATTTATCACCTTTTGCATGGCCGGGTAACGGGTCTGATACCTAATCTTGACAGGCCGATCATCAGTGACTTTCAAATGGTGGTCGTCAATGTGTGTGAGACCTCTCACATCTTGAAATTTGGCTAGTTCCACTGCAAGAAATTTGGCAATTAGATTTTCTTCATCGATAGATTCCAGCGCAGCTTGGGAGACAGGTGCACCACTGTCGGACCCATCCACCGACCTTTCAATAACTCCTTGTGTGTTGAACTGTTTTAACTGTGGTCGATGAGAATTGCATTTGCTCAACTTTACTGTCTGAGCCTCAGTGTCGGGCACTCTCACTACGTTGCTGACCGACATTTGTGTCCAATGCGCATGATGCTGCGTTATTTTTCTGGCCAGGCTGAGCGCACGTTTCTGTTCTCGGACAATAAGTTCATTTTCAGCGATTGTGGAAGGCTGGTTAAATTGTACGGATACGCCCGCATAAGTGAGCTTAGCTTGGAAAGCTGCTAAAAAGTTAAAACCTAGAATAACGTCCTCGTAAGAATCTGGCATGAACCTAAATTTAAGATTGTGTACCGCGTTGTCAAATTGTACTCTAAGGTAATTTCTACCTTTTTAAGTAAGCCTTACTTAAAAAGCATCTTGTATCAACAATAGTTGAAATCTCGACGCCACTAATGAAAACGGTAACCATTAATCGATACTTCTTAACGTTTAAGATCGCCTTTGGGACGTAGGGGTCTGTTGTGTCTGATACCCTCGTTGAGCTCGGGCCCCATTGGCGTTTCCCTGTAGTTTTCATCGGCGGCAGCAATCGTTTGTGTGGACATCTATTCGTCCGCAATCTCAACAAAATAGTTGTCGGGGGTTTCTGCAATCTAGGGCGAAATGCCTTCACCCGCACAGCGATGACATGCTGTCTGGAGATTACACTTGTCTTTCGGGCGATCATTCGCCAGCCTATGCTTTTCATGAGGGGGTGGCATTCGATAGGTAACATCTGGGATATATTCATAATCCCCCGCCAGTACTAATAATTACGCCAGATTCTTAATTTAAGATCTGGGGTAATTTTATCAGACGTAACGGTTTGATATAACGATTTTAACAAATCAGGCCCCTTCATCAATACTGAATTTTAACAAGTATCATTAACTTTAGCAGCTGCATCCTAAACGAGTCTGATTTTGAAGTGTTGAAAGCAGTAAAAATAGGAATATACCAAGCTTTGCAACCACTACATATTTCATTTGTTGACAATTTACGCACATAACGTTTAAGAACGTACCCTTGTATTTTGTTAATGAAAAACTCTCGCATGTCAGCATTTTTATCCATTTTTTGTTCTAAACATAAAAGACGTCTATATGCCATCTGCAAAGAATCTGGTAAACTTATGTTATCGTATTTCTATAACAGACCTTCCTCCCATCGCTTTTCGTTTACTAAGAATTTCGTTGTTTGTTCCATAATTTGTAATGCGCGTTCATTTTCTTTAGATATAACCGGCGCTACAGAATTATTAACACCTACTGATTCCACCGAAAAATAATGACGCATTAATTCATCTAATTTAGTCATGTCATTACACGCACACACATGATTTACAAAATATTTAGATACGGCTGCGTGCAGCTATTAAGCCTTCACCATCTACTTCTCGTATTTCTAACGGTACACCAATTTTAACATTATCTAAACCAATCAGAATATGAGCTTTACATTCATCATAGGGAATTATAGGCAAAGACCGTTAATGTTTGGCATTATTTATCATCTCCAAGTGGTTGTAGTGGCAAATCTAAGTTTTCAACAGTACGTACATTTTTCAAAGTAAACTTAAAACCATTTTT
Source organism: Ornithomya chloropus (assembly GCA_963971445.1). Lineage (NCBI taxonomy): Eukaryota > Metazoa > Arthropoda > Insecta > Diptera > Hippoboscidae > Ornithomya > Ornithomya chloropus. The sequence continues at coordinate 1,055,726 of OZ020531.1, forward strand.
TTCACGTGAAGAAATTTTCATGATAATACTACGTGAGCCACTATGAAATTGATTAACACCACTAGTCCAATTTAAACATAAATTAGTTGTAGGACCTGATAATTGTAATTTATCCACCACATCATTATAAATCAAGGTGATAGATGAACCTTCATCCAGTAGAGCTTCTGCATTCACAAACGTACCACAATTACCATATAAAATAACTGGCACATATCGAAACAGTGTAGAATTTGCAGCTTTATGCAACATTCTAGAACTGTTGTTATTTGACACCGTTGCTTCAAGCATTGGATGAGACGGCGCTTGTATAGTTTGTTGTATGTAGAAGCTGGTTATGCATTTGGCGGCAGCCATCCACACCACATTGACGTTTTTTACGACATCTTCGAATCATATGATTTTTGAAACAGCACAAGCTCAATCGTTTTTCTTTAACAAATTGCCAACGTTCATTAATAGACATAGCAAGAAATTCATTGCAAACTTGAAGCTGATGAAGTTGAAAACATTTTGCGCAACGAGGTACTTGTTGATTAAAATTTTCATTATGAACAAGTACTCGTTCTCTACTAGTGCTATTTGCATGAAAAGGTGTAACATAAGAAGCACATGACGCTAAATTAAAAAGCCATTCATCAAAAGCTGCAACATCCACCCTATGCAAAGACACGCGATGCTGACTCCAACTTAATTTCAACTGACCAGTCAACTTGTTTACTAGTTCAAATAACAAAATCGGATCATTTAAATATTCTCTCAAACCAATAGCCGTCATTGTTGATGTATAATTTTGTACTGCTAATGAAAGATTAATTAGCGTATCGAGTTTATCAGTTCGTACAGGTGGCGCTTGGCGCAATTTGCGTTGAAGAGAATCATGTATAACATCAGGAAGTCTAAATAACATTCGCAACGTTCTAATAGCTAGCGGTTCAGTTGCCGGTGTCAATAATTTGCCACGTACGGCCTCTAATGCTGCGCCTTTCAAACGTTTTTGTAATCTAATTAAATTCTTTCAAAATTATAGAGCCAAAAACAGCTAAAATTTTATTTGTATTTCAATTTAATTAAGTTTCGTACAAAATTATTCAATAATCTACGAGGACGTTTTCTCAATTATTAACAATGTTATATAATGACTTTCCGTTTTTCTTTCGTTCTTTTTGATTTTTCTTCTTAGTTATTAGGGTTGCCAACGCACAGCTTCCATGAGACTTCATCCTCTGCGTGAGATGAAGTGGTGAAATGTCGATACAGTTGACTCTCTATGACGGCATAATCAGGATATTTTTCCGGTTTGTTTCGCATTTCAGTGACGCGCTTCCGAATTCACGGACAAGCGTTTTCCACATTGAGTTTTTCATTTTCGTTCACTGTGGCTAATTGGCATCCTCCAGCCGGTTCAACTGTGAAGTTATACTGTTGGAGCTCCAGAGACCCACCTTGCTAGGCGGCCGGAGGGGTTGTCCAGGGAATTCAGCCATTTAAGTGAAAGGTGGTCAGTGATGACTACAAACTCGTACCCTTCCTTATACTCCGTACTATTGCTAAACATTCCTTCTCCGTTGTGCTGCAATTCTTTTCGGCCTGATTTAAGTGGCGGCTTGCATAAGTGATCACCCGCTCATTGCCTCATTGCATCTTGTGTGAGCACCGCACCCAAGCCAACTTTGCTTGCATCCGTTTGAAGTTTGAATGTGTGGGTAAAATCTGGGCACGTTAGAACTGGGGCTTCTATTAATTTGCGCTTCAACGTATCAAATGCTATTTGTTGGGCCTCCGACCATTTCCAGTGTCGACCCTTTTTCAAAAGCGAGGTTAAAGGTTGAGAGATTTGTGAAAAGTCCGGCACAAATCGGCGGTAACACGACGTGGTACCCAGGAACTGGCGTAGCTGCTTGAGGTCTTGGGGAGGTCGTATGCTCATAATTACACTGATTTTGTCAGGATCTGTTTTTATCCCATCTTTCGTCACCAGATGATCCAGATGTCGCACTTCTCGTTTAAAGAACTCACATTTAGCCGAGTTTATTTTCAAAATCGCCACCCGTAGCCGTCTGAAAAGCACGCATAGATTTCTCATGTGATCCTGAAGTGTTTTTCCTATGACGATAATGTCATCGAGGTATGCGAAAGCAAACGGTTCAAGTTCGGGTGTCTAGAACCCGTTGGAAAGTTGCCGGTGCTAAGTGGAGTTCATGATAGTATGGATGACTTTCCATTGGAAAAAGCTACGTCCGACCACTGTGAAAGCCGTATATTTCCTGCTGCCCTCTGCCACCGGTACATGCCAGTATACATTCTCTAGATCAATGGTGCCTGTCCAGGATGTGAGTTATACGTGGCAATGGATATGCGTCGGCTTCTGATCGCCGTTTTTCTTCCGAACCAACGTCACTGGGAAACTGTTAGGGCTTATTGATGGTATGATGCAACGTTTCTGAAGTAGCTTATCAATTTCCTCATTTATCACCTTTTGCATGGCCGGGTAACGGGTCTGATACCTAATCTTGACAGGCCGATCATCAGTGACTTTCAAATGGTGGTCGTCAATGTGTGTGAGACCTCTCACATCTTGAAATTTGGCTAGTTCCACTGCAAGAAATTTGGCAATTAGATTTTCTTCATCGATAGATTCCAGCGCAGCTTGGGAGACAGGTGCACCACTGTCGGACCCATCCACCGACCTTTCAATAACTCCTTGTGTGTTGAACTGTTTTAACTGTGGTCGATGAGAATTGCATTTGCTCAACTTTACTGTCTGAGCCTCAGTGTCGGGCACTCTCACTACGTTGCTGACCGACATTTGTGTCCAATGCGCATGATGCTGCGTTATTTTTCTGGCCAGGCTGAGCGCACGTTTCTGTTCTCGGACAATAAGTTCATTTTCAGCGATTGTGGAAGGCTGGTTAAATTGTACGGATACGCCCGCATAAGTGAGCTTAGCTTGGAAAGCTGCTAAAAAGTTAAAACCTAGAATAACGTCCTCGTAAGAATCTGGCATGAACCTAAATTTAAGATTGTGTACCGCGTTGTCAAATTGTACTCTAAGGTAATTTCTACCTTTTTAAGTAAGCCTTACTTAAAAAGCATCTTGTATCAACAATAGTTGAAATCTCGACGCCACTAATGAAAACGGTAACCATTAATCGATACTTCTTAACGTTTAAGATCGCCTTTGGGACGTAGGGGTCTGTTGTGTCTGATACCCTCGTTGAGCTCGGGCCCCATTGGCGTTTCCCTGTAGTTTTCATCGGCGGCAGCAATCGTTTGTGTGGACATCTATTCGTCCGCAATCTCAACAAAATAGTTGTCGGGGGTTTCTGCAATCTAGGGCGAAATGCCTTCACCCGCACAGCGATGACATGCTGTCTGGAGATTACACTTGTCTTTCGGGCGATCATTCGCCAGCCTATGCTTTTCACGAGGGGGTGGCATTCGATAGGTAACATCTGGGATATATTCATAATCCCCCGCCAGTACTAATAATTACGCCAGATTCTTAATTTAAGATATGGGGTAATTTTATCAGACGTAACGGTTTGATATAACGATTTTAACAAATCAGGCCCCTTCATCAATACTGAATTTTAACAAGTATCATTAACTTTAGCAGCTGCATCCTAAACGAGTCTGATTTTGAAGTGTTGAAAGCAGTAAAAATAGGAATATACCAAGCTTTGCAACCACTACATATTTCATTTGTTGACAATTTACGCACATAACGTTTAAGAACGTACCCTTGTATTTTGTTAATGAAAAACTCTCGCATGTCAGCATTTTTATCCATTTTTTGTTCTAAACATAAAAGACGTCTATATGCCATCTGCAAAGAATCTGGTAAACTTATGTTATCGTATTTCTATAACAGACCTTCCTCCCATCGCTTTTCGTTTACTAAGAATTTCGTTGTTTGTTCCATAATTTGTAATGCGCGTTCATTTTCTTTAGATATAACCGGCGCTACAGAATTATTAACACCTACTGATTCCACCGAAAAATAATGACGCATTAATTCATCTAATTTAGTCATGTCATTACATGCACACACATGATTTACAAAATATTTAGATACGGCTGCGTGCAGCTATTAAGCCTTCACCATCTACTTCTCGTATTTCTAACGGTACACCCATTTTAACATTATCTAAACCAATCAGAATATGAGCTTTACATTCATCATATGGAATTATAGGCAAAGACCGTTAATGTTTGGCATTATTTATCATCTCCAAGTGGTTGTAGTGGCAAATCTAAGTTTTCAACAGTACGTACATTTTTCAAAGTAAACTTAAAACCATTTTTTTCACGTGAAGAAATTTTCATGCTAACACTACGTGAGCCACTATGAAATTGATTAACACCACTAGTCCAATTTAAACATAAATTAGTTGTAGGACCTGATAATTGTAATTTATCCACCACATCATTATAAATCAAGGTGATAGATGAACCTTCATCCAGTAGAGCTTCTGCATTCACAAACGTACCACAATTACCATATAAAATAACTGGAACATATCGAAACAGTGTAGAATTTGCAGCTTTATGCAACATTCTAGAATTGTTGTTATTTGACACCGTTGCTTCAAGCATTGGATGAGACGGCGCTTGTATAGTTTGTTGTATGTAGAAGCTGGTTATGCATTTGGCGGCAGCCATCCACACCACATTGACGTTTTTTACGACATCATCGAATCCTATGATTTTTGAAACAGCACAAGCTCAATCGTTTTTCTTTAACAAATTGCCAACGTTCATTAATAGACATAGCAAGAAATTCATTGCAAACTTGAAGCTGATGAAGTTGAAAACATTTTGCGCAACGAGGTACTTGTTGATTAAAATTTTCATTATGAATAAGTACTCGTTCTCTACTAGTGCTATTTGCATGAAAAGGTGTAACATAAGAAGCACATGACGCTAAATTAAAAAGCCATTCATCAAAAGCTGCAACATCCACCCTATGCAAAGACACGCGATGCTGACTCCAACTTAATTTCAACTGACCAGTCAACTTGTTTACTAGTTCAAATAACAAAATCGGATCATTTAAATATTCTCTCAAACCAATAGCCGTCATTGTTGATGTATAATTTTGTACTGCTAATGAAAGATTAATTAGCGTATCGAGTTTATCAGTTCGTACAGATGCCGCTTGGCGCAATTTGCGTTGAAGAGAATCATGTATAACATCAGGAAGTCTAAATAACATTCGCAACGTTCTAATAGCTAGCGGTTCAGTTGCCGGTGTCATTAATTTGCCACGTACGGCCTCTAATGCTGCGCCTTTCAAACGTTTTTGTAATCTAATTAAATTCTTTCAAAATTATAGAGCCAAAAACAGCTAAAATTTTATTTGTATTTCAATTTAATTAAGTTTCGTACAAAATTATTCAATAATCTACGAGGACGTTTTCTCAATTATTAACAATGTTATATAATGACTTTCCGTTTTTCTTTCGTTCTTTTTGATTTTTCTTCTTAGTTATTAGGGTTGCCAACGTACAGCTTCCATGAGACTTCATCCTCTGCGTGAGATGAAGTGGTGAAATGTCGATACAGTTGACCCTCTATGACGACGTAATCAGGATATTTTTCCGGTTTGTTTCGCATTTCAGTGACGCGCTTCCGAATTCACGGACAAGCGTTTTCCACATTGAGTTTTTCATTTTCGTTCACTGTGGCTAATTGGCATCCTCCAGCCGGTTCAACTGTGAAGTTATACTGTTGGAGCTCCAGAGACCCACCTTGCTAGGCGGCCGGAGGGGTTGTCCAGGGAATTCAGCCATTTAAGTGAAAGGTGGTCAGTGATGACTACAAACTCGTACCCTTCCTTATACTCCGTACTATTGCTAAACATTCCTTCTCCGTTGTGCTGCAATTCTTTTCGGCCTGATTTAAGTGGCGGCTTGCATAAGTGATCACCCGCTCATTGCCTCATTGCGTCTTGTGTGAGCACCGCACCCAAGCCAACTTTGCTTGCATCCGTTTGAAGTTTGAATGTGTGGGTAAAATCTGGGCACGTTAGAACTGGGGCTTCTATTAATTTGCGCTTCAACGTATCAAATGCTATTTGTTGGGCCTCCGACCATTTCCAGTGTCGACCCTTTTTCAAAAGCGAGGTTAAAGGTTGAGAGATTTGTGAAAAGTCCGGCACAAATCGGCGGTAACACGACGTGGTACCCAGGAACTGGCGTAGCTGCTTGAGGTTTTGGGGAGGTCGTATGCTCATAATTGCACTGATTTTGTCGGGATCCGTTTTTATCCCATCTTTCGTCACCAGATGATCCAGATGTCGCACTTCTCGTTTAAAGAACTCACATTTAGCCGAGTTTATTTTCAAAATCGCCACCCGTAGCCGTCTGAAAAGCACGCATAGATTTCTCATGTGATCCTGAAGTGTTTTTCCTATGACGATAATGTCATCGAGGTATGCGAAAGCAAACGGTTCAAGTTCGGGTGTCTAGAACCCGTTGGAAAGTTGCCGGTGCTAAGTGGAGTTCATGATAGTATGGATGACTTTCCATTGGAAAAAGCTACGTCCGACCACTGTGAAAGCCGTATATTTCCTGCTGCCCTCTGCCACCGGTACATGCCAGTATACATTCTCTAGATCAATGGTGCCTGTCCAGGATGTGAGTTATACGTGGCAATGGATATGCGTCGGCTTCTGATCGCCGTTTTTCTTCCGAACCAACGTCACTGGGAAACTGTTAGGGCTTATTGATGGTATGATGCAACGTTTCTGAAGTAGCTTATCAATTTCCTCATTTATCACCTTTTGCATGGCCGGGTAACGGGTCTGATACCTAATCTTGACAGGCCGATCATCAGTGACTTTCAAATGGTGGTCGTCAATGTGTGTGAGACCTCTCACATCTTGAAATTTGGCTAGTTCCACTGCAAGAAATTTGGCAATTAGATTTTCTTCATCGATAGATTCCAGCGCAGCTTGGGAGACAGGTGCACCACTGTCGGACCCATCCACCGACCCTTCAATAACTCCTTGTGTGTTGAACTGTTTTAACTGTGGTCGATGAGAATTGCATTTGCTCAACTTTACTGTCTGAGCCTCAGTGTCGGGCACTCTCACTACGTTGCTGACCGACATTTGTGTCCAATGCGCATGATGCTGCGTTATTTTTCTGGCCAGGCTGAGCGCACGTTTTTGTTCTCGGACAATAAGTTCATTTTCAGCGATTGTGGAAGGCTGGTTAAATTGTACGGATACGCCCGCATAAGTGAGCTTAGCTTGGAAAGCTGCTAAAAAGTTAAAACCTAGAATAACGTCCTCGTAAGAATCTGGCATGAACCTAAATTTAAGATTGTGTACCGCGTTGTCAAATTGTACTCTAAGGTAATTTCTACCTTTTTAAGTAAGCCTTACTTAAAAAGCATCTTGTATCAACAATTGAAATCTCGACGCCACTAATGAAAACGGTAACCATTAATCGATACTTCTTAATGTTTAAGATCGCTTTTGGGACGTAGGGGTCTGTTGTGTCTGATACCCTCGTTGAGCTCGGGCCCCATTGGCGTTTCCCTGTAGTTTTCATCGGCGGCAGCAATCGTTTGTGTGGACATCTATTCGTCCGCAATCTCAACAAAATAGTTGTCGGGGGTTTCTGCAATCTAGGGCGAAATGCCTTCACCCGCACAGCGATGACATGCTGTCTGGAGATTACACTTGTCTTTCGAGCGATCATTAGCCAGCCTATGCTTTTCACGAGGGGGTGGCATTCGATAGGTAACATCTGGGATATATTCATAATCCCCCGCCAGTACTAATAATTACGCCAGATTCTTAATTTAAGATCTGGGGTAATTATATCAGACGTAACGGTTTGATATAACGATTTTAACAAATCAGGCCCCTTCATCAATACTGAATTTTAACAAGTATCATTAACTTTAGCAGCTGCATCCTAAACGAGTCTGATTTTGAAGTGTTGAAAGCAGTAAAAATAGGAATATACCAAGCTTTGCAACCACTACATATTTCATTTGTTGACAATTTACGCACATAACGTTTAAGAACGTACCCTTGTATTTTGTTAATGAAAAACTCTCGCATGTCAGCATTTTTATCCATTTTTTGTTCTAAACATAAAAGACGTCTATATACCATCTGCAAAGAATCTGGTAAACTTATATTATCGTATTTCTATAACAGACCTTCCTCCCATCGCTTTTCGTTTACTAAGAATTTCGTTGTTTGTTCCATAATTTGTAATGCGCGTTCATTTTCTTTAGATATAACCGGCGCTACAGAATTATTAACACCTACTGATTCCACCGAAAAATAATGACGCATTAATTCATCTAATTTAGTCATGTCATTACACGCACACACATGATTTACAAAATATTTAGATACGGCTGCGTGCAGCTATTAAGCCTTCACCATCTACTTCTCGTATTTCTAACGGTACACCAATTTTAACATTATCTAAACCAATCAGAATATGAGCTTTACATTCATCATAGGGAATTATAGGCAAAGACCGTTAATGTTTGGCATTATTTATCATCTCCAAGTGGTTGTAGTGGCAAATCTAAGTTTTCAACAGTACGTACATTTTTCAAAGTAAACTTAAAACCATTTTTTTCACGTGAAGAAATTTTCATGCTAACACTACGTGAGCCACTATGAAATTGATTAACACCACTAGTCCAATTTAAACATAAATTAGTTGTAGGACCTGATAATTGTAATTTATCCACAACATCATTATAAATCAAGGTGATAGATGAACCTTCATCCAGTAGAGCTTCTGCATTCACAAACGTACCACAATTACCATATAAAATAACTGGCACATATCGAAACAGTGTAGAATTTGCAGCTTTATGCAACATTCTAGAACTGTTGTTATTTGACACCGTTGCTTCAAGCATTGGATGAGACGGCGCTTGTATAGTTTGTTGTATGTAGAAGCTGGTTATGCATTTGGCGGCAGCCATCCACACCACATTGACGTTTTTTACGACATCTTCGAATCATATGATTTTTGAAACAGCACAAGCTCAATCGTTTTTCTTTAACAAATTGCCAACGTTCATTAATAGACATAGCAAGAAATTCATTGCAAACTTGAAGCTGATGAAGTTGAAAACATTTTGCGCAACGAGGTACTTGTTGATTAAAATTTTCATTATGAACAAGTACTCGTTCTCTACTAGTGCTATTTGCATGAAAAGGTGTAACATAAGAAGCACATGACGCTAAATTAAAAAGCCATTCATCAAAAGCTGCAACATCCACCCTATGCAAAGACACACGATGCTGACTCCAACTTAATTTCAACTGACCAGTCAACTTGTTTACTAGTTCAAATAACAAAATCGGATCATTTAAATATTCTCTCAAACCAATAGCCGTCATTGTTGATGTATAATTTTGTACTGCTAATGAAAGATTAATTAGCGTATCGAGTTTATCAGTTCGTACAGGTGGCGCTTAGCGCAATTTGCGTTGAAGAGAATCATGTATAACATAAGGACGACTAAATAACATTCGCAACGTTCTAATGGCTAGCGGTACAGTTGCCGGTGTCATTAATTTGCCACGTACGGCCTCTAATGCTGCGCCTTTCAAACGTTTTTGTAATCTAATTAAATTCTTTCAAAATTATAGAGCCAAAAACAGCTAAAATTTTATTTGTATTTCAATTTAATTAAGTTTCGTACAAAATTATTCAATAATCTACGAGAACTTTTTCTCAATTATTAACAATGTTATATAATGACTTTCCGTTTTTCTTTCGTTCTTTTTGATTTTTCTTCTTAGTTATTAGGGTTGCCAACGCACAGCTTCCATGAGACTTCATCCTCTGCGTGAGATGAAGTGGTGAAATGTCGATACAGTTGACTCTCTATGACGGCGTAATCAGGATATTTTTCCGGTTTGTTTCGCATTTCAGTGACGCGCTTCCGAATTCACGGACAAGCGTTTTCCACATTGAGTTTTTCATTTTCATTCACTGTGGCTAATTGGCATCCTCCAGCCGGTTCAACTGTGAAGTTATACTGTTGGAGCTCCAGAGACCCACCTTGCTAGGCGGCCGGAGGGGTTGTCCAGGGAATTCAGCCATTTAAGTGAAAGGTGGTCAGTGATGACTACAAACTCGTACCCTTCCTTATACTCCGTACTATTGCTAAACATTCCTTCTCCGTTGTGCTGCAATTCTTTTCGGCCTGATTTAAGTGGCGGCTTGCATAAGTGATCACCCGCTCATTGCCTCATTGCATCTTGTGTGAGCACCGCACCCAAGCCAACTTTGCTTGCATCCGTTTGAAGTTTGAATGTGTGGGTAAAATCTGGGCACGTTAGAACTGGGGCTTCTATTAATTTGCGCTTCAACGTATCAAATGCTATTTGTTGGGCCTCCGACCATTTCCAGTGTCGACCCTTTTTCAAAAGCGAGGTTAAAGGTTGAGAGATTTGTGAAAAGTCCGGCACAAATCGGCGGTAACACGACGTGGTACCCAGGAACTGGCGTAGCTGCTTGAGGTTTTGGGGAGGTCGTATGCTCATAATTGCACTGATTTTGTCGGGATCCGTTTTTATCCCATCTTTCGTCACCAGATGATCCAGATGTCGCACTTCTCGTTTAAAGAACTCACATTTAGCCGAGTTTATTTTCAAAATCGCCACCCGTAGCCGTCTGAAAAGCACGCATAGATTTCTCATGTGATCCTGAAGTGTTTTTCCTATGACGATAATGTCATCGAGGTATGCGAAAGCAAACGGTTCAAGTTCGGGTGTCTAGAACCCGTTGGAAAGTTGCCGGTGCTAAGTGGAGTTCATGATAGTATGGATGACTTTCCATTGGAAAAAGCTACGTCCGACCACTGTGAAAGCCGTATATTTCCTGCTGCCCTCTGCCACCGGTACATGCCAGTATACATTCTCTAGATCAATGGTGCCTGTCCAGGATGTGAGTTATACGTGGCAATGGATATGCGTCGGCTTCTGATCGCCGTTTTTCTTCCGAACCAACGTCACTGGGAAACTGTTAGGGCTTATTGATGGTATGATGCAACGTTTCTGAAGTAGCTTATCAATTTCCTCATTTATCACCTTTTGCATGGCCGGGTAACGGGTCTGATACCTAATCTTGACAGGCCGATCATCAGTGACTTTCAAATGGTGGTCGTCAATGTGTGTGAGACCTCTCACATCTTGAAATTTGGCTAGTTCCACTGCAAGAAATTTGGCAATTAGATTTTCTTCATCGATAGATTCCAGCGCAGCTTGGGAGACAGGTGCACCACTGTCGGACCCATCCACCGACCTTTCAATAACTCCTTGTGTGTTGAACTGTTTTAACTGTGGTCGATGAGAATTGCATTTGCTCAACTTTACTGTCTGAGCCTCAGTGTCGGGCACTCTCACTACGTTGCTGACCGACATTTGTGTCCAATGCGCATGATGCTGCGTTATTTTTCTGGCCAGGCTGAGCGCACGTTTCTGTTCTCGGACAATAAGTTCATTTTCAGCGATTGTGGAAGGCTGGTTAAATTGTACGGATACGCCCGCATAAGTGAGCTTAGCTTGGAAAGCTGCTAAAAAGTTAAAACCTAGAATAACGTCCTCGTAAGAATCTGGCATGAACCTAAATTTAAGATTGTGTACCGCGTTGTCAAATTGTACTCTAAGGTAATTTCTACCTTTTTAAGTAAGCCTTACTTAAAAAGCATCTTGTATCAACAATAGTTGAAATCTCGACGCCACTAATGAAAACGGTAACCATTAATCGATACTTCTTAATGTTTAAGATCGCCTTTGGGACGTAGGGATCTGTTGTGTCTGATACCCTCGTTGAGCTCGGGCCCCATTGGCGTTTCCCTGTAGTTTTCATCGGCGGCAGCAATCGTTTGTGTGGACATCTATTCGTCCGCAATCTCAACAAAATAGTTGTCGGGGGTTTCTGCAATCTAGGGCGAAATGCCTTCACCCGCACAGCGATGACATGCTGTCTGGAGATTACACTTGTCTTTCGAGCGATCATTAGCCAGCCTATGCTTTTCACGAGGGGGTGGCATTCGATAGGTAACATCTGGGATATATTCATAATCCCCCGCCAGTACTAATAATTACGCCAGATTCTTAATTTAAGATCTGGGGTAATTATATCAGACGTAACGGTTTGATATAACGATTTTAACAAATCAGGCCCCTTCATCAATACTGAATTTTAACAAGTATCATTAACTTTAGCAGCTGCATCCTAAACGAGTCTGATTTTGAAGTGTTGAAAGCAGTAAAAATAGGAATATACCAAGCTTTGCAACCACTACATATTTCATTTGTTGACAATTTACGCACATAACGTTTAAGAACGTACCCTTGTATTTTGTTAATGAAAAACTCTCGCATGTCAGCATTTTTATCCATTTTTTGTTCTAAACATAAAAGACGTCTATATGCCATCTGCAAAGAATCTGGTAAACTTATGTTATCGTATTTCTATAACAGACCTTCCCCCCATCGCTTTTCGTTTACTAAGAATTTCGTTGTTTGTTCCATAATTTGTAATGCGCGTTCATTTTCTTTAGATATAACCGGCGCTAGCACCTACTGATTCCACCGAAAAATAATGACGCATTAATTCATCTAATTTAGTCATGTCATTACACGCACACACATGATTTACAAAATATTTAGATACGGCTGCGTGCAGCTATTAAGCCTTCACCATCTACTTCTCGTATTTCTAACGGTACACCAATTTTAACATTATCTAAACCAATCAGAATATGAGCTTTACATTCATCATAGGGAATTATAGGCAAAGACCGTTAATGTTTGGCATTATTTATCATCTCCAAGTGGTTGTAGTGGCAAATCTAAGTTTTCAACAGTACGTACATTTTTCAAAGTAAACTTAAAACCATTTTTTTCACGTGAAGAAATTTTCATGATAATACTACGTGAGCCACTATGAAATTGATTAACACCACTAGTCCAATTTAAACATAAATTAGTTGTAGGACCTGATAATTGTAATTTATCCACCACATCATTATAAATCAAGGTGATAGATGAACCTTCATCCAGTAGAGCTTCTGCATTCACAAACGTACCACAATTACCATATAAAATAACTGGCACATATCGAAACAGTGTAGAATTTGCAGCTTTATGCAACATTCTAGAACTGTTGTTATTTGACACCGTTGCTTCAAGCATTGGATGAGACGGCGCTTGTATAGTTTGTTGTATGTAGAAGCTGGTTATGCATTTGGCGGCAGCCATCCACACCACATTGACGTTTTTTACGACATCTTCGAATCATATGATTTTTGAAACAGCACAAGCTCAATCGTTTTTCTTTAACAAATTGCCAACGTTCATTAATAGACATAGCAAGAAATTCATTGCAAACTTGAAGCTGATGAAGTTGAAAACATTTTGCGCAACGAGGTACTTGTTGATTAAAATTTTCATTATGAACAAGTACTCGTTCTCTACTAGTGCTATTTGCATGAAAAGGTGTAACATAAGAAGCACATGACGCTAAATTAAAAAGCCATTCATCAAAAGCTGCAACATTCACCCTATGCAAAGACACGCGATGCTGACTCCAACTTAATTTCAACTGACCAGTCAACTTGTTTACTAGTTCAAATAACAAAATCGGATCATTTAAATATTCTCTCAAACCAATAGCCGTCATTGTTGATGTATAATTTTGTACTGCTAATGAAAGATTAATTAGCGTATCGAGTTTATGAGTTCGTACAGGTGGCGCTTGGCGCAATTTGCGTTGAAGAGAATCATGTATAACATAAGGAAGTCTAAATAACATTCGCAACGTTCTAATAGCTAGCGGTTCAGTTGCCGGTGTCATTAATTTGCCACGTACGGCCTCTAATGCTGCGCCTTTCAAACGTTTTTGTAATCTAATTAAATTCTTTCAAAATTATAGAGCCAAAAACAGCTAAAATTTTATTTGTATTTCAATTTAATTAAGTTTCGTACAAAATTATTCAATAATCTACGAGGACGTTTTCTCAATTATTAACAATGTTATATAATGACTTTCCGTTTTTCTTTCGTTCTTTTTGATTTTTCTTCTTAGTTATTAGGGTTGCCAACGTACAGCTTCCATGAGACTTCATCCTCTGCGTGAGATAAAGTGCTGAAATGTCGATACAGTTGATCCTCTATGACGGCGTAATCAGGATATTTTTCCGGTTTGTTTCGCATTCCAGTGACGCGCTTCCGAATTCACGGACAAGCGTTTTCCACATTGAGTTTTTCATTTTCGTTCACTGTGGCTAATTGGCATCCTCCAGCCGGTTCAACTGTGAAGTTATACTGTTGGAGCTCCAGAGACCCACCTTGCTAGGCGGCCGGAGGGGTTGTCCAGGGAATTTAGCCATTTAAGTGAAAAGTGGTCAGTGATGACTACAAACTCGTACCCTTCCTTATACTCCGTACTATTGCTAAACATTCCTTCTCCGTTGTGCTGCAATTCTTTTCGGCCTGATTTAAGTGGCGGCTTGCATAAGTGATCACCCGCTCATTGCCTCATTGCGTCTTGTGTGAGCACCGCACCCAAGCCAACTTTGCTTGCATCCGTTTGAAGTTTGAATGTGTGGGTAAAATCTGGGCACGTTAGAACTGGGGCTTCTATTAATTTGCGCTTCAACGTATCAAATGCTATTTGTTGGGCCTCCGACCATTTCCAGTGTCGACCCTTTTTCAAAAGCGAGGTTAAAGGTTGAGAGATTTGTGAAAAGTCCGGCACAAATCGGCGGTAACACGACGTGGTACCCAGGAACTGGCGTAGCTGCTTGAGGTTTTGGGGAGGTCGTATGCTCATAATTGCACTGATTTTGTCGGGATCCATTTTTATCCCATCTTTCGTCACCAGATGATCCAGATGTCGCACTTCTCGTTTAAAGAACTCACATTTAGCCGAGTTTATTTTCAAAATCGCCACCCGTAGCCGTCTGAAAAGCTCGCATAGATTTCTCATGTGATCCTGAAGTGTTTTTCCTATGACGATAATGTCATCGAGGTATGCGAAAGCAAACGGTTCAAGTTCGGGTGTCTAGAACCCGTTGGAAAGTTGCCGGTGCTAAGTGGAGTTCATGATAGTATGGATGCTGCCCTCTGCCACCGGTACATGCCAGTATACATTCTCTAGATCAATGGTGCCTGTCCAGGATGTGAGTTATACGTGGCAATGGATATGCGTCGGCTTCTGATCGCCGTTTTTCTTCCGAACCAACGTCACTGGGAAACTGTTAGGGCTTATTGATGGTATGATGCAACGTTTCTGAAGTAGCTTATCAATTTCCTCATTTATCACCTTTTGCATGGCCGGGTAACGGGTCTGATACCTAATCTTGACAGGCCGATCATCAGTGACTTTCAAATGGTGGTCGTCAATGTGTGTGAGACCTCTCACATCTTGAAATTTGGCTAGTTCCACTGCAAGAAATTTGGCAATTAGATTTTCTTCATCGATAGATTCCAGCGCAGCTTGGGAGACAGGTGCACCACTGTCGGACCCATCCACCGACCTTTCAATAACTCCTTGTGTGTTGAACTGTTTTAACTGTGGTCGATGAGAATTGCATTTGCTCAACTTTACTGTCTGAGCCTCAGTGTCGGGCACTCTCACTACGTTGCTGACCGACATTTGTGTCCAATGCGCATGATGCTGCGTTATTTTTCTGGCCAGGCTGAGCGCACGTTTCTGTTCTCGGACAATAAGTTCATTTTCAGCGATTGTGGAAGGCTGGTTAAATTGTACGGATACGCCCGCGTAAGTGAGCTTAGCTTGGAAAGCTGCTAAAAAGTTAAAACCTAGAATAACGTCCTCGTAAGAATCTGGCATGAACCTAAATTTAAGATTGTGTACCGCGTTGTCAAATTGTACTCTAAGGTAATTTCTACCTTTTTAAGTAAGCCTTACTTAAAAAGCATCTTGTATCAACAATAGTTGAAATCTCGACGCCACTAATGAAAACGGTAACCATTAATCGATACTTCTTAACGTTTAAGATCGCCTTTGGGACGTAGGGGTCTGTTGTGTCTGATACCCTCGTTGAGCTCGGGCCCCATTGGCGTTTCCCTGTAGTTTTCATCGGCGGCAGCAATCGTTTGTGTGGACATCTATTCGTCCGCAATCTCAACAAAATAGTTGTCGGGCGTTTCTGCAATCTAGGGCGAAATGCCTTCACCCGTACAGCGATGACATGCTGTCTGGAGATTACACTTGTCTTTCGGGCGATCATTCGCCAGCCTATGCTTTTCACGAGGGGGTGGCATTCGATAGGTAATATCTGGGATATATTCATAATCCCTCGCCAGTACTAATAATTACGCCAGATTCTTAATTTAAGATCTGGGGTAGTTATATCAGACGTAACGGTCTGATATAGCGGAGGTAGTCTGGGAGGGCGTTGCGGTATATCTGACTTAACCTCTGTTCCTCATTCATCAAGGTTGTTGTTCAAAAACCAGGTCAGCACTTTATCGCGCAAAAATTGCGGCATGGCTGCTGGCAACATTGGAAGTTCCAGGCCGTACGTTTCGGACATTTACTTGATCCGTTCTATGAAATCAAATGGGTTTGGCCCGCCGCCAAAAATGATACCCCATTTTCTCACTGTCTCCATGGTTTCACGTTTTCATGCTGCCGGACATTTCTTGCCAACCACTCGAATTTTTCTAGAAGTACTCGCTGGTGGTACCGCTACCTTAATTGTGTTGGTATTTTTTTCCTCTGATTTGGAGGAGGACACTTTACTAGAAGGGGTCCTATTGAAGGATAGTTTTGTTCCCTCGTGGTGCCCCTGTATCGTAAGAAGTGCCTTTAACTCCTCGGCAGTATGGATACCGAGTAAAAACCTTTTAAAGCGCTGTCATAACCTTTCCATAGAGCCCGAAGAGTCAATACCGCATTTACCTAGATATTCCACAAGTTCTTCCTTACCAGAGACTTCAAATCAGAGACGGAGTGTCACTCTCTTAAATACTTGGCGGCAGAATCTCAAGAAAATCTCAAGGCCCATATCGTACGGTCAAAGTTATCGTAAAAAGCACAAATATCGTATGTACCGAACTCGTTCCACTGACTTGTTCTATCGAATGTGGCTGTTTTTTTTTGATTTTATATAAATCTTAAGGACTCGCTTGATACGTTTCTGCAATAAAAAATTTTTGAAAAAAAAAACTTTGCAAAACATCAAGCAAACATGTATGAAGGGTCGAAAAGTGGAAAAGTGGGACGAAGAACGTAATAGAAAGCAGCCTTATTTTCATTTATTTATTACATATTCATTCATTCATAATATATGAAATTACATGCGTATAAATGTTTGTGATCTATGGAATTCCCTTTAAAAAACAACCCAAGTCGTGTGCCACAATCACAAACACTTGTTTGCCTTGTATGTGCAAACCATGGTATTCCCTTTGCTTTGCTTATAAGCATAGAAAAAGCAACAACAGTAACATGCGTAAAAAACCAAGAGCAAAAAAAACCAATTCTTCACTATTTTCGGTCCTCAAAAAGCAACAACAGTACACATGCGTAAAAAACTAAGAAGAAAAAAAGCCAATGCTTTGCTATTTTCGGTCCTTAAAAAGCAACAACAGTACACATGCGTAAAAAACTATGAACAAAAAAAAAAAACCAATGCTTCGCTATTTTCGGTCCGGAAGAAATTATGAGGAAATTTGCAATGTATGAGTATATTCACACGGACACAAAACCTCTTTCTTATTTTCGGTCCGGAAAAAAGTCAGAGCAAATGACTCTGTGACGCGTGCGTCACAAAAACAAACGATTGAAAAACCAACAGCTTTTGTGCTCTAGTTGTAGGGTTCCGTCTTATATGTTGATGCTAGGTTCAAAAAATGTAGGTTTTTTATTTTCTTGTTATTTGATAATTATTTAGCAAATATTTAATTCATCACATTATTCACACAAGTAAAGTAACTAATATCTTAAATATGATTACAAAAGAAAAAACTCATTTATTGTATTTGTTCAGCTCAAAAAAAAAAAAACCATAATTTTGTAATTGATTTAGTATTAAAAAAGGAACAATGCTAAATATAGATTTGCAATCAATTTAGTATGAAAAAAGTAATAATGCTTCGACTGTACACGCAAACAGAATAAAAAGAATCAACGTGAAATTTGAGCAGAGGGCCAAACAAGCGCGGAGACTCTACAACTCTCCTCAATAGAGATGGTAAACTATTTAAGGAGAGCGAGAGTGCCTGCCCCCTTACTCAAACTTGAACATCCCGCCCCCTTGGCTGGGACATGAAGTCAAGTGTTTAACGTGTGCTCCTGCCGTGGAGGCTTAATCACACGGCATCTCAAGCCGAAACTCAGATGCAGGGGAAAGATATGCGCTTCCCAACGCCCCGTTAGGTACCGGTCTAGGAGTCATATTGTAAGGTTATGAGCTCCACTCCTCGGTGTGGAGGTTAAAACCTACTCTCTCCCTGTTAGGGGGAAATCACAGCCACCACGATGCTCCCACAAGGGGGCCTACCTCATAATGCTAGCAGGAAACAAGTTCCTGGGGCTCTAGCATCCCGTGGTACCAGCAATAGGTTCCTGGGTCGAACCGCGTATTCCACTAATAGGAATACTACCCTTGCTGGGACAGCAACAGACCAAGGGGTTAGGGAGTCAATTAGTGGAAAGAAAAAGGATAAGTGATAAGCTAATATTTGTATATTGTATATAGAGCAAGCCGGCGAAACGCAACTGGGTGGTAGGGAAAGAAAAGAAGAGAAAAAAAAAAAATCAAAGAATTCAATTCAAATTCAAGCATGATCAATTCAATTCATTGTATGTATAAGCAAGTAAAACTAATTTTGATAAATAATCACGCAGTTGCGTCTCGCCGCCTTGTCCGTTGCGAAGCGTTGACGTTGTTGTCGATGTTGACGACGGAGTCGTTGCGGGTGTTGTGGGTGTGGTTGCTGACGCTGTGGTCGTAGACGTTGCTGATTTGGTTGTTGTATCGGGAGCCGCGGGCGCTGATGATTGTACGGGCGTCGTTCCGGGCGCCTGGGCGTGAAGCTGACATGCAACAACGAATGGTGCTTGGCACCATACTCATTACATCGATTGACGCTAGGACACTGCTTAACCCGATGAGATGTGGCGAAACAGTTTAAGCAGTGTTGGTGTCTCATAACGGCTTCACGCCGACCCCTGGCTGTCATGCTCAAGAAGCGTAGACACCGCCTTAAGACGTTTCGCCCATTGCAAATGCGGCATCTAGCTTGCGGCTCAAGGGGCTGAGGCGATACTGGTGCTGCCGGTTGCTCTTCACGTTCAACCGCCTCCACTACACTGGCACTGTCCAGAGACATGACATCCTCGGAGAGGCGTCTCGGCAAGTGACCAGCCATCTGAAAATGAGGAGATTTTAATAGGATGTTTATATTTAGAATAGCTTGAAGACATGAGTGGATGTACAAATTATGCCTCCTTTCGAATACAAGCAAAGTAAATTTTTTTTTTTTTTTAAATATAATGTGTATCATTGAGGGTCAGACTCTAGTGTATATATTTTAATAAAATGATACATAGAACAAAAAACGAGGAATGTGATTTGTGGGTATGATAGTAAAAGGTACGGGATGACTGCTAAGTTTGACTTGGCGGTAACAAAACTATTTTAGAAATAGGGCGCCGAATAACACCATTGGCGGTGACTAAGTCAACAACTCTAACCTGATCATCGCTACCGGGAAATACCTTTATGACTCTTCCTAGTCGCCATGCATTAAGGGGTAGATTATCCTTTCGAATAACAACAAGGTCGCCTACAACATAATTTCGGTTAGGAAATTTCCATTTATAGCGTTTATGCATTTCCTTTAGATACTCATCTTTCCATCGTAAAGCGAAATTATGGTGTAGGGCCTTCAACCTTTGCCATCTATTTGAATGATTTAAAGGGTGAGTAGAAAAATCGGGTTCGGGTGGAGCAAGAATAGCGTCACCTATTAAAAAGTGACCGGGTGTTAAGGGTGTGAGATCACTAGGGTTGTCAGTCATAGCGCATAACGGGCGTGAGTTTAGACAACCTTCGATACGGACCAACATGGTGTTAAATTCTTCAAAGGTAAATTGTTGAGCTGAAGCTATTCTTCGAAGATGTAACTTTACACTTTTCACGCCAGCTTCCCACAATCCACCCATGTGAGGAGCCGCTGGCGGGATAAAATGCCACTGTATGAGTTGACAAGCATTGCTGAACAGGAGTTCTTGACGAACTTCATTGAGAAAAGATTTCGCGTCTCTTTTTAGAATATTGGAAGCTCCCACAAAAGCTGTACCATTGTCTGAATAGAGTGCTAATGGGCAACCTCTTCTCTAGAAAAAGCAGCTAGAAAGGCCTGCGTGGATAAATCACTGGTCGCTTCGAGGTGGATTGCTTTCGTAGCAAAACATACAAACACCAAGATATATCCTTTTGTAATTTTACAGCCTCGACCAGCATAAGATTTGATGTCGTAAGGACCTGCAAAATCGACCCCGGTGTGATAAAAGGGTCGTGTTAGGGTAGTCCGTTCGGGCGGAAGAGAGGCCATCAATTGTTGACTTTGTATTTGTTTATATATGGCACAAATTTTGCAATTTCTTATGATTGACTTGACAAGATTCTTCAATCTGGGGACCCAATATTCAGCCCGAAGTACACGCATCATGAGAGATATTTCACCGTGAACGGTACATAAATGAACATGTTGTACTAGAAGGCGGGTGAAGCGTGCCTGATATAGTAGAAGTTTGGGAAAACGTTCGTTATATGTTAGCGAAGTGGATTGTATAAGCCGACCGTTTATCCGCATTATATCAAGAAATGGGTTAAAGACACTAAGGTCACTGTTTCTCGGTATGGGTTGTTTTCGCATCAACATTTGATATTCAACAAAGCTGCTTTGTTGACATAAAATTATAAGACGGGTTTTGACGGAGTCAATTTCGGAGTGAGTTAAATCGAACGAATTTGGATATTGAAAATTTTGGCGTCTCACAGGGTGTGTTGCATCATAAAATCTGAATACGTATGCAACCACTTTTAGGGCTCGAGAAAGGCTCGAGAATCTGCTTAGTATATCTTCTGTTAGATGCGTATGATATACTTGTGGGCTTTTACACTCTTCAAAAGTGTGAAAGGCTGGGGAAGAGATAGGCCATTTGGTTGGGGGCAACTTTAACCATGAAGGCCCATGCCACCACATTTTAGCCGAATTCAATTCGGATGCCCTTAATCCTCGGGAAGCGAGGTCGGCGGGGTTGTCTTGAGAGACAACATGAAACCAATTTCCATTACCCACTTTTTCATTAATGGAAGCTATGCGGTTAGCTACGAATATGGTCCAATGACAAGGGGGCTTGTTAAGCCAAGCTAATACAATAGTGGAATCTGTCCACAAATATAAGTGGCACTCTGTTAAGTGCAGCTCAGTACGTATTGAATCAATCAATTTTGCCAGGAGCTCGGCACCGCATAGTTCAAGGCGAGGTAGCGATACAAATTTAATAGGCGCTACTTTAGTTTTAGCAGCCAAGAGGTGGGTGTATACATTGCCATTTTGATCTTGAGTACGCAAATAAAGTGTTGCAGCATAAGCCTTCTCTGAGGCATCGCAATAACCATGCAGTTGGGTGTTATGATCGGGGTGGTAATTGACATAACGGGGGATCTTTATTAGATCAACATTTTTGTACTCATTTATGAAATTATGCCATCGGGAAAGGGTGAGAGGCTTAATAGCGTCATCCCAATCCGTTTTGTCTTGCCATATTTGCTGCATCAATATCTTAGCAACGATTGTGCTAGGGGCCAGCCATCCGGCTGGATCAAAAATTTTGGCAATTTCGGATAATACCTGCCTTTTTGTGGTGGCATTCGTGAAGGAGATGTGAGGAGTTTGAACAAAAAAACAATCATCAGAAGCATTCCAATTAAGACCAAGGGTTTTTGTATTACTAGCGTCCTTTAGTCGTAAGAAGAATTCACTAAGTAAATGTTCTTTGGGGATGTCTTGCAAAAGGGTTGAACTATTTGAAGTCCATTTTCTAAGTGGGAAACCTGCTGATTTTAGAACTGAGTCTACTTGGGCCCTTGTCAATTGGGCACTTTGTAAATCGTGAGCACCAGCAAGAATGTCATCTACGAACATGTGATTTTGTATAATATTGGTAGCATATGGGTTTTGCATTTCATTTTCCTTGGCTAACGAATAGCCAAATACGGGGCACAGTTTACACCGAAAGTGACTGTGAGCAATTCAAAATCGCGTGGCACCTCATTGGGATGCGGTCGAAATATTATTCGTTGAAACGGGGTATGGGAAGCATGCACTCTAATTTGCCTGTACATTTTTTCAATGTCGGCATTAAACACAAAAGAGAAAAGGCGCCATCTGAGTATGAGGACTCTTAAGTCAGCTTGTAGTGTTGGTCCGGCATATAGCATATCGTTTAGACTATACGCGATTGTTGTACGTGATGATGCGTTAAAAACCACTTGGAGCTTTGCCGAAGTGCTCTGTGGCTTTATTTATTTATTTATTTATTATATAACAAATCCCATAGCTAAAATACAGCTAACAACACTAAATATAATACAAAATTAAGTTCAAAAAATACAAAATTCAATTCAATACAAATAAAGATATTAAGTGTAATACTATATAACTTAAATCTATGTGATATACTTAAAGCTAAAGTATCTGGAACAACAGGAACACTGGAACAGCAACAACAACAACAGCAGCAGCAGCAGCAACTATAACTTAAGTAAAAACTATATAAACCAATATAATGTTAAAAATCTAAATTATATATCCATCAATAAATAATGAATGAATGAATGATTAATTAATTATAAAAAATGAAAAATTAATTAATTATAAAAAAAAATTATTAATTAATTTTAATTTAGAGCAACAAAAAGTATAGATAAAAAAGGAAATTAAGTGCGCTAAATATAATCTATACATATATATATATATATAAGTAATCTAGTTCTATATATAAGTATTTACAACCAGTAAAGTAATAACAAAAGTAAACAATAGTAAAAATTGATAATAGTAATAGTTTGGCAACTACGAATCCAAAACAATTTTCTTTATGGTGTCAACAGAATCAGTAGCGATGTCAAACATATTGCTATACATATTAAACAGTTTACATAGCACACGAAAAGCATTGAATAGCTCATAGTTTGTGCGACACTGAGACAACCATAAGGGAACATAGTGCCTTGAAATTCGATTAGGTACAAGAAAATTCGTACCACTTAAGAGCGTAGGGGAGGACACTGTACCTTGCAAAAGCTTAGCCATAAAAGATACACCCAACTTTTCTAAAGTGGGTAAATTAATAAGCATAAGCCAATCAACATACGGAGGTAGCGGTATGGTAGGATCCCAGCCAAGGCCGCGTAACGCAAATAACAAAAAATTACGCTGTACTGACTCAATCAGGTCGATATAACATCTATAGCTAGGGAGCCACACTACTACTGAATATTCAAGGGAAGGCCTGACGAGTGCAGTATATAAGCGCTTAGCAACGTACGGATCGTTAAACTCATTGGACCAACGTTTAACAAATCCTAATAAAGACCTGGCTTTGTTCACAGAAAATTCAATATGCACATTAAATCTAAGTTTAGAATCAAGCCAGATACCCAAATCATTAAAATTAGACACACTATCAAGAACATGATTATTAATAGAGTAAGATGATTGTAAATTATTAATCCAATTAAATGACATTTTCTTATACTTCTTAAGATTAAGGGACATACCATTCGAGGCACACCAGGAAACCAAATTCTTGAGATCAGTTTGTAAAAAGTAAACGTCATCCAAAGAGTTTAACGTTCGGAAAAGTTTGACGTCATCAGCAAACATTAAAATATTGGAGAATTGAATACAGGATGGTAAGTCGTTTATGTACAGTATAAACAGAAGCGGTCCTATGTGACTCCCCTGCGGAACTCCAGATGGAATGGACATTAAACGAGAATGTATGGATTTAAATAAAACTTGCTGGGTACGACCCTTTAAATAACAACGAAACCAGGAAATCATATTATCAGCAAATCCAATACGTTGCAGCTTAAAAATCAAGAGATCATGATGAATTCTGTCAAATGCTTTAGAAAAATCCGTATATACTCGTATAACGTCCGTTTGTTTATGCTGAGAAAAACCCGTAAAGACATGGTGACAAAACTCAAGTAGATTGGTAGAAGTAGATCTACCTCGGCAAAAACCATGTTGAAACTCTGAAATAATTGACTTAATGGAAAGCGTCAGTCTTTTAGTTACTAAGTATTCAAATAATTTAGGTAACACACTAAGCTTAGCAATACCTCTATAATTAGATATAGAGTTTCTTGGACCATTTTTATAAAGTGGAATGATTATGCTATTCTTCCACAAAGAAGGAAACCTACTTTTAAGCAAATGATAAAAATTTTTGTTAACGGACCACAGAGTAAATCCGCACAGCTACGAAAAATAGCAGACGGAATACCATCAGGCCCTGGACTATACGACAATTTAAGACCTGAAAGCGCAGAAAAGACTTCCTCTTCTGAAAAAGATACGGTCGGAAAAATGTCATAAATATTAATAGAAAAAGGATAGTGGTCCAAGTTGCAATCAAAAGTTGAATATGATTTTTCAAAATGGTTGGCAAACAGGTCAGTTATTTCTGATATATTCGCCGATTCCGAATCCTCATAACACATAATCGAAGGAAATCCAACAACTTTCCTATGCATATGTAAACATTCTTGCAGAACTTAATTAAAAATAAATTAAATTTACATAAATGAAATTACATAATGGTATCTATGATTAATAGTTAAAACTAAGAAGCAGCGACCTCCCTCGACGACAGCAAACAGCAACAACAACAACAACGATGTCGAAGCTAAATCTGTAACAGAGTGATTATAGTAAAGATATACTTACATTTATAGAAAGTTTTAACTTAAGACTAGTTTATTAATAAGGATACATTAACAGAAATTATAGTAAGCGTGTACAATGTATATGCACCTATGTATATGAATAAGTATATATTAGTGCTAGGGCTATATATAAATGAGTTTATAACTATAATTTTACATTTACAAAGACCAATTAAGTATGTATATAGTAGAAGCCAGGCAACCGTTAATTATTAGCTCTTAAAAAATTGTTCTTAAAAGAAACGACTGATTCGGACAAGGACACGTGAGAATAATAATCATTAAAGTCTTTACAGGCTACGCGAAACGACCAAAACATTTCATAATTGGTCCGACATTGCGGAAGAAAAATTGGCACATAGTGTCTTGAGAAACGGGTGGGTACAACAAAAGATAATTCATTTAACAACAACGAACTATTAATATCTCCATTTATTAATTTATATATAAATGACATACCCAGCATTTTTCTTCTTTTTTCGAGTGAAGGCAGGTCAATTAGTTTAAGGCGGGTCGCGTAAGGTGGCAGGGGTAGAGCAGTGTCCCATTCTAGACCTCGCAAGGCAAACAGTAGGAATTGCTTCTGAACAGATTCTAACGAGTTAATGTGGACAGCATAAGACGGTGACCATACAACGGAGGCATATTCGAGTGTGGGTCTGACCAATGCAGTATAAAGTCTTTTCGTTATATACGGATCTGTAAATTCCTTGAACCATCTCTTAATAAAGCCTAACGTACCTCTTGCTTTATTTAAGATTGAATTTATATGAAGATTGAAAGTTAATTTATGGTCGAGTAAAACGCCCAGGTTAAAAAAGGACGTAACGCTATCTAGCGGCTGACCGTCTATGCAATAAAGTGAGGAAAATAGTACAGTTCTATAAAATGACATTTTTTTGCATTTAGAGAGGTTTAACGTCATTAGATTTATATTACACCAATCAACAAGGGAAAGTAAATCATGAGAAAGAGCACACACGTCAGTTACACTTTGAATATTATGAAATAATTTAACATCGTCGGCATACATCAGAATATTGCAATTGCTAATAACGTTAGGGAGATCGTTTATGTAGAGGACAAAAAATAACGGACCCAAATGGCTACCCTGTGGAACTCCGGAGGGAACAGAGAATATTCGTGAGTATGTGGATTTGTACAAAACTCTTTGAATGCGGTTACGTAAATAAGATGAAAACCATCTGACCAAAGGAGGCGGAAATACCATTTTTGCAAGTTTAAGTATAAGTAAGTCATGATTTACTTGATCAAATGCTTTACTAAAATCCGTAAAGATAACGTCGGTTTGAGAACCGTTGGCAAATGATTTAATAATGTTACTAGAAAGCTCTAGTAAGTTAGTAACCGTGGATTTACCACCGCAGAAACCGTGTTGGCAAGGAGAGATGACGGATGAAATTGACCGTAACAATCTTTTAGAAACAAGAAGCTCAAACAATTTAGGTATAAAACTAAGTTGGGCAATGCCTCTGTAGTTTTTGATACATTATCTAGGGCCATTCTTATGCAAAGGTATAATGGTGCCAACTTTCCAAATTTGCGGAAACTCACCCATCGATAGAGACAAGTTAAATAGCTTTACCAAAGGCTTACATAAAACATTTGCACATTTAATTAGGATGCAAGATGGAATTCCATCTGGGCCAGGTTTGTTAGAGTATTTAAGACCGCGCAATGCAGTATACACCTCGTCCTCAGACAAAACAATGAATGGAAAGATATCAAACATTTTAATATCATAAGGATAGTCCCTGTTATTATATTGTTTATAGGTGTAGGTCGCACTGAAAAAAGAGGCGAACATATTGGCTATTTCAGTGGAATCAGATGATTCAATATTACCGTCACGCATGAAAGATGGCAGTAAGGTGGATTTGCATTTAGAGTTGACAAATTTATAAAAGTTTTTAGGATTTGTTCTAAAACTTATACGCATTTTGCACAAATAATCACTATAGCACTTATTACTCAGCGAAACATATTTGTTCTTTGCCAAAGTGTAGCGTGAAAAATCGGATATTGAGCCAGTTTTTTTATAACGTTTAAACATCCTGTTACGCTCATTGCGAAGCATTTTCAATTCCCTTGACATCCAGATAGGACCAGTATTGATAGAGTTTTTGAAAATTACAGGGACGTACATCGAAATCGCTTCGTTAACAAAGCCATAAAACTCACTGATTAAGGCATTTATAGAATGTGAGTTAGTGGAGGTATAGTTCGTAAATACGTAAGATAACCAATCGTTCATACATATATAATTAGTTTGAGAGAACAAATATTGAGGTATACCGGTATTGTCAAGAGAACATTTATTGTTAAGAATTTCAAGAGATGTGCATATTGTAGGATGATAAATGTCTTCGGGATTAATTAACGGAATAGTTCTTGTAATAGATATTTCAGACGTATTAGAAAAAACCAGATCGAGCATTTTATTTTGAACATTTTTAATTGTATTAATTTGAGACAAACCTAGGTTGAAAATACCTGCGAAAAATTCGTCGTAATTGCAGGAAGAGTAAGAAGGACTTAACTGACCAGACTTGTCATCATAAATCCACGATACCATAGGAAGATTAAAGTCACCTAAAGCAATTAGGAGATCATAAGTCTTGAGTGAGTTGTTAATATGACATAAAAATGACACATGATGTAAGTAGACAGCTCTATCTGAAGCAAGAGGAATATATGAACATGTCAGGTAAAGGTTCCTATTGTGTAGTTTAATGCGAACTCCAACAATCTCTATATCTCCAGTATTATTAAATGTTATAGCCTCGGAAGGAAAAAGGTTATGAACAGTTATTAAGACCCCACCACCCTTTGTAATAAGCCTATCATACAGTGTAGTCACAACAGAATAATTCGGAATTAAGTACGTTCGGTTTTAACCATGTTTCAGAAAATGCAAAGAGATGAAAATCACTGCTAGCACTATCTATGTATAGATCATGTAATTTGGTATTAAGTCCCCTAACGTTTTGATAAATAATGTTAAGCGGACAGTGACTTATATTTAGTTTTTTGAGTCATTAGATGCAGTAGTAGGAAAAACAGCTTGATTAAAATATTTCATCCTCTTACGTGGTGTAAATTCTCTTATGAATGCACCCGTAGGCCAAAAATCATCGGAAACCAGAGTATCAAAATACTGTTGTGGAATAGATATTTTATAAGAGGCCACATCACGTGGTTGTTGATTTTTAAATTTTAAAACACTTACAGAACTTCTAGGAAGGTCGGATATCTTATCACATATGTAATTTAAAATATCTTTTGCAGGTGTATCTGCAGCGACACGACTTAAGAAAATTTGTTTATGTGGTGGTATAATACGAAGCTGAGTAGGATTTAGACTTCTAGATAACGACCGACTTGACGTGAGCAAGTCATCAAGCGGACCTGACGGACAAGATGGTGCAGCTGGTGGGGCATCTGACTTAGCCATATGGTCCACCAATTTATCCACATAATCCCACACAGATATAGCATAGCAAAAATGGTTCATCCTCAGCTGTTATTTTACAATTAGAATAGGAGCAATTTGGTGCCTACGTTTGTATTAGAGAAACAATTTATCAAGTTCTAATCACCAATGCGCCAGAAACTGTGCCGTACAATGAACACTAAGATATAAAATGTACTGACTGAAACAACAACAAATTTGATGAATTGAGTTGTTCGCCAAATAAAACAGATATGTGCCAATTGTTAACCACAAATTACTCACCAGAGAACTTATTATGATTTCAAATTAAATAAATTAAAATATTTTTTTTTAACTTTTAATAAAAAAATTTGTAATTTTTCATCGAAAATTTAAGCGCTTGTTATTTAAGAATATGATCAGACACGCGAGGTTGCCAGACTTTAGAGTTCACAAATTTAAAAAAGAGTTTAGGGTTTAAATTTATTTTATGCCTCATTGACATAACGTATTTGGCATAACAATAATTCTTTAAAGAGTTAAACTCACGATTACGATTAGAATACATAATGTAATCATTTAGTAAGCCACTACGTTTGAAATGTTTGAAGAGTCTAGTCTTCTTATTACGTATTAATCTTAAGTGTCTGTTAAACCAAATAGGGCAGGTAGTAATAGATGAATTAGTTTTAAGTGGAACAGAAAAATTAATAGCTGAATAAAGGTAATCATAAATAGTGTTCGACGTTCCATCAACCTCAGAATAATTCAAGTTCCAATTATTATTCGATAGAAGGTTACGAAATGTAGTAAAGTCAGTTTTACGAAACAGTCGTATATTACTACAATCATTGCCAAATTGTGCAACGTCACGCAACAGGCCATGCATAACAAGCAACAACGATGGATGATGAGAGTCTTCCGGTAGTGAGAGGGGATCAGCTCTACTAATGGATACATTGGTATCATTATAGAAAACTAAATCCAAAAGCCTATTATTGAGATTATAGACATAATTAAGTTGTAACAGACCCAGGTCCAATATAAAGTCAAAAACATCACGAAATAACGTTGGGATGAACAATGGCAAATAAGATCCAGATTCTTCATTAAAATACCAAGTAACACACGGTATGTTAAAATCACCCAGAACCAAAAGTTTGTCTAATGGATTTAAACGATTCAAAACATTCCTTATAAGGAGAAAATGTTCCATATAAACTGAAATATCGCTATCCGGAGGAACGTAAGAACAAGTAATGTACAAAGAGAACGAGTGACACTTTATTTTGACACAAATAAACTCTACTATAATAGTATTGACAGGTTCAACTAAAACGGAAGAAATAGATTTATTAACGGCAATTAATACGCCACCACCAATTTTGTGAATTCTGTCATTTCTAAAAACCTGAAAATCAGAACAAAAAATTTCCGTATCCTCAATCCATGGCTTAAGCCATGTTTCAGTAAACACTATAACATGATAATCACAATTCATTGAATTTAGGAAAATATTATTTAATTTAGTATTGAGGCCACGGACATTCTGATAAAACAAAGTAAAGACGTTATTTAGTTTTTTGAGCCGGAAGGAATATTAAGGTTAATCGGACGGTTAAATCTATTATGCGGAATAAACTCTTTAACCAAAGTACCATCAGGCCAGAAATTCTTATTTAAGACACGATCAAATAAGGAATTAGGTAACAGAATCTTAAACGACGAAATTTCTCTTTCTCGCAATGGAGTAATTTTAAAAATAGAAAGTTTAGAAGTATCTATGTTAGGTGACTTACGCTTAATATACGACTCAACTGTATGGGTTGTAGTGTTAGATGCAAAACGGGACACAAAAATCACTTTACGAGCCGGGATAACAATTAATTCATCAGTTTCAGAAACTGCCATTGAGGATGTAGTAGGCACATCAATAATGGGTGGTCTTGAGTGATTGATTGGGTTATATCAGGCACCACAGGAGGACCAGAAGGTACTGATGCCATAGGATGCATAACTATAGTAGGGTTTGGCGTTAATTCAATGTACAATGACTGTAGGAATAACTTTAGTCATATTCTCAGCAAGTTCAACAGACTGAATGTTATTGTCGCCACCAGTACCCGATTCTATAGATGGGCAAAATACGGACAACGTCGAGGAATTTAAATTAGATAGAGTTGGCGAGATTGGCGGTGCAGTAAGGTTAGGGTCGGAAACCATACGCCTATCAGTACTAAGAACTAGGTTAGCCTGATCCACTAATTTGCAGTTATTGAATAACTCCTGATATTTTGCAAACGTATCAGTTAATTTTTTGAGATCTTTAAGTAGCTCTAAGAAGCCACTTTGAGTCTGCTTAAACAGCTTATGAAAATCCACATCAATGTTTCTGCAATTGCGACACGCCCAACGTAATCCCTTATTCCTGTTGGATAAATAATCAAAATCACGGCCATTAAATCCAGCGCAACTGAGATGAGCGGCACGATCACACAACCAACATATTAAAGACCGATCAAGTTCCGTTTCTTTACAGTTAGAATAACAACATTTGTCCATGACCGAAAGATTGATTAAAAATGCAATTAATAGAAATTATAAAATGGAATTTATAAAATGAAGATTACGAAAAAGAAAAGAATGAAAAAAAAGAATGAATCACTTAAAGATATGTAGATACCATTAAAATAAAGGCCCAAAACTATGCAATACTTCACAGACTTGCAATAGTGAAAAAGCACTTAATAACACCAGAGACTTCAAATCAGAGACGAAGTGTCACTCTCTTAAATACTTGGCGGCAGAATCTCAAGAAAATCTCAAGGCCCATATCCTACGGTCAAAGTTATCGTAAAAAGCACAAATATCGTATGTACCGAATTCGTTCCACTGACTTGTTCTATCGAATGTGGCTGTTTTTTTTTTGAGCAAAGGGAATACCATGGTTTGCACATACAAGGCAAACAAGTGTTTGTGATTGTGGGTTGTTTTTTAAAGGGAATTCCATAGATCACAAACATTTATACGCATGTAATTTCATATATTATGAATGAATGAATATGTAATAAATGAATGAAAATAAGGCTGCTTTCTATTACGTTCTTCGTCCCACTTTTCCACTTTTCGACCCTTCATACATGTTTGCTTGATGTTTTGCAAAGTTTTTTTTTTCAAAAATTTTTTATTGCAGAAACGTATCAAGCGAGTCCTTAAGATTTATATAAAATCAAAAAAAAAACAGCCACATTCGATAGAACAAGTCAGTGGAACGAATTCGGTAAATACGATATTTGTGCTTTTTACGATAACTTTGACCGTACGATATGGGCCTTGAGATTTTCTTGAGATTCTGCTGCCAAGTATTTAAGAGAGTGACACTCCGTCTCTGATTTGAAGTCTCTGGTAATAACCAATTTCACGTGGCTGGTATTAAGTGAGGTGTTATAGCCGAAGCGAAAATCCAGTTTTATACGGAGGAAAACCACAAAATTGGCATTAAATACCTCGAAAATTCTAAAAAAAGTTATTACACTCATGTGTATTACACTGAAGTGTGAAAAAGGACTGGTAGTTGTAATAAGAGGAATCGAAAGCTCGGTGCTAACTGATGATATTAAGGAGGCGTTGGAAGGTGAAGGACATAGAGTCAAGTCAGTTTTCAATTTACATAATCGTGAGAAGATTCCACAACCACTGTTCCGAGTAGTGCTTGAACATGACAATAAAAAAGGTGCACAACAACAACAACACCAGATTTACAGATGCTTCACCGCAAGGTCACTGTAGAAGCACCTCATAAGCGGACTAACTCGCCGCAATGCTACAACTGCCAGGAGTATGGCCACACACGATCTTACTGTCGACTACCACCAGTATGTGTTATATGCGGACAACTGCATAAATCAGCTGAATGCAATGTTCCCTCCACCTCAAGAAAATGCGGAAATTGTGGTGGTGATCACTCAGCAAATTATCGTGGATGTCCCATTTTCCAAAATCTGAAACATAAGTCACTTAAATTAACACCTGCTTCTAAACAACAACATGATCCGATGATAGCCGCTTCGACCCTGGAGAGTACTATTGCTATGTTGGTACAACAGATGCAGACGTTTATGAGCACAATGCAGTCGATGGTGCAGGAAATGGTTAGAAACCAAACAGCATTGATCCAGGTGTTAATGAACAAGCCATGAACAACATAAACCTATGGTCTCATATTAGTAGCAAACTTTTTGGCGTTTTCCTTTTATGTGGAAAATCTTTGTTTTTTAGTCACATATATTTAGTGTTGTTATTAATCATAATTTCTCTCTTAGTATCTACTGCCACTTTGCTTTTTATACTGTATGTTCTATAAATTATACTATGGCTATGACAACAGGTGACGTTACACACACCATGATTAGAGTCTTCACTAAGCGACATTCTGGTATTCATATTTGTCATCTGAATGCCCAAAGTTTACGTAACAAAATTGACGAATTTCGACACATCTTTGCGAATTCTGATATGCACGTCATATGCGTGTCTGAGACGTGGTTCATGCCTACGGAACTTAGCTCTCTTTTTAGCTTGAGCGGTTATACACTCCTTCGTGTCGATCGGCATAATCATGCTGGTGGTGTAGCCGTATATATAAAAAACGTCATACACTGCTCATTGGTATGCAAGTCGAATCCCGACAGTCTCATTGAATACATTTTTATCAACATAAGTAGGGGACATAACAAACTCTTGATGGGTTTCGTATACCGACCTCACCGTAGTACCGATTTTACTGAGCTTGTGATGACAATCGAAGATATTAGTATCGGTTATCCCGATGTGATCATTTGCGGAGATTTCAATAGCAATCTTTTGTTAGATAACAGCTTTATAGATGAAATGCATATGCTTGGTCTACTCTCCGTTAATACGTCAAACCCGACTCATTACACTGCTTATACATCTACCGTCCTTGACCTATTCCTAGTCAACAACATAAATAAGGTCCTCCTTTATGATCAGCTAAACGCTTCAAATTTTTCTAATCATGACCTGATTTTCATGACGTATAATTTTTAACTCCAAAATGCTCACATTAACTCTACCTATAGAGATTTTAAGGGTGTGGTTATTAACGAACTAGAATGTGCAGCAAACCAAGTTAACTGGAGTGAGGTTACGTGTTTACCGGACAGTGAATCAAAAATACTTTGGTTCAATAACAATGTCCGGTCACTGTACGATGCTTACATCTCACTAAAAGTTGCCAGTGCCAATTC
Source organism: Ornithomya chloropus (assembly GCA_963971445.1). NCBI lineage: Eukaryota > Metazoa > Arthropoda > Insecta > Diptera > Hippoboscidae > Ornithomya > Ornithomya chloropus. The sequence continues at coordinate 1,089,461 of OZ020531.1, forward strand.
GCGTCCCTGGTTTAACAACTACATTCAGCGATTGATGCTAGCCAGAGACGAGTCCTATAGCGCATGGAAGCGTACGCGTGCGCCCGAACACAATAAATTATTTAAGCACCTACGCAGAAAGGTTTCCTATGCTATTAGGCGTGCGAAAATGGTATATTATGGATCAAGGTTTGCCTCTACTGCTAGCACCGCGCGGAAATGGTCCATGATTAGGGAGATCGGTATAAATAGGAACACCATCCCAACTCCAGTTAACCTTGACACTAACGAAATTAATAAAAAATTTGTTAGCATACCAATGAGTACACCCAATGTCTCTCAGTATTTGGAGATGGAAACAGTCTTTGGTTTCAATTCACTTAGATTTAACAGCGTGAGCGATGCTGAGGTGCTAGAGTGCATACTAGACACTAAGTCGAATGCTATTGGTCTGGACGACATCGATCCCAGGATTAATTCTCCCGATTGTGTTACACAGTATTATTACGATTTTTAATGATATAATCATGCGTTCGACATTTCCAAATTGTTGGAAGCTAGCAAAAATCTTACCAATCCCGAAAAACAATGGTGATCTCAGACCAATAGCGATCCTTCCGTTTCTTTCTAAAGTTTTTGAAAGAATCATAAAAAACCAAATATGTAATTATTATCGTATCAACTCACTAATGGTTGATTCTCAATCTGGATTTCGAAAAAACAGATCGTGCACAACCACACTAATTGATGTGACTGAAAATATTAGAGGCAAATTGGACGATAACAACATGTCACTCCTTGTGTTACTCGATCATACCAAAGCTTTTGATTCAGTTGACCATGTTTTACTTACTGTCAAGCTAAAGAAGTTGTTTAACTTTGATTCCACATCCGCTCAGCTGGTGGAAACGTTTCTCTCACTAACAGGTATCAACGAGTATTTGCTAACAACTCTTTCTCCGATCTACTCCCGATTAGGCGCGGGGTTCCTCAGGGGTCCGTTCTGGGTCCACTGCTGTTTTCATTGTATGTTAACGATCTGCCTAACTGTCTTAGGTGGTGCCAAGTACATATGTATGCGGATGATGTACAGATCTGGACTAGTGGACCCCCAGATCACATCATCGATACAGCCACCAAAATCAATAATGATCTGACTAACATTGCGAATTGGGCCTCTTCAAATGGTCTGGCTTTGAACCCAGTAAAAACTAAGTGTCTAGCTTTTTACAAGAGGGCAGACCTGAGGAATGTTAAAATCCGCTTATTGGGGACGGACATTGAGATAGTTGATACTGCAAAAAACCTCGGAGTGACATTCAGTAGAACGCTCACCTGGGAGAACCACATGAACAGAAACGTCGGACAGGTATACGGAATGCTAAGATAACTCTGGCACTTGCAGTGGTTTACGCCTTTAAACATTAGGAAACTATTGGCCAAAGCATATTTATATCCTAAACTCCTCCATGGGTGCGAGCTGTTTGCCAATTGCGGTTCCGTTTCTAGACAGAGACTACAAAAGGCTAACAACTCCACTATACGGTATGTTTTTGGGTTGAGGAGGTATGACCGCGTCTCGAGTTACACGATATCTTTGTTATCTGTTAACTTGGAGGACCTGCTTAAATGCAGATCACTTTGCTTACTGCATAAAATCGTAACCTAGCAGGACCCAAGTTACCTCTTCAACAGACTCGAATTCTCAATGTCTAACCGTAACCACAACATTAAACCCATCCGACATATTTCCCTCATGTCTGAACGTAACTTTTTTGTTTTCGCTATCCGTTGGTGGAATTCTCTCCCTGTCCGTCTACAGATTATACAAAACTCTAATCGCCTTAAGAGAGAGATTATGTTGCACCTTGCACAAAGATATGCGAGTGACCTTTAGTTGTAAATAATTGTCTCTGTTTCTAATTGTTGCTTAACATATTATCTGGTGCATACTCCCGACTCATATAAGCTACGAGCTGGAGAGTCGGGAGGCACCCACGACTACTTCCACTAAACAATGAAATAAATGAAATGAAAAGAAAAATGACCCCCAGAATTTGTTTTTATTCTGTTTGTTTATATCAAAAAAAAAAAAAAAAAATTCCTTGTACCAAATATCATCGAAATATCTCGAAAAATAATAGGACCTCATATGGGGACGGGTTCTAAAAAAATGGTCCAATCTGGTCCATTTTCAATAGGGTTCCCCTTTGGGCCAATACATGTCCTTGTACCAAATTTCATCAAAATATCTCAAAAAATTTTGACCTGTAGCTTGCGCACAAATTTAGATGGACAGACACGAGGACAGACGGCATAAGCCAGAATTTTTTTATTCTTTGTTTGTTTATGATATCAAAAAAAAAAAAAAATGTATATAGGGAGGGGTTCCAAAAATGGTCCAATCCATTTTCAAAAGGGTTTAGTTTTGGGTCAAGTCTGGCAACGCGATCGTGTTCGGTCATATTTTTTGCTGCGCGCTTAATTTGTTATAAAATTAATTCAATTATACGGTACATTAATACTTTAAAAAATCTTTATTTTTTCTTAACAGTATCATCTTAATATGTAGTGATCATTTTGCGAGCACTAAGAATACTTTTGCAATTCTTGATTGCTCAAATTGTTAAATTTTGTGTGAACGGCCTATTGATAGGGTTGTTTTTTTTTTTTTCTTTTTTGCAATTTATAACTTTTGTTTCGGGTTAAGCATCTCGTAGATTATTTTGTCGTTAAATCTTTTTTTATGGTTATTGGTCGATTTTTTCTCGTTTAGTGCAATTAATAATAATATTTTATAAATGTGTTGTATGCAGGGGCTTTGTTTTACCAAATTATTAAGCAAATTCTAGTTTTGGTGTCCTTCATTTTCACTATTTCATCTTTCTAGAGTTGTTATAGTTGTAATATATACTTTTTTATTTATTTTTCTTTCGTTTTTGTTCTATACAATTTACAAGCGTGTGTAATATATTAGTATACATGTTGTACATGTAGAAATCGACTCAGTTTTTGACGCTGATCAACAATATATATACTTTGTACGGTCTCTGACGCCTCCTTCTGGGTGTTGCAAACGGAAGAACAAACTTAGTATACCCTCATCACTGAGGTGGAGGGTATAAAAATGATTTTAACGATATCTCTGAAAAGTTGAGTGCGATGAATGATATGTTCAGTAATTGTAGGTGGGTTGACCATCTTGATTGTCATCTCAAAATAAATGGATGATATATTCAAACAACTTGGGTCAACAGAATGTTATGTCTATGCTTTCCCCCAGTCTGTCCGTTGCTTCAGTCGACTCTGTATCCCTATCTATCTGCTCTTCTCACTCTTTGCCTAATGTTCCTTCAGTAACTATCACTTCTCCACCACACGTCCTTCAATCTGATAGTCGTATTTTAATAAATGCTCCGCTTGATCCGAAAATAACCGTTAATAATAGTAATGTTGATAATAGTCCTAATATTAATATAGACATGTCCTCATCTAATGCTTTACAAGCTAGTGGATCAGTCCCTCCATCTTCTTTTGATTCCAATATCAATAGTTGGTTAATACTGTCCCTCCGGTTCCTGCTAAAGTTCCAATTACTTCTGAAAACGATGATGTTGAACTTATAGTTATCCCTGCTCGCAAAGCAATTTTTATTTCCAGGTTAACATCTAATACAACTGTAGATAATGTTAAAAGATACATTGATCGTAAATGCTCCGGCTCTGATTTGTCAAAAATAAGTATATTTAAATTTAATTCTTCTCAACACCGCGATATCTGCTCTTTCAAGATTTTAACGCCTCAGTCATTATTTGACAAATTCTTAAATAAACAATTTTGGCCCCCTGGGGCTCTTGTTAAAGAATTTATCCCTCAGCTTAAGACTCCAGTTAATTTTGATACTCCGGCCTCATCTTTAAAAAACTAAATAATTCATTGTCTTTGCTTTACCAAAATGTCCGCGGCTTGAATACAAAATTAAATCAGGTTCATGTTAATTCCATTGCGTCCGAATATAACATTGTGTTTTTACAGAAACTGGGTTTAAATCAATAATTCTGAGGTTTTTTATTTTGACTATAAACTTTTTAGGAATGATAGAATCCAGAAAGTTGGAGGAGGAGTTTTAATTGCTGTCCATAATTCATTGCCTTCTTTTTTGGGAGACTTCGTATCTAATGTTGATGTAGAGTTTGTTGCTGTTCAACTTAATTTTTTTAATTTTTCCTTGTTTATAACGTGTTCCTATATACCCCCATCGTCAGATGTATCAATTTACTTAAAGCACATCTACCTTGATAAAAAAATTTCCTTACATATAAAAGTTAACGATAGAATATTAGTGCTTGGGGACTTTAATCTCTCTCACATATATTGGTATCTTAATGAGGAGCTATAATGGTATATTTGATGAAATTTTTGAATTATGCCTATATCAAGTGAATCCTATTTTTAATACTAATGGAAGACTTCTTGATTGGGTTCTTTCCAATGACACTAATTTCAAAATAACTCGGGTGGAGCCATTTGTGTGGCCTGACATTAATCATCCTACCTTGCGATGGGTGTGGCATTTGCCGTTTAGGAATTACAAACATCCGCACAAATTTAATATACCCTTTTCTACAGGGTGGTGCAGGGTATAAAAATAAAACTTTTCATTTATCAAGGGAAAAAATTAAATTGAATAATATAATATATCAAGTGGTGTAGGGTATTTGATGGTCGGGCTTGACCGACTATAATATTTTCACATGTTTGTTATTTTTTTTTGTCATTTTTTCATATTAAATTGTACTACATTTATTATTTTATAAGAATTTTTTAATTTCATAATTTTAATTAATATATTTAATTATTATGAACTTTATATTTTGCATATCTTTGCGTTTATTTTGTTATGTATTGTAAGTTATTAGCTGTAAGCTTATTATACCCCCCCACTTCAGTGATGAGGGTATACTACGTTTGTTCTTCCGTTTGCAACACCCAGAAGGAGGCGTTAGAGACCGTACAAAGTATATATATTGTTGATCAGCGTCAAAAACTGAGTCGATTTCTACATGTATGTCCGTGTGTCCGTCTGTTGTTGGCACTCTCACAGGTGTAAATTTTAAGATATTGAGCTGAAATTTTGTACAGGCATTTTTAGTTTTTGCACGCAGACTGCTATTTAAAGTGGGCAAAATCGGTCAAGAGTCACGTCCACAATAGACAAATATCTATTTATCTACCACAAAGTATGAGCTATAAACTTGAAATTTGGTATGTACATCTATGAATATAAGCTTCACCGGTATGCCAAAAATGGGCGTATTCGGATTACAGACACGCCCACAATTAATAAAAATCTTTATATTTGCCACAACAGTTGACCTAGGAACTTTAAATTTGGTACGCGTATACATAGTTATCCCATTGACTGACGTGCCAAAAATGGGCGAGGTCTGATAACAGACACGCCCACAATTTAAAAAAAACCTAATTTAACGTAAAAGTAGACTTAGACGCTAAGACATACACTATTAGAGTGGCAAATATATATATATATATATTTGCCAAATATATATATATATATATTTGCCACGCTCTTCGTGTAGAGGTGGAGGGTATTTAAGATTTGGTCTAAGCCAAATTTAGTTTTCTTACTTGTTTTACTTACTTTACTTATAGTTTAATTATCGAAGTTCTTTTTGATGTTGTTGTTGTTGTTGTTTCCTGCTTTCTGGATTTAGGATATTTTAGTTGGCTGTTATTCTAGCTAACTTAAAAAATGATATAAATAAATAAATAAATAAATAATCATTTTATTAAACTGTTTATGATAAATTTACGTTTATATATTTAAGATGTATTTTAAAATAGCAACAAAATTTTGCGAAGAATATTTTTTGGGTGTTTATGAAAAAAAAAAAAATGGATGAATTTATATATTCTAAAAATAATAAAAAGTCATAAAAATAAATACATTTGCCAATAAAAATTGTTTTTGAAATTTTGAAAGTTAACCGTTTTTCTTTGAGCAAAATTCCCACTTAAAGTATAAATTTGGCAGTATTGACACAATTGGGCATGCAGGGAAACACTATCGCTGACGAGGTTGCGTCCTCCAGACCGACTGCCGATCTCTAATTCCCACTGACGTCAGGGCCTTGGACAGGTCCAATGCGATTCGCTCTTGGCAACTGCGCTGGAATGAGTCGCCTCACGGCCGCCATTACTTTTCTCTGTCATCACATACAAACATTAAGCCATGGTTCTACCATTGCAACCTGGACCGTGACGTCATTTGCCTTATTAATAGGTTAATGTTCAATCACACCAGATGCAACGACCACTTACACAAGATCAATTTGGCAAGCGACCTTTTCTGCTCATGTGGCGCCGTACAATCCCCAGATCACCTTCTCTTCGTCTGCCCTAACGTCAGCGCCGTGGAACGCCACGCCATGCTTCGCAAACTATCCCAATGCCACATCAGCACCTTTAATCTTTTTCATATTTTCCGTTCTGGCAACCTGGCAGCCTATACTGCAATTTCCTTGTTCTTTAAGGTGTGTAATATTAAAATTTAATACAGTCAAAACTCGAATTTACTGTGATGTTTGTCTTTGCTGTGCTTGTTTTGTCTTCTACGAGTTCAGTTTGGCACTCGCTTTATATTTATTAAAAAAAAAAAATCAAGGCCAACCTAGCGGTAAAGGCAGTTACAAACCTAACAACAATAAAACTAGCTAAGTACCATTGAAATACTATTGGAAGGAAAAAAAAGAAAAGAGAAATACAAAGGCCTTGGAATATAACAAGTTAAAGGAATTCAGACACTAAATAAAAGAGGCGATTATCTTAAACACTAAAACTAATCCTGCAATTTGCTAAGGCTCTAGGAAAAGACCCCTTATTCTACCTGAGCCTTTACCACTTTGACGCGGCGAATTTATCTGTCGTTAGTTCGCTGAGCCTCATTTAAGAAGAAGAAGCAGCAGCAGAACTTTACCAAATAAAATAATTAATTAATGACAGAAAAAATAAAGTCGGGGCAAAAATAAAAAATTCATTTGGTTTAAATAAAATGAAATGAAAATACGAAACGAATAAACAACGAAAAACAGACGGTGAAAAGCTGAAAAAGACCATAAAAGCATTTTATATCACTAAGAAAAGTCGTAAAAACAATTAAAGAAACAAACCCATGAAAAAGTAATAACTTTTGTGTTGAAATCATTTATTTAACAAAAAAAAAAAAAAAAAAAAAAAAATCAAATCAAATCAGAGTATCATTGATTGTAATCAACTATCTTGAATTGTTCATGACTCTTACAAAATTTTGCTAGTGTTTGTATCCAGACAAGTCAAATAGAGGGAAAATAGTGCTGTAAACGTAATTTCATCAACGCAAACATCAAAGACGCTGTTCGACATCCTACGTTGACGCCAAAGGCTCCAGCGGACTTTTTCCATTTTGTTGGTTAGTCATACACGTTGCGGATCAAGTGCCGCCTTGAGTCATAATAGACAACAAAACTCCTGCCAATTTTTATTGCATTATTTATTGTTAACTCTGGAAGGAGGGTGGATGTTAGGAATAAATGGCTGTGAAGCAAAATAATTCAGAAGGAAATAATACATCTACAGATGTTAATCAGGTGAAAGGTGGTAATAGCATAAAACCGAATACCACCGGTACCAAATCAAAAAAAATGAATTCAAAAGTTGGTATTGGCAGTAGCATATGCGGTGTGTCGGCAAATGTTGGCAGCAGTTCCGAAGTATCTGGCTGTAGTGGTGCTTCTGATATGCTAAGTGGGATATCGATTAAATCATTACCTATATCATCTGCTATGAATGCAAGTAGTTTGCCCAACAATGCCAGTAGTCTTGGTCAGATACTCCAAGTCATTGATATATTGGAAAACAGTCACCTTTCTATGGACTTGACTAATGATATGTTACCAATGTATCAACGTCTCATTTTACATTTGGGCCGTATACCGGAACCCCGGCAAACTGCTGAAGATTTGAAGCAATTCAAAGAGGATATTGCCAAAGTGGGAGCATTTTTTGCTAAAGCGAACGATAAACTAGTGTATAGGTTGTATTTGCAATTGGTATTTAAGCTCATCACTAGAGATGATGGAGAGAATCCGCCATCATACACTTTAGCTATTATTTTTCAACTGTTTAACACAGATATGATTGAGGAGGCAGTAGGGTCACTCCTAGAACACGACGTTTCCGATCAAAGCATACGCAAGACAATGAATCTGTTGTGCGAGTGGTTGCGTGTGTGTAACTTTTGTCAAAATCTTAATGTCTGGATAATGAAGATATTGAATGGATTGCAAAAAAAACAAAAACGCACCCTTTTCGTTCAAATTGCTTTAGATAATATTGAACAGTTGTTTGCCTCACTTATTGTACCAGTGTTCCGACCGAAAGTTGCGCCCGTTGTACTCCATATGTTGAAATCAGTTGATCAAACGCCTGCCGTTTTTCATAAGGTGACTTATCTTAAAACTTTAGGGCTTTTCTAACATTACATTTTCTGTAGATATTGCCCAAGTTTTCTCGCGTAGTGGGTGCGCTGAAGCAGCAACAAACAAAAAATACTGAAGAATATGTTGACAGTTCGAAAAATATCTTAAACCAGTTGGCGTGTATAGTAAATAGTTTAATGGATCATTATTACGGCTATGATAACCTATATGAACCGATAGTAAGCAATCTAACTAAAGCTTTATTAATTTTCAAAGTAATTGTTCTTTATTTTTTTATTTTAGGAGGATGTCCTAAAGGAGTTTCAGTCCTCTTTAAATTATCTTAAGAACGCCTCACCAGATTTTGATAGTGATGCCTGCATATTAATGCAAAACACTACAAACGTTAAAGTAGGTTTAGTTAATTTGGGCAACACATGTTATATGAACAGTGTATTGCAGGCCCTAGCCATGACTAAAGAGTAAGTTATTTTACTAATATTAAAATCTTTTAGAACTGAACCGTCAACCGTACGTTTTCATAGATTTTCGCGTGAGATTTTGTTATCAGACAGCAATTCGCCACTATTAATTAAAATGCAGCAGCAGATTGCGCTGATGCTGTATTCGTCTCGACACGAATTAACACCGACTAAGGTTTTGAATGCCACCAGACCACCCGGGTTTTCTCCTGGCTTACAACAAGACAGTTCCGAATATTTAGGTCACCTACTGGAAACTCTGCACGAACAAGAAGTTGCCTATTGTAAAAGCACGCCGCCACAAAAAGTAGGTAGCAGTGAAACGGCGCTACATAAATGCGGAGCTTCAGCTCTCTCTAAATATGTTGCCGCACAAGATGCAAGTACAGAAAAAGCAAATAATATTGACGCTATTACTTCCCTCACAAACACGCCACAACTTGATCAAGAATCATTATTAAAAATTACATCAACAACTGATAACAGAACTAGCACTAAGTCTACTATTACCGTAACTGTCACCCACAACAGCCCCTTATCCCAACCAACAATTTCAAATACCGGGCAAAATGATAGTGTAGCGTATAGTTCGACGATCGTAAAAACCTTCACCGGGAAATTGGTTACCACATACAAGTGTTTGTCATGTGGTTGGAGAAGCCGCAATGTGGATAGCTTTCGTGATTTGCAGCTGTCCTTTCCGGACGTAAAGAACGATTGCGCCTCAAATTATTCGGTACAAGATCTCATTGAATATTATTGTTCTCCGGAGAAACTTGATGGCGACAATCAATATTATTGTGAACGTTGTAAGAAACTTTCGGATGCTGAACGTTATATAAATGTAATTAGTGCACCAAAGAATTTGATATTGACCTTAAAGCATTTTAAATATGATCAGAAATATCATATGCGTGCCAAATTAATGCATAAAGTATTCCATGATGAAAAAGTATGTGTATGAGTTGATTTGATGTGGCTTAAGTAAGAATATTTTTTGATCCCTTCTCTTTTAGGTCTCTGTTAAAGTTTGCTCAACTGACAATTTCAATGAGATTGCTACAGCTCATTATGATTTGTATGCAGGTGTGGTACATTCAGGCTTTAGCATGGACTCCGGCCATTATTATACGTATGCAGCGGACGCCGCCAATAAATGGTATAAATTCAACGATAATATTGTGACTGCTTCCAAAACGGAAGAATTGCATAATTTGTCCCCACCAAATACGCCCTATATTCTATTTTATCAAATGGGTGCCAGGTCCAGCGAGACACCAGAAGGATCTGCATCCACTAAAGTTACTAAAGTAGACGTACCAACACTACTTACGATTAATGAGCTGTCTTATCAACTGCGAGATTTCGTGAATCATGATAATTACACCTACGCTAAGGAGTTGAAAATTAGACGGTATAAAAATGCCAGGTTGAATGTCATCCAAAATAATCAATCCAAGCAAACGCGTGATAACTTCGACGATGATGGTGACGAACACCAGCCACCACCGGCTAGTGGTTGTGGAACAAATGCCATAAATACCAATATAAATCGCTTCGTCTACTAAATATATAAAAAGAACATAATCGTACATATATATACATATAAACGTGTATCAGAGGCTTAACACCCGTTCCAACTGATTTGGCAAATATGCTGGCAATGGGAGATAAGTTAGCAAAATTTGTAATGTATTAGCCTACCTAATGTATTCTACAAATATTTTACTACACTCAAATATTAACAAAAAGCAACAGTGTTGACATTTAATTAATTTATTACTAAGAAACCTTTAAATAAATTTGTGCGTCCTTTGGTTTTTTGTTAAACGATTTTAGAGAGTAGTATAAATTCATTATACGTAGCATGCAGAAACATAGGCTCTTCAATGGCGGATATTCAGATTCAAGTCAAGAATTATTATCGGCCAACACTTATACCCACTTCACATTAACTTAATATGTAAAAAAAATAAATAAAACAAAAAATTTAAAAAGTATTGCAATCAAATTGAAATACTACTTCCTCTTCCTCCCCCTCTAATTATATGTATATCGTATTTAAACTATTTTTACTGTTTCTACATCTATGAATACCAATGTAATCATACCATCACTATTATTATTAATAAACATTACATTAACATTTTGTCTAACAGTACTTTTTTGGAATGTTATAAAGTCATGAGGAAATCTTGCGATTTCGAAATATTTTAAGAACAAATGAAAATGGTATATTTGTATTCAGTCAAGTCCGGCTATAATAACATTGCTTCAATTGTAGCAAGTTAAATGTGAATCTAGTCTTTATAACCATATAAAGATCCATTCAGATGTTGATGCTTATGGAGGATATACATATTTAGAGGGCTTACTAAAAACAATTTTCTTTTTACATTCATTATTTTGTCTAATTTGTACACCTTCATATATTTGCAGAGCACAGGTGTAGGGTGCACATAAATTTCCTGTGCTTGGCTTTATATAAAGATTTAAAACAGAGTCCTATTATGAAAAGCTTAATAAAATTACAAATGATGCTGTGTTATCAGCTGACGGAGAAAGATTTATTTTTTCGCAAGACATTTAGTGAAAGTTTTATAAATTATTACATCCTTCACCTCAGTGATGAGGGTATACTAAGTTTGTTCTTTCGTTTGAAACACAAAGAAGGAGGCGTCAGAGACCCTACAAAGTATATATATTGTTGATCAGCGTCAAAAACTGAGTCGATTTAGACATGTATGTCCGTGTGTCAGTGTGTCCGTGTGTCCGTCTGTTGATGGCACTCTCACGGGCGTAAATTTTGAGATATTGAGCTGAAATTTTGTACAGACACTTTAAGTTTTTGCACGCAGATCCCTATTTTAAATGGGCAAAATCGGTCAAGAGTCACGCCCACAATCGACAAAAATCTATTTATCCACCACAAAAATTGAGCTATAAACGTGAAATTTGGTACGTACTTCTATGAGTATTAGCTTGATTGGTATGCCAAAAATGGGCGTATTCGGATTACAGACACGCCCATAATTAATAAAAATCTTTATAACTGCCACAAAAGTTGACCTAGGAACTTTAAATTTGGTACGCGTATACATAGTTATCCCATTGACTGACATGCTAAAAATAGGCTTGGTCGGATAATAGACACGCCAATAATTTACAAAAAACCATATTCAACGTACAACTAGACTTGCATGCTGACACGTAATACAAACATTTGATCCGATTTTTTCTTTTTATTTATTTATTTTATATTCTCGCAAAAACCATAGCTAGAACAACAGCTAATTAACACAATCCATTAAATACAATTAAAAAAAAAATATATAATATTATAATAGAATAAGAATATAAAATTGGTATTGAGAAAATAAAAAATTAAATTCAAATATAGCCATGTAGATAAAAATAACGACGTAGCAACAACAGGATCACAGGAACAACAACACATGCAGCAACTGCAGCACCTGCAACTTAACTTAAGGACTTACGAACTAAATGTACAGTATAAATTTATAAACTTATTTACATAATAATATAAAATTGTAAGTTCAATAATTATATCAATAAATATATAGGAAAATTTACAAAAATTCAAATATTAAAATTTTCAAGAAATAAAAAAGATAAGAATTTAAATAATAGTAATTCGTATATAAATAAATATAAAAATATATACATATACACATATAAGTATATATGTATTTACAAAACAAGAATTAAAAAAAAAAAAATTTGAGAAAAATAGTTTGGCAACTATTAATCTAAAACCATTTTCTTTATTGTGGAAATAGAATCGATAGAGATATCAAACATATTGCTTTATGTATTAAACAATTTGCAAAGAACCCGAAAAGCATTGCATAGCTCATAATTTGTACGGCACTGAGGCAACCATAAGGGAATATAGTATCTAGAAATTCTATTAGGTACAAGGAGATTAGTGATATTCAAAAGTAAATGGGAGGACACTGTACCTTGCAAAAGCTTGGCCATAAAAGATGCATCCAACATACTCGTATGTCTCCTTTTTTCTAAAGTAGGTAATTTAATAAGCTGTAACTTGTCTTCATATGGCGGTAAAAGTATTGGAGAATTCCAGTCAAGACTGCGCAATGCAAATAATAAAAAATTGCGCTGAACTGACGCAATAAGGTCAATATAGCATTTGTAGCTGCGAATCCATACTACAACAGAATATTCCAGTGTTGGTCTAACAAGTGAAGTAAATAATCGCTTAGCCACGTAAGGATCATGAAACTCTTTGGACCAACGTTTAACAAATCCTAGCAAAGACCTGGCTTTATTCACAGAAAATTCAATATGGTCACTAAATCTAAGTTTAGGATCAAACCAGACACCCAAATCATTAAAACTAGCCACATTATCGAGGACATGATTATTAATAGAGTAAGATGAATGTAAACTATTAATCCAATTAAATGACATTTTCTTACATTTTTTAAGATTAAGGGACATACCGTTTGAGGCGCACCAGGAAACCAAATTCGTGAGATCAGTCTGTACAAAGTAAACGTCGTCCAAAGAGTTTAACGTCCTGAAAAGTTTGACGAGCAAACATTAAAATATTTCCCTGCGGAACTCCCGATGAAATGGATATTAAACGGCAATGTGTAGATTTAAATAAAACTTGTTGTGTACGACCCGTTAAATAACAACGAAACCAGCAAATCATATTTTCAGCGAAACCAATACGTTGCAGCTTAAAAATCAAGAGATCATGATTAATTCTGTCAAATGCTTTGGAAAAATCCGTATATATAATATCCATTTGTTTATGCTGAGAAAAGGCCATAAAGACGTGATGACAAAACTCTAGTAGATCTACCTCGGCAAAAACCATGTTGACAATCAGAAATAATTGACCTAATGGGAGGCGTCAGTCTTTTAATTACCAGGTATTCAAATAATTTGAGTAAGAACTAACTATATCTATTTTTTTTTATTACCTTTGAAATTATTTTGCGTTGTTGAATTTTGTTTTTGTTTATTAAATACCTACGCTTTAATTTTTAAACACAACTAGGAATCCCGCTATTTATTTATTGCTTAGCATATTCTTACTTTACCTATATTGTTTTTGAATGATTATGCTTTATTTTAAACATAATTTGAATTCCGCTATTTTTATATAAATGTTAGTAAAACTAAGAATATTTGTGAGCTCCGCCACACTATAAAAGGCGAAGAAATTTACATGAAACCAATTAGTGTGACTGGAGTTATCAACAAGCTAAGGTGAGTGGAATTAAATAAATTTAAAATACAAAATTAATCTTTCCTTGTTTCGAGTGACTTGGCTGCGAGCGTAATATCGGCCAGTTCCCGCACCTAGATATCCTGCAATTATAACATTGCATGGCCTAGGTCGCGCACCGTCACCATCTCTCAGCTTCACGCGCCTAGATTTCCTGCAATATCTTTATTGCAAGCGCCTAGTTCGCGTCGCCGTTGCTACTTCTCAGTATCTCGCGCCTAGATATCCTGCAATATTTATATTGCAAGCGCCTAGGTCGCGCACCATCGCTATATCTCAGTATCACGCGCCTAGATATCCTGCAATATTTATATTGCAAGCGCCTAGGTCGCGTCTCCGTTGCTATATCTCAGTATCTCGCGCCTAGATATCCTGCAATATTTATATTGCAAGCGCCTAGGTCGCGCCGCCGCTGCTACTTCTCAGTTTTACGCGCCTAGATATCCTGCAATTTTTAACATTTGCATGGCCTAGGCCGCGCACCATCACTATATCTCAGTATCTCGCGCCTAGATATCCTGCAATATTCATATTGCAAGCGCCTAGGTCGCGCCGCCGTTGCTACTTCACAGTTTTACGCGCCTAGATATCCTGCAATTTTTAACATTTGCATGGCCTAGACCGCGCACCGTCACTATATCTCAGTATTTCGTGCCTAGATATCCTGCAATATTTATATTGCAAGCGCCTAGATCGCGCCGCCGTTATACCTCTGTACCGCGCGCCTAGATTTTAAACGCGCTTCATTTCCTTTTGTCATTCTGCAAAAGAAACGCGCATCAGAAACGCGCATCGTTTTGTATCCAGAACACCCGCTTGTATCCAGAACGCTCGCCTTATATCCTGAAACGCTCACCGTTCGTATCCAGAAACGCGCATCGCTTGTATCCCGAACGCTCGCCTTGTATCTTGAAACGCTCACCGTTCGTATCTAGAAACGCGCATCGCTTGTATCCTGAACGCTCGCCTTGTATCTTGAAACACTCACCGTTTGTAATCAGAAACGTTCACCGCTTGTATCCTGAAACGCTCACCGTTCGTATCCAGAAACGCGCATAGCTTGTATCCAGAACGCTCGCCTTGTATCTTGAAACACTCACCGCTTGTAACCAGAAACGTTCATCACTTGTATCCTGAAACACTCACCATTCATATCTAGAAACGCGTATCGCTTGTATCCAGAACGCTCGCCTTGTATCTTGAAACACTCACCGTTTGTAACCAGAAACGTTCACCGCTTGTATCCTGAAACGCTCACCGTTCGTATCCAGAAACGCGCATCGCTTGTATCCAGAACGCTCGCCTTGTATCTTGAAACACTCACCGCTTGTAACCAGAAACGTTCACCGCTTGTATCCTGAAACACTCACCATTCATATCTAGAAACGCGCATCGCTTGTATCCAGAACGCTCGCCTTGTATCTTGAAACACTCACCGCTTGTAACCAGAAACGTTCACCGCTTGTATCCTAAACCGCTCACCGTTCGTATCCAGAAACGCGCATCGCTTGTATCCAGAACGCTCGCCTTGTATCTTGAAACACTCACCGTTTGTAACCAGAAACGTTCACCGCTTGTATCCTGAAACGCTCACCGTTCGTATCCAGAAACGCGCATCGCTTGTATCCCGAACGCTCGCCTTGTATCTTGAAACACTCACCGTTTGTAACCAGAAACGTTCACCGCTTGTATCTTGAAACGCTCACCGTTCGTATCCAGAAACGCGCATCGCTTGTATCCCGAACGCTCGCCTTGTATTTTGAAACACTCACCGTTTGTAACCAGAAACGCTCACCGCTCGTATCCAGAAACGCGCATCGCTTGTATCCAGAACGCTCGCCTTGTATCTTGAAACACTCACCGCTTGTATCCTTAAACACTCACCATTCATATCTAGAAACGCGCATCGCTTGTATCCAGAACGCTCGCCTTGTATCTTGAAACACTCACCGCTTGTAACCAGAAACGTTCACCGCTTGTAACCAGAAACGTTCACCGCTTGTATCCTTAAACACTCACCATTCATATCTAGAAACGCGCATCGCTTGTATCCAGAACGCTCGCCTTGTATCTTGAAACACTCACCGCTTGTATCCTTAAACACTCACCATTCATATCTAGAAACGCGCATCGCTTGTATCCAGAACGCTCGCCTTGTATCTTGAAACACTCACCGCTTGTAACCAGAAACGTTCACCGCTTGTATCCTGAAACGCTCACCGTTCGTATCCAGAAACGCGCATCGCTTGTATCCCGAACGCTCGCCTTGTATCTTAAAACACTCACCGCTTGTAACCAGAAACGTTCACCGCTTGTATCCTGAAACGCTCACCGTTCGTATCCAGACACGCGCATCGCTTGTATCCCGAACGCTCGCCTTGTATCTTGAAACACTCACCGTTTGTAACCAGAAACGTTCACCGCTTGTATCCTAAACCGCTCACTGCTCGTATCCAGAAACGCGCATCACTTGTATCCAGAACGCTCGCCTTGTATCTTGAAACACTCACCGTTTGTAACCAGAAACGTTCACCGCTTGTATCCTGAAACGCTCACCGTTCGTATCCAGAAACGCGCATCGCTTGTATCCCGAACGCTCGCCTTGTATCTTGAAACACTCACCGTTTGTAACCAGAAACGTTCACCGCTTGTATCCTGAAACGCTCACCGTTCGTATCCAGAAACGCGCATCGCTTGTATCCCGAACGCTCGCCTTGTATCTTGAAACACTCACCGCTTGTAACGAGAAACGTTCACCGCTTGTATCCTGAAACGCTCACCGTTCGTATCCAGAAACGCGCATCGCTTGTATCCCGAACGCTCGCCTTGTATCTTGAAACACTCACCGTTTGTAACCAGAAACGTTCACCGCTTGTATCCTGAAACGCTCACCGTTCGGATCCAGAAACGCGCATCGCTTGTATCCAGAACGCTCGCCTTGTATCTTGAAACACTCACCGCTTGTAACCAGAAACGTTCACCGCTTGTATCCTGAAACGCTCACCGTTCGTATCCAGAAACGCGCATCGCTTGTATCCAGAACGCTCGCCTTGTATCTTGAAACACTCACCGCTTGTATCCTGAAACGCTCACCGTTCGTATCCTGAAACGCGCATCGCTTGTATCCCGAACGCTCGCCTTGTATCTTGAAACACTCACCGTTTGTAACCAGAAACGTTCACCGCTTGTATCCTGAAACGCTCACCGTTCGTATCCAGAAACGCGCATCGCTTGTATCCAGAACGCTCGCCTTGTATCTTGAAACACTCACCGCTTGTATCCTGAAACGCTCACCGTTCGTATCCTGAAACGCGCATCGCTTGTATCCCGAACGCTCGCCTTGTATCTTAAAACACTCACCGCTTGTAACCAGAAACGTTCACCGCTTGTATCCTGAAACGCTCACCGTTCGTATCCAGAAACGCGCATCGCTTGTATCCAGAACGCTCGCCTTGTATCTTGAAACACTCACCGCTTGTATCCTGAAACGCTCACCGTTCGTATCCTGAAACGCGCATCGCTTGTATCCCGAACGCTCGCCTTGTATCTTGAAACACTCACCGCTTGTAACCAGAAACGTTCACCGCTTGTATCCTGAAACGCTCACCGTTCGTATCCAGAAACGCGCATCGCTTGTATCCAGAACGCTCGCCTTGTATCTTGAAACACTCACCGCTTGTATCCTGAAACGCTCACCGTTCGTATCCTGAAACGCGCATCGCTTGTATCCCGAACGCTCGCCTTGTATCTTAAAACACTCACCGCTTGTAACCAGAAACGTTCACCGCTTGTATCCTGAAACGCTCACCGTTCGTATCCAGACACGCGCATCGCTTGTATCCCGAACGCTCGCCTTGTATCTTGAAACACTCACCGTTTGTAACCAGAAACGTTCACCGCTTGTATCCTAAACCGCTCACTGCTCGTATCCAGAAACGCGCATCACTTGTATCCAGAACGCTCGCCTTGTATCTTGAAACACTCACCGTTTGTAACCAGAAACGTTCACCGCTTGTATCCTGAAACGCTCACCGTTCGTATCCAGAAACGCGCATCGCTTGTATCCCGAACGCTCGCCTTGTATCTTGAAACACTCACCGTTTGTAACCAGAAACGTTCACCGCTTGTAACCAGAAACGTTCACCGCTTGTATCCTTAAACACTCACCATTCATATCTAGAAACGCGCATCGCTTGTATCCAGAACGCTCGCCTTGTATCTTGAAACACTCACCGCTTGTATCCTTAAACACTCACCATTCATATCTAGAAACGCGCATCGCTTGTATCCAGAACGCTCGCCTTGTATCTTGAAACACTCACCGCTTGTAACCAGAAACGTTCACCGCTTGTATCCTGAAACGCTCACCGTTCGTATCCAGAAACGCGCATCGCTTGTATCCCGAACGCTCGCCTTGTATCTTAAAACACTCACCGCTTGTAACCAGAAACGTTCACCGCTTGTATCCTGAAACGCTCACCGTTCGTATCCAGACACGCGCATCGCTTGTATCCCGAACGCTCGCCTTGTATCTTGAAACACTCACCGTTTGTAACCAGAAACGTTCACCGCTTGTATCCTAAACCGCTCACTGCTCGTATCCAGAAACGCGCATCACTTGTATCCAGAACGCTCGCCTTGTATCTTGAAACACTCACCGTTTGTAACCAGAAACGTTCACCGCTTGTATCCTGAAACGCTCACCGTTCGTATCCAGAAACGCGCATCGCTTGTATCCCGAACGCTCGCCTTGTATCTTGAAACACTCACCGTTTGTAACCAGAAACGTTCACCGCTTGTATCCTGAAACGCTCACCGTTCGTATCCAGAAACGCGCATCGCTTGTATCCCGAACGCTCGCCTTGTATCTTGAAACACTCACCGCTTGTAACCAGAAACGTTCACCGCTTGTATCCTGAAACGCTCACCGTTCGTATCCAGAAACGCGCATCGCTTGTATCCCGAACGCTCGCCTTGTATCTTGAAACACTCACCGTTTGTAACCAGAAACGTTCACCGCTTGTATCCTGAAACGCTCACCGTTCGGATCCAGAAACGCGCATCGCTTGTATCCAGAACGCTCGCCTTGTATCTTGAAACACTCACCGCTTGTATCCTGAAACGCTCACCGTTCGTATCCAGAAACGCGCATCGCTTGTATCCCGAACGCTCGCCTTGTATCTTAAAACACTCACCGCTTGTAACCAGAAACGTTCACCGCTTGTATCCTGAAACGCTCACCGTTCGTATCTTGAAACACTCACCGCTTGTATCCTGAAACGCTCACAGTTCGTATCCAGAAACGCGCATCGCTTGTATCCAGAACGCTCGCCTTGTATCTTGAAACACTCACCGCTTGTATCCTGAAACGCTCACTGCTCGTATCCAGAAACGCGCATCGCTTGTATCCAGAACGCTCGCCTTGTATCTTGAAAGACTCACCGTTTGTAACCAGAAACGTTCACCGCTTGTATCCTTAAACACTCACCATTCATATCCAGAAACGCGCATCGCTTGTATCCAGAACGCTCGCCTTGTATCTTGAAACACTCACCGCTTGTAACCAGAAACGTTCACCGCTTGTATCCTGAAAGGCTCACCGTTCGTATCTTGAAACACTCACCGCTTGTATCCTGAAACGCTCACCGTTCGTATCCAGACACGCGCATCGCTTGTATCCCGAACGCTCGCCTTGTATCTTGAAACACTCACCGTTTGTAACCAGAAACGTTCACCGCTTGTATCCTAAACCGCTCACTGCTCGTATCCAGAAACGCGCATCACTTGTATCCAGAACGCTCGCCTTGTATCTTGAAACACTCACCGTTTGTAACCAGAAACGTTCACCGCTTGTATCCTGAAACGCTCACCGTTCGTATCCAGAAACGCGCATCGCTTGTATCCCGAACGCTCGCCTTGTATCTTGAAACACTCTTCGTTTGTAACCAGAAACGTTCACCGCTTGTATCCTGAAACGCTCACCGTTCGGATCCAGAAACGCGCATCGCTTGTATCCAGAACGTTCACCGCTTGTATCCTGAAACGCTCACCGTTTGTAACCAGAAACGTTCACCGCTTGTATCCTGAAACGCTCACCGTTCGGATCCAGAAACGCGCATCGCTTGTATCCAGAACGCTCGCCTTGTATCTTGAAACACTCACCGCTTGTAACCAGAAACGTTCACCGCTTGTATCCTGAAACGCTCACTGCTCGTATCCAGAAACGCGCATCGCTTGTATCCAGAACGCTCGCCTTGTATCTTGAAAGACTCACCGTTTGTAACCAGAAACGTTCACCGCTTGTATCCTTAAACACTCACCATTCATATCTAGAAACGCGCATCGCTTGTATCCAGAACACTCGCCTTGTATCTTGAAACACTCACCGCTTGTAACCAGAAACGTTCACCGCTTGTATCCTGAAACGCTCACCGTTCGTATCCAGAAACGCGCATCGCTTGTATCCCGAACGCTCGCCTTGTATCTTGAAACACTCTTCGTTTGTAACCAGAAACGTTCACCGCTTGTATCCTGAAACGCTCACCGTTCGGATCCAGAAACGCGCATCGCTTGTATCCAGAACGCTCGCCTTGTATCTTGAAACACTCACCGTTTGTAACCAGAAACGTTCACCGCTTGTATCCTGAAACGCTCACCGTTCGTATCCAGAAACGCGCATCGCTTGTATCCCGAACGCTCGCCTTGTATCTTGAAACACTCACCGTTTGTAACCAGAAACGTTCACCGCTTGTATCCTGAAACGCTCACTGCTCGTATCCAGAAACGCGCATCGCTTGTATCCAGAACGCTCGCCTTGTATCTTGAAAGACTCACCGTTTGTAACCAGAAACGTTCACCGCTTGTATCCTGAAACGCTCACCGTTCGTATCCAGAAACGCGCATCGCTTGTATCCCGAACGCTCGCCTTGTATCTTGAAACACTCACCGTTTGTAACCAGAAACGTTCACCGCTTGTATCCTGAAACGCTCACCGTTCGGATCCAGAAACGCGCAGCGCTTGTATCCAGAACGCTCGCCTTGTATCTTGAAACACTCACCGTTTGTAACCAGAAACGTTCACCGCTTGTATCCTTAAACACTCACCGTTCGTATCCAGAAACGCGCATAGGTTGTATCCAGAACGCTCGCCTTGTATCTTAAAACACTCACCGCTTGTAACCAGAAACGTTCACCGCTTGTATCCTGAAACGCTCACCGTTCGTATCCAGAAACGCGCATCGCTTGTATCCCGAACGCTCGCCTTGTATCTTGAAACACTCACCGCTTGTAACCAGAAACGTTCACCGCTTGTATCCTGAAACGCTCACTGTTCGTATCCAGAAACGCGCATCGCTTGTATCCAGAACGCTCGCCTTGTATCTTGAAACACTCACCGCTTGTAACCAGAAACGTTCACCGCTTTGTATCCAGAAGCACTCGCCGCTTGTATCCAGAACTCCCGCTTAGTATCCAGAAACGCTCGCCGCTCGTAACCAGAAACAACACTCGCCGCTTTGCAACACTGCCCCTCTTATATCACGAACCGTTCTCGTACCATTCACCACTGAAGTAATATTCATCACACATTGGCCGCTAACCGATCTCAGTGCTCGACATTTTCCACACCCTTGCACCGCAGCACCGCCCTATATCATACCCCGCACTTGCATCGCCCATCCTTCAACTCTGCAGTAACGCCGTGCCCCGCACCACAAGTCGTTACCACACTAAAAAGGTGTCAAATTAAGGAGAAGGCAAGTCCAAGATATTCAAGACAAACTAAATCTCATCTCACAAATTTCTTTGTGACGAACCTTGGACTCGCTGAGACATACCCCAGCTACTCCAAAAAATTCTTTACAAATTAAAAAAAAAAATAATGAAGTTACGAATTTTGAAATTTCTAGTTTAATTTAAAGTAAATAAGTAACATTAAGCTATCCTGTAATAATTATAAGTCATGTGTAATTAGCTTAGCCATAAGTAACTCTGGATTAGTCATAGGGATCATGTGTAACAAAGATCAGCTGTAATTGGTGCAAACTCTCGCCAAAGCTCTTACAAGCTTACAAAAGCTCAGCCACCGCCCTATAAAAAGGCGATCAGCTAGTTTTTCATTAGCTTGTTAACAGGTAGGTCAATTAGGGAATTAGGTGCGAGAGTTGAATCCTTAGTGAATCCTCTCGACATAAATTTTGGCTAAGCAAGTTTTCTGTAGGCAAGCGTAGGTAATTTAGGTAGGAGAGTCGATTCATCCTAGATTAATTTCATGGCAGGGAAACGTAGGTAATTTAAGTACGAGAGTCGATTTATCCTCTCTACCTGGATTAAAATTCGCGGTAGGTAAGCAGAGGTAATTTGGGTACGAGAGTCGATTTATCCTCTTTACCCGGATTAATATCACAGTAGGCAAGGCATAGATAAAATAAAGGTACGAGAGAGTTGATTCGCCCTCCTCTACCTTAGCATTAGGCAAACACAGGTACTAAAGTACGAGAGTCGATTTACCCTCTCTGTAAAGTCATTACCCTAGGTAAAACATATGGCAACTAGAGAGTTGATTTATCCTCTCTATTTCACTAGAGCAAGCGTAAGCAACTCTAAACAACTTAAGAACGAGAATTGATACGTCCTCTCTGTCTTAAATTTATATTCTGATAAAATAACTTAAGGTACGAGAGTTGAATCATCCTCTCTGCCTCAAGGTTACTACGCTCAAAGGATCGACTCGTCCATTCCCAATAATAATTCACGTTAGCAAACGTAAGAAATTATCACATTCTAAGGCTGAGAACCACAGATAAAATACCCTTGCACCAGTTACAACAAGACTTGCACAAACATAAATATTAAATCACTGGCCCTGGGTCTACCCCAGCCCTTCAGATTCTTTACAATTCTTAGTTCAATTTCACTGTTCCGTATTGAAATTGGGCACAATCGGTTAAGAGACCCGCCCACAATAAACAAAAAGAAAAAGTTGTATCTTTAAAAAATTGTATATCGCACAATACCTGCCATGCCTATCAAGTTGAGTTTTGGTATAAATATAAGTGGTACCGTTATCCAACACTGTGTCAAAAATGGGCGTGGTTGAAAAACGAAAACGCCTATAATTTATAAAAAACACTATTTGCGTAAGTACATGAAATAATCATATACATAAATATGGCAATAGGAACTTATTTTTTAGATAATTATAAAAGGTGGAGGGTATTTAAGCTTCGGTCTTAACCGAACTTCTCTATCTCGTTTTTTGTTAAATTATCTTAGTAAAGCGTGAAGAAAGAAATTAAAACAAAAAGATTTTCTTTTACCTCAGTAAAGGAACTAAAAAAAAAAGCAATCCAATTGGAAATAAAATCAACCAATGAAACCATAAAGAAAGAGTGATAATAATTGTACAAAATTTATGTAATAATTAAATCAAAGTTAAAGGTTAAAATAATCTTAAGTTTCTTGGACTGATTTTAAGGTTCAAAACATAACACGGACTACAAAATTCATTTAAATCGTAATTTTATTTAATTTAGTTGAAAATGTTCAAATATCTATAATATTTATTCAAGAAAGATCTAGTGTTAGAATTGTGAATTGGATTCTTGTTCTTTTTTAACCAAATAGAAGGGGTTATACATCTGTCCGACTTAAATTTTGCAATTTTGTACCATATTTTTCGAATATTCTAAAATTCTAAGCACTGTTGACACATTTTGGTTAAATATAGGGCATCGCTGATGAATATTTAAGTTTATTTATGACATTAACTTAACGCCCACGATAACCATAGAAACTTAAATAATACGGACAGATAGGCAAATGTTTCTATTAATTAAAAAAAAAAAAAAACGGATAAAAACGAAATTTAATTTTTTTACAAAAACAAAAAAAAAATTATATAATATAATTTCATTTCATTTATTTATTTTATTTTATTTCATTTTTTAGTGTACATAAGTAGTCGTGGGTGCCTCCCGACTCTCCAGCTCGTAGCTTATATGAGTCGGGAGTATGCACCAGATAATATGTTAAGCAACAATTAGAAACAGAGACAATTATTTACAACTAAAGGTCACTCGCATATCTTTGTGCAAGGTGCAACATAATCTCTCTCTTAAGGCGATTAGAGTTTTGTATAATCTGTAGACGGACAGGGAGAGAATTCCACCAACGGATAGCGAAAACAAAAAAGTTACGTTCAGACATGAGGGAAATATGTCGGATGGGTTTAATGTTGTGGTTACGGTTAGACATTGAGAATTCGAGTCTGTTGAAGAGGTAACTTGGGTCCTGCTAGGTTACGATTTTATGCAGTAAGCAAAGTGATCTGCATTTAAGCAGGTCCTCCAAGTTAACAGATAACAAAGATATCGTGTAACTCGAGACGCGGTCATACCTCCTCAACCCAAAAACATAGCGTATAATGGAGTTGTTAGTCTTTTGTAGTCTCTGTCTAGAAACGGAACCGAATCATTATTGATTTTAGTGGCTGTATCGATGATGTGATCTGGGGGTCCACTAGTCCAGATCTGTACATCATCCGCATACATATGTACTTGGCACCACCTAAGACAGTTAGGCAGATCGTTAACATACAATGAAAAGAACAGTGGACCCAGAACGGACCCCTGAGGAACCCCGCGCCTAATCGAGAGTAGATCGGAGAAAGAGTTGTTAGCAAATACTCGTTGATACCTGTTGGTGAGAGTAACGTTTCCACCAGCTGAGCGGATGTGGAATCAAAGTTAAACAACTTCTTTAGCTTGACAGTAAGTAAAACATGGTCAACTGAATCAAAAGCTTTGGTATGATCGAGTAACACAAGGAGTGACATGTTGTTATCGTCCAATTTGCCTCTAATATTTTCAGTCACATCAATTAGTGTGGTTGTGCACGATCTGTTTTTTCGAAATCCAGATTGAGAATCAACCATTAGTGAGTTGATACGATAATAATTACATATTTGGTTTTTTATGATTCTTTCAAAAACTTTAGAAAGAAACGGAAGGATCGCTATTGGTCTGAGATCACCATTGTTTTTCGGGATTGGTAAGATTTTTGCTAGCTTCCAACAATTTGGAAATGTCGAACGCATGATTATATCATTAAAAATCGTAATAATACTGTGTAACACAATCGGGAGAATTAATCCTGGGGTCGATGTCGTCCAGACCAATAGCATTCGACTTAGTGTCTAGTATGCACTCTAGCACCTCAGCATCGCTCACGCTGTTAAATCTAAGTGAATTGAAACCAAAGACTGTTTCCATCTCCAAATACTGAGAGACATTGGGTGTACTCATTGGTATGCTAACAAATTTTTTATTAATTTCGTTAGTGTCAAGGTTAACTGGAGTTGGGATGGTGTTCCTATTTATACCGATCTCCCTAATCATGGACCATTTCCGCGCGGTGCTAGCAGTAGAGGCAAACCTTGATACATAATATGCCATTTTCGCACGCCTAATAGCATAGGAAACCTTTCTGCGTAGGTGCTTAAATAATTTATTGTGTTCGGGCGCACGCGTACGCTTCCATGCGCTATAGGACTCGTCTCTGGCTAGCATCAATCGCTGAATGTAGTTGTTAAACCAGGGACGCGAATTGGCACTGGCAACTTTTAGTGAGATGTAAGCATCGTACAGTGACCGGACATTGTTGTTGAACCAAAGTATTTTTGATTCACTGTCCGGTAAACACGTAACCTCACTCCAGTTAACTTGGTTTGCTGCACATTCTAGTTCGTTAATAACCACACCCTTAAAATCTCTATAGGTAGGGTTAATGTGAGCATTTTGGAGTTGAAAATTATACGTCATGAAAATCAGGTCATGATTAGAAAAATTTGAAGCGTTTAGCTGATCATAAAGGAGGACCTTATTTATGTTGTTGACTAGGAATAGGTCAAGGACGGTAGATGTATAAGCAGTGTAATGAGTCGGGTTTGACGTATTAACGGAGAGTAGACCAAGCATATGCATTTCATCTATAAAGCTGTTATCTAACAAAAGATTGCTATTGAAATCTCCGCAAATGATCACATCGGGATAACCGATACTAATATCTCCGATTGTCATCACAAGCTCAGTAAAATCGGTACTACGGTGAGGTCGGTATACGCAACCCATCAAGAGTTTGTTATGTCCCCTACTTATGTTGATAAAAATGTATTCAATGAGACTGTCTGGATTCGACTTGCATACCAATGAGCAGTGTATGACGTTTTTTATATATACGGCTACACCACCAGCATGATTATGCCGATCGACACGAAGGAGTGTATAACCGCTCAAGCTAAAAAGAGAGCTAAGTTCCGTAGGCATGAACCACGTCTCAGACACGCATATGACGTGCATATCAGAATTCGCAAAGATGTGTCGAAATTCGTCAATTTTGTTACGTAAACTTTGGGCATTCAGATGACAAATATGAATACCAGAATGTCGCTTAGTGAAGACTCTAATCATGGTGTGTGTAACGTCACCTGTTGTCATAGCCATAGTATAATTTATAGAACATACAGTATAAAAAGCAAAGTGGCAGTAGATACTAAGAGAGAAATTATGATTAATAACAACACTAAATATATGTGACTAAAAAACAAAGATTTTCCACATAAAAGGAAAACGCCAAAAAGTTTGCTACTAATGTGAGACCATAGGTTTATGTTGTTCATGGCTTGTTCATTAACACCTGGATCAATGCTGTTTGGTTTCTAACCATTTCCTGCACCATCGACTGCATTGTGCTCATAAACGTCTGCATCTGTTGTACCAACATAGCAATAGTACTCTCCAGTTTCGAAGCGGCCGGTTGGTGGCATGTAAATGTATTTGGCTGCGAATCAGTTCGATTTTTTTGGCTTGAACGTAAGATGTCAGCGTATGAACAAGCATTTATATTAACATTGGTGTTTTTTGCTATGTTTTTTGGTGCCAAGTGTTGAGCGGCAGGAGCGGCTATCATCGGATCATGTTGTTGTTTAGAAGCAGGTGTTAATTTAAGTGACTTATGTTTCAGATTTTGGAAAATGGGACATCCACGATAATTTGCTGAGTGATCACCACCACAATTTCCGCATTTTCTTGAGGTGGAGGGAACATTGCATTCAGCTGATTTATGCAGTTGTCCGCATATAACACATACTGGTGGTAGTCGACAGTAAGATCGTGTGTGGCCATACTCCTGGCAGTTGTAGCATTGCGGCGAGTTAGTCCGCTTATGAGGTGCTTCTACAGTGACCTTGCGGTGAAGCATCTGTAAATCTGGTGTTGTTGTTGTTGTGCACCTTTTTTATTGTCATGTTCAAGCACTACTCGGAACAGTGGTTGTGGAATCTTCTCACGATTATGTAAATTGAAAACTGACTTGACTCTATGTCCTTCACCTTCCAACGCCTCCTTAATATCATCAGTTAGCACCGAGCTTTCGATTCCTCTTATTACAACTACCAGTCCTTTTTCACACTTCAGTGTAATACACATGAGTGTAATAACTTTTTTTTAGAATTTTCGAGGTATTTAATGCCAATTTTGTGGTTTTCCTCCGTATAAAACTGGATTTTCGCTTCGGCTATAGCACCTCTCTTAATACCAGCCACGTGAAATTGGTTATTACCAACTAATTGAGCAAGAGCATTGATGAGATTATTATTTAAAGCTTCCTGCAAATATATGGGAGGGGGCCGAAGTTGAACTTCTGCTACTGCATCTTCGTCAGCATCATTTATATCTGCAAGCGGTGCAAATCTATTGGCCGTTGCAGCCACTTTAGAAGAGGTAGGGTGATTTTCGTTTGTTTTCGATATTTTGGCAGCATTTTCAGTCGGTGACGATATTTTTCTTTTTATATTGATATATCTATCAATGCTAGTTTGAATGGGGGCGGCTTGTTTATTTTTGCCTACTTTTATGGTGTTGGTACTACCGCTGCCGCTGCTACCACTACCGCCGCTGTTACCTTTTGCAGGTCTCTCATGAGCTGGCGCCTTAATAAATGTTGTAGCATCATAGTGTTTGCTTGATGACGAGGCGCTCAATTCGGGATTGCTAGCCGCTCTTTCAATATTGCTGCTACTATCTTTATTAACAAGGGCTACTAATGTATTTTTCCTCTCAGTTTGTTTTGTAGGAGACCTAGGAACCTTAGCTGACTTTTTAAAGGGGTCTGCATCACTCTCCATGGCGATCTGTTTAAAAAAAAAAAAAACTCTTCACGACACCGGGATTTGAACCTGCGACAGCTGAGTTTGTTGACGAGGACACCACACGCTGAGGCACCGAGGTGGCGATATTTAATAAGTACAAACTTATACAAGAGTTATTAGAGAGAAACCACTCGGTGTAGATTGTTGAGAGAAAAAAAAACGTAATAAATATATATATATTATATCTATAAGTGAGAGAGATGTGCCAGAGCACTCTCAAGTATATAACAGAAGCTGTTTGATTTAACAGTTTTATTAAATTGTAAAATTTTTTTTTTTTTTTTAGTTACTTTCCACACTTTATAATTGTATTCTTAGTTCTTTTCACAATAAAGAAGTATTGTATATAAACAAGAATATTTTATAAACTCAGATCACGATTTTTATAAATTTTATATTTAAGCTCGCGGAGCGCACAACGATGTTGATCGCACAACCAACCAAATTATAAATATAATAAACAAAAACAAAATTGAATAGAATTAAAAATATAGATATTTATAAATATATACCACTCCAATAATTATTATTACATGACATACTTACGTACGTACTACCACCTAATCGATTTAAGAAAATTAGTTAAATTTTTTTTATAACCGTTATGTAATTATTATGTAAAAATCACAAATGTAACAAAAAATACTTATAAAAATATATTATAATAAAATCTATTGTAGTGTACTCACACGTTAAGCATTACCTACACCAACATTTTTAGCAATAAGTTGATTAAATAAAAATGCATACTTGCATTTTACCTTAACATAGATTTAAATAAACTCAATGTCACCTAATAACCTACTTATTAATTGTGCTAGAGTAAGAATTATTATAAGTATAAATAGTGTAAATCTAAAAAGAATAAATTAGAAAGACTTTTGCTTTAACACAAAACAAATCTAAGTCCTCTCATTATATACTACATCTCCCCTTACCAGGCATATAGCCGAAAGGACGCTGCTCTCTCTTAGCAGCTGGAGGTTAGTAAATATATATAATATATAATATAATTGTATACAATCTTAATTTGGCGATTTAAATACAATCATAACATGGCGATCCTGCTATCCTGCCAACCTGTTCATGTTCAACCAACAATAGCTTTACTCAACAATGGAAAAATATGAACCACGGCATATTAAGGGCATAGAACATACGCCTCCAACTTACAAGCCCACTCCCATCCCAGGACCAAGGCCTATAACCATAGAAGAATATAAAGCCCGGCAAAACGCATACAGAAAACAACGAAAATACCAACAACACCAACAACAACAACAACAACAACCCAAGAAACGTCCTAGAGGAGGACGAAAAATTAAACACTTACAATACATAAAACAGCTCCACAACATAATCAACATAGCAGATACTGCAAATAAAAAACTATTACAACAAGAGTTAGCTAAATTAAAAGAAGAATTCAAAAAACAAGAAAAAAAGAGAAAAGAACTCAAAGCTATAAATTGAATAATATATAAATAAGAATGGGAAAAACGAATTCTAAAGAAGAAAAAAATTCGAGCATAAATATAGATAACTCTAAAAATAGCACTATAGGTGCAATCAGCATAACTTTAGAAACACTTACCTTATGCATATTCATTTTATAATTGTATACATTATATATAGGATCAATAAACATTATAAAACTTATGTAAAAAATAAGATTAGAGAAAATAGAACTATAGAAATAGGCAAAACTCTAGAAGTAGTGTAAACAAGAAAATAAATAAATGAATAAATAACAAAAAATTGTATGGACCAATTGATAGATTTAGTAAAGGCTTTGACCAGGATAGAAACTAATATTAAGAAAACAACTGGTAGGCCATACAAAAAGGAAACCATAGAAGAAAAACTAAGAGATATAGAACACTACAAAAACGAATTTAACCAAACATTACAACAATTAAAAGCTTCAGAAGAAATCCAAAGCATAACAAATCAATTTAAAACCACATACGTCAAAGTAAAAGATTTACTGCACTAACTACCTTAAAAACAACCATGTCTTTTAATATCGAAGTAGCGATGAAAACACTACCTTCTTTCAATGGTAACTATAAGGAGACCGATTCATTTTGCAAAATTTTAGAACTATTATCAAAAAATTTAAATGAAGAGGGTAAAAAAGAACTATTTGATTTCGCTTACCACATTAAACTCACGCAAAAGGTAAAAACAACAATAGGGTCACTCCAAACACCAAGTACTCTTACAGAGCTAATAACAAAATTAAAAACAACCTATAAGAATACGAACACTATACCGACAATTCTCAACAACCTAAACTCGACTAAACAACAAGGGAACATCACAAATTATAAAAATAGAATAATTGACCTTATTGGAGAATTAAATAATCTCCAAATACAACAGCTAGGAGATACAGCAGCAGCGACTGAACGATCAGTCATTCCTAAAACAAAGGAGCTACTTGCATTAACAACATTCAAAAACGGTCTTGATGAAAGATTCAAAACCACTATCTATGCTGCCCAACCACAAAGCCTAGAACAAGGCGTTAACTTGGCTCTTGAATTAGAGAAAGATAACACCTTTAAAGATAACAATCAAATATTACACATGAAATATTCGCACATACACAAAAAACAACCTCGCACTAGAAATTATAATCAACAAAGACAAACCTATAATCAACAAAATTATAATGCAAACCAAAACAAACAATTTAACAGTTTGCACAAGCAACCCAATAGTCAAAATAGACGAAACTATAACAATAGACAACAATACCCTATACAAAATAATTTTCCAGAAAGAAGGAACAGAAACATAAACTTTGAGAGAAACATAAATTCTAGGCAACACACAAACAATAGACACATAAACATAGTCCAGAACCAGGGAAACGACGATGCGCAGGTGGTATAAAACACTACCACCGACGCGCAAAAACTATAGTTAAAATACTTAATATATCCAATAAACATACACATTTTATTGTACTAAGAGACGGTAAAAATTATTTAAAATTTTTAATAGATACAGGTGCAGAAATCTCCTTAATAAAATTAAATTCCATCAATACACCTTATGACACAAACAGAACATACAGATTAAGTGGCATTACATCAGAAAAATTAGAAACATTAGGAACTACGAACTTAAAATTTAACATATCAAATTCAACACTAAACCACGAATTTCATATTGTTGACCAAAATTTCCCAATCTCAACAGATGGAATCTTGGGTACCGACTTTTTATCCTCCTATCTTTGTAAAATTGACTATGAAACATTAACTCTGGAAATTAACTTAGAAGAATCAAATATAATTTTACCAATGGAATCTACTTCATTGTCACCAATCACAATTCCACCACGAACAGAAATAATAACACCTATACACCTTAAGTTTAAAGAAGATGCTGTTATTTTAAACCAAGAACTACAAAAAGGAATATTTTTGGCCAATACAATTGTACCAGGTAAAGGAACATGCCACGTCAAAATATTAAACACTACAACAGAAACTGTGACAATAAAAAAATTAAATATTCATTCTCAACCACTCAGAAACTACCACGTACTCCAAACCAATTCAACATCGAAATACAATAAGGAACGACTACAAAAACTTCTAAATACTATCAATATAAAACAGGAAGACACAAATGCTACTAATATACTAAAAAAAATTTTTTCTGAATACCAAGACATTTTTCATTTAGACGGCGAAAAATTAACATGTAACAACTTTTATACACAAAAACTAACAACAAATGACAACACACCGGTCTACGTAAAAAACTTTAGATTACCACAAGCACATAAATAAAAAGAAATCAATAACCAAGTACAGAAATTACTAAATAACGACATAATAGAACCATCAATTAGCCCGTACAATTCACCTTTACTAATAGTACCAAAAAAAGACAAAGACAACACAAAAAAATGGAGACTAGTAGTTGATTTTAGAAAACTTAATAATAAACTTGTAAGTGATAAATTCCCTTTAACTAGACTAGATGACGTACTTGACGTATTAGGACGAGCTAAATACTTCTCCACTTTAGACATGACGAGCTCCTTCCATCAAATAAAGCTTGACAAGGACTCAAGACCCCTAACTGCATTTTCAACTGACAACGGTCACTTTCAATTTAAACGCCTACCTTTTGGCCTAAAAATATCTTCAAATAGTTTTCAAAGAATGCTTACGATAGCTCTAAGTGGATTGGATGCCAACGCATTTTTATACGTAGATGACATAATCATATTTGGATGCAGCCTACAACATCACAACGAAAACCTCCTCAAAGTATAAGAAAATACGCGTTTAAGAAAATACAATCTAAAATTAAACGCAAGCAAATGTCAATTCCTCCGACCAGAAGTAGTATATTTGGGCCATTTAATAACAAAAGACGGAATTAAAACAGACCCATCAAAATATAAAGTTATAAAAGACTATCCCACACCTAAAAATCCAGACGAAGTACGCAGATTTATAGCTTTCTGCAACTACTATCGAAGATTTATAAAAGATTTCGCAAAAACCTCAAAATGCCTAAATTCATTACTAAAGAAACATCAACCTTTTATTTGGTCTCCAGAATGTGAAAAATCTTTTAATATTTTGAAACAAAAACTAATGAGTCCGCCAGTACTCCAATATCCTGACTTTGATAAAACATTCATACTAACGACAGATGCATCGGATTTCGCATTAGGAGCAGTACTTTCACAAGGAGAAATCGGACACGATCTACCCATCTCATATGCAAGCACAACACTATCTAAGCATGATGTAAATAAATCAGTTATAGAAAAAGAACTACTAGCCATACATTGGGCAATAAAATTTTTTAGACCATATTTATATGGACGAAGATTTATAGTGGTAACAGACCACAGACCACTAGTTTCTCTTTTCACCCACAGCAATCCATCATCAAGAATGACAAGAATAAGAATGGACTTGTCTGACTATGATATTTCGATATCATTTATAAAAAAGGATCCGCCAATACAAACGCAGACGCACTATCAAGAATTAAATTAGACTCTGACACATTGAAGGATATGATCCCCAAGCATATAAAAGTGATAACAAGAGGGCAAAAATCAAAAGAATATGAAAATAATGAACCGGTTACTGAATTGACAAATCAGAATAGCTTACCACAAACAAAGTCTGATCAACATTACGTTTGGGAATGCACATCTATTTCTGATGTCAAGAAATTAAGAAAGTTACATTTGAACAAAGAAAAGGCCAAAAGAGTTCTAAAGTTCAAATCAGTATAAATAAAGAAAATATTATTACAAGATGCAGTGATAATCCTCCGAATTTAGATTCGATTATGGAGAAGCTGACATCAAAACTAGAAAAAGAGCACATATATGAAGTAGCATTAAATAAGAATGACGTCATATTTAAACATATAAATGAAAATGAATTTAAAAGAAAATTTAATAAATTGCAACAAAATAAAAATAAGAAACGAGAATTATTAAATATTATAATATACAAAGACCCTCAAAGAATAGATGATATATTAACTCAATACAAATTAATAGACGAGTTCCATAACAGTGCGCATGGAGGACATTTAGGTGTACGAAAAACACAACTTAAACTGAAACAGAGATACATATGGAAAAACATGAATAAAATGATAAAAAACTTTATAAACAACTGCACAGATTGCAAACTAAACAAACAAGTGCGACACACACAAGAAAAGCAAGTAATAACATACACACCAACTAATAGTTTTGAAATAATACAAATAGATATTATTGGACCCTTAAGAATATCGAACGGATTTAGATATATATTAACTATGCAATGTGAACTGACGAAATATATATAATAGCTTACCCTGTACCTAGCAAAGATGCAAAAACGATAGCTCAGACCATAGTTGAACAATTCATACTTAAATATGGTCATTTTAGAGTCTTAAAGTCCGATAGAGGTACTGAATTTACGAACGAACTCCTAAGGAATGTTTGCGAATTATTAAGTATTAAACAAATCTTTTCTACCCCATATCACCACCAAACTCTAGGAAGTGTAGAAAGAAATCATAGAGTACTAAATGAATTTATGTTAGCTTTCACTGACAGTAATGATTGGGATAAATGGGTACCTTACTACTGTTTTGCTTACAACACGACACCTCATGTCACCACAAACTATACACCATATGAATTAATTTTTGGAAAGTTACCCTATTTGCCAAATGATTCGATCGAAACAAATATAAAAATATATAAATTAGAAAACTGTGTAAACGAGTTAAAGACCAGATTAAAATATTC
The DNA here is from genome assembly GCA_963971445.1 of Ornithomya chloropus. Lineage (NCBI taxonomy): Eukaryota > Metazoa > Arthropoda > Insecta > Diptera > Hippoboscidae > Ornithomya > Ornithomya chloropus. Next base: position 1,124,193 of record OZ020531.1, read on the forward strand.
TATAGAACAAGCCAAAATGTTAATTAATAGAGAAAAAAACAGAAGAGCCACAGCAAAAAACACTAAACAGATTAATCCCCTAGATTTACATGTAGGAGATTTAGTGTTACTCAAAAATGAAGCTAGAAAGAAAAATCAAAAGCCTTACTCATAATAGCAAATAACGGAGTAAATTCAATTATAAAAATAAATAGTAGTTATAAAGAATTTCATAACAATCAATTAAAACCATACAATATTAAATTACAATAATGTTAAAATATAAATACAATATGTACTATATGAATGAATGTATTACTACACTTACTATAATTATACTCTTATATACAAGTTAAAAAAAAAAAGCGCTTTAGATTAAGTAAAACCATTAGCATAGGAAATACTTTAAAAATATTTTAAATCGAATTTTATTCTTTATTACAAAAAAAAAGTTTTTAATATAATCAAATTTTTTTTTTTTTCCTCAAAGAGTAAGGGTGTAGTGTACTCACACGTTTAGATTAAACATTACCTACACCAACATTTTTAGCAATAAGTTGATTAAATAAAAATGCATACTTGCATTTTACCTTAACATAGATTTAAATAAACTCAATGTCACCTAATAACCTACTTATTAATTGTGCTAGAGTAAGAATTATTATAAGTATAAATAGTGTAAATCTAAAAAGAATAAATCAGAAAGACTTTTGCTTTAACACAAAACAAATCCAAGTCCTCTCATTATATACTACATCTCCCCTTACCAGGCATATAGCCGAAAGGACGCTGCTCTCTCTTAGCAGCTGGAGGTTAGTAAATATATATAATATATAATATAATTGTATACAATCTTAATTTGGCGATTTAAATACAATCATAACACTATTTCAGAAGTAAAATTTATAAATTTTTCTTAAAAATTCACTTTTTTATGTTATAAAAGTACTAAAAAAAAAAAAAAAACAAGCGCATCAATATGACTTGTAGTAAACATTATAAAATTAATAATACAAATACATTTAAAATATATAAGTAAAGCCGAAAAATATCAAAACAAAAATCAATTTACAAAATTCACCTCAAAAACACCCAAAAATGAAAGATAAGTCAAAATAACATATTGAAATATTTAAAAATATCCTAAATATAACAGTTAATGGAAATTGTAAATGTAATTATGATGTAATAATATATTATAATATACACTAGCAATATATCCTTAAAACTAATATTATTAAAAATTAATTAATATATATTATAAAAATGTGGTGTTTGAATTTAATTTATTTAATAAAATAAATACGGCGTCCTTTTTTACTCTAGCGATGACAGTTTTCCAGGGTTGCCCTTGTAGTAAAATATTTATTCCCACATCTCGGCCATCCTGCGATTACTCATTATCGGATTCGACATCAATACCATCTGGCCATGGTTACTCTGCACAAGTGCTTGTATGTTTTGGACCATCGCATTCTCCACATTTGACAACATTATATGTGTCTGTATAAGTTTTAAATTCTTCACTTGTAAAAGCAGAACCTCGATCTGAAATGATTTGTACCGGATTACCAAAATTGATATTCTGCGATTGCAATCGAGATATGGCGTCTTTAGCTGAATTTGCTTTGGTTGGGTACAGCCAGTAAAATTTTTTAAACGAGTCAATTACAGCGAAAATATGATTGTACATCTTACTTGTAGATTCAAGAGGACTAAGGTACTCAATGTGATATGTGTGCAACGGTATATTGAATGTAATTCTCCTTCTTGCTTCCCTCGTTTTTTATTTGAGATAATGTACGAAATGAAATTAGAGATTAGCTTTTGTATCTTGTCTTCCAATTTTGAAATGAAATGTTCCTTATCAATTAATTCTTTCGTTTTTTTAACTGAAAAATGTTCTTTCTCGTGTGCCCTCTTTATAATATCATTATGCATACCTTTCGCAATTACCAATAATTCATAATCATTTGAAAGCTTATACAAAATATCTCCTTTCAAGAAATAATTATTATATGTAGGTTTGTTTTTTAAAATTTCTTTAATATTTACAAGGTCTTCGTCTTAGTTTTGCAAACGTTTAATATTTAAAATAATGGTGTCCTCAGCTATAACCATAATTAGCTGTAGACGCCATGGAGATGCCGCATTTGAGCTCCAAGACGGTGCTCAACAGTATACTCATACTCTTGCAATAACAATATCCATCGGGCGACTCTCGAACACAAATCTTTTTTCTCAAGTGTTTTCGTGAAAGCATTGCAATCCGTTACCAGTTTAAATCGCAAACCCATCCAATATACTCTAAACTTCTTTAAGGCTTCAATGAATGCTAACACCTCTAGCTCATAACTTGAATACTTCCGTTCTTGTTCAGTAGTTTTCTTGCTCATACAGTACACCGGACGTAACATATTATCACTTGGAAGTTTCTGCAATAGTACTGCACCATAGCCATCAATGGAAGCACCAGTATGTACCTCTGTTTCATAGTTCTGATTGAATATACTTAACACTGGACCTTTGCATAGAGCATTTTTTAAAGTATTAAATGACATGCTTAACATTTTGTAGTAATGGATAATTAATCTAGCTGTTTTGATTTCACTTGACGGTGGTACGCACCCATTCTCAATAATGTGGCCAAGGAATTGAATTAGTTTTTTCAAGAAATTGCATTTTTTTATATTAATGTCTAAGCCATAGTCTTTACTAAGATCCAACACGAGTTTTAAATTGCTCAATGCTTCGTCTTCATCTTTTGCTGGGATAATGATATCGTCTATGTAAGGTAGAGCTATTCCTTCGCGAGTAAGATCTCGAAATATTGCGTTTATGTGCCGTTGAAATACACCAGGAGAGTTTGATAGACGGAATGGCACTTTTCGGAATTGAATTATATTGTGTGACAAATGATGTGTATTTAAGGCTGTCTTCGTTTACTGAAACATGTAAATCAATTGTGCTAAAAATAAGTGCATTCTGCAAAAGGTTGAGTTGATTTTCGATAAGAGGTAAAGGATAACGATCTTTAACAATTACTCTGTTAATTCTTCTAAAATCAATACACAGTCTGGGAGTAGAATCTTTCTTCTTAGTTAAAACAATCGGACTGCAAAATTCTGATTCTGACGGTTCTATAATGCCTTCGGCCAACCACTGTTCTATCTGATTGTTGACAATACACCTTTCTTTTATTGGTATCATCGCTTAGAATTATGCGCATTTCCACATTAGTTGTTTTGCATTTGTCAGGTTTATAATCACGTATTATTTCAATCACTTTTTTCTTAGCATCATCACTAAGTGTCTCTTCAATATTAATGTTATTTAAAGCACTTAATTCCTTTTTCTTTATTTTTACAATATCTGGAGCTGTGTCCTTTATCCCCACAATTATAACATAGTATAGCTTTTTCATTTCTACTTGTTTTATTATTGTTGTATGTTGTTTTTGTATCGACTTTGTGTCTAGAAGATTTTTCCTGCATCGTTTCATAACACTTAAGTTTTTCTTTAATCTTTTAAATTAGCAGCACCATATAGTATGGTTTTATTTATTGTAACATCTCTTATTCCGTCAATAACATATTGAATTAAGGCACTATCTTCAATATTGCCACGGGATGCCATTTCTTTCATTTTAAAATAATATTCATGTACACTTTCATCCTTGTTTATTTTTCGTTCACCTAACATTTTATGTAATTGGGCACTGTTGGCCTTATTCCTGTATTCATTTACCAATACCTGCTTTAATTTAATCCATGTCGTAATATCTCTTTCACTTGCTACGAATAATTTAGCTAAGACTCTAAAAGATTTTTTTGCAAAAATAAACTCTTGAATTTCATTATAGCCGCGGTTTCTTCAAATTCTTGAACCCAAACATCTATTGGTAAAGTACCATTTCCATCAAATAGTCTAATTTAATCTTCAATATCTCGAAAATTAATTGAAAATTTTAGTGTATTTAATTGTGACATATTTCGTTGTTCTAATGTAAGTTCTTTGTTGTGATGATTTTCGTTGCTACCATTTTCCTTCACACTTGCGGTTATTTCTTACATCGCTTTTGGTTCCTACAAAATTGCTGACGTCGTTAGCACTTCTCAGTTGATATTGCTGTTTATACGTCACATTATTTCTGTTAACATAATCATTACGTCGAAATCATCGCCAGTTAGGCTACGCATGCTTTTTACTGTATGTTCATCGTCTTCATCGTCTTCATCGTCTTTTTCTTCGTCGCTTTTATTATCATCGTTTTCGTTATTTACCTCGTTTGAACATAGTAATCTTCCCTTGCACATGTTTCTGAATACATGCAAGAATAAATTATCTGCGTCATAGTTCAAATTTAACACGTTGCATATTGACACTAAATCACCAGTACTCAAATTTTCTTTAACATATTCAGCTTTCATCATAAACTATTCGTCATTTTCATCAAAGTCAAAGCCAGCAAATTCTCTCAATCGTTTTCTATTTTGCCGGTAATTCATTTTCAAACACCAATTTATGTAATGCTACAATTATAGTTTACGTTTAACTGTTGCCAAATTATTACGTATATGAACAATATTACCCAAAACTTGCATTTTCCTTTCTATTTATCTTTTGATAAACTTTTTATTTTGGTTGAGCCTCCAAATTTGTGGTGTTTGAATTTAATTTATTTAATAAAAAAATAAAACATAGTTTAAAAGAAGAAAATGAATACTCGACGACGACCTTTTTTACTCTAGCGATGACAGTTTTTCAAGGTTGCCCTATTCCCACATAAGTATATATGTATACTCATAATATACAAATATATCAATTCATTTTAAAAGGCATGTTTAGTATATAAATATCATCATTAATGAGGAAAGGAAAAAATAAAATAACAAAAAACAACAACAAACCAAAAAGAAAACAAAAGGATTCTGTAAAATAAAACTGCCTTTAAACATAAACTCATAAAAAGAATAACGTACACACGAAGAGAAATATTATTAATGATAATTATAATAAACAAATTATATTATCAAAAGAATTAAATTAAAAGTATTTATAAAATAAATATAATTATTAACCGCCTTATTTCAGCAGAGTTATACTTCCTCAAGAATTAATTAACAGTTACAACAACTCTCAGTTGTCATTTCCTTTGTAAAGATAACGTTTGAACCTTGCAACCATTAGGAATTGACCAACCGGGCTACACCAAACAGTAGTGCCAAGTTCAAAAATGACGACGAATGACATATCTAAATAAATAAGTTCAAACATTGCAGTTTAAAAGCCACAGCTATTGCTCATAGATGTTGTAACAGTGTGACTAAGTGTTAAGTCTTTATGACATTGCCAATAATAATAACAATAATAACAAAGTTTTTTCCACCTAGTTTTACGTCGACAAAAAATTCATTTTTTATATAAAAGTTTTTATCTAATAAGTACGTAAAACACTTTTTTATTTATTGCTGCATTGTACTAAATAAACAATTACTATTGGTTTAGAATAGTCATAATAGTGAAAGCATTTATTAATAAAAAGGGGTGCGGCTTTATAGCGACTCCTTTTTCTAATATACCTAAAAAACAACAAAAAATAACAGAAAACAATTCACAACAACAAACAAAAAACATTAGGAAGAAAAATTCAAAAGAGCACTACGCAGATAACAATAAAGATCTTTGGTCATCAAAACTATTATGGATCACAAGAAGTCGCCAGTGAGGAGAAAGCGACAATCAAAAGTCATTGAAGAAAATTTCTGGGATTGCAGTGTATGTACGTATAGGAATACGGCCGAAGCGTTTAAGTGTCGCATGTGTGACGTACGTAAAGGTAAGCGACCTTATTAGAAAATAACCCATAAACATCTGTACGCATTTGCTTAGGTATAGTTGAAAAAAATAATATTTTTTGCACATTGCAAGTAGTAGTTTGTGCAAATTAACAAGTGCCAACACTGATTACACTAACAAGTGTAAGCAATTAATTGTGTTAACATAAATTTTGGCCAGTACTAGAATTTTAATTAACATTTCATTCGATAATATTCCAGGTACTTCAACCCGAAAACCCCGTCTAAATTCTGCTCTTGTTGCCCAACAAGCTGCCACATTACCTGGTGCATCCGGCACTATGCCTAATGGTAACAATAAATTAGTGTCAAGCTCTCGACATAATAGTTCGGGTCAAGAGAAACATAAACATAAAAAATATCCGGCTCGTTTAAAAAATGTGGATCGCTCCACAGCCCAAACAAGAGAAGTGACTGTTAATTCGGTAACAGTTTTTATAACCGAATATAAACCAAAACCGATGCCAACGCGTCGTGAATCAAGTGACCAAAGTTTTAGTGAAAGTAATGATTCAAGAAGTTAAACTTGTTGAGATACTATAAACGTCACATAAACACATCTATCATAACTTTAAGAATGGCTTTGACCGCCTAAGTAAATTCACCTTAGGTCCTTTATATTATGAGTATTTATATATGTTTCCGTTTAATTTCCTTGCAGTTTTAAATTTCATATTCAAATATTTACATAAGGAATCAAACATACGGTGTAATTAAAAAGAAGGTCCTTACAATAACTTATTGGAAAAAACCGTTCACACCAACAGAAAAGTTTTTTTTACATTTTCTATTAACATATTACAACAATAATAGCCAAGATTATAAAAATAATTGTAAGAGAATTCAAGTAAGTTGAATATTAGTGCACGAATAATAGCAGCGGCAACAGCAGGCCTTATAACAATACTTATAGTGGGGACTTGGTATCTGCTTAGACACTGCATTATTTTGTTTATTTTTATAAAGTTCTTATAAGCACCAATATATTCATTCATTCACACATACAACCGCTCTAGAAACAAATACATACAAGAAAATAAAGTGAAGGGGAAAAAAGAGTCCGTTAAGTAAATACAACACTTCTATAGTTGGCTATGTAAGTTGTCGGGCATGGCTAGATCGCTTCTGATTCTTTAGCCTTTTTCCTGGTACTGTAAACAAAACAACAAACTTATTATTATAAGCGAAAGATAAAAATATTTATAACTTAATTATTTTGTATTATATTTTTATGTTTGTTTGTTTAAATGAACTGTTACAATATTGTTAGTTTTAGTTTTAAAAAAGTGTACATTTTGTGTATTGTAATAAAGTAATAATGTAATAATAATAAAATCAATATGTTGCAAAAGTTCATCTCATGAGCTCCTTATAAAATTGTATAACGGGTTTACATAATGAGGAAAGATATGTAACATTAGATTATTAGAAAAATATTTTATAAATGTATTATATTTTTTTTTGTATTGTTTTAAACTTGAGCATTTATTTAATAAAAACTTTCGAATATAAAAAGCTGTATACAACTTAAGCTGTACATAAAACGAAATCAGTACACTACTCAATAAAAAAAATATAAGTACATAAAAATCTCATTTGTAAGAAGACTGAGATGACTTAGATAATTTATATAAATTATATAACAATAAAAACAAAAAAAAAAAAAACAAATTTTAATTCGTAATGGATATATAAAAAGGAGGCATACATTTAGAGAATAAATGTTAGACCCGGTCAAGCTCGACCATGTAATATTTTTCACCACTACTTCCACATATTATGCTGCAATTAATTTACTTGTATTAATAAACGTATTGAGCTACTTTGAGAAAATGGTCTAATCGGGTCCAAGTTATTAAGCTAATTAACTAATCAAATTTTCTCAAAATGTATTTAGTATTGCGATTTTTTGCCATATAAAGACTTGCATAAAATAAGGGCGTTACATGGGGATGACTTCTAAAAATAACCCAATTTGCAGATCTTTGACTGAAATTTCATCAAAATATCTTAAAACTTTCAAAGAAATATACATGAACTCAACAGAGAGGCGCATAGATAAACATGGTTAAATCGATTTATGTATCGATTACAAATCGATCGTTTACAAACATGCACAGAAACTTAATATAACCTTTGTCACTTATGGTGTAGGTTATAGAGATATAATAACAAGTTTTAAAAATTTGTTCCATAAAATATGTTTCATTTGGAATCTCTGCAATCTATTTTGTGATGGATTCATGATTTTTATTTTATATATCTATTATTATTTCAATGATGATGTATTGCAAAAGTTGAGATTCCAATGGCTGAAATTTTATAACAATTTAATTAAAATATTTGATTGTTTTTTATGAAATTTAAATTAATCCTTACCGATTTTCTTTTATTATCCAGGGGGCAGGGGGTATAAGGCCCAAAAAGTTTCTTATGGTTGGATAATATCTCCAAATTTGTGCCCTTCACATTTATATGAATTATATATAATGGTGATCAGCCATTATTTACATCATTTACTGCTTTCTTAAAATAAAATAAATTCTTCATGATTCTTAGAAGTTTACTTCACAAGATCACTTTCTTTTGTCCTCTGTTGTGTTTCTTTTGGTCATACATAAAATATTTTTCTTCCAAATGAAAATAGTTTTTCTCTAAGTTTCGCCACAGGTTACATTTCATTAAAATAGTTTCCTTTGTTTTCTTACGACACTCTTCTGTCCTTTTATTGTAATTACTTACAAGTATATTTTTAGAATTTTTTATATTCTGTAGTGTACTATACAATTTTAATGTAATGTACTATACGATTTTTACGCAGTGTACTGCACAATTTTAACGTAATAAATATTTAGCGTAGTAAGTGTTAAGTTCAGCATTTGAACGTTAAGCATTATTTTACAATTTGTAAATAGTAAGTAAGTAGGTAAGTAGGTCATACACAAAAGTAGAATTAGTATATAAACAGAAGTAATTGTAAAAGAAACTATCAATCAATAAAGTAACCTTAAATAAGATATACTCAGATTGATCCTCATTAAAAATATTAAAAATAAATACTTACCCGGACAAAGCAGTTAATGCTACTGGATTTTGCTCTAATGGAGCAAATGTAAGTATTTATAAAAATAAACAAATATAAGGATACTCACCCACTCATAGCATTCCATGCTAGTGGACTTTGCTTCCTAAGCAAATGTGAGTATTCGAAAATAATCAAATTAAACTTCTTTATAATATAACAACAATCATATTACAATTCTCTTCATTATAGCAGAGGTTATGCTAAGTTCATCATTCCATTAGTAATACTGAAAGAAAGGCTCCAAGTACTTCATTTATCAGCATCAAAATTTGAGATTATCTAGGATTGGGGATAAAATGCTCACGGCCGTAAAAACTAAAGTTGAAATTTACTACAGACATTTTTAGTGCATACCACTAGTAGCCATTCCAACGGTTTCTAAAAATTAAGCTTAAAAATCGAAATTTAATAAAATAGTTACATTTCTTCTACCATTATGATAGAAGTGTTCAGAACCGCGCAATACAGACATGCCCACAATTTACGAAAAAACCTCGCTGGATCGCATTTTCATATAACACAAACATAATCAACAATTACTTTTACAATTGTTTATGACACGCCCACAATTTACATGTACATACGGAGATTATCTGAAATTTGACTTAAACCAAACACATTCACTTGAACCACTATTATTAAACTTGTAGTAAAAGAGAAATGAAGGTGTGGGGTATGTACATATTCGGATGAATCAAGGTGTTGCCTCCATCAGTATTTGTGCATATGTGGGTATTGGTAAAAGCAAAGCACCAGAGAAAAAAACGTCAAATCATGACTTTACTCAGATTCTTCTTGTCTTGTGTTTAAAATCGAATCCCCAATACAACAATTTTTCATTCCGACACTTGAGTAAGATAAAACAACACATATACACATACAACTTGTGGTACAGGATACTTAAAACATTAAGGAATATTTATTACTATTTAAATTAAACGAATTGCATTAAATTAATTTAACATTACAATAAATTAAATACTACCAGATTCAGGGACCACCTGCATTAATTCGGAATTCTTAAATCCTTATGCGTTTAGGGTTCTTCCCTTAAAGTTTCCTTTACAACCCAATTTATTATGCAGATCATCAATTGAATAATTTGTTGCATTGATTTTTATATTTCCAAGACGGCCAGTTTAGTTTGTGGCCTGAATAAAATCTAGCAAAATTTTATTAGAGACTTCATGTGCAGCATGATGCTTAAGGACTAATGCTTATTGGACAATGTAGATTCCACGAAACGTTATATGTGTGTTTATAAAAGGGTAATTTTCGAGCGCCAAGTTTTAACTTTGCACCCAGAAATTATTGAGAGATGATCATATGCATATAATGATGATAATACTTAGCCCCATAAACATATACATGCATTCATATATGAATATTATGCTTAGCTATCTAGCAGTGCAGACGTGGCGCGGATGCTTAGAGTGAATTTCTATTTCAGAAAAGCTAACGGTGCACAAATATTTTTAATAGCGGAGCAGAGGATCATTTTTAGTATTTAGCATAACTGTATTATATTATGGTTATATTTCTATTTCTAGTTTAGTATTATATTATTAATTTATTGTATTCTTATATGAGTATATTATTGTTAGTATTGTATTATCACATTATATTTTATTCTATTACTATATTATTATATTATTATTAGTATTATTATTATTACTAATTATTACCATTATTATTTATTATTGTATTAACCTATTATAACTGTAGTATCATAGTACTGTTCTTGCTGGGTGTATTTATATTCGTTTTGGTAAATACACCCTGCATTATATATGGAAAGCCTGTCAGCTGTGCCAAAAAGGTGGGCTTCAGCCAAGTTTAAGCGGAAGTTAACGAAGGAGGCGGTGGGTACCAGATCGATGGTACCAACGTGCTCCATGTCGGTGTTGCCGCGCGATATGCAAATCATTGATGCTAATGATAAAGCCGATGTAGGTGGGCTAGTGGTTGAGTCTAACAAAGTTAGAAAGCTGGGCTTGTTGGTAAAACGCCTGGTAGACTTCTGTAAAAATAAGCACAACGTGCACCATGAAATTAAGGCCATAGGACGTGAGATGCACATATTATGCATGGAAGTCCTAAACCAAGCTGAAGGGGGGCTGTGTTGCATGGCGGAGCTAAGTACTCAAACTTCCCCTAAGAGTAAGAGTGGTGTAGGTGTCCAAACCAATAGTAGGCGATCCGAGACTAAAGCTAAGGCCAACAATACGGATACACCGAAAAGAAAGTGGGATGAGAGCTAAAAAGAGAGGATAATTACCGCAGATGGTAATATACCGATAAGGCCTGCGCTGAGGGGTAACGTAAAGATACTTAATAAAGTAGTCCTAAAGAACAAAAACGACGATCCGTCTGGTACTAAAGTACAGCTTGATGATGGGGACAAAATAGCAACGACTTCCTGGACCAAGGTTGCAGCCAAGGAGAAGGGAAATAAACTCAAGCCAACCAAGCATATGCCAGATGCTATCGTAATAGCCTCCAACGGGGACCTATCTTATGCTGATATTCTCCGCAAGATTAAATCTGATCCTGGGATGAGTGGTCTAGGCGAGAATGTAGTCAAGATTAGGCGAACCAGAAAAGGTGAACTTTTGCTTAAACTGAAGGGGTCGGGGAATGGCGTTCAAAAAATCCGTAACGCTATTCAAACCACGCTTGGTGAGTGAGCGCTAGTCAGAAACTTGATGCAGCGTAAACTAGTGGAGATAAAGGATTTGGATGAGGTTTCTACCAAGGAGGATGTTATTGATGCCTTAAGGAACTAGCTCGGCCAGTTAGTTTCTGACTTAGAAGTAGGGTTCGAAGTCCTTTCTATGAGAAAAGCATGCATATTGCAACTCTGTCTGTGGTGGTTCCACTGGGAGAGAAAATGCTGGAAATGGGAAAGATTCGTATCGGTTGGGTCAATTGTCGAATACGGGAAAAAAGCAACTATGAAACGATGCTTTAAGTGTCTTAACTTTGGTCATACTAGCACTTCTTGCAAGAGTCAAGTTGACTATTCCAAGAATTGCTGGAGGTGTGGAAAAGTTGGGCACATTGCTAAAGAATGCAAAGAGAAACCCTCTTGCTTACTATGCGGAAATTGCAAGCCTAACGATCACCCAGCAAGCAGCTCAGCGTGTCCAGCCTTCCTAAAGGCTATAAGAAATAAAAAGTAATGCGGATAATACAGTCTAATCTAAATCACTGTGAAGCGGCTCAGTATCTGTTGGCACATTCAGTACGTGAGTTAGAAGCGGATGTAGTTCTTATTAGCGAACTATACAGAAGGCCTTTATCTGCGGGTTGGTTCACTAATCCAAATAACTCAGTAGCTATTTGGATAACCCGAAATTTGCCGGTGCAATGCACGGACATCATTGCAGATGGTATCATTTGTGTAAAGGTAGCTAATGTTTTTCTCTATAGTTGTTACTTGCCCCCTAGCCTTACTATAGACGAATATATTGCTAACTTAGGTCTGTTGGTCCATCAGGCAAGGGGAAAAAATCGCATAATCATCGCTTGTGACTTTAATGCATGGGCGCTCGAATCGGCCTCTGTTAGAACAAATGATCGGGGTAGAGTCCTCCTTGAATCATTTGCTCAATTAGATTTGACCCTGCTTAATGTTGGAAACCATGCTACCTTTGAACGGAACGGGCGTTGTTCCGTTATTGATGTTTCGTTTTCAAGCAGCGACATAGCTCCGTTAATGCATTGGCAATTATCCGATAAATTTATTTTTAGTGATCATAAAGCTATAATCATGGACGTGCTAGGCTATCCCTCGGTCATTACTCCATCGCCTGGTCGCAATGGACCTGCATGGAAGATGAGTACCTTAGACGTTGACTCATTCAAAGTCTGGATTAATGATATCGATATTAGCGGTAACGCAGAGGAAATGGCACGGCAACTTATTAGTCACTTAACTGCGGCGTGCGATGTGTCTATGTGCAGGAAACGTGAAACTAGTAGGCATAGACCAGTCTAAGGTCGAGTGCATTCGGATGAGACGGTTATTTACTCGAATTAGAGGGCTCGACATTAATGAACAGCATAGGTTAAACCTTAACAGGAGCAAGAAGTTGCTGAAACATGCTATACATAAAAGTAAGTGAAAGTGTTTTAGCAAGTTGCTAGAGGACCTAAATCAGAACCCGTGGCCCCCGCCCCCGCCTTCTGATCCACTAATCCTTAATGCAATTGTTGAAACTCTCTTTCCTCGGCAAAATGCAATGGTCGAGGCACAAACATATATCCCAGCTACGCTGGGCTCAGATGTGATCACCGAAAATGAAATTCTGGCAACGGTAGAATCCTTTAGTTCAGCAAAAGCCCCTGGACCTGACGGAATCTCCAATAAGATCCTAAAAATATCTGTCCAAAGTATACCACACGTTTTTGCACAGGTTTTTAACACCTGCTTTCAAGCAGGGGTCTTTCCTTTGATATGGAAAGTGCAAAAACTTGCAAACCCTGGTCCAGATCCAACGGCTTATAGGCCTATTTGTATGATAGATGCAACTGGGAAGCTCCTAGAGAAAATTATCAAGACTAGGCTCGAATCGGAAATTTGGGTGGTATCTCAAACAACCAATTTGGCTTCAGAAAGCTACGATCCACAATAGATGCAATTGACCGCAAATGGAAAAATGGCACTAAGAAATACTGCTTTGTCGTTACGCTGGATGTTTAAAATGCATTTAACACTGAAAAATGGGTTGCAATTCAGGACGTCCTTCGCAGGCTCAATGTAGCCCCTTACTTGCTTGCCTTAGTGGATAGGCTTTTAATCTATGATACAACTGAGGGAAGCGTATCGTACCAAATAACTGGTGGTGTGCCGCAAAGATCCGTTCTTGGACCTCTTCTTTGGAACTTCATGTACGACGGTATATTGCAACTCGGTTTTCCTGGTAATGTAAAAATCATTTGCTTTGCGGATGATGTTGCCCTCGTAGTAGTAGGTAAGCACATCAGCGAGGTTGAAAGCGTTGCTAACGAGTCCGTTAGGATAGTGCAGCACTGGCTCGAATCGGTTGGTCTAAATCTAGCCAATCATAAGACTGAGGCAGTGTTAATCTCCAGCCGCAAAAAAGTAGAGGCAGCCACTATATGGGTAGGAAACCAGAGAATCGAGTCGGTTAGGCACGTACGCTACCTCGGAGTGATGATTGATGACAAATTGTCATTTAAAAATCACCTAAAGTACGTGCAAGAAAAGGCAGGCAAAGTTTTCACGTCGTTAGCAAGAATTATGCCCAATACGATGGGTCCAAGACAATTCAAAAGGAAAGTCCTTACGGAGGTAATAAAAGGCATTATGCTATATGCAGCGAGCATATGGGCTAGTGCCATGAAATATAAAACGTACAGAAGACTGATTGAACCGGTCTATAGACTGGCCTGCCTGAGGGTATGTTGCGCTTTCGCACGGTTTCGGATGACTTGTCATGTGTTATTGCAGGTATGATTCCGATCATTCTGCTCACTAAAGAGAATAAAGAAATACGGCACTTCTCCCGCGCGGGTCGTAGATCAGCTCTGGGCTCGGCTAGACAGGTAACTGTCATGGAATGCAAACCAAATGGACAGCGTCTGTCAAAGCGCGTTGGACACATAAGCTAATACCGCAGCTTGAGCCTTGGTTGAACAGGGGCCACGGCGAGGTAGATTTCTACCTTAAGCAGTTATTGAGTGGGCATGGGTGTTTTAAAGCATTTCTCCATCGCTTCAGATACAACGGAAAGGGAGGGAGGCGTACCTGAGCCCTAATAAGGGGGCCAGGCTATGTATTATTTGATATACGTCTGAGTAACAGGGCTGGTTCCCTCTCCCTCCTTGCGAAGTAATACTGTATTAAGTAATACCGCAAGGAGGGTAGTAGTCAGCGGAGTGGGTTTTTAGTGGGTATTTCGAAAATCGATGATTCCCACATAACCACGTGGTTGCGACCATCTAACCATGTGGTATCCATAAAGGGTTTTCCCCTTCGCTCATACAAAAAAAAATAAAAATGCATTCATATATCTATTATCTACCATGCATGTTACCACACAGTGCTCCCTTTTTCGAATTTGAAGTGCTGGAACTGGGTGTGTACATGTATAACCCGTTTACTTGTACCATGCGATTTCGAAATATTGGACAAAATTGATGTAGAGTCGGAATAGTAGGGTTTAACTGCAAGCATATAATGTTTGGCTGAAGTATTTTTAGTACATATTTATGCACTGCAATTGATATCGTACCGCATACACTTATACATTCCTATAAATATTTAACATCAATGTTTTATAGTGTATATTATTTTATTAACGGTGCAGGCGCATGTGGCTTGTATCTCTGTGAATGTTTTAGCAGCAATGGTGACTATAATATCATCAGCATATCCAATTATGCTAACACCTGCAGGCACTGGGAGTCTCAGAACCTCGTCATACAATATATTCCAGAGCAGAGGGCCCAATATGGATTCCTGAGGGACACCTGCTGTTATATTATATGTTCGCGTTCATCGGTTTTATAGATAAGGCTGCGGCATGATGTGTATCAGATATGCGGGGATACCTTTTTTGATCATCGCATCAATTATATGGAGCCAGTTGGCCGAATTAAATGCGTTTTTAACATCTAATGTTACAAGGGCACAATACTTTTTGTTTCCGTTTTTCCAGCGTTTGCCGTCTGTGGTTTTTTCAGCGATATCTTTAACATATTATGGTATCTACAGTGGAATGACCCTTGTGATATTGATTATTCGAAAAGGCACTCATCTGTATAATATGCTGTTCAATTCCATTATATACAATTTTTTCTAACACTTTCCAAGGGTGTCTAACATGCATAGAGGACGATAAGAACTAGGATCTCCTTCAGGTTTATTGGGCTTAAGCAAGAGAACGAGTTTCTGACTCTTCTATATATACGGAAAGATTCCATCTTTCATGCAATTATTATATACTCTCAAGAAGAGAGGGGTATAGCTGCTTTTACTGCATCCATTGGTATCCCGTCTGGGCCGGGTGCTTTATTACTACCAAATTAATTCACTGCTTTTTTGATTAGGTCATGCATTAAGCCTTGATATTCTTGTTCAGTTGGCGGCATATGCGGCATGTGTCTTGGGCAGAGCGTTTCGACCACACTTTGCATAAACCTCGCACTAGTTGTTGTGTTTCTTTTAGAGCATTTAATTTTTGCCATAACTTCTTTGTATGCTCCACCCCATATATTAGAGTCAGCCGTATCACAAAGTTCCTTAAAACATTTGTCCTTACTACCTTTTATGGCCTTTTTAAAAACTCTACATGCTTCTGTGTATCTTTTTCTACGTATGTCATATTGGGATGTACGTACATGTCTTTGTGATTTTCTTCTAGCTGCCAAACACTGTTCTCTGAGGCTAGCGATTTCTGCATTCCACCATTATACGTTCTGGCCAGTTAGTTCTCCTTACCATGGAAGCATCACATGCTGCAGTCATGTATGTTCAGGGTCTTCGCACACCATGTATTTCAACATATCACGGTCTATTGTTTTAATTTTCAGTCCCAATTCGTAGGGCCTTCTGGGTGGTTTTCGTGGCCGCACCATTGATATTGTTATGATTACCGCGAAATGGTCACTACTGGTATCGCTGACATGCCATTGACATTTCCGCACTCAAGAGGTACTGGCAAAAGTAATGTCAATTATTGATCCGCATCCATTTTTTCAAACGTATATCTGGCGCCATCGTTGGGTAGTATTACATTCAGGTTATTAAATACCCTTAGCATAACTTCTCTTCTTTTATTCGTGAATCAGCTTCCCCACTCAGTTGCCCATGCGTTAAAATCTCATGCAATTATCACGGGGTTGCAGGGATACATCATCCCTGTATAAGGCATCAATTCCAGCCTCAAACTGCATTATGTCTAGACTGGGTGGGAAATAACAGCTGCAGTTGGCCAGAAGGCCCATATTGCTGTTTTGTGGCTATCATCGGATATTCATTCCCCCTGGTCAACCATACTTATGTATGGTTCACAAAGAACAGCTAGATCAACGTCTTGCTCAATAACTATTTTATTTTCATATATTCAGATTTAGTTGCAGGATCTTCAGTTTATGTGTTATTTTTTTAACACTGCCACATAGGCCAGACATAACCTACTTGTAGTAGCATGGCTAACATCTACACCTTTGGCATCACAGATTATGCACTTGCTTTCATTTTTACATTATTGTGCTAAGTGACGGTTTTGTCCACATTTGCTCCTATCTATTTTGTTTTTACACACTTTCGCTATATAGCCGAATTCTAAGCATTTAAAGCATCTGGTAGGAGTATCATAAGGTCGTACTCTACACATTACCCGACCTATTTTAATTTTACCATCTTGCAGCAAGGATGTTCAGACATTACACATTGAGTACTGCTACCTGGGTACCTGCATACGATTTTCTTAATGTTTTATTTGCAGACTCTTCAATTTCCCCATCTTCTATCTGATTGTTGATGGCGTCTACTATGTCCAACTTAGTGGTAACTTCGTCTATATCTCTAATTATCATTGTTTTGCTGCTGTTTCACTTGAGCCTGCTCGCCTAGTATTTGTTCCATTTTCTTCTTATATTCCTGTCAGTTTCCATCTTGAGATTTTTTAAGTTGGAATAGTATCTCTCCGTTCTTTGTCTTGCGTATTTTATGTAAGTTTTCACCCTGCTTTTTAAGATTGGTATTTTCTTCGACTGTTAATATTTCGCTGGATAGGGTACCCATTTTTTCTAACACGATAGCTTCCGACTTCGGGATGTATTTCGTGTTTGTTTTTTCATCACGCTTACGCTTTGCTGCAACTGTGGTCCATTCCTTTTAGGCCTGTTTTTCTGTATATCGCCTCTATTCGGTGTGAGAGCTGTAGCGTCTACGCCTTTATTGGTGGAATTGTCTTGCCTGCGTTTAGCATTCGGCACCACGACAGCTTCAACATCAGGTTTCATGGGGTGGTGCGCGATCTATACACATTTTTATTATTAATCTGAGACGTCAACCGCGATATGAATTTGCGTGTAGAGCGGTGACTTCCCAAATACTTGTTCGTATTTATCTCAGAGTACAGCAGTATTAAATGTATTCAAATATAACTGTATGTACTCAGAGAATACGACTAGATACTAGATTTAGGCTCATTACCGTCGTTCTAGTAATTTCTCTCATCATGTCTCGATCAAATTTTGAGACCTTCCATAGAGGGCCATGTCATTTGTTTTTGTTGACTATTAACTCTTGCTGCATTGTTAACGGTATGTATGACTGCTTGGTAGTCATTGTGAGTGTATTCTTCACTGACCCAACATAATAGCAAGACCCACATGACCATACCGCAACGCTTTAGGTTTGATCTTTTACCCATGTGCTGTTATCTAAGTGATCCATATGGTTCACTTATTAGAGCGATATCCACCTTTTTGTCCCTCACTGTTTATTCTAATAGACTTTGCGCTGCTTCGCAGTGATTTAGATTGATCTGGAGTACCTTTAACATTTCCAGATTGATAGTGCTCTCTTAAAAACGCTCCCACATGTTTGGCATCTACGTTAGAGTTGTCCTTGCAGAACATACAAAGGGGGTCCTTGTCCCAGTTTTTCGCAATGTGTCCTTTATTACCACAACGGCGACATAATTTCGACCGATCGTTGTTGTTTTTACAAAGTCTGGCAGTGTGTCCAAACTCGAGGCACTTAAAGCATTTTTTTAATGTTTTTTGTGGCCTTATGCGGCTGATTACCCACCCAATCCCTATTTTCCCCAGATCCAACAGCTTTTTAGCCGTGTCTGTAGGAACTCTAAGAGGAGCAGTCTGAGTGTCACCATAAGCCTTGCGGGGTTTAATATTTCGCATATAAACCCCGCCTGGTTTTCACAATAGGGGTTTAAAGCTTCGATTATATCGTTGGCTGTCGTACCTTGTCTTTTATCTCTATCACTTGAGATTTTTGACGCTCGCCTGTTCTCCCAGTGAGCTGCTAATTATGGTCTTAATTTTTTCCGATTTATCTTCATTATCTTTTAATTCGAGTAGCAGATCGCCTTTCTGTGTCCTCCTAATTTTTGTAACGCTTTGGCTTACCTCTGCCAATTTCGGGTTAGACTTGATTTTCCTTAGGATTTCGGCATACGTTAGCTGGCCCTTTGACTCTATTACTATTGCGTCAGGCCTTGGTTTGATAGGTTTTGGCGACTTTTTGTTCTGTTTGCCGACCACTTTAACCCATGAATCTGGCTCTGAGTTCGCCTTTTTATCCGCTTGCTTTTTTTTTGGGTGAGTCAACTCTATCCTCTCTGCTCGTAGTATCGCGTTCTTCTTGTGTCACGCTAAGACACGGAGGAGAGGACTGTGGCCTTGCCTGTTCGCGGTCGACTCCTAACTTTACCGGAGAACGCACTGTGCGCTCACTTTTTTTGAACGGCTCTTTATCCTTGGGTTTAACCGTTCTCGCCGATGGATTCGGTGAGTCAGACGCTAGTTTATCCCCAGCTCCACGGGGTGGTGTGCGCCCTATACCCATCCTATACAACGTATTAAACTATACCCTTTAACAGTAATATAATATATAATCATACGACAGTAGAACAAAAAAAATAAAATAAAAAATAAAATAAAATATATAAATATATATATATAATAGTATAATAGTATAATAATATAATAATATAACGGTATGATAATACAATAAAATAGCAATATAGTAATATAATACTATAGTTATATAAGAATATAATACAGTTAGCTAAAAATGCTAAAGATAAACTTATGCTCCGTTACTAAAAAAAAAACACTTGTACACCGTTAGCTTGTCTGAAAATAAAATTTAAAATTTTTATTTTTCATTCAGAGCATCCGCGGCACGTCTGCACTGCTTGACGGCTAAACGTGGAAACCAATAATTGTAATGTAAAAATCTGTGTATATATGTGTGTGTGCGTATTTTGATGTATGCATTTATATATATATATATATGTATATATTAGATCGGTCCTTATGTTAATTTTTTCGAATTTATATCACGGAAAGCGCTAAAAACATTTTATTTGGTGTTCAAAAAACACAAAAAAATTTTGAGCACGATTGGACAATTTTTAGCTGTGCCTCAAGCCACTCCTTGTTTTTATTATTAGAAATAAGGCTAAAAATCGTTTTTTTTTTTTTTAATGTAAAATTATTTGAAAAACGAACCTTAAACTAAAATATTTTAATTAATTACATATTAACATTAACTTAATTTAATAATGAAGTCTTTTTAAAAGTGGGATAATTCATATTATATTCTTTGATCACTTGAAAAAGGAATTATTTCTCTTCTTCATTGTGTGTTAATTTATTATTATAATTTGTAATGAATTTGGCACCTCTTTCAGCAGCATCGTTCACTACAGATAAGTTTTGACAAATTTGAGAACCTTAAACGCAGTCAAATCTTTCATTCCAATTCGATGGATCGACTTGCAAATATTCTTTGGAAATTTCTAAGCGATCAAAGAACGCGTGTGTGTTTGAATTTACAAAATCGCTTAAATCTTTTTGTGAATATGTTTCAAGGATATGTGTTGGATTAGCTATGATTCTTTTGCATTTTTCTTTATTTGCTTGAACATTAATTGCTTCAACCATTTTTCTTTTAATATCAACACTTACATTAGGATCGAAGAATGAAAGACCGACTGCTTCTTCGGACAAATACCATAAGTGATTGCCAACTTTTTGTAGCAAAACACAAGATATATCTCGTTCAGGATAAGCAATTGTATTCTTGATTAATTCTAGGTGTGGATTTGGAGCTTCAGGTGCATCCAAACCAGGCTTTTTAATACGAACTATGAATATACAGACACTACGAATGCCGCTCAGCTCTTGTTTTGACATATTGAATTGATCACGGAACAAATACATTTTAAGTGTATAAATTGTTTTTGACATCCATCTTGTATGAGAAGTTGCATCAGGTATTCGAAAGGTGTTAAAATTCGGCACCTTACCTCCAAGAAAAATGATAATTAATTCAAAAAACTCTTTGTAATCGTGCCTACGATGAGCTTGCTTCAAATTATCAAGACAGTAATTTAAGACTACACCATTTTAAGGTTAAATTGAGAACTTTCAAATTATAATTGAGAACTTCCAAGTTCAAATTGAGAAAACCAAATTGAAATTGAGAACTTCCAAATTCAAATTGAGAAAACCAAGTTGAAATTGGGAACTTACAAATTGAAATTGAGAACTTCCAAATTATAATTGAGAAAACCAAATTGAAATTGAGAACTTCTAAATTCAAATTGAGAACTTCCAAATTCAACTTAAGAAAACCAAATTGAAATTGAGAACTTCCAAATTCAAATTGAGAAAACCAAATTGAAATTGAGAAAACCAAGTTGAAATTGGGAACTTCCAAATTCAAATTGAGAACTTCCAAATTCAAATTGAGAAAACTGAATTGAAATTGAGAACTTCCAAATTGAAATTGAAAAAACCAAATTGAAATTGAGAAAACCAAGTTGAAATTGGGAACTTCCAAATTATAATTAAGAACTTCCAAGTTCAAATTGAGAAAACCAAATTGAAATTGAGAACTTCCAAATTGAAATTGATAAAACCAAATTGAAATTGAGAAAACCAAATTGAAATTGAGAAAACCAAGTTGAAATTGGGAACTTCCAAATTGAAATTGAGAACTTCCAAGTTCAAATTGAGAAAACCAAATTGAAATTGAGAAAACTAAATTGAAATTGGGAACTTCCAAATTCAAATTGAGAACTTCCAAATTCAAATTAAGATAACTGAATTTAAATTGAGAAATTTAAGTTGAAATTGGGAACTTCCAAGTTCAAATTGAGAAACCAAATTGAAATTGAGAAATTTAAGTTTTATCCAAATTGAAATTGAGAAAGTGAAGTTTGAAATTGAGAAAACCAAATTGAAATTGAGAACTTCCAAATTCAAATTGAGAAAACCAAATTGAAATTTAGAAAACCAAGTTAAAATTGGGAACTTCCAAATTGAAATTGAGAAAACCAAATTGAAATTGTGAAAACCAAGTTGAAATTGGGAACTTCCAAGTTCAAATTGAGAAAACCAAATTGAAATTGAGAAATTTAAGTTTTATCCAAATTGAAATTGAGAAAGTGAAGTTTGAAATTGAGAAAACCAAATTGAAATTGAGAAAACCAAGTTGAAATTGGGAACTTCCAAGTTCAAATTGAGAAAACCAAATTGAAATTGAGAAATTTAAGTTTTATCCAAATTGAAATTGAGAAAGTGAAGTTTGAAATTGATAAAACCAAATTGAAATTGAGAAAACCAAATTGAAATTGAGAACTTCCAAATTCAAATTGAGAAAACCAAATTGAAATTGAGAACTTCCAAATTGAAATTGAGAAAACCAAGTTGAAATTGGGAACTTCCAAATTCAAATTGAGAACTTCCAAATTCAAATTGAGAAAACTGAATTGAAATTGAGAACTTCCAAATTGAAATTGAAAAAACCAAATTGAAATTGAGAAAACCAAATTGAAATTGAGAAAACCAAATTGAAATTGAGAACTTCCAAATTGAAATTGAGAAAACCAAATTGAAATTGAGAAAACCAAATTGAAATTGAGAAAACTAAGTTGAAATTGGGAACTTCCAAATTGAAATTGAGAACTTCCAAATTCAAATTGAGAAAACCAAGTTGAAATTGGGAACTTCCAAATTGAAATTGAGAAAACCAAATTGAAATTGAGAACTTCCAAATTGAAATTGAGAACTTCCAAATTATAATTGAGAAAACCAAATTGAAATTGAGAACTTCCAAATTCAAATTGAGAACTTCCAAATTGAAATTGAGAAAACCAAATTGAAATTGAGAAAACCAAATTGAAATTGATAAAACCAAATTGAAATTGAGAAAATTAAATTGAAATTGAGAAAACCAAGTTGAAATTGGGAACTTCCAAATTGAAATTGAGAACTTCCAAATTATAATTGAGAACTTCCAAGTTCAACTTGAGAAAACCAAATTGAAATTGAGAAAACCAAGTTGAAATTGGAAACTTATAAGTTAAAATTGAAAAAACCAAATTGAAATTGAGAACTTCCAAATTGAAATTGAGAAAACCAAATTTAAATTGAGAAAACCAAATTGAAATTGAAAAAACCAAATTGAAATTGAGAACTTCCAAATTGAAATTGAGAACTTCCAAATTATAATTAAGAAAACCAAATTGAAATTGAGAACTTCCAAATTCAAATTGAGAAAACCAAATTGAAATTGAGAAAACCAAGTTGAAATTGGGAACTTCCAAATTCAAATTGAGAACTTCCAAATTCAAATTGAGAAAACTGAATTGAAATTGAGAACTTCCAAATTGAAATTGATAAAACCAAATTGAAATTGAGAAAACCAAATTGAAATTGAGAAAACCAAATTGAAATTGAGAACTTCCAAATTGAAATTGAGAACTTCCAAATTATAATTGAGAACTTCCAAATTCAAATTAAAAAAACCAAATTAAAATTGAGAAAACCAAATTAAAATTGAGAACTTCCAAATTGAAATTGAGAAAACCAAATTGAAATTGAGAACTTCCAAATTCAAATTGAGAACTTTCAAATTGAAATTGAGAAAACCAAGTTGAAATTGGGAACTTCCAAATTCAAATTGAGAACTTCCAAATTCAAATTGAGAACTTCCAAATTGAAATTGATAAAACCAAATTGAAATTGAGAACTTCCAAATTGAAATTGAAAAAACCAAATTGAAATTGGGAACTTCCAAATTATAATTGAGAACTTCCAAATTGAAATTGAGAACTTCCAAATTATAATTAAGAAAACCAAATTGAAATTGAGAACTTCCAAATTCAAATTGAGAACTTCCAAATTCAAATTAAAAAAACCAAATTGAAATTGAGAAAACCAAATTGAAATTGAGAAAACCAAATTGAAATTGAGAAAACCAAATTGAAATTGAGAACTTCTAAATTCAAATTGAGAACTTCCAAATTCAACTTGAGAAAACCAAATTGAAATTGAGAACTTCTAATTTCAAATTGAGAAAACCAAATTGAAATTGAGAACTTCCAAATTATAATTGAGAAAACCAAATTGAAATTGAGAACTTCTAAATTCAAATTGAGAACTTCCAAATTCAAATTGAGAAAACCAAATTAAAATTGAGAACTTCCAAATTAAAATTGATAAAACCAAATTGAAATTGAGAAAACCAAATTGAAATTGAGAAAACCAATTTGAAATTGGGAACTTCCAAATTATAATTGAGAACTTCCAAATTGAAATTGAGAACTTCCAAATTATAATTAAGAAAACCAAATTGAAATTGAGAACTTCCAAATTCAAATTGAGAACTTCCAAATTCAAATTAAAAAAACCAAATTGAAATTGAGAAAACCAAATTGAAATTGAGAAAACCAAATTGAAATTGAGAAAACCAAATTGAAATTGAGAACTTCTAAATTCAAATTGAGAACTTCCAAATTCAACTTGAGAAAACCAAATTGAAATTGAGAACTTCCAAATTCAAATTGAGAAAACCAAATTGAAATTGAGAAAACCAAGTTGAAATTGGGAACTTCCAAATTCAAATTGAGAACTTCCAAATTCAAATTGAGAAAACTGAATTGAAATTGAGAACTTCCAAATTGAAATTGATAAAACCAAATTGAAATTGAGAAAACCAAATTGAAATTGAAAAAACCAAATTGAAATTGAGAACTTCCAAATTGAAATTGAGAACTTCCAAATTATAATTAAGAAAACCAAGTTGAAATTGGGAACTTCCAAATTCAAATTGAGAACTTCCAAATTCAAATTAAAAAAACCAAATTGAAATTGAGAAAACCAAATTGAAATTGAGAAAACCAAATTGAAATTGAGTAAACTAAGTTGAAATTGGGAACTTCCAAATTCAAATTGAGAACTTCCAAATTCAAATTGAGAAAACCAAGTTGATATTGGGAACTTCCAAATTGAAATTGAGAACTTCCAAATTATAATTGAGAAAACCAAATTGAAATTGAGAAAATCAAATTGAAATTGAGAACTTCCAAATTGAAATTGAGAACTTCCAAATTATAATTGAGAAAACCAAATTGAAATTGAGAACTTCCAAATTCAAATTGAGAACTTCCAAATTCAAATTGAGAAAACCAAATTGAAATTGAGAAAACCAAATTGAAATTGAGAAAATCAAATTGAAATTGAGAACTTCCAAATTATAATTGAGAAAACCAAATTGAAATTGAGAACTTCCAAATCGAAATTGAGAACTTCCAAATTCAAATTGAGAAAACCAAATTGAAATTGAGAAAACCAAATTGAAATTGAGAAAACCAAATTGAAATTGAGTAAACTAAGTTGAAATTGGGAACTTCCAAATCGAAATTGAGAACTTCCAAATTCAAATTGAGAAAACCAAGTTGAAATTGGGAACTTCAAATTGAAATTGAGAACTTCCAAATTATAATTGAGAAAACCAAATTGAAATTGAGAACTTCCAAATTGAAATTGAGAAAACCAAGTTGAAATTGGGAACTTCTAAATTCAAATTGAGAACTTCCAAATTCAAATTGAGAAAACCAAATTGAAATTGAGAACTTCCAAATTCAAATTGAGAAAACCAAATTGAAATTGAGAAAACCAAGTTGAAATTGGGAACTTCCAAATTCAAATTGAGAAAACTGAATTGAAATTGAGAACTTCCAAATTATAATTGAGAAAACCAAATTGAAATTGGGAACTTCTAAATTCAAATTGAGAACTTCCAAATTCAAATTGAGAAAACCAAATTGAAATTGAGAACTTCCAAATTGAAATTGAGAAAACCAAATTGAAATTGAGAAAACCAAGTTGAAATTGAGAACTTCCAAATTGAAATTAATAAAACCAAATTGAAATTGAGAAAACCAAATTGAAATTGAGAAAATCAAATTGAAATTGAGAACTTCCAAATTGAAATTGAGAACTTCCAAATTGAAATTGAGAACTTCCAAATTATAATTGAGAAAACCAAATTGAAATTGAGAACTTCCAAATTGAAATTGAGAAAACCAAATTGAAATTGAGAAAACCAAATTGAAATTGAGAAAACTAAGTTGAAATTGGGAACTTCCAAATTGAAATTGAGAACTTCCAAATTCAAATTGAGAAAACCAAGTTGAAATTGGGAACTTCCAAATTGAAATTGAGAAAACCAAATTGAAATTGAGAACTTCCAAATTGAAATTGAGAACTTCCAAATTATAATTGAGAAAACCAAATTGAAATTGAGAAAACCAAATTGAAATTGAGAACTTCCAAATTGAAATTGAGAAAACCAAGTTGAAATTGGGAACTTCCAAATTGAAATTGAGAACTTCCAAATTATAATTGAGAAAACCAAATTGAAATTGAGAACTTCTAAATTCAAATTGAGAACTTCCAAATTCAAATTGAGAAAACCAAATTGAAATTGAGAACTTCCAAATTGAAATTGATAAAACCAAATTGAAATTGAGAAAACCAAATTGAAATTGATAAAACCAAGTTGAAATTGGAAACTTCCAAATTGAAATTGAGAAAACCAAATTGAAATTGAGAAAACCAAGTTGAAATTGGGAACTTCCAAATTGAAATTGAGAACTTCCAAATTATAATTGAGAAAACCAAATTGAAATTGAGAACTTCTAAATTCAAATTGAGAACTTCCAAATTCAAATTGAGAAAACCAAATTGAAATTGAGAACTTACAAATTCAAATTGAGAAAACCAAATTGAAATTGAGAAAACCAAGTTGAAATTGGGAACTTCCAAATTCAAATTGAGAAAACCAAGTTGAAATTGGGAACTTCCAAATTGAAATTGAGAACTTCCAAATTATAATTGAGAAAACCAAATTGAAATTGAGAAAACCAAATTGAAATTGAGAAAACTAAGTTGAAATTGGGAACTTCCAAATTGAAATTGAGAACTTCCAAATTCAAATTGAGAAAACTAAGTTGAAATTGGGAACTTCCAAATTGAAATTGAGAACTTCCAAATTCAAATTGAGAAAACCAAGTTGAAATTGGGAACTTCCAAATTGAAATTGAGAACTTCCAAATTATAATTGAGAAAACCAAATTGAAATTGAGAAAACCAAATTGAAATTGAGAACTTCCAAATTGAAATTGAGAAAACCAAGTTGAAATTGGGAACTTCCAAATTGAAATTGAGAACTTCCAAATTATAATTGAGAAAACCAAATTGAAATTGAGAACTTCTAAATTCAAATTGAGAACTTCCAAATTCAAATTGAGAAAACCAAATTGAAATTGAGAACTTCCAAATTCAAATTGAGAAAACCAAATTGAAATTGAGAAAACCAAGTTGAAATTGGGAACTTCCAAATTCAAATTGAGAACTTCCAAATTCAAATTGAGAAAACTCAATTGAAATTGAGAACTTTCAAATTGAAATTGAAAAAACCAAATTGAAGTTGAGAAAACCAAATTGAAATTGAGAAAACCAAATTGAAATTGAGAACTTCTAAATTCAAATTGAGAACTTCCAAATTATAATTGAGAAAACCAAATTGAAATTGAGAACTTCCAAATTCAAATTGAGAACTTCCAAATTCAAATTGAGAAAACCAAATTGAAATTGAGAAAACCAAATTGAAATTGAGAAAACCAAATTGAAATTGAGTAAACTAAGTTGAAATTGGGAACTTCCAAATCGAAATTGAGAACTTCCAAATTCAAATTGAGAAAACCAAGTTGAAATTGGGAACTTCCAAATTGAAATTGAGAACTTCCAAATTATAATTGAGAAAACCAAATTGAAATTGAGAACTTCCAAATTCAAATTGAGAACTTCCAAATTCAAATTGAGAAAACCAAATTGAAATTGAGAACTTCCAAATTGAAATTGAGAAAACCAAGTTGAAATTGAAAACTTCTAAATTCAAATTGAGAACTTCCAAATTCAAATTGAGAAAACCAAATTGAAATTGAGAACTTCCAAATTGAAATTGATAAAACCAAATTGAAATTGAGAAAACCAAGTTGAAATTGGGAACTTCCAAATTGAAATTGAGAACTTCCAAATTCAAATTCAGAAAACCAAATTGAAATTGAGAACTTCCAAATTGAAATTGAGAAAACCAAGTTGAAATTGGGAACTTCCAAATTGAAATTGAGAACTTCCAAATTGTAATTGAGAAAACCAAATTGAAATTGAGAACTTCTAAATTATAATTGAGAACTTCTAAATTCAACTTGAGAAAACCAAATTGAAATTGAGAACTTCCAAATTCAAATTGAAAAAACCAAATTGAAATTGAGAACTTCCAAATTGAAATTGATAAAACCAAATTGAAATTGAGAAAACCAAATTGAAATTGATAAAACCAAGTTGAAATTGGGAACTTCCAAATTGAAATTGAGAAAACCAAATTGAAATTGAGAAAACCAAATTGAAATTGAGAACTTCCAAATTGAAATTGAGAACTTCCAAATTATAATTGAGAAAACCAAATTGAAATTGGGAACTTCCAAATTCAAATTGAGAACTTCCAAATTCAAATTGAGAAAACTAAATTGAAATTGAGAACTTCCAAATTGAAATTGAGAAAACCAAGTTGAAATTGAGAAAACCAATTGAAATTGAGAAAATCAAATTGAAATTGAGAACTTCCAAATTGAAATTTAGAAAACCAAATTGAAATTGAGAACTTCCAAATTGAAATTGAGAAAACCAAGTTGAAATTGGGAACTTCCAAATTGAAATTGAGAACTTCCAAATTGTAATTGAGAAAACCAAATTGAAATTGAGAAAACCAAATTGAAATTAAGAACTTCCAAATTATAATTGGGAACTTCCAAGTTCAAATTGAGAAAACCAAATTGAAATTAAGAAATTTAAGTTGAAATTGGGAACTTCCAAGTTCAAATTGAGAAAACCAAATTGAAATTGAGAAATTTAAGTTTTATCCAAATTGAAATTGAGAAAGTGAAGTTTGAAATTGAGAAAACCAAATTGAAATTGGGAACTTCCAAATTGAAATTGAGAAAACCAAATTGAAATTGAGAAAACCAAGTTGAAATTGGGAACTTCCAAATTCAAATTGAGAAAACCAAGTTGAAATTGGGAACTTCCAAATTGAAATTGAGAACTTCCAAATTATAATTGAGGAAACCAAATTGAAATTGAGAACTTCCAAATTGAAATTGATAAAACCAAATTGAAATTGAGAAAACCAAATTCAAATTAAGAACTTCCAAATTATAATTGGGAACTTCCAAGTTCAAATTGAGAAAACCAAATTGAAATTGAGAAATTTAAGTTGAAATTGGGAACTTCCAAGTTCAAATTGAGAAAACC
Source organism: Ornithomya chloropus (assembly GCA_963971445.1). Lineage (NCBI taxonomy): Eukaryota > Metazoa > Arthropoda > Insecta > Diptera > Hippoboscidae > Ornithomya > Ornithomya chloropus. Next base: position 1,153,509 of record OZ020531.1, read on the forward strand.
AAATTGAAATTGAGAAATTTAAGTTTTATCCAAATTGAAATTGAGAAAGTGAAGTTTGAAATTGAGAAAACCAAATTGAAATTGAGAAAACCAAGTTGAAATTGGGAACTTCCAAATTGAAATTGAGAAAACCAAATTGAAATTGAGAAAACCAAGTTGAAATTGGAAACTTCCAAATTCAAATTGAGAAAACCAAATTGAAATTGAGAAAACCAAATTGAAATTGAGAAAACCAAGTTGAAATTGGGAACTTCCAAATTCAAATTGAGAAAACTGAATTGAAATTGAGAACTTCCAAATTATAATTGAGAAAACCAAATTGAAATTGGGAACTTCTAAATTCAAATTGAGAACTTCCAAATTCAAATTGAGAAAACCAAATTGAAATTGAGAACTTCCAAATTGAAATTGAGAAAACCAAATTGAAATTGAGAAAACCAAGTTGAAATTGAGAACTTCCAAATTGAAATTAATAAAACCAAATTGAAATTGAGAAAACCAAATTGAAATTGAGAAAATCAAATTGAAATTGAGAACTTCCAAATTGAAATTGAGAACTTCCAAATTGAAATTGAGAACTTCCAAATTATAATTGAGAAAACCAAATTGAAATTGAGAACTTCCAAATTGAAATTGAGAAAACCAAATTGAAATTGAGAAAACCAAATTGAAATTGAGAAAACTAAGTTGAAATTGGGAACTTCCAAATTGAAATTGAGAACTTCCAAATTCAAATTGAGAAAACCAAGTTGAAATTGGGAACTTCCAAATTGAAATTGAGAAAACCAAATTGAAATTGAGAACTTCCAAATTGAAATTGAGAACTTCCAAATTATAATTGAGAAAACCAAATTGAAATTGAGAACTTCCAAATTCAAATTGAGAACTTCCAAATTGAAATTGAGAAAACCAAATTGAAATTGAGAAAACCAAATTGAAATTGATAAAACCAAATTGAAATTGAGAAAATTAAATTGAAATTGAGAAAACCAAGTTGAAATTGGGAACTTCCAAATTGAAATTGAGAACTTCCAAATTATAATTGAGAACTTCCAAGTTCAACTTGAGAAAACCAAATTGAAATTGAGAAAACCAAGTTGAAATTGGAAACTTATAAGTTAAAATTGAAAAAACCAAATTGAAATTGAGAACTTCCAAATTGAAATTGAGAAAACCAAATTTAAATTGAGAAAACCAAATTGAAATTGAAAAAACCAAATTGAAATTGAGAACTTCCAAATTGAAATTGAGAACTTCCAAATTATAATTAAGAAAACCAAATTGAAATTGAGAACTTCCAAATTCAAATTGAGAACTTCCAAATTGAAATTGAGAAAACCAAATTGAAATTGAGAAAACCAAATTGAAATTAAGAACTTCCAAATTATAATTGGGAACTTCTAAGTTCAAATTGAGAAAACCAAATTGAAATTAAGAAATTTAAGTTGAAATTGGGAACTTCCAAATTGAAATTAAGAACTTCCAAATTTTAATTGAGAAAACCAAATTGAAATTGAGAACTTCTAAATTCAAATTGAGAACTCCCAAATTCAAATTGAGAAAACCAAATTGAAATTGAGAAAACCAAATTGAAATTGAGAAAACCAAATTGAAATTGAGAAAACTAAGTTGAAATTGGGAACTTCCAAATTGAAATTGAGAAAACCAAATTGAAATTGAGAAAACCAAGTTGAAATTGGGAATTTCCAAATTATAATTGAGAAAACCAAATTGAAATTGAGAACTTCTAAATTCAAATTGAGAACTTCCAAATTCAACTTGAGAAAACCAAATTGAAATTGAGAACTTCCAAATTCAAATTGAAAAAACCAAATTGAAATTGAGAAAACCAAGTTGAAATTGGGAACTTCCAAATTATAATTAAGAACTTCCAAGTTCAAATTGAGAAAACCAAATTGAAATTGAGAACTTCCAAATTGAAATTGATAAAACCAAATTGAAATTGAGAAAACCAAATTGAAATTGAGAAAACCAAGTTGAAATTGGGAACTTCCAAATTGAAATTGAGAACTTCCAAGTTCAAATTGAGAAAACCAAATTGAAATTGAGAAAACTAAATTGAAATTGGGAACTTCCAAATTCAAATTGAGAACTTCCAAATTCAAATTAAGATAACTGAATTTAAATTGAGAAATTTAAGTTGAAATTGGGAACTTCCAAGTTCAAATTGAGAAAACCAAATTGAAATTGAGAAATTTAAGTTTTATCCAAATTGAAATTGAGAAAGTGAAGTTTGAAATTGAGAAAACCAAATTGAAATTGAGAACTTCCAAATTCAAATTGAGAAAACCAAATTGAAATTTAGAAAACCAAGTTAAAATTGGGAACTTCCAAATTGAAATTGAGAAAACCAAATTGAAATTGTGAAAACCAAGTTGAAATTGGGAACTTCCAAGTTCAAATTGAGAAAACCAAATTGAAATTGAGAAATTTAAGTTTTATCCAAATTGAAATTGAGAAAGTGAAGTTTGAAATTGAGAAAACCAAATTGAAATTGAGAAAACCAAGTTGAAATTGGGAACTTCCAAGTTCAAATTGAGAAAACCAAATTGAAATTGAGAAATTTAAGTTTTATCCAAATTGAAATTGAGAAAGTGAAGTTTGAAATTGATAAAACCAAATTGAAATTGAGAAAACCAAATTGAAATTGAGAACTTCCAAATTCAAATTGAGAAAACCAAATTGAAATTGAGAACTTCCAAATTGAAATTGATAAAACCAAATTGAAATTGAGAAAACCAAATTGAAATTGAGAAAACCAAATTGAAATTAAGAACTTCCAAATTCAAATTGAGAACTTCCTAATTATAATTGAGAACTTCCAAGTTCAACTTGAGAAAACCAAATTGAAATTGAGAAAACCAAGTTGAAATTGGAAACTTATAAGTTAAAATTGAGAAAACCAAATTGAAATTGAGAACTTCCAAATTGAAATTGAGAACTTCCAAATTGAAATTGAGAAAACCAAATTGAAATTGAGAAAACCAAATTGAAATTGAGAAAACTAAGTTGAAATTGGGAACTTCCAAATTCAAATTGAGAACTTCCTAATTATAATTGAGAACTTCCAAGTTCAACTTGAGAAAACCAAATTGAAATTGAGAAAACCAAGTTGAAATTGGAAACTTATAAGTTAAAATTGAGAAAACCAAATTGAAATTGAGAACTTCCAAATTGAAATTGAGAACTTCCAAATTCAAATTGAGAAAATCAAATTGAAATTGAGAAAACCAAATTGAAATTGAGAAAACCAAATTGAAATTGGGAACTTCCAAATTCAAATTGAGAACTTCCTAATTATAATTAAGAACTTCCAAGTTCAACTTGAGAAAACCAAATTGAAATTGAGAAAACCAAATTGAAATTGGAAACTTATAAGTTAAAATTGAGAAAACCAAATTGAAATTGAGAACTTCCAAATTGAAATTGAGAACTTCCAAATTCAAATTGAGAAAACCAAATTGAAATTGAGAAAACCAAATTGAAATTGAGAAAACCAAATTGAAATTGAGAAAACCAAATTGAAATTGGGAACTTCTAAATTCAAATTGAGAACTTCCAAATTCAAATTGAGAAAACCAAACTGAAATTGAGAAAACCAAATTGAAATTGAGAAAACCAAATTGAAATTGAGAAAACTAAGTTGAAATTGGGAACTTCCAAATTGAAATTGAGAACTTCCAAATTGAAATTGATAAAACCAAATTGAAATTGAGAAAACCAAGTTGAAATTGGGAATTTCCAAATTATAATTGAGAAAACCAAATTGAAATTGAGAACTTCTAAATTCAAATTGAGAACTTCCAAATTCAACTTGAGAAAACCAAATTGAAATTGAGAACTTCCAAATTCAAATTGAAAAAACCAAATTGAAATTGAGAAAACCAAGTTGAAATTGGGAACTTCCAAATTATAATTAAGAACTTCCAAGTTCAAATTGAGAAAACCAAATTGAAATTGAGAACTTCCAAATTGAAATTGATAAAACCAAATTGAAATTGAGAAAACCAAATTGAAATTGAGAAAACCAAGTTGAAATTGGGAACTTCCAAATTATAATTAAGAACTTCCAAGTTCAAATTGAGAAAACCAAATTGAAATTGAGAACTTCCAAATTGAAATTGATAAAACCAAATTGAAATTGAGAAAACCAAATTGAAATTGAGAAAACCAAATTGAAATTAAGAACTTCCAAATTCAAATTGAGAACTTCCTAATTATAATTGAGAACTTCCAAGTTCAACTTGAGAAAACCAAATTGAAATTGAGAAAACCAAGTTGAAATTGGAAACTTATAAGTTAAAATTGAGAAAACCAAATTGAAATTGAGAACTTCCAAATTGAAATTGAGAACTTCCAAATTCAAATTGAGAAAACCAAATTGAAATTGAGAAAACCAAATTGAAATTGAGAAAACCAAATTGAAATTGGGAACTTCTAAATTCAAATTGAGAACTTCCAAATTCAAATTGAGAAAACCAAACTGAAATTGAGAAAACCAAATTGAAATTGAGAAAACCAAATTGAAATTGAGAAAACTAAGTTGAAATTGGGAACTTCCAAATTGAAATTGAGAACTTCCAAATTGAAATTGATAAAACCAAATTGAAATTGAGAAAACCAAGTTGAAATTGGGAATTTCCAAATTATAATTGAGAAAACCAAATTGAAATTGAGAACTTCTAAATTCAAATTGAGAACTTCCAAATTCAACTTGAGAAAACCAAATTGAAATTGAGAACTTCCAAATTCAAATTGAAAAAACCAAATTGAAATTGAGAAAACCAAGTTGAAATTGGGAACTTCCAAATTATAATTAAGAACTTCCAAGTTCAAATTGAGAAAACCAAATTGAAATTGAGAACTTCCAAATTGAAATTGATAAAACCAAATTGAAATTGAGAAAACCAAATTGAAATTGAGAAAACCAAGTTGAAATTGGGAACTTCCAAATTGAAATTGAGAACTTCCAAGTTCAAATTGAGAAAACCAAATTGAAATTGAGAAAACTAAATTGAAATTGAGAAATTTAAGTTTTATCCAAATTGAAATTGAGAAAGTGAAGTTTGAAATTGAGAAAACCAAATTGAAATTGAGAACTTCTAAATTCAAATTGAGAACTTCCAAATTCAAATTGAGAAAACCAAATTGAAATTGAGAACTTCCAAGTTCAAATTGATAAAACCAAATTGAAATTGAGAACTTCCAAATTCAAATTGAGGACTTCCAAATTCAAATTGAGAAAACCAAATTGAAATTGAGAAAACCAAATTGAAATTGAGAAAACCAAATTGAAATTGAGAACTTCTAAATTCAAATTGAGAAAACCAAATTGAAATTGAGAAAACCAAATTGAAATTGAGAAAACCAAATTGAAATTGAGAAAACCAAGTTGAAATTGGGAACTTGTAAGTTCAAATTGAGAAAACCAAATTGAAATTGAGAAAGTGAAGTTTGAGATTGAGAAAACCAAATTAAAATTGAGAAAATCAAAATTGAAATTAAGAAAACGAAACCAAATTGTAATTGAAAAAAATAAAATTGAAATTGGGAATTAAAAAATTAAAATTTTAAAATTTATCTCAATTTAAATTGAGAAAATAAAAATTGAAATATGTAATTTTACATTTGAAATTGGGAACTTGCAAATTGAAATTGGGAAAATAAAAATTGATATTGAGAAAATCAAAATTGAAATTGGGAACTTCCAAATTGTAATTGAGAAAATAAAAATTGAAATTGGTAATTTAACATTTGAAATTGGGAAAATGCAAATTGAAATTGAGAGAATGAATTTTAAAATTGAAAAATTTTAAAATTTAAATTGTAAGTTAGAAAAATTAAAATTAATATTGAAAATTGGGTTTTTAGTAAATAAGATAAACCAATTTTTATGCTTCAAACTTAAATATTTTATTCCATATATTTAATTCGTATGTAGTAAAAAAATGAATGGATATAAAAGTAAAAATTCTCCAACTTAAAATTCATATATACATACATAAATAAAAACTTTATAAATGATTCTCTTACGTTATATTAAAAACACTTAATTTAAGTAAAAAATTAGAAAATTGTATCTTTACATTCCAACTGGCATATCCTCTAAATTAATTGCTCTTTCATAAAAAGTTGTAGTATGTTGAACGAGCAATTAATTTAGAGGATATGCCAGTTGGAATGTAAAGATACAATTTTCTAATTTTTTACTTAAATTAAGTGTTTTTAATATAACGTAAGAGAATCATTTATAAAGTTTTTATTTATGTATGTATATATGAATTTTAAGTTGGAGAATTTTTACTTTTATATCCATTCATTTTTTTACTACATACGAATTAAATATATGGAATAAAATATTTAAGTTTGAAGCATAAAAATTGGTTTATCTTATTTACTAAAAACCCAATTTTCAATATTAATTTTAATTTTTCTAACTTACAATTTAAATTTTAAAATTTTTCAATTTTAAAATTCATTCTCTCAATTTCAATTTGCATTTTCCCAATTTCAAATGTTAAATTACCAATTTCAATTTTTATTTTCTCAATTACAATTTGGAAGTTCCCAATTTCAATTTTGATTTTCTCAATATCAATTTTTATTTTCCCAATTTCAATTTGCAAGTTCCCAATTTCAAATGTAAAATTACATATTTCAATTTTTATTTTCTCAATTTAAATTGAGATAAATTTTAAAATTTTAATTTTTTAATTCCCAATTTCAATTTTATTTTTTTCAATTACAATTTGGTTTCGTTTTCTTAATTTCAATTTTGATTTTCTCAATTTTAATTTGGTTTTCTCAATCTCAAACTTCACTTTCTCAATTTCAATTTGGTTTTCTCAATTTGAACTTACAAGTTCCCAATTTCAACTTGGTTTTCTCAATTTCAATTTGGTTTTCTCAATTTCAATTTGGAAGTTCTCAATTTCAATTTGGTTTTCTCAATTTGAACTTGGAAGTTCTCAATTATAATTTGGAAGTTCCCAATTTGAATTTGGAAGTTCCCAATTTCAATTTAGTTTTCTCAATTTCAATTTGGTTTTCTCAATTTGAACTTGGAAGTTCTCAATTTCAATTTGGAAGTTCCCAATTTCAACTTGGTTTTCTCAATTTCAATTTGGTTTTCTCAATTTCAATTTGGTTTTATCAATTTCAATTTGGAAGTTCTCAATTTCAATTTGGTTTTCTCAATTTGAACTTGGAAGTTCTTAATTATAATTTGGAAGTTCCCAATTTCAACTTGGTTTTCTCAATTTCAATTTGGTTTTTTCAATTTGAATTTGGAAGTTCTCAATTTCAATTTGGTTTTCTCAAGTTGAATTTGGAAGTTCTCAATTTGAATTTAGAAGTTCTCAATTTCAATTTGGTTTTCTCAATTATAATTTGGAAATTCCCAATTTCAACTTGGTTTTCTCAATTTCAATTTGGTTTTATCAATTTCAATTTGGAAGTTCTCAATTTCAATTTGGAAGTTCCCAATTTCAATTTAGTTTTCTCAATTTCAATTTGGTTTTCTCAATTTCAATTTGGTTTTCTCAATTTCAGTTTGGTTTTCTCAATTTGAATTTGGAAGTTCTCAATTTGAATTTAGAAGTTCTCAATTTCAATTTGGTTTTCTCAATTATAATTTGGAAGTTCTCAATTTCAATTTGGAAGTTCCCAATTTCAACTTGGTTTTCTCAATTTCAATTTGGTTTTCTCAATTTCAATTTGGTTTTATCAATTTGAATTTGGAAGTTCTCAATTTGAATTTGGAAGTTCTCAATTTCAATTTGGTTTTCTCAATTATAATTTGGAAGTTCTCAATTTCAATTTGGAAGTTCCCAATTTCAACTTGGTTTTCTCAATTTGAATTTGGAAGTTCTCAATTTCGATTTGGAAGTTCCCAATTTCAACTTAGTTTACTCAATTTCAATTTGGTTTTCTCAATTTCAATTTGGTTTTCTCAATTTCAATTTGGTTTTCTCAATTTGAATTTGGAAGTTCTCAATTTCAATTTGGAAGTTCTCAATTTCAATTTGGTTTTCTCAATTTGAACTTGGAAGTTCTTAATTATAATTTGGAAGTTCCCAATTTCAACTTGGTTTTCTCAATTTCAATTTGGTTTTCTCAATTTCAATTTGGTTTTATCAATTTCAATTTGGAAGTTCTCAATTTCAATTTGGTTTTCTCAATTTGAATTTGGAAGTTCCCAATTATAATTTATAAGTTCTTAATTTGAATTTGGTTTTCTCAATTTCAATTTGGTTTTATCAATTTCAATTTGGTTTTATCAATTTCAATTTGGAAGTTCTCAATTTCAATTTGAAAGTTCTCAATTTCAATTTGGTTTTCTCAATTATAATTTGGAAGTTCTCAATTTCAATTTGGTTTTCTCAATTTGAATTTGGAAGTTCTCAATTTGAATTTAGAAGTTCCCAATTTCAACTTGGTTTTCTCAATTTCAATTTGGAAGTTCTCAATTTCAATTTGGTTTTCTCAATTTGAATTTGGAAGTTCTCAATTTGAATTTGGAAGTTCCCAATTTCAATTTGGTTTTCTCAATTATAATTTGGAAGTTCTCAATTTCAATTTGGAAGGTTTCAATTTCAATTTGGTTTTCTCAATTTCAAATTGGTTTTCTTAATTTCAATTTGGTTTTCTCAATTTAAAACTTCAGTTTCCCAATTTCAATTTGCAAGTTCTCAATTATAATTTTGAAGTTCTCAATTTAACCTTAAAATGGTGTACATCACGTACTTGAGCAGCCAATCCTTTAACAATATCTTCTAAGCAACTTTTGTAATTTTTCTTATCAATATTATTCCAGTGTTTGCTAAAGCGATTAAAAATTAGTGCGGCTGTCATAGCAACTTTAATTTTAAATACTTTTCGAATTATCAATTCGTAAATGTGGTGCCTGCATGGAAAATAAAATAAATTACGACCTAGTCTTTTTTCAAGCAAAGCAGCAGCACCTTTTTTTACACCTGTATTATGTGAAGTTGTATCGAAGCAAATAATTTGAACAAGATCAAGGATTTTATATTCTTTTACTAAATTAAACACGGCTTCTGATATTTGATGATTTGATGATTTTAAATTTGGAATGCCAAGTAATTTATCGATACCCTGAGATGTGATAATGATTGGCAAGCGATCAACTTTTTCTCTACCACTAATTTCTGGTAACATTGTACCTTCCCAGTGCAAAACTAAGTGAAATCTGAAAATAAGAAATTAAATGTCTTAACTTATACACATAAAATACATAAACCAATAGAAGATAAAAGATGATTTGAAAGAAGAAGAATAGAGACGGAGACAGACGAAGAAGACAGAGGCAGACACATATTAAATTACATCGAAGTTTTCTGCAATGTTTTGTGCTATTGTTGCACGATGTTTCTGACGCATGCGATGAATTGATGAACGATTCAGTATAAATTCTTCGATTTTATGGCCTAACAGTTGCACTTAGAATATGAACTGCAGCACCATCAGAGATTCTCCACTTATCCAAAGTTGTAAGCAATCTTGGTGTAAACCCCTTGACATAAAATGGCGTCTGGAAGACGTCATTTTTTTCTTATGTCAAAACAATATTTGACGTGTCTCAGACGTCTTCAACATTCTGATGCGAGTTGTTCTTAAGAGTGCAATCAAAAATCATTTCTATATCAAGAAATTAAGAAAAAGACATGCAGAGAGTTTAGTTTACTTTTCTAGAGTTTGCAGTTACTTTAGTTACTTTTATTCAAATAAAGTATTTTGAACAAGGCACAAAGCTGTATTTGAATGCCATATAAACCGATAAATAAATAGTATATCTAGGCACGTTTTTTTTAAATTAATTGATATGTCAATATAATAATGTATATGTAATTAATTAAAATATTTTAGTTTAAAGTTCATTTTTCAAATAATTTTACATAAAAAAAAAAACGATTTTTAGCCTTATTTCTAATAATAAAAACAAAGAGTGGCTTGAGGCACTGCTAAAAATTGTCCAATAGTGCTCAAATTTTTTTGTGTTTTTTGGACACCAAATAAAATGTTTTTAACGCTTTCCGTGATATAAATTCGAAAAAATAATTTTCTCCATATATATAAGGACCGGTCTAATATATATATATATATATTCACGGATATATGAGTGTGAGTATCTTCTATTCCTTAATATTTTGCTTTAACTTGCCAACCAAACTATGTGTGATATTTCCTAAATATTAATTTTCTAATACACACGGTTATTTACACGTATGCATATAGATGAGAGACCTTTGTACGTACGTCGTTTGAGTAACAGTCAGCATGGTGTAGAAATACTTGAAGAATTTCATGAATGATGATATGCCCTGCTCTGCTCTGCCATGTTTGCTCACTTTACTTGGGTATAACATTACGTCACTAGCTTGCATGTCAGACGTCCCAAATTCGCCTTTATTTTAAACGTTCATACATGTTTTAGACAACTTGCACTGAGTACAAGGAAGACACTAAAATTTCAAATATTTCTGTTCTTTACTGAACATGTTTTAAAGTAATGTTTTATGTGTATGTGTATATTTTTATGTATAGTATGAATGCAGGAAATTGAGAAAACCAAATTGAAATTGAGAACTTCCAAATTCAAATTGAGAAAACCAAATTGAAATTTAGAAAACCAAGTTAAAATTGGGAACTTCCAAATTGAAATTGAGAAAACCAAATTGAAATTGTGAAAACCAAGTTGAAATTGGGAACTTCCAAGTTCAAATTGAGAAAACCAAATTGAAATTGAGAAATTTAAGTTTTATCCAAATTGAAATTGAGAAAGTGAAGTTTGAAATTGAGAAAACCAAATTGAAATTGAGAAAACCAAGTTGAAATTGGGAACTTCCAAATTCAAATTGAGAAAACCAAATTGAAATTGAGAAATTTAAGTTTTATCCAAATTGAAATTGAGAAAGTGAAGTTTGAAATTGATAAAACCAAATTGAAATTGAGAAAACCAAATTGAAATTGAGAACTTCCAAATTCAAATTGAGAAAACCAAATTGAAATTGAGAACTTCCAAATTGAAAGTGATAAAACCAAATTGAAATTGAGAAAACCAAATTGAAATTGAGAAAACCAAATTGAAATTGGGAACTTCCAAATTAAAATTGAGAACTTCCAAATTATAATTGAGAACTTCCAAGTTCAACTTGAGAAAACCAAATTGAAATTGAGAAAACCAAGTTGAAATTGGAAACTTATAAGTTAAAATTGAAAAAACCAAATTGAAATTGAGAACTTCCAAATTGAAATTGAGAACTTCCAAATTGAAATTGATAAAACCAAATTGAAATTGAGAAAACCAAATTCAAATTAAGAACTTATAAATTATAATTGGGAACTTCCAAGTTCAAATTGAGAAAACCAAATTGAAATTAAGAAATTTAAGTTGAAATTGGAAACTTCCAAGTTCAAATTAAAAAAACCAAATTGAAATTGAGAAATTTAAGTTTTATCCAAATTGAAATTGAGAAAGTGAAGTTTAAAATTGATAAAAACAAATTGAAATTGAGAAAACCAAATTGAAATTGAGAACTTCCAAATTCAAATTGAGAAAACCAAATTGAAATTGAGAAAACCAAGTTAAAATTGGGAACTTCCAAATTGAAATTGAGAAAACCAAATTGAAATTGAGAAAACCAAATTGAAATTGGGAACTTCCAAATTCAAATTGAGAACTTCCAAATTATAATTGAGAACTTCCAAGTTCAACTTGAGAAAACCAAATTGAAATTGAGAAAACCAAGTTGAAATTGGAAACTTATAAGTTAAAATTGAGAAAACCAAATTGAAATTGAGAACTTCCAAATTGAAATTGAGAACTTCCAAATTCAAATTGAGAAAACCAAATTGAAATTGAGAAAACCAAATTGAAATTGAGAAAACCAAATTGAAATTGAGTAAACTAAGTTGAAATTGGGAACTTCCAAATCGAAATTGAGAACTTCCAAATTCGAATTGAGAAAACCAAATTGAAATTGAGAAAACCAAATTGAAATTGAGAAAACCAAATTGAAATTGAGAACTTCCAAATTCAAATTGAGAAAACCAAATTGAAATTGAGAAAACCAAATTGAAATTGAGAACTTCCAAATTCAAATTGAGAAAACCAAATTGAAATTGAGAAAACCAAGTTAAAATTGGGAACTTCCAAATTGAAATTGAGAAAACCAAATTGAAATTGAGAAAACCAAATTGAAATTGGGAACTTCCAAATTCAAATTGAGAACTTCCAAATTATAATTGAGAACTTCCAAGTTCAACTTGAGAAAACCAAATTGAAATTGAGAAAACCAAGTTGAAATTGGAAACTTATAAGTTAAAATTGAGAAAACCAAATTGAAATTGAGAACTTCCAAATTGAAATTGAGAACTTCCAAATTCAAATTGAGAAAACCAAATTGAAATTGAGAAAACCAAATTGAAATTGAGAAAACCAAATTGAAATTGAGTAAACTAAGTTGAAATTGGGAACTTCCAAATCGAAATTGAGAACTTCCAAATTCGAATTGAGAAAACCAAATTGAAATTGAGAAAACCAAATTGAAATTGAGAAAACCAAATTGAAATTGAGAACTTCCAAGTTCAACTTGAGAAAACCAAATTGAAATTGAGAAAACCAAGTTGAAATTGGAAACTTATAAGTTAAAATTGAGAAAACCAAATTGAAATTGAGAACTTCCAAATTGAAATTGAGAACTTCCAAATTCAAATTGAGAAAACCAAATTGAAATTGAGAAAACCAAATTGAAATTGAGAAAACCAAATTGAAATTGAGTAAACTAAGTTGAAATTGGGAACTTCCAAATCGAAATTGAGAACTTCCAAATTCAAATTGAGAAAACCAAATTGAAATTGAGAAAACCAAATTGAAATTGAGAAAACCAAATTGAAATTGAGAACTTCCAAATTCAAATTGAGAAAACCAAATTGAAATTGAGAAAACCAAATTGAAATTGAGAAAACCAAATTGAAATTGAGTAAACTAAGTTGAAATTGGGAACTTCCAAATCGAAATTGAGAACTTCCAAATTCGAATTGAGAAAACCAAGTTGAAATTGGGAACTTCCAAATTGAAATTGAGAACTTCCAAATTATAATTGAGAAAACCAAAGTAGGCTGTTACTTATTAATTTGCCATCGCTTGAAAAAAGGCGTACCATGTTGAGCGTCATATTCATGGTTAAGTTAATTCGTGGCACTCCTTTCTTGTTAGAGAATATTCCGTTTAATGTACCAAGTAGGTCAACTCGCCATTATATTCCTATAAAACTAACGCATTGTCGTACAAACTATCAGCTGTTTGGTCCGTTCAGAGTCCTGTGTAAATCATTTAATGAAAATTATTTTTTATTTGATCCGTCCGTTGACTCAGTTGACGTTATAAGGAATTACTTACTTAATCTACCAAACTATTAGAATCATTGGTCCTTAACCAATAGTTTGTTCTTTTTATATGTACTTATAGCACTTTTATTACTTTGTTGTTATTTTTATATATTAATTGATTTTATAATATCCTTTTGCCTCATTAATTGTAACCTTTAGTTGTAAGCTTAATATTAAGTTTAGCATATATTAATTTTAATTTTATTCTAAGTTGTTCCAGAGGTTGTTGTTGTTGTTGTTGTTGCTGATGCTGCGGCCAGTGTTATTATTTTATTTATAAAAAATTTTATTTTATATTCTTATTTATATAACTATATAAATATATATTAGTTGAAAATTGGTTTTGTAACTAATAGAATAAATAATAATAATAATAATAATAATAAATTGAGAACTTCCAAATTCAAATTGATAAAACCAAATTGAAATTGAGAAAACCAAATTGAAATTGAGAAAACCAAGTTGAAATTGGGAACTTCCAAATTGAAATTGAGAACTTCCAAATTATAATTGAGAAAACTAAATTGAAATTGAGAACTTCTAAATTCAAATTGAGAACTTCCAAATTCAAATTGAGAAAACCAAATTGAAATTGAGAACTTCCAAATTGAAATTGATAAAACCAAATTGAAATTGAGAACTTCCAAATTCAAATTGAGGACTTCCAAATTCAAATTGAGAAAACCAAATTGAAATTGAGAAAACCAAATTGAAATTGAGAAAACCAAATTGAAATTGAGAACTTCCAAATTCAAATTGAGAAAACCAAATTGAAATTGAGAAAACCAAATTGAAATTGAGAAAACCAAATTGAAATTGAGTAAACTAAGTTGAAATTGGGAACTTCCAAATCGAAATTGAGAACTTCCAAATTCGAATTGAGAAAACCAAGTTGAAATTGGGAACTTCCAAATTGAAATTGAGAACTTCCAAATTATAATTGAGAAAACCAAATTGAAATTGAGAACTTCCAAATTCAAATTGAGAACTTCCAAATTCAAATTGAGAAAACCAAATTGAAATTGAGAACTTCCAAATTGAAATTGAGAAAACCAAATTGAAATTGAGAACTTCCAAATTGAAATTGAGAAAACCAAATTGAAATTGAGAAAACTAAATTGAAATTGGGAACTTCCAAATTCAAATTGAGATCTTTCAAATTATAATTGAGAACTTCCAAGTTCAAATTGAGAAAACCAAATTGAAATTGAGAACTTCCAAATTGAAATTGAGAAAACCAAATTGAAATTGAGAAAACCAAGTTGAAATTGGGAACTTGTAAGTTCAAATTGAGAAAACCAAATTGAAATTGAGAAAGTGAAGTTTGAGATTGAGAAAACCAAATTAAAATTGAGAAAATCAAAATTGAAATTAAGAAAACGAAACCAAATTGTAATTGAAAAAAATAAAATTGAAATTGGGAATTAAAAAATTAAAATTTTAAAATTTATCTCAATTTAAATTGAGAAAATAAAAATTGAAATATGTAATTTTACATTTGAAATTGGGAACTTGCAAATTGAAATTGGGAAAATAAAAATTGATATTGAGAAAATCAAAATTGAAATTGGGAACTTCCAAATTGTAATTGAGAAAATAAAAATTGAAATTGGTAATTTAACATTTGAAATTGGGAAAATGCAAATTGAAATTGAGAGAATGAATTTTAAAATTGAAAAATTTTAAAATTTAAATTGTAAGTTAGAAAAATTAAAATTAATATTGAAAATTGGGTTTTTAGTAAATAAGATAAACCAATTTTTATGCTTCAAACTTAAATATTTTATTCCATATATTTAATTCGTATGTAGTAAAAAAATGAATGGATATAAAAGTAAAAATTCTCCAACTTAAAATTCATATATACATACATAAATAAAAACTTTATAAATGATTCTCTTACGTTATATTAAAAACACTTAATTTAAGTAAAAAATTAGAAAATTGTATCTTTACATTCCAACTGGCATATCCTCTAAATTAATTGCTCTTTCATAAAAAGTTGTAGTATGTTGAACGAGCAATTAATTTAGAGGATATGCCAGTTGGAATGTAAAGATACAATTTTCTAATTTTTTACTTAAATTAAGTGTTTTTAATATAACGTAAGAGAATCATTTATAAAGTTTTTATTTATGTATGTATATATGAATTTTAAGTTGGAGAATTTTTACTTTTATATCCATTCATTTTTTTACTACATACGAATTAAATATATGGAATAAAATATTTAAGTTTGAAGCATAAAAATTGGTTTATCTTATTTACTAAAAACCCAATTTTCAATATTAATTTTAATTTTTCTAACTTACAATTTAAATTTTAAAATTTTTCAATTTTAAAATTCATTCTCTCAATTTCAATTTGCATTTTCCCAATTTCAAATGTTAAATTACCAATTTCAATTTTTATTTTCTCAATTACAATTTGGAAGTTCCCAATTTCAATTTTGATTTTCTCAATATCAATTTTTATTTTCCCAATTTCAATTTGCAAGTTCCCAATTTCAAATGTAAAATTACATATTTCAATTTTTATTTTCTCAATTTAAATTGAGATAAATTTTAAAATTTTAATTTTTTAATTCCCAATTTCAATTTTATTTTTTTCAATTACAATTTGGTTTCGTTTTCTTAATTTCAATTTTGATTTTCTCAATTTTAATTTGGTTTTCTCAATCTCAAACTTCACTTTCTCAATTTCAATTTGGTTTTCTCAATTTGAACTTACAAGTTCCCAATTTCAACTTGGTTTTCTCAATTTCAATTTGGTTTTCTCAATTTCAATTTGGAAGTTCTCAATTTCAATTTGGTTTTCTCAATTTGAATTTGGAAGTTCTCAATTTGAATTTGGAAGTTCCCAATTTGAATTTGGAAGTTCCCAATTTCAATTTAGTTTTCTCAATTTCAATTTGGTTTTCTCAATTTGAACTTGGAAGTTCTCAATTTCAATTTGGAAGTTCCCAATTTCAACTTGGTTTTCTCAATTTCAATTTGGTTTTCTCAATTTCAATTTGGTTTTATCAATTTCAATTTGGAAGTTCTCAATTTCAATTTGGTTTTCTCAATTTGAACTTGGAAGTTCTTAATTATAATTTGGAAGTTCCCAATTTCAACTTGGTTTTCTCAATTTCAATTTGGTTTTTTCAATTTGAATTTGGAAGTTCTCAATTTCAATTTGGTTTTCTCAAGTTGAATTTGGAAGTTCTCAATTTGAATTTAGAAGTTCTCAATTTCAATTTGGTTTTCTCAATTATAATTTGGAAATTCCCAATTTCAACTTGGTTTTCTCAATTTCAATTTGGTTTTATCAATTTCAATTTGGAAGTTCTCAATTTCAATTTGGAAGTTCCCAATTTCAACTTAGTTTTCTCAATTTCAATTTGGTTTTCTCAATTTCAATTTGGTTTTCTCAATTTCAGTTTGGTTTTCTCAATTTGAATTTGGAAGTTCTCAATTTGAATTTAGAAGTTCTCAATTTCAATTTGGTTTTCTCAATTATAATTTGGAAGTTCCCAATTTCAATTTGGAAGTTCCCAATTTCAACTTGGTTTTCTCAATTTCAATTTGGTTTTCTCAATTTCAATTTGGTTTTATCAATTTGAATTTGGAAGTTCTCAATTTGAATTTGGAAGTTCTCAATTTCAATTTGGTTTTCTCAATTATAATTTGGAAGTTCTCAATTTCAATTTGGAAGTTCCCAATTTCAACTTGGTTTTCTCAATTTGAATTTGGAAGTTCTCAATTTCGATTTGGAAGTTCCCAATTTCAACTTAGTTTACTCAATTTCAATTTGGTTTTCTCAATTTCAATTTGGTTTTCTCAATTTCAATTTGGTTTTCTCAATTTGAATTTGGAAGTTCTCAATTTCAATTTGGAAGTTCTCAATTTCAATTTGGTTTTCTCAATTTGAACTTGGAAGTTCTTAATTATAATTTGGAAGTTCCCAATTTCAACTTGGTTTTCTCAATTTCAATTTGGTTTTCTCAATTTCAATTTGGTTTTATCAATTTCAATTTGGAAGTTCTCAATTTCAATTTGGTTTTCTCAATTTGAATTTGGAAGTTCCCAATTATAATTTATAAGTTCTTAATTTGAATTTGGTTTTCTCAATTTCAATTTGGTTTTATCAATTTCAATTTGGAAGTTCTCAATTTCAATTTGAAAGTTCTCAATTTCAATTTGGTTTTCTCAATTATAATTTGGAAGTTCTCAATTTCAATTTGGTTTTCTCAATTTGAATTTGGAAGTTCTCAATTTGAATTTAGAAGTTCCCAATTTCAACTTGGTTTTCTCAATTTCAATTTGGAAGTTCTCAATTTCAATTTGGTTTTCTCAATTTGAATTTGGAAGTTCTCAATTTGAATTTGGAAGTTCCCAATTTCAATTTGGTTTTCTCAATTATAATTTGGAAGTTCTCAATTTCAATTTGGAAGGTTTCAATTTCAATTTGGTTTTCTCAATTTCAAATTGGTTTTCTTAATTTCAATTTGGTTTTCTCAATTTAAAACTTCAGTTTCCCAATTTCAATTTGCAAGTTCTCAATTATAATTTTGAAGTTCTCAATTTAACCTTAAAATGGTGTACATCACGTACTTGAGCAGCCAATCCTTTAACAATATCTTCTAAGCAACTTTTGTAATTTTTCTTATCAATATTATTCCAGTGTTTGCTAAAGCGATTAAAAATTAGTGCGGCTGTCATAGCAACTTTAATTTTAAATACTTTTCGAATTATCAATTCGTAAATGTGGTGCCTGCATGGAAAATAAAATAAATTACGACCTAGTCTTTTTTCAAGCAAAGCAGCAGCACCTTTTTTTACACCTGTATTATGTGAAGTTGTATCGAAGCAAATAATTTGAACAAGATCAAGGATTTTATATTCTTTTACTAAATTAAACACGGCTTCTGATATTTGATGATTTGATGATTTTAAATTTGGAATGCCAAGTAATTTATCGATACCCTGAGATGTGATAATGATTGGCAAGCGATCAACTTTTTCTCTACCACTAATTTCTGGTAACATTGTACCTTCCCAGTGCAAAACTAAGTGAAATCTGAAAATAAGAAATTAAATGTCTTAACTTATACACATAAAATACATAAACCAATAGAAGATAAAAGATGATTTGAAAGAAGAAGAATAGAGACGGAGACAGACGAAGAAGACAGAGGCAGACACATATTAAATTACATCGAAGTTTTCTGCAATGTTTTGTGCTATTGTTGCACGATGTTTCTGACGCATGCGATGAATTGATGAACGATTCAGTATAAATTCTTCGATTTTATGGCCTAACAGTTGCACTTAGAATATGAACTGCAGCACCATCAGAGATTCTCCACTTATCCAAAGTTGTAAGCAATCTTGGTGTAAACCCCTTGACATAAAATGGCGTCTGGAAGACGTCATTTTTTTCTTATGTCAAAACAATATTTGACGTGTCTCAGACGTCTTCAACATTCTGATGCGAGTTGTTCTTAAGAGTGCAATCAAAAATCATTTCTATATCAAGAAATTAAGAAAAAGACATGCAGAGAGTTTAGTTTACTTTTCTAGAGTTTGCAGTTACTTTAGTTACTTTTATTCAAATAAAGTATTTTGAACAAGGCACAAAGCTGTATTTGAATGCCATATAAACCGATAAATAAATAGTATATCTAGGCACGTTTTTTTTAAATTAATTGATATGTCAATATAATAATGTATATGTAATTAATTAAAATATTTTAGTTTAAAGTTCATTTTTCAAATAATTTTACATAAAAAAAAAAACGATTTTTAGCCTTATTTCTAATAATAAAAACAAAGAGTGGCTTGAGGCACGGCTAAAAATTGTCCAATAGTGCTCAAATTTTTTTGTGTTTTTTGGACACCAAATAAAATGTTTTTAACGCTTTCCGTGATATAAATTCGAAAAAATAATTTTCTCCATATATATAAGGACCGGTCTAATATATATATATATATATTCACGGATATATGAGTGTGAGTATCTTCTATTCCTTAACATTTTGCTTTAACTTGCCAACCAAACTATGTGTGATATTTCCTAAATATTAATTTTCTAATACACACGGTTATTTACACGTATGCATATAGATGAGAGACCTTTGTACGTACGTCGTTTGAGTAACAGTCAGCATGGTGTAGAAATACTTGAAGAATTTCATGAATGATGATATGCCCTGCTCTGCTCTGCCATGTTTGCTCACTTTACTTGGGTATAACATTACGTCACTAGCTTGCATGTCAGACGTCCCAAATTCGCCTTTATTTTAAACGTTCATACATGTTTTAGACAACTTGCACTGAGTACAAGGAAGACACTAAAATTTCAAATATTTCTGTTCTTTACTGAACATGTTTTAAAGTAATGTTTTATGTGTATGTGTATATTTTTATGTATAGTATGAATGCAGGAACTTGGCGGCTATATGTTGTATGCGAAGGCGTTCGCCTTTGTATGTACGAATATACATCCGTATGTATTGTTACATTTTATTCAGGTCTAAAGATACTAAAATGAAACTAAAGTAAAAACAATAATAACAAGCGCAATATCTAAAGAGGTAACAAAAAATTCATCAATGAAGAAAACGTACGTACGTATATTATATGTACAACTAAACAGAGAGATAGATAGGCAGGCATACAAACGTTCAATAGACGCGTTCTCTGAATGCATGTATAAACCGTTGTTTGAGACGAAGTTATATATATATATGTTTATTTAATATTATACATACAACACTCTAAATGTATTTGTATATAAAATGGACTATAAGTTACGGACATATCGACATACAGATATATATACATAACAAATAAATAAAACAAAACAAAACTAAGTCGAATAAAGTTTTACAGTATTTAATTCGGTATATATTTATATGGATGTGTGTATATATCTACGTATGCATGTATATGCATTTATTTTTGTAGAACAGCTACAGCTTTAAAATTTGCAAGCTAACAACCGTAATAACAATAGCAACAACAATAACAACAACGAACAAGAATGCCAACAACAAAACATTGCTCAAATAATACAATATACGACTTACCTATAAGAGTATATTTCTTACCATAGAGGGTGATGTAAAAGTCATAAAACATAAAAGCACAAGAAACGTACAAATTATTACAAATTTTCATATTTATACAATATATAAATAGGTATAGGTATTTGAAAAAGTCAGTCTTCTAATACTACATACACTTGCCTTTCAAATTCCGATTTTTGCAAAAATCGTAAGTGAGTAGCAATACGAAACACCCTGCCATTTTACATAGATTCCGACTTACTTACATGTAAATATATACGATAAATACGCATATAGATATATTTGTAAGTAAGTAGGTATATGTATATGTTTACTAAAGTAATACACACATATACGTATATTTGGGTGCACACAATCATAAATATCTACTTGCTGTACTGCTGCGATGTCGAGCTCTATAGCTTACACACAAACACATACGCACAAAGCTATAGTGTATGGTGATTGTACCAGAGTGACATATACGAGCGCACACTAGTGTACAGCAGTGCCAGCGTTTTGCTGCCAGCAATACTCTGTCTCCTCCATATAAGACTGCATGTTGAACACTGGCCCTGCTGTACAATTAACGCCCCATAAAGTGTTACATTCACTGTATACGAATTCCGTGTGACAAGGAATTGCCCACTTTATGAGCCGCACTCTATCCTTGTTTGAACGCACCATCAGTTATCCCATTTCATTCCATACAATGCACAATTTGACATATCTCTATACTTGATGGTTCTTGTTACCATCAAATTTTACATTTATCGGGTTGGATGTTTTGTTAAACGAATAACTGGGCACTTTTTGGTACGTACACCACCAAAAAGTATCTTGAATTTTCAATAAATCTGTCTGGCATCGGTAAATTGAATAACTCATTGAACGTCACGTACCAAAAAGTTTCACATTTTTCATATGCAGCACAATTGTTCAGATATTTATCCTACTTTATGGATGTTATTTTTTTTTTGTTTGTTTCATGAGAGAAAGATAAGAATGAAAAGCGGCAGAGAGCGAAAGAAAGCGTATATCAGAGACCAGAGACTTCAAAAACAGAGACGGAGTGTCGCTCTCTTAAATTCTTGCCGGCAGAATCTCAAGACAAATTGTAGGTCACTATCGTACGGTCAAAGTTATCGTAAAAAGCACAAATATCGTATTTATCGAATTCGTTCCACTGACTTGTTTTATCAAATGTGGCTGGTTTTTTTTTGATTTTATACAATTCTTAAAGACTTGTTTGATACCTATCTGCAATAAAATAAAAAAAATTTTTGAAAAAAAAACTACTTTTTTAATGTTAAATCTTTCATTTTTGTATAAAATGCCGTTCCTTATCTTAAATAATTTATGCTCTGACGTTGGTAAGATGTTTCGTAATTTTGTTAATTTTTTGTCTTTTCCTTGCCATATCAACAAATTTTCTTCAAATGTGTTTGCTTCTACAATTATAATATTATTATACCGGCTCAACGCATCCACAAGTAACATTCTTGAACCAGAGCGATGCTCTATAACATAATCAAAATTTTGCAATTCTAGTGCACACCATGTAATTCTTGGATTTAAATCTTTTTTGTTCAGCGTGAGCGTAAGTGAATTACAATCTGTGACTATTTTGAACCTCTTTCCATGTAAATAGAAACGAAATCGCTTTAATGCGTATACAATGGCTAGAGTTTCAAATTCAAAACTATGGTATTTTGATTCTGCTTCAGTAGTTCATTTGGAAAAATATTTGTATTTTGTATTTTTCTGTTTGAAAAAATTCACGTTTACAACTCGCAGTTCAAGTTTATTTTCAACAAATCGTTTAAAAACTTCTGTTAGTATCTCAAAATGTTCTTTTAAGTCTTTTGTAACAATCATAATGTCATCTAAATAGATTATAACTTTTTCTATCTTGATCGTAACGAGTAGTTAAAGTTGGTTGTTGTGCATTGTGTCATTGTGGTTTAAATGCACATGGTGGCTTGCATTTACGAGCATTCTCTTTAAATATTTTGTGGTACCAGCAGTACGTTGGGATTATTGTTTCTCGATTATTTTTCAATGGCCTACGTTTGGATAGGAACCGACTTCTTGAACGGGAATTGCGCAAAGAAACAGATTCTACGTTTTTAGTAAGTTGTTCTATCTCACATTGTAGTTTTTGGATTATGTTGTCTGAATTAGCGTCAGCACCTCCATGTATTACGTTTATATTGCGTAATCCAATTGAATCAATTATTGCATTAGCAATAGCTAGTTTATCAGGTGTACCGCCTTTAGATGCAATAACTGCTGCCTGCACATAAGGTGGTAAACGCGAAACCCATAAATCAAGCAAAATGTTTTCTGATAATGTAGTACCCGCCACACGTTTCATCTCGCTAAATAATTGGCTTGGTTTTTTATCACGTAATGGCATATCTGATAACACGTTGTTGACTGTCAGCAAAGTATGAAATTAATTTAATCTTCATGTATTCAAATTTGTTTTGCTGAGGTCAATTTTTGAGCGTAGCTCCATTAGTTTATTAGGAGAAACTTGTGCCATGGCGATGTTATATTTTTTCACATCGTTTGCAATAATGGATGCAGCGAACCAAAACCCCAGGGATAAAAAATATGACTCGATGTTAGTATCGTTCATATTAGGAGGATTGAGCCTCAGAAAAGTAGTTGCCTCAAGGATTAAACGAGATGTAATGTTGTTTGTAATGTCAGGATTAAATGAGATGTAATGTTGTTCGTCAGGCATTTTTACTTGTAGAAACGTGAAAACTTGCGTGCAAAAAAAAATTGGATCACGTGGGGGTCACCAATTGTAGTAATATAGCAAATTTATTTTATTCAATTTAAATAAATATAACACTATTTGTCAATAGAAAATATATATGTAGTGATTTAATTTTTGCACGTGTTTTCCTCCGTTTGTTGAGACACCAAGCCACCGAATACGAAGAGAAAAAAGTAAAGTGTATTAAAAAAGGTTACCCATCTAAATGAATAGACGCATCAGAAAAGGATATACATATATATATATATATATATATATATATATATATATACCGAAAATGAAGGAGGGGGAGGTAATTACTATTATTAATAGACGTATTTATATGTTGTAGAAAAATTCACAAAATTTTGAAAAGTTCTGTCATTAATCTTTTTATACCCTCGACCTCAGCGATGAGGGTATACTAAGTTTGTTCTTCCGTTTGCAACACCCAGAAGGAGTCGTCAGAGACCCTACAATATATATATATTCTTGATCAGCGTCAAAAACTGAGTCGATTTCTACATGTATGTTCGTGTGTCCGTGTGTCCGTCTGTTGTTGGCACTCTCATGGGCGTAAATTTTGAGATATTGAGCTGAAATTTTGTACAAGCACTTTTAGTCTTTGCACGCAGATTGTTATTTAAAATGGGCAAAAACAGTCAAGAGCCACGCCCACAATCGACAAAAATCTATTTATCTACCACAAAATATGAGCTACAAACTTGAAATTTGGTATGTACATCTATGAATATTAGCTTCATCGATATGCCGAAAATGGGCGTATTCGGATTACAGACACGGCCACAATTAATAAAAATCTTTATATTTGCCACAAAAGTTGATCTAGGAACTTGTAATTTGGTACACGTATACATAGTTATCCCATTGACTGACGTGTCAAAAATGGGCGCGGTCGTATAACAGACACGCCCACAATTTAAAAAAACCTAATTTAACGTAAAAGTAGACTTACATGCTAAGACATACACTATTAGAGGGGGCAATATATATATATATTTGCCACGCCCTTTCGTGTGGAGGTGGAGGGTATTTAAGATTTGGTCGCGTAGAGTTTGAAAATAAAAAAATTATTTTATTTTATTAATTTACGCTATACATGTTCGACAACTTAAAGATGTTAGCTAAGTGTGTTTTATTCTAGGTGTTTTCTTATATTTATAGATTCACTACATACGTGTGTTTGTGTGTATGTGGGATGTGTGAGATGTGTGGGAACGCTACTAATACGATGTGTTGATTGGGCATTTGTCCAGACGACACATTTGCAAAATAAGCACTTTCGTTATCTTTTCCAAATAAATATATTTCTTTGGAATGTTTGTTCATATACCTGTGCTATATGCTTGTTAAAAAATCAAGACCATGGGAACGTTGCCCCTTGGCTGTTTTCATGAGTTTCAGGTGACCGTCTAGTAAATTTATTATAATTTGCTTACATATCAAAAATGTAAGTCAATGGTTATTTGGTATGGTCGACCAGACAATGTACATGTATATGTATATGTACGTATGTTAAGTTATATTACGGGTGGGTCTCTAGGCAATACTATAACAAATAAGCTCATTTTAGCTTAGTTTTCGAATGCAACTGAACTTCGTTATGCTGCTGTTTATATGAATACCATGAACAAGTACATACATAACATATATATATGTACATGTGTATGAGTGATGAAAAGCCATATTAAGCATTTAAAAAAAAAAACACAAGATAAAACACAAGTATGTTGCAACGTTGTAATTTACGATAATTGAGTATTTACTACTATTTTTTACGAATGCGGGCACCCGTATTTAATCAATACGACATGTTCGGGCAAGTTTATCAATTTTATCAATTGACATAAAACTAGTTTTCTTGGTACACTTACACCCTTTAAAAATTTTTAATTCTTGGTGGTAATTTAAAGTGGTCAAAGTCAGTCAAACAATCAAAATTTAAAAAAAGAAGAAAATACAATAATGTCGATGCAATTGCCTACATGGTGCATGGTGATTACAATGCGTTATCAATTTGTAGTTAATACTTTTACTGTTCGTGTCAGCTACACCATTTTAAGGTTAAATTGAGAACTTTTGGTTTTCTCAATTTCAATTTGGTTTCTCAATTTAAATTTGGGAGTTCCCAATTTGAACTTGGTTTTCTCAATTTCAATTTTGTTTTCTCAATTTGAGTTTGGTTTTCTCAATTTAAAACTTCAGTTTCCCAATTTCAATTTGCAAGTTCTCAGTTATAATTTGGAAGTTCTCAATTTAACCTTAAAATGGTGTAGTTGTTGATTTTGTTGATCAGGTGAAGTTGTACGCTTTCGGTATTTTGTAAAAATATTGACTTTAACCTCTTTGTTGTTGTTATTGTTATTGTTGTTATTGTTGTAACCATTGGTAATGATGATGATGGTTGGATAATGGTGAACCAATGTTGGTAAAATATTTATTTTTTATATATAAATAAACTGAGAAATTGACGGCTTCATGGAAGAGTACATGTTGTCACATATGTATGTACGATAATATTTAGATATATGCACATTTTGTATACACCAAGAAGTGCGTTTATAAATTCAAAATGAAACACTACAACGCGTATCCACCAAGCAATTGGATTGAGGTGAGTATGCAAACTCACTTCTGCTAAAATTTGTACACAATGTTACCCGTTTATTAAAGCAGTACAATATTTGACGCATGACAAAATCCAATCTACGTATAACCATAAGGCATAAAATTCAACCAAAGCAATTAAAATAAACAAAATATAAAAATCCCTAGTATAGAATCCGAATATAAGAGTTTGCACATAATATATACAGTGGCTCACAGCTTATTTGGTACACTACCCTTTATAGAAATAAAACTTCTAGCTTCTAAACTATTAAAGCTATCAACGAAATTTGAACGCCAAGTTGTTGTTGTATGTTTAATGAACATTGAAAACAAAAAAAATTTCAAAAGAATATTTCTAACTGTTTAATAATAAGAACTTTGTTGTAACACATCAAAAATACATGTCACAGCTTATTTGGTACAGATGTCTTTTTATTTAAAAATAATAAATATTAGTATATTTAATATGTTGTATGGGTACCCTTTTGCTTTTATAGTACTCTGTAGCCTCTTTGGCATTGAATCTACCAGCTTTTAGGTAACATCTGGGCTAATTTTAC
The DNA here is from genome assembly GCA_963971445.1 of Ornithomya chloropus. Lineage (NCBI taxonomy): Eukaryota > Metazoa > Arthropoda > Insecta > Diptera > Hippoboscidae > Ornithomya > Ornithomya chloropus. The sequence goes on from OZ020531.1 coordinate 1,179,955, forward strand.
CCCACTCTTCCAAGAACGCCTTCTTCAGTTCATTTTTGTTTGTTATGTTGTGTTTCCTAATGTTATTATCCAATAAAAACCACAAATTTTCAATAACATTAAAGTCCGGTGACTGAGCCGATGGCGACATTAAATGGGGGCAATTCCATAGTAGATAAGTCTCCACAATTGTTGACTTATGTTTTGGGTCATTATCTTGATAGAAGCGGAAATTATCGCGTATACCAAGCTTCGTTGCATTTTGGAGCAAATTGTTTTTTAGTATGTTGAGGTACATATTTTTGCCCATTATTCCTTCAACAAACACTAAACTACCTACTGCAGCTGTGGACATACAGGCCCAAACTGTTACACTTCCTCCGCCATGCTTAACCGTAGTTTGAAAGTTTTCTTTATTCAGCTCAGTATTCGGTTTTCGCCAAATGTAGGACATGCCGTCGGAACCCCCGATGTTAAATGTTGACTCATCTGCAAAAATAACTGAGTTCCAGAACTCAGAATTCTTCTCGACATGTTCTTTGGCAAATGAAAGCCTGCTTTGTTTATTTTTTTACTTATGAATGGCTTCTTACGAGCTACTCGACCATTAAAACCAGACTTACGGAGTACTCGACGAATTTTTTCGGCACTACATGACTTGCCTAATCCATTCTCAATTTCACAAGGTACTTTTTGTGCAGATAGCTTCGGATTTGCCCATATTTTTCTTACAATGTATCTCTCATCAGATTCATTGAAGATTTTGTTAGGTGCATTTCTGCCTCTATCCTTTACGCGGTTTTCATTAATAAAGCAGTGGATAATATTTTGAACTGGAGATTTACTCAAGTTCACAAAGTCAGCAATTTTCCGTACCTAGTACCCATTTTCATAATGATTTAGGACCAGTTCACGCTGTTCAATAGTTGTACGACGACCCATTTTTAAATTACGTGTTTTGATTGACAGTTATTTTAAATTACCAAAATTAGTACTTGGAGTGATTGAAAATATTACCAAGTAGGCAGAGAAGAGAAAAAATATTTAAAAATGTTAAAACTAGTCTATGCTTAAGGGCATAGAAATAACTGTACCAAATAAGCTGTGACATGTATTTTTGATGTGTTATAACAAAGTTCTAATTATTAAACAGTTAGAAATATTTTTTTGAAATCTTTTTTGTTTTCATGTTTCGTTAAACATACAACAACAACTTGGCATTCAAATTTCGTTGATAGCTTTAATATTTTAGAAGCTACAGTGGTTTTATTTCTATAAATGGTAGTGTACCAAATAAGCTGTGAGCCACTGTATGTGACATATTGCATGAGTACATACAAGGATAAATTTAACGTTTTATATTTCATGAAACTTGCTTAGATTCGCAGCCGCCGCCAGCCACAGTAAGCTCTCATTGGACTCCCTATCATCGAACTTGGGACACTTTCTGCTTGATACAAGTATATGATCTTAAAATGTATTATTTCCGATCTTTAGAAGCGTATAAATATATATTTTATGTTCAAAAGTTCATGCGTTCCTGCTATACAAAAAAAATTTTGCTTAGTTGGTTGCATTATCGCATGCTTTACATTATTCGTGTTGTTGCTGTTATTGGCCATTGTTCATTGCAGTTGCTGCTACTGCTGTTATTGCTGTGTAAATGCCCGTATTTATAATGTTAGTTGCTGTTGTATGTATGCCTACGTATGTATGTGTGAGTGTTGGTGATGTGTGATGGCAATGCTGCAGGACCTCTGGATATCCTGACAGTGCTATCAGATTTACCCCATAAAATGCACCTACGCACATACACACATACAATGCAATATGTGCATATATCAGCAATACGCATTGCAATGGCATATAAGTACATCCGCACATACATAACGACTACATAAATGAGTATTCATGTATTCATGAAATGCTTGAATTATGATTATAAATACACGTATAATATATTTATATAAAATATTAAATATATTGTCATACCTACAAACATATGTACTATTGCGTAGATAATTATTTTTGTGCATTTTAACTTAAATTAAAAGCTATAAAAATTATTTCATATAAGCATTCAAATCAACTAATATACGTGTATGATAAGTGCATAAATACAAAATACATAAACACACTCACGTATCAACTAATGCATTGTATGAAACATTTAACGAATTTACATATATTTATACATGTATATGTATATATGATAAAAAGGAATATTTGCATTAAAATTTGCATTATATTCACGTTCATATTAATGTATTAGTACATATATATGCAGTATAATATATATGTGTATGTGCGTATGAATGAATATATAATATATTGTAACTAGCAAGCTGCAATTATTGTCATCGCTAGCTGAAATATATTGTGTAATATTAAACATTTCTAACGTTGTCGCACTACTCACAACTACACGCAATAACAATTTTGAATTGAACAGTTTCAAGCAACACAATATGTATGAATACATGAATACTTACTACGTACATTTGCAAAATAATTTAAAATTTAATATTTTGCTCTCATAAAATAAAACTGCAATTCGACAAAATTTACCTGCTTTAAGTTCAATGAAGAGTTGGTTCAGTTAGTTCTAGTGACACTATTCTGAAAGTACTTCATCTTCTATGTATATATTTTTAAAATATATATTTCTTAACCAATTATAATTGTGGACTAACTAAGAAATTTATCTAACAATAAGGGAGTGATAAAGCCGTGAAGTAAACAAATAAATAAATGGAAATATGTATAAGAGAAATAGGTGTGTTTTAAATTGAAACCGATTCTATTTGAGCAAATAAATAGATTTCGTACGTAGAAAACAGCGCTTTCAGGAATACTGCAATTTTTTGTGCGGCCGTGCAGCTCTGCGAGAATATTGAATACATTTCCTAACCTACCGTGAATATTAATTTCCCAGCAAGCCCTAATGTATGGGACTCGGGGAGGTTTTCAATTTATTTCTTAGTAGCAGACACCCTTCGCCTTATCACCTTCACATTATACTTATTTGTTATCTTGCATATTAAATTGACTTAAAATGAATTAAAATGAAGTGCGTTGGAATTTTTTTTTTTTTTTTGGTTTATTCCCACTGGACTCTTTTGACGATTTTTCTGTCTGTTTTTATTATTGTATTATAGTATTATTTCTCTTTTATTCACTTTAGCATTTAAACAATGCTATTACAATTGAGAGAAAAGAAGACATTTCTGTATTATTTTGTATACGTCACTTAATAATAAAAACTAAACATAATTTTAAATAAAAAAAACATTATAACAAATTTTATATATATACTTTTTTATTTGAAGAGGAAAATTTTTATTCAGTTTAGTTTGTTAGGTATTTTATACCCGACAACAAACTACACCACTTAGCATTTTTATAAAAATCGTATTGTAATCAAATTGTTTTAAAAAAAGTTACATTTGCCTTAAGTCAAATCTGGGATTTAAATCTCACCAAAATGGGGGCGTGGCATGCATGTTAAAAATGAATATGTCACATATCACCTCAAATGACAAATTCTGCTATTTTTATACTTTGTGGGCGGCTTTTATGCATTTTTAGCACATTGACGTGGACGTTTTTCTTAACCGATTCCACTCAAATAGGAACCTACTTTCCAACAAAAAATACATGTACAAAATTTCAAATCAACGTATCAAATTTTTTTAAGATTTGGTTATTATTAGTGGAAGTTCTAAAAAAAGAAGTAAGAAAAATGGAACCCAAACATGGGCACTCGAAGGGTTGTTGTTTTTACTATTGCAGTAGTTTAGAACATTAATTATATAAAAACTAATATATTTTATAATTATTTTAAATTATTATTAATTTAAACTCAAACAAACGATTCGTTTTGGTTTAGTTTCAATTTCATTCCAACGTAAGACTTACTTCTACTTTCTTTTTCTCTTAAATAAAGTAACTCTAAAATTACAATATACTGATACAATGATAGAAATGTAGTAAATTAAAATCTTTCTGTTGCTGTTCTATGTTCTATATATAATCTTTGCTGACTTCCTCTGCATGTTCATATAAGTACGTATGCATGTATGTTAGCTGGTGTGTTTATAGTTATTAAAAATAAAGATTATTTAAAATATATGACTTTTTTTTAATACATTTAATTCTCTTTGGGCTTATATGTATCTCTCAATGTCATTCCCGTATGGCTGATTTTAAATAAAATCAAGATAGAAAAGTTCGGTTAAAACCGAAGTTTAAATACCCTCCACCTTTTATTACCCTCTAAAAAGTACGTTCCTATTCTTTTTATACCCTGAAGGAGGCGTCAAAGACCCTACAAAGTATATAAATTCTTGATCAGCGTCAAAAACGGAGTCGATTTAGACATGTATGTCCGTGTGTCCGTGTTTCCGTCTGTTGTTGGCACTCTCACGAGCGTAAATTTTGAGATATTGAGCTGAAATTTTGTACAGGCACTTTTAGTCTTTGCACGCAGATTGTTATTTAAAATGGGCAAAAACAGTCAAGGGTCACGCCCACAACAGACAAAAATCTATTTATCTATCACAAAATATAAGTAAACATGAAATTTGGTATGTACGTCTATGAATATATAATACCTAAGACATACACTATTAGAAGGCGCAATATATATATATATATATTTGCTACGCCCTTTTTTGTAGAGGTGGAGGGTATTTAAGATTTGGTCTAAGCCAAATTTAGTTTTCTTACTTGTTATAACTTAAATTTGAAATTTGAAAAATGATTACGTTCAAGGTTATTTGTTTTCAAGATTTCAGACCCTTGTGTGATTATGACTTAATTGCAGTTGTATGTTATTTCTTCTCTATCTCTTTTTGTGTCGTTCCGTGTACGTATGGTGTGCTTTCTGGTTTTAACTCATCTTTTTCATCTCTTTGTTTTCTGCCTTCTTCTACAATTTATACTTTTTATTTACTAAATAGGGTTTTCTCTACATTTCAATGGGGCATATGCTAAATTTTTTATTCCAATGCATCGATGCAAAAAAGTGGGCGCAATCGAATCACTACACGCCTACTAATTTTGGTACAGAATTTCGTTGCCCCGCCCACTTGGTAGCTACAAATATTCTTAACTTGTTTGCACCCTTTTTTAAAAACTTATTATATTTATTTCAGACAACGATCTATAGATCATGATTAATATCAAATATCAATTATCATATCATTAAGTGCATTTCTAGTAGAAATAACCGTCCACTTGGCATGCGATTCTCGTCCTATTTGAGTGAAGTGTGTTTAAAGTTTAGGATGTTAAGACTCCAAAAATTGATTCTCTTATATTTTTATTTGTATATGTTTTGTTTTTTCTCTGTTTTCACTTTATACATATGTTTTTAGTTTAACACGATATTTTCGTACGTTATGTGTACGGCATATTATGGCACACAAAAGCTATAAAGTTTCAGAATATGTATCCTATGTTTGTATGAAAGTATTGAGTACATCAAGTCAGTCACACTGTTTGCAACCACCAGAAGGAATAAGGTCTAAGGAGTATGTTTATTGATCACAATTAAAATCTGAATCAATCTATAAGTCCGTTATAAAATACCTATAGGATGATATTGATCTGAAATTTTTAGTAGAGGAAGAGTATCTTAAATTCGGTTCAAACCTAGTACATATAGCTTTTTTACTTATTCTTTTCTACATTTTTCTTTCCTTTACATATTAACTGTTTCTTTCTGCATATCTTTTCGATAAAACAAATGCTACGTTATTTTTGTAGTAGTTGTTTGTCGTGTTTTTAAACCCCTTCATACACTACATATACTCTGTGTCTCCCCTGGTTAAGTCGTGAAATATTTATTGTTGTTATTGTTGTGTTGGAGCGAATGGCTCGAAAAAAAACTTAGTCGGGCCGATTCAGCTGCGCCTCCATAATTTGGATAAAAAGCAAAATATTGCAAACGTACAGAGGTACATTAAAAATTTCTCTTATACAAATTTCACTGATCCCCTCCCGTTTATTTCTAACTGTGAATGTGTAAGTAAATATGACTATGGTAAATGATACTTTGTTTTCTTTACTTACACACACACAGTCACAAAGTGAGACTATATATAAATATGTGTGTTGATGTGTTAAAATGTAAAGACCTTTGCTTACACTTTTTACAGTCGTTCGTTTCGTTGTGGCGCGCTACTCTGTTGTCGTTATAGAGAGTATTGGGGTTGATATCGCACACAGCTTTCCATCTTTTGTTCATCCATTTATTGTAGTCTTGCTCAAAGAAATAAAAAAAATAAAAAAAAAAATAGCAACAAAAAATCGACATCCGTGTACATTCAGTGTATGCATTACATTTAGGTCTGGTCTGCTGAATATCCGTCTGTCTGTCTGTCTCTTCGTTTATTCGTATTATGCTTTGTTGCTACATCATATTCAATTTGCTGCATCTAGCTGTATTTGCTAACGTTGCACGCATGCGAAGTGCAGGTAGATGAACACCAACTCGATGTGACTGGCAGTTGTGTCTGCATGTCTACAATCAGGTATAAACGTAAGCTGGCAAGTGTTGTGTTGTCTTTCATTTTATTGCTGTTGTTGTTGTTATTATTGTTGTTGTTGTTATTTACTTGAGGCAAGTCTGTGTGGTACGGTTTCATAAGAAGCAATCGGGCGAGTACTGGTGCTAGTGCTGGTGCTTGTGCTGATGCCCATTAGGCATAAAACATAACATAAAAACACACATATAGAGTGAACGTTTAAAAAAGTTGCGTTTGTTATTCGTATACTGATTTTTAGAGAAGGCTTATTTAAGTACTTGTTTTAAATTGTTTTTCATGTTCAGTTATTTTTAGTGGAATACTCATTTATCATCTTTCTATTTCTCTTTTGTCATACCTCTATTATGTTTTCTACCTTAATTTTATCTTCTATGTGTTATTGAGTCACACAACCGCCATTTGTTCGATCCGTATTCTTTTGTTTAAAGCTGTTGACCGTTTTCTTTGTGTTAGGCGTTCTTCCGCTAATTCATTTCTTAAAAGATGTGTCCGGAATTTTTATGAGATTGTGGCCAATACATTTGTGTATGAGACGACCACCAAGTAGAGTCCCTTTACCAGTGATTTCCAAAAATTGTGGTTCTTGTTCATTATTTGCGGTACTTTTCCATTGAGCACATCATCTTACGAGCCATAAGCCCAGATTCAGTTTAATTAGTTTCGGTAACTTCATTATCACATCGATACCCTTCGAGGATAATTGTGTACAGCCATACAAATCGATAGTCTTTAGATTGAGCACTTCTTCTGCTAAGGTTTGCAGGCCCCGGTCAGTGATGCGTGAACATTGACCAATATTTAAGTGTTCCAGTTCGGGTAGGGCTTTGGCAATTCGTAAAATTCCCTGGTCGTTAATGTTACATTGATTAAGAGACAGCGATCTCAGATGGTATAGACCTTGAGCAATGTGAGTCAACGCTTGATCACTGATTTTGTCACAAAAACTTACATCTAAAGATATTAGTCCATTGCTGCCCTCTGTTAGATAAGCCATGCCAATATCGGAAACGTTGTCGCAGGAACGTAAATTGAGGTCTTCAAGTTTGGGTATGCGTGCCAAATGTTTGAGACCACTGTCCGTTATGGAAACACAAAAACTTAGATTAATCGATTTTAGTGACGTTAAACCTTGTGCTATATAGGCCAATGCTTCATCGCTTAGACGTTGACAATCTTGTAAACCCAAATATTCTAGCTCCAGATTGCCTTCGGCTGTTGTCTTATTGAGGCCAGCTAAGTGGCCGATACCCTGATCCCCGATGTGCCAACAGGAACGCAAATTCATATGCTTTAGTTTTTTCAGACCCCACGCCACCAACAGTAGACCCGTATTGGTTATATTACTGCAACCCCCCAGCTCTAATGTTTCCAAATTTTTTAAATGTTGCGCTATACGTCCCAGACTAGTGTCGGTGATTTGCTTACAAAGGGAGAGATCCAAAATTTTTAGATTGGGTAGATCCACTGAGAACGCGTGACCTAAATTAACATCGGCCACATTGAAACAACCGCTCAGGTTTAGCGACACTAAAGCGGGTACATTTAAAACAAGATCTTTGAGGGATCGCCTCACGGAAAGTATTTGCACCTTTTTTATGCCTCGCTTTACCAAACAATTGAATAGATTAGGACTGGAACGTTTCAAATGCAGTTCGGCCTCAACCCCCTTCCAAATGCTTTTTGAGTAGGCTACATCTCGCCAAACGTTGCACACTTGCGCAGCTCGACCCAAATCACGCACGGACAATTTGTCAAATATTAATTCGATTATCTCCGGGAATAAATTACTGATGTGTAGACCCTCGCTGGATGGTGGACTAGCAGGCGGTACCGGTTTCTGCTGTAGGTGTTGATGATGATGATGTTGCGCATGAGATGCTACAGCTTGTAATGCATGCTGCAAATATAATGCGGGTGGTATAGTTTGCACTTGAGGACGATAATGCAAAGCATATGGAGTGAAGCGGAGCAGGTGATGTGTACTCCTTGTTGTTAAGCCCGGCAAATCAGTCTGCTGGTACAGATGATCATCCATACTCCAAGCTGCGGCCAGTTGCGTTGCCGTTGGGATACTACCGCCACCACCTCCACCGCCATGATAATTTGTCAGAGCAGCGGTTGTTTGTAAAGAAAGTGTTGTTTGATGATGAAATGGAAGAATTTCTGTATTGGTTGCCATTGGATATAAGTTGATGTTCACCTGATGGGGTTTACAATTCAAAACGATTATAATCGGCCCTTCTCAAAAGATAAAACAACTACATCTATAATGCACACATTTGCATATGTTGGACATTTGTATGACACTGTGACATAAACATAATTTTTATATTTTAACTACAATACTTTCCTGTTTAGGATTATTGTAAGAATTTTACAATATATATTTTTTTTTTGGCAATTTTCGTTTTAATTTATGTATAAATGGTATTCACGGTATTCAAAACATATATGGATGCCCGCTTAAGTTTTCGCGTACATTTAATTTTGGAATTAAATAGCTTTTTACCAAATTGACATTAAAAAAAGTAATCAGTGCCAATCAACTACACGAAATAGCAACGTTTCTTTAACTAAACGAACGGAAAATGTCGTTATGTTTATAACCTGAAGTATTGCTTGTGCACACAACGCACTCAGTTCGCTCTCCCATCTATGAGTCTCAAACAACATGCCATTACTCTCATCGATTACTCTCATCGTCATTCAGCCATTAAACAATATACAACCAAGAATAAAGAAACTTTTAAAATTCACCTTAGCGGAATATTTCGATAGACGTGTGTGTGCGTGTAAGTATCTGCGGAGATACAAACTGGCATGTGTTAATACTCGCACGTATATACATACACACAGTGCCAGTTATATAGTTCACAGATTAGATTAGATAGAGAACGATTTTGAAAAAAATAATTTCATTTCTAAAAAATAACCGCATTTATTTTAAGTTTTTTTCTTCTTCGAAAAGAACACTAGGTACACTTGTAAAATGAGAAAACGTAGAGAAACAAAACATAGGCTCAGCAGGTGATATTCTTGTAATTCTGAATTTTTTTACGAATAGCTTGGAATGCCCAAATGTGCATTTTAAAAGTGAAATCGTAAATAATAATGAAAGTGACACACACTAAGAATGAGAGTGGACGGTAATGATGACCGTTATTAGAGATGGTGAGGGTAACCCATAATTAACCAGAGGAATTTTTTGTTAGCAAAAAAAAAAAAAAGGTAAACGGAGATATATATTGTGCGTTTAGAGAGAACGAGATAGACAGTTATTAGCGAAAATGTTTAGCTAAGAATGAATCACGATCAAAGTGTACAACGCATAGGTTAAAAAGGCCCAGATATGTAAAAGAATGCCTTATGTGGTAGGTGTAACAATAAACAATAAACAAATTTAAAGCATAGTACTATTCTAAATTATTAGTAAAGACTTGTTTAACAATTCATAAATTGGTTTATTGGTATAAATATTGGCAAAAAACAACAACAAAACGCTTTATATATTTATGATGATCTTTTCCGATCATGCATTAAGAGATTGGTTACCCGTTGCACAACAATAGGCGCAACAGCACCTATTATAGATTTTATTATTATTATTATTATTATTATCGAAACTTAGCTAAATATACAGCCAATTCCTTTTAAAAATAACAAATGGAAAAAAAATTTTTATATATGCTTAAATAAAATCAGCAAGTCTCCAAACCGCAACAACAACAACAACCACTGCAGCTGCAATAGATTAGAATTTTATTTATTAAATTTAGCATACTTAAGAACTAGAAAGTTAACCAATACTAATACAATTCAAATTAATAATAAAATAAAATAATATAAGATATTAAACTTTCATACAAACTACAACATAAGGTAAAAAAAAAAAAAAAGGGGAACCCTTAGTGGATGAAACATCTCATAATTGGTGCGACACTGTGACAGTTTAATTAAAACAAAATGCCTACTACATCTTTTGGGCACATTTATATAAACGTCATTCAACAAAGCAGGACAGTTAACTTCTCCATTCAAAAGTTTAATGAAAAAAGAGACACCTAACCAAATACGTCTATTAGATAGCGAAGTCATGTTAATAAGTTTTAAGCGACTTTCATAGGGTGGTAAAAGTCTTTGGGGGTCCCAACCTAAACCGCGTAAGGCAAATCGTAAAAAAGACTTCTGCACGGATTCAATACTATCCGTATACATATTATAGTTAGGTGACCAAACGACAACGGCATATTCAAGAACCGGACGTACCAATGCAACATAGAGATATTTGGTCACGTACGGATCCAAGAATTCTTTGGACCAACGCTTTACAAAACCTAAAAGAGACTTGGACTTATTAACCACAGAGCGAATTTGCATATTAAAGTTAAGTTTCGGATCAAAGATAACGCCTAGATCCTTAAAGAATAAAACATTTTCCAACTTATGACTGCCAATAAAGTAATCAACAACTAATGGAGCATATCTTGAAAATGTAATTTTCCTACATTTATCTAAGTTTAATATCATACCATTAAATTTACACCACTTAACTAATTCCACCAGATCAGACTGTAACAACGCACTACCACCAAGGGAATGATATGAGTGAAAGATTTTAACATCATCGGCAAACATTAAAATATTAGAATGCCTAATGCATGACGGAAGATCAATAATAAATAGGATAAACAACAAGGGCCATGGCTGCCTTGCGGTACACCTGATGAAACATTAATAATAGAAGACATGAAACCCTGATAAAGAACACGTTGAGTTCGCCCAGAGATATAAGACAATGCACCAATGAACCAAATTAAGCGGAAGACCTATACGATTCAACTTATATAACAGAAGGGAATGCGAAACCTTGAAAAATCGGTGTATAACACATCAGTTTGAGTTTTCTCAGAAAATGAACGATATATACAACATACTAATTCAAGAAGGTTAGTTGTTGTAGATTTACCTTTAGTGAAACCATGCTGAGCTGTCGATAAGATTGAAAAGATGTAAGGTTAAAGTCTATTCACTAATAAGCGTTCAAATAGTTTAGGGATAACGCTAAGTTTAGAGATACCCCTATAATTACTAATCAAATTTCGCGAAACAGTTTTAAAAAGTGGTATAATGTATGACTCCTTTCAAATTTTAGGAAAGTACCCATTATTAAGACATTTGTTAAAAATGGCTGTTAATGGTGCACTTAAAATATCTGCACAATAGATGATAATACCAGACGGTAAACCATCGGGTCCAGGGTAATAAGATCTTTTTATGGACCTAAGAGCATTTAGTACTTCTGTTTCCGAAAAACGTACTTGAGGAAAGATATCAAACGATTCAAGATAATAAGGATAAGCATCCGTATCGATAATTTTATCACTATAACAATTAGCAAAAAAATCTGCAAAGAAATTGCATATTTCAAAGGGGTTGGAAGATTTAATATTATTGTAATACATAAATGATGGAAATTCTTTAACCATTCTTTTGGAGTTAACAAAATCATAAAACTTCCTCGGATCACTTAACATTCTGTTTTTCATTTTCAGAACATAATCGTCATAACACTTCTTGTTAACAGTATTAAATTTACGCATTTCTTTGGTGTAAATGATATAATCCGCAGAGCGACCAGTTCTCTTATAACGCTTAAAAAACCTATTTCTTCTATTTCTGATAGATTTCAATTCATCCGAGAACCAGGCAGGGCAACTTTGTGTGCCATAACTTAATCCCATTGGTATACTTAGGGAAATAGCAGAATAAAGTTTATCTTATATAACGGACAGACAATTATCAATGTTCTTATAACTCAATTCCCAGACCACATTAGACAAACAGTCAGATAATACGCTGTAATCAGTTTTATGAAAAAGATAACGATTATTGGACCAAGACCAAGTCTAATAGCCGACTATTAAAGTTTAATACATGATTTAATTGCATTAAGCTGAGATCAAAAATTAACTCAATAATTTCATCATAATAAGAGGGATAGCTAATTAGTGAAAAATACCCACAATCCTTATCAAAAGACTACGTTACATCAGGTAAGTTGAAATCTCCTAATACAAGGATTAAATCAAAAGGAGTTGGAAATAGCAATGAGTACACCACCGCCCACTTTCCCAATCCTATCCTCCCTGTAAACCTGATACCTAGTGCTAAAGAATTCAGAATCATGATCCCTGGCTTAAGCCAGGTTTCGGTGAAGGCAACAATGTGGTAGTCACAGTTAAGAGTGTTAAGGGGTAAAGTCGACAATTTAGATTTTAACCCACGCACGTTTTGGTACAGTAAAGGCAGGACACTGTTCAGTTTTTTGGAACATTATCAACCGGATTGGAACTAAGTGACACAACAGCTCTTTTTCGTGGAACAAAATCCTTAATGAATATCCCCTCAGGCCAAAAAGCTTTATTCGACACCGAATTATAAAGAATAGCCGGTAATTGCAATTTGAAACACGAAATGTTGCGCTGTAGGGGGACATTAAATTTAAAGATGCCAATATTAGCTGTATCCACATTAGGAATTTTAGCCTTAACGTACTCCATAATCATGTCAACCGTTGTATCAGCAGCAAGACGAGAAATAAAAATTGCCTTGCGAGCTGGTACAACAGTTAAAACATTTTTAGGAGGAACAGATTTTATTGACTCACACAGATTGTTACAATCAAAAATACTAGCTGGAGTAGCGAGCTTAGAACACGGTTCCATTAAAGGAACATTCTGTACATTGCCCAAATTCGCTACCTCAGCATTATAAACAGCATCCATACAAATACTGTTGGAATCAACATCAACATTAATTTGGGGAATATCATCAGCCTTAGACATAGCATTAGAGGTAGAGGGTACGCTATCATCGATAACAATTGATGGAATCACAAAAGGAATAGACGTAGTATCCGAATTTAAAGACGACATAGATGTCGTCCGATACGGTACATCCGATATGTTTGGGGCTAATGAATCCTTAGGTATATCATCCTGTTTCACAAGTCCACCACGATCGTGAAAAGAACCATCCAAATATTTACAAGACGCAAACAGGTCGTGATAGAAGTCAAACTTAGCGGTTAATTTAGCTAAATCGCTACATAACTCCTTAAAGCCAGTTTGAGTCTGAATAAACAATTTGTAAAAATCGACATCCTTCTGTCGGCAACTCGGACAAAACCAGCGCAATCCTTTTGCGCGATTAATAATATGGTCAAATTGTCTACCCATGAACCCAGCACACTTAAGATGAGCAGCTGAATCACATAGCCAACAAAACAGAAATCGTTCCGGGGAAGAATTAATATTTTTATCCTTTGGGCTACTCTTGCTTTTGCATTTAGAATAGCAGCATTCCATCTTGACAACTTGTACAAAAATAGAGGAAAGACAAAAGAATAAAAGATCTCTTTCAATAACAGAAAATTTACCGTCACGGCAACAACAATTGCTTAATAGAAACTGCCACCAAAATGTTCACCAAATAAGAGGCAAAAAACCAGTTATTCACAAAATCAAATAAAAGAAATTATTAATTTGCAATATTAATACACAAATGAATAAAAAATTCAAATAAAAATTTTAATTATTTCTCTAAATATCGCAATTATTTGCACACGCGAAAATAATAATACAATTTGATAACAGAGATAGATGTAAAATAACCTCAAAAAAATCGGCTTCTGAACCGACTTCGGTAAAGTTGTTCGGTTCATTGCGTAAACCAAACATCGTCACCACAATTAGAGGGGCCAACATATAAACACTGAAGCAAAACTTTTTAAAAAACAGAAATACTTGAGAACTCAACATCGTATTGAGACGACCGCCTGGACCACTGGCACACATTATTATAACACCATCGATAAAAAAAGCAAAAATAAATTTACCCAACGACATAATACTGGCCACTAGCCAGGTGGGAGTTAAGCGCCAATAGCTCATAAAATTTGTAAACACATAAAGCACAGCACACAATAATCAAAATGCATAAAACGATTCCAATGTTGTTATTGTTGTCGTTGTTGTTGGTTCCCATTGGAGCCGTTGCATGTTTGATGCACAGTGTGTTGTTATTGCTGTAGTGGCTTCTGATGCATACGATACATCAGCCATTCCATAATAGCTCCGCCTTCGTACGGTATTATACGGATCCAAGACTTATTGTATACCTGATTGATAGTACTATAAATCACATCGATTATAAAGAAACCGATATTAAGTGTTACATTAGGCTATATATTGTACAATACGAATAGCCGATCGATACTTACTGGAATGTTATGCCATACCTATAATTACACATCCAACTGATTATTACAAATCTATTCATTTTCTACATACGTTTTGCAATAGATTTCATTCGATTCTTCAAAATAGAATAGTGTGTCCAATAAATCAAAAAACGCACAACTCAATATCATGGTACAAATTAAAAGTGGTGTTAACCTGAAGAAAAATTGAATTCAATTTAACTTTCTTCCTTCCCCAAGTAACGTTGCGATATTTACCTCATATAACTTTGAAATATAAAACGTAGAAATATATTAAGATTTCCTTTCCAATTATTATTCAAAATGGCATCCGTTTGATGGATATTCATTAGAAAATTATAAACTAAAAGAAAAGCAAAACAATGCGAACAGTTCAAATTCAAGCATTTACCTCATTATAAAAAAGACATCAACTTAAAAGCAGGCTTGCGCTACGGGTTGAAAAGCAAAATATTGTAACTTTGCTATCACAAATGGACCATTGGATATAGCGTACATTGAGTAATAATAAACATGAAAAATGGTTATCCACAAACAGATAATGGTTCGCATACCGGACATACATGTAAAAGTTTTCGCATTGTAACGACCATTACCAACTTCAAGACTCAATAAACTCTTTAAGCTGGCTTTTAGACGAAAACATAATACACACTCTACAATCAATAAGTTTTTCTTATTGAGTTTTTCAAACGCATTGGTGGTGGACACCAACTTGAGAGACGTTGAGCGTGCGCATTGTTGTGTCCAAAGCCTTCGTTAGAAAAAATCTTTTAGTTTAGCATCAGCAGTAGCAGTGCGAAAAACTATTTCAGCACTATCAAAGAGAGGGAGTTGTACATGACTAGACTGTAAAAGTTGAGAAAAAATTCAAAGGAATAATTATAAATTTTATATAGAATTGTTCATGGATATTTTTTGTTATGAACCTGGACATAAAGAGTGCAAAGCTTTACCCAATTGATGCATTTTTTTCATCCATTTGATGTTTTACATAAACATTTCTTTCACGTAATTTTATAAGTTTTGTTAATTTTTTGTACACAATCACACGCACACATATTTACAATAAATTATTATTATTATATAACCTGGTAACGTTTTAGTTAATTAAGTAACTGGTTTACTCGCAGCTCTCTTTATATACTCGCCAATACAACACTGTTCAGGTTTGTGTAAAGAATGTCCAAAGAAAGCGTGGAGCTTTTATGCCAACTCTTCTCATCTGCAAGTTATAATTACGTTGCATTTCAAATTCATGTTGGTTTTCAAAATACTTAACCGTATAATAGCGCAATTTATAAATTGGCAAGACTGTGGTAAGCATAAGCCCAAATGAATGACATTCTAATAAAACACAAAAAACATATATTATCACAAATTGTGGTTTTTAAAATAAAAAGACACCACATGAAATATGAGGTGTAGGTCTATATACAAATTAATTAATAGTGTATGGTTGGTTGATGTGCCATGCACATGTCGGGCGTGCCCATTAAAAAATAATTACCCCAAATGAATTGTTTGGGTGGTAAACCAAAAGAATCCAACACTACGTACAGTAATATGAATAATTTTATTATAAATTTATAATCTTCCTGTTATTGCCGTTACATGCCGTACATTTTAAAGTCCATAATCCCTGTTTAATAGGTGATTGTGATTCAAGTGCGCGGCCACATAGATTGGTTGAATTTTCATAAAAAGCGCCCACTGCAGCAATTCCAATAAAGAAATTTTTTTTATTAAGCTATACCAGCTGCTGTTCACTTTTCACAGGGGCCCACAGTACAAAAAATAAAACAATAACCACTACTATAATATGCCACCGCCACATGTCCGATGATGCCAAAGTGGTCTTGAGATTCTGAGCCGGCAAGTACTTAAGAGAGTGACACTCCGTCTCTGTTTTGAAGTCTCTGCTTACAGCCAACTTGCCACCAACGTATAGGCTTTAATGCACTGCATGTAAATATTTGTTAAGGAAACTAAAATCAGATTAAAAAAGGCACCCTTCCTCGAAGTACATCCCAAATAATGAGCATGCGCACCGTTACACATTAATTATTCAACTGAGAAATTATTTTCTTGTTATGTATGATTTATAATCAGACAAGCCCTATATTGCAAAAGTCAGATGTAAAGAGAAAAAGAAGGAATGCGATAACGACCTATATCAGATTTTCATTTCATCTCATCCACCTTGGTGGGCGATGGTATAATAGTTTTGTCACCTTACTTAGTGCTATCTGAAAAAGCCTTCCGACAATATTTTTAGTACTTGGGTGTTGTAGTATACATTAAAGGCAAATCTGGTTTAAGCCATTTCTCCAATACCCAACACCAGTGCTCCAGTTGAGGGTATCCATAGTTAGGTGTAAGCCACATAAAACGTTTTACCCAACTATTAAAGTATATTTTAAATTTCATAAATACAATGACAACAACAACGAAATACAATCATATTGCTTGCATATAAAATTTCCTGCTAAATATAGGCAGAGAGCGATTCGCTTAAGGAGTAACATATTTAGCCTTGCTGTTGTGCATAAAATGTATCTGTCAACCGAACATTAAATGCAAGTATAAAACATTTCTGTGTAAACAGTTAATGATTGACCTTGGCAGCAAAGCAATACATTATAAATATTAACCTTGATGTAACTTCATAAAATTGAAAATATTATTCAGATCAATAATAATGATATAATAATTGATTAATAGGTAGTTATTACTTTTACAAATTGTAACATTATCGCAAAATTGCATTTCAAAGAGCAGGTGCAGCGGTATGGCAACTAGATACCCGATGAGTACAAATCCGCAGGATAAGATGAACTAGCGAAAAATAATACGAACTTTTAATAGAGAACTGCTTGAATGAAGTATCCGATCCTCGTACTTATGGCAACATTGGCATTAATGCCAATTAAAAAGTAGTGTTATGACCAGTGGATTAGCTAAATATAAAGCATATGATAATTTGCTAGTGTGCTGCAATGACTTGACTTCAAGGAGACGGGTCAGCCAGCAACTGCGTTGCGTAGCACTGGCAATGATTATCCAACAAAATGCAAAAGTAAAACTCAAACGTCCCCAAACTTTAACAGATATCCCATAAATAGTGGGAAGGTCTGCTTTGATTATTAGCAATATTGACGCAGAAATAATCGCAAGAGAGAAAGTCCATAACAAAGATTCTTGGAGATTGGTTAAACTAATTTGATTTTTTTTCAACTCCACTAAATAGCAAGCTGCTATCACTCCAAGAATATACGGTACAGCATGAACAATTGAGTTTACGTAAATATAATAAACTATGCCCAATAACACATCAAATGAAAAATGGAAATTCACCGCCAAGCCTACAATATAGCACCACAAGATAGTGGAAGTCAAATTTAACCATACTAACGATTTCACCAATTTGTGGTATCTGTAGCAAAGAGAGAAACTAAATCAAATAAGAAAACATTTCAAATAGAATCTCTTTTTTAGTGTTCTCGCACGTAGGATAAATTAACTGTAAAATAATGGCCAACGTAAAAAATTGCATATGCCAAGATAGTGACCAAGACCACAGTAGGCAGCAGTCGTTAAACTCGTAAAAGTTTTATATAGATAACGTCACCAATACTTGGCATATTTAACATCTTATCGTACTTATGGAAAGCGGACACTTGATCCATATATGTACTCAGAAAGCTGGCCACTATCATAGCAAATATATAGAGGAAAAATCCTGTGAAGGTTTTAGAAATGTACTTTTTATGTATTTGCAGCTTAAATACCTCAAGTAACGGTGGTACAACTTTTTCAAAAATTGTTTGAAATATTCCCAAATCATTTTATGCCACACAGAGGTGTCATTTTTACGTCTACGTAAAATAGTACGTCTGTAGAAATCCGCTGAATGAAGAATTTCATAAAAAATAAGAATAATATATAAATTGAAATTATTTTCCAGAAACCTTATGGTAAAGAAAGCGTCCACGATATTCATACTCGCTAAATACGGGAAGAGTTTTTCCTCAATAAAAGCAAACACCAGTGGTTTATTGTTTATGGAGAAGTGGATAGGTAGTGTATATTTTCGACCAATTCTCTACGATATCAAATATTAATATAAAGCGTTCCAAAATGTTCCACTTAGTATCCTTGGAAGAAGTCCTTCTGACATACGCTGCCATTAAAACCATTTACAACACAAAAAGCACATAACCTTTTATGCGGTAATTGGTGTACTTGTAAAATTGATCCGAAACTTTTAAATCTTCTATATACAAAAGTTGAGGCCTCATTTCATAGATATGATAGTCCACGGAGAGGTCGTGTTCAATATATTTTGACATGAGTTGCAAAATTTCAGTATTGGCACAGACAGATGGGACACACAAACCCACATGTATTATTCGTTCAGACCATTTTAACTTCTACTTGCTATGGGGAGTTCTTTTATTTTATTTTATTTTATTTGTTTTTAGAACTTAGCTAAATATAACAGCTAATTGAGATTAAAGTAGGTTAGGTTAGGTTGGGCGGGTGTGCGCTTGTAGAAAGCGCTTCACTTAGGCCAGTATGTAAGCCCATTGTGACACCAGACGAAACATAACACAGAGTTTTCAGTTTAGCGATTTAAGTCTAAAATGTTGACATCCGCTAGTGGCTCTAGACTCTCAGGGAATCTGACTCCAATTGTTTTGTGTCGTTTTCCCTGTAGGGCCGGGCATTCACACAGCAGGTGCTCCACAGTTTCGACCTCTTCCTCGTCCCTGCAGCTTCTACAGAAGTCATTATACGGGGCACCGTATCTGTTGGCCATATGGCCTATGAGACCGTGCCCCGTTAGAACTCTTACGACCGCAAGGATCTATTTCCTGGGTATACCCAATAGGTCTTTCGTTCGTTTGTAGTTTAGCCGAGGTCTGAGAGTGCGAGATATGTAACAGCTCGATAGAGTACTCCATCTACTTCGTCCATCTCATCGCCTCCCTGTCCAGACGGCTGTTCAGTTCAGAGAGGGGGGTCCTCACCACCACTCTCTCACTGATGTCTTGTCTACCCGACCCAATTCTAGCACACTCGTCAGCAATCTCATTTCCGGGCATACCTGAGTGACAGATTCAAGAGCCAAGATTGCCGCTTTGCTGTCTACGCAGATAGCGACTTTTGAGGTGGTTACCACCTTTGAGGCAATCATCTGCGCTGCTAGATCAATTGCGACAATCTCCGCCTGGAAGACACTGCTGATGCTTGGTAGTGAGAACGACCGTTTCTCTGCAAGTGCTTCCGAGTAAACTCCCACTCCTGTGGGCATATTCATCTTGGAGCCGTCCGTGAAGACCATTACGTCTGCACTCATAGTGCCAGACTTCCATTCTTCTCTGGATGGCATTTTTGCTTCGGAGCTTTTTTCAAAGTCATATCGTTCCACCATGTAGTCGCTTTCTTCATCAACTGGGACGCCCCCAAACTCTTGTAGAATGGTGGCATGCCCAGTGTGACACTACCCCAGCATGTGGGACTCTCTTAATCTAAGAATGCCCTTGGCGGCAGTGTTCTTGATGTAGATGTCTACTGGCATCAAGTGAAGCATCACGTCAAGCGCTGCCTCGGGCGTTGACCTTAATGCCCTTATGATGCCGATGCTGGTGACTTGTTGAACTTTACGAAGGCTATTTAGGTGTGAATTGGCGTTGACCGCTTTCCACCAGACCAGCGCTTCGTATGTCAGAATGGACCTTTTGATCGCTGTGTAACTTGCGCTTTCATGCCCCATCTTTTGCCAAAGCTCTTTTGGTACAGATGGAAGGCGTATAGGGCTTTTCTTGTTCTTTCCTCCACATTGCTCTTCCAGTTGAGCTTGG
This sequence comes from Ornithomya chloropus, assembly GCA_963971445.1. Classification (NCBI taxonomy): domain Eukaryota; kingdom Metazoa; phylum Arthropoda; class Insecta; order Diptera; family Hippoboscidae; genus Ornithomya; species Ornithomya chloropus. The sequence continues at coordinate 1,200,633 of OZ020531.1, forward strand.
AGTCTAGAACGATGCCCAAATATTTGATCTTCTCTTTGAGATTCAGCGTCCTTCCCTCCAGACGAGGAAGATTGAATGGAGGTATCTTATATTTTCGTGTGAACAAAACGACCTCCGTCTTAGCAGCATTTATGCCAAGACCATTTCGTCCTGCCCAGCAGGATAGTTTTGCCAGGGCTGTCTCCATGAGTTCACTGATTGTGGGTAAAAATTTACCCTGTACTAGAATAACCACGTCGTCAGTTGCCCTGCCCTTTCAACCATTACCGTCGTAACATCAGTGGAGCTGTGTTGGGAGAGAAAGAATACGTTTAAGTCTTTTTTCACTAATACACATGTTCTACACTTACCTTCTTGCCGTGGAACATGGAGAACGCAGCTGCGAGGCCTAAGTCCGGCAACCTGACTATTATGTAGCCACGGTTCATCGGTTCACGGTCCATCCTCTCCTGTTCCATGAATATAAGGAGGTCGTCCGTTGCCGCCTTAGAGTGATGCAGGTTTATCTGTACCACCCTTATTCGTCTGTGGACGGCCATTCTTTGTTTCACCGGTAGGGAGAATCATCCTAAGACGATTCAACCCAAACCTAATCTGGCCTTGACATGAACGAAGGAGCCGCAGACTCTCCAAGCTGACGCTAATCCAGAGATCTTTGCCTGCTCCTTTGTCCCTCGCAAGCTCTCTTACGATACTCCAATCGCTGCACAGGAGACTCTCATTCTGACGCTTGATCAGCGAGACTCGTCCTCCAGGATTGGAGGTGGAACCCACTCTCACCGTCGTCCTCAGAGCTCCGTCAGCGGAGCCTTGCGCCCTGGCAGAGCTCGCCTATGTTCTAGATGCAGTTGTGGAGAAAGGCGCGAGCCTCTTCCGTACCACAGTCCACAACCTTGACGCCTCTCCATCGAAGCTGCTAACTGAATTGCCGGTAGTCTCCATTTCGCGGATTAGGGCGCTCTTCCACCTGTAGCCATTTCTCAGTCGTGACCTTTCTTTCTGGATGACCTCAATCGATTACGGCCACTTGGATATCGGAGACAAGGGTATTCGTGACCTTGGCCCGCTTGCTGTTGCTAGCACGCTGATTGTCGTTGGAGCGTTGTCGCTTGGCAGTGGAACTGACAGCCGTGCTCGAAGTGGCCACCGTACTCTTCAAAATTGAGAGTTTTGCGGTTCTGCAACCCCCGGCGCCGCTCTTCCACCAGCCGCTCCGGACAGATCGCCACTACAGGATCCCGTAGGCATCCGCTCCCGACGCTCCCTTATTCTTATTTCTCTTCTTTTTCTTTTTCACTTTTCTATCAGGTTTCGGCACGTTGGTGGCGGGTTTCTCCAAGCCTGGAGGCGATGATGAGGGGATCTCCAATCCTCCCTTCGTCCGTCCCACCACCTATGGAGGACGAGTCCGCTCAGATAGAACCTGAGATCCATCTTCCCCCCTGTCCATTTCTTTAATTTGATTCGGACGTAGCGGAAGACAGATCCTTGCCGCTTCCGTTGCTTTCCCCTGCAGAGGAACAGGTCTCCCAGAGTCACCTAAGTCAGACACTCCAAGTATTGCGTCAAGCCTGTGCTTATAGGAGTGTTTTCTCAACAATTTCTTCTCTCTCGGGGTTAACACGCTGGGATCTCGAACCCCAAGTTTCCTGAGAAACTTGATGGAGGATTTACGACTTCTCCATAGCCGTGCCCTGTCCATATTATTGCGCCCCTCGTGTGTCTTCTCCGACGGTTCCCTCACAACAACTCCATCCCCCACCGCGAGGAGGTGATGGCAGAAGGTCCTCTTCCTCGCTCCGCCAGCTGTTTAGTGGGATCACTGAGGTTACTCGCAAGATCATCCTCGGAATCGACTTGCCGACAGAGCTTTTCGCCTACGTTAGTGTTCTGAGCACCCGAGCATGGCGATACAGCTCGCGTGTGCAATCCCCCAGTAGTTTGTCGACTATGCAGACCTGGGGAAGGTATCTGCACAGTCGAGGCACCAATCGCATTGCACCCGCCCGAGCTTAGAGCCACCACCCGAGCGTTGCGGTCCCCGGAGATTTTAGCACCCTCATTTGCCGGATACTGAGGGCCGTTTTTTTTCCTCTGCATTACATTTCAATTCCGGTTTGTAGGTCCGCGAGTGGTACTTTATCCACCTACCCCGCATATTTGCGGAGCCTTCCCCTATCCGCCACGTGGGAACGCGCCCGTTAGGGGAAAAACCGGATACCCCCGCGGGGAGATTAAAGTAAGTAATATAATATCTTAAAGCTACGCAGGAGCACAACAGCAGCGACAACAACAACACAACAACATCCGCAGCAACTCAGGACCTGGTTCATTCCTATAAACTTTTATAGACTTATGTATAATTAAGAAGAGTACATATGAGCGTTACTCAAGAACATATAAAAATTTAACAATATTAATCATTACACAAAAAACTTAAATTATTACTAAATTTAAAAACTTTAATTACGAGAAATGCCATGTGAAAGCATAGTTTGGCAACTATCGATTTATTATAGTTCTTTTAATGGAATAGATCGGATCAACCGCGACATCGAACAAGTCAGAATATTCATTGAATAGTCCACAAAGGACCCGAAAAGAACTAAACAGCTCACAGTTGGTGCGGCATTGTGACAGCCATAATGGCATAAATGCCTTGAGACTCTGACTGGTATATTGAGTGTAGGCTCAGTAGAGGAGGGGAGGACACTCACCTATCAGAATTTTTGCCATGAAGAATATCCCCAACATTTCTTTAATAAGGTTGAGTCCATTTTCGTGCCAGGGCAAGGGAAGCTTAGGATCCCAACCTAAACCACGTAATGCAAATCGTAAGAAGTTACGTTGAACCGATTCAATAACGTCAATGTAAAATCTATAGCTGGGTATCCAGACCACAACTACATATTCCAGTGTGGGCCTAACCAGGGACGTGAACAGACGTTTGGAACCGTAGGGGTCATTAAACTTTTTGGACCAGCGTTTAATGAAACCTAACAAGGATCTGGCTTTGTTGACAGATGATACAATATGATCGTTAAATCTCAGTTTAGGATCAAATAAGCCACCAAAATCATTATAACAAGACACGTTTTCAAGGACATGATTATTAACAGAACAAGATAAATACTGTTTATCCATCCAAACGACATTTTTTTGCACTTATTTAAGTTCAAACGCATACCATTTAAGTCACACCACAAATTTGTAAGGTCAGATTGTAATAAACTAGTATCTTCCAAAGAGTTTAAGGAGAGAAAGAGTTTAACGTCATCAGCAAACATTAAGATTTGTGAGTATTGGATACATGATGGAAGGTCATTTAGAAAGACAATAAATAATAAAGGTCCCAAGTGGCTACCTTGAGGAACACCAGACGGAACGGAAATTAGAATAGGTGGATCTAAACAGCACTTGTTGAGTGCGACCAGTCAAATAGCTACGAACCAAGGAGATTAAATTTTCCGAAAAACCAATGCGTTGCAGTTTAAATAGTAAAAGATCATGGTGGACGTTATCAAACGCTTTAGTGAAGTCTGTGTAAATGACATCAGTTTCTTTATGATGAGAATAAGCATTAACAATGTAATTACAAAACTCTAACACATTAGTTGATGTTGATTTACCACGGCAAAAGCCGTATTGACAATGAGAAATTATTAACTTTATTGATGGCGTTAGTCTTTGGGTAATCAGACATTCAAATAATTTAGGCAACACACTAAGCTTGGCAATACCTCTGTAATTCACTATGGAGTTTCTAGAACCATTTTTATAGATTGGAATAATGAAACAATTTTTCCAAATAGCAGGAAAGTATCCGGTTCTTAAGCAATTGTTGAAAATTGTGGTTATCGGACCACACAACAAATCCGCACAACTGCGGAGAATAGCCGAAGGAACACCATCAGGACCCGGACTGTTACTCATTTTAAGGCCGGATAGGGCTATAAAAACTTCATTTTCTGAGAAGGACACCGATGGAAAGATGTCGAACGGACTAATTGGATATGGATAGTCAATACTATCTAAGTAGAATACTAACTAACATTAGAAGTAGAATAAGATTTTTCAAAATGGTCAGCAAAAAGGTTATATATCTCTAATATATTCGATGATTCCGAGTCATCGTAATACATGATCGAGGGAAATCTCGTAACCCTACGTTTCGAGTTAACAAAACTGTAAAATGATTTAGGATCTATGAGGAGCTTATGTCTCATGCTGTGAATATAGTTAACATAACAATTTTTAATTTTTTAGAGCATTAAATTCTCGGTTACAGTTGGAATAAATAATATAGTCTCTAAGTAGACCACTCCGTTTGTAACGTTTGTATAGTCTACTCTTTTTATTCCTTATTTTTTGCAAATGTCTGTTGAACCATATCGGAAAAATAGTATTAGATGTAGAAGTTTTTAGTGGAACGGATAGCGATATAGCTGTATAAAGATAATTGTAAATAGTGTTCAAAGAGCCATCAATATCGTAGTAGTTCAGATTCCAGGCGTTGTGCATGAAGAAGCTTATAAGTTTAGCATAATCAGTTTTACTAAATGGTCGCTACGAATGGAGATTATTATGTTTTGGTATATCACAGTGAGAAAATTCTTGAACATGAAGCAATAATAAGGGATGGTGGGTGTCCTCCGGTAATGAGAAAGGATCTTTTAATACATAAGTTAGTATCAATATAAAAGACCAAATCTAAGAGCCTATTATTAGAATTATGGATATAATTGAGTTGAAGAAGGTGGGAGTAAGAGCATGTGAGAAACAAGGAGGGCGTGTGGATTTTAATTTGAACGCATTCAAATTCAATGTTTAAAGGATCAATAGGATCGATTAAGACGGTAGAAAGCATTTTATTGACAGCAATAAGTACGCCACCACCAATCCTAAGTAATCTATCACGCCTGAAAACTTGAAAGTTCGAGCAGAAAATTTCCGTATCATTGACCCATGGCTTAAGCCAGTGAACACTACAACATGGTAATCACAATTTATTGACTTAAAAAAAAAATAATGGTAATTTAGTATTAAGACCACGGACGTTCTGATATAATAGAGTAAGGGTATTATTTAGTTTTTTGAATCCGAAGGATTGTCAAGATTAATCGGACGACGAAACTTATTACGGGTAATAAATTCCTTAACTAAGATACCTTTAGGCCAAAATTCCTTATTAAGGAGGCGATCGAATAAAGCGTCAGGCAAAAGGATTTTATATGACGAGATTTCTCTTTCTTTTGTAGATTTAAGTTTGAAAATACTTAGTTTGCTAGTATCAATATCAGGTGATATACGTTTGATATAGCTCTCAACTGTATGGGTTGTAGTATTTGAAGCAAACCGAGACAAAAATAATAATTACGTGCAGGAATAACAATTAGTTCATCGATTTGTGCTGAAGCGGACATAGAAAATGTGGAGGGATCGGTATTATACAGAATAGATGGTCCAGGGTTTGTTAAACGGGGGGGCTCAGAATTACATAATGGACTCACTCGGGGGTGACAACGAATTGACTAAATTTGCTGACATACGGCAGAAAGATTACATAATGGTTCGATTACAGGTGCTGGTTCAATCGGTGGTTGAACAATAATCATAGGAATAGTACAAGGTATTCTAACGGACGGTAAATGAATTGTGTATTTCCCTCATCACCACTGACTGTATCAATAGAAGGACAGGAAGCCGATAAGGTAGAATTAAGGTTAGACAAAACCGGGGAAGTAGGTAAAGCAAGAACAGGGCAAGTCTTGCACCAAGAACAACATCAGATTAATCTAACAGTTTGCAATTGTTGAACAAATCCTTTTATTTGGAAAACTTGTCGGTCAGTTTTTTGAGTTCTTTCAGAAGTTCAGCAAAACCATTTTGGGTTTGCTTAAACAGCTTATGAAAATCAACGTCGATTTTTCTGCAGTTTCGGCAAGCACAACGAAGCCCTTTAATTCTGTTGGTAATGTAGTCGAAATCCCGACCACTAAAACCAGCACATTGGGGATGAGCGGTCGTATAACCAACATAGCAGAAAACGGTCATTTTGAGTTTCCTTACAGCTATTATACTATTATTGTGCTGCAGATATACGACCCGATAATCCATAGCGAAGGGGGGGTTTCATTTAATAAACCATATCTATACCGGGTGGACAGGCTGAGGGGAACCGGGCATGGACATAACTGCAAGCTTCTCGGTTACCCAGCCAATAATTGTGACCGAACAAAAATCCCGACGGTTTTACACCAGAGGCATCAAGAGCTGTGTAATAGAAACAAAGTTATATAAACTATGCGTAGGTCTTGGGCTTCATTTGACGATTAGTGAAATGTGATGCAAATACTTTTAGGAAAATACCTTTCATCGCCCAATTCTCTTTGCTTAGAATATTTCGTTGTAAATGTTTCATATGTTCAGAGCATAGCATAACACCCCGATCCAAATTGTGAATCACTTCAGTTAAACCGTATATAATTGATGATATTAACAAGTGTGACTTCCATATAAAGCCATCTTTTTCGTAACAAACGGCACTGTTCAATCCATTAAAATGAGTTGTTTTTTGAGTTTTATTCCATCGAGAAGTGGTTAAAGAAAAATTAATGATAATAAATAAACACCAAATAGACATGTTGTACATTACTTTTCAGTTTTGTTTTTCTTCCATTAAATTTTCGTTTTACAGTTCGAAAATCAACTTTAAAAAAAAAGTAATATATGTTTGAAAAAAAAATATTTGCCAATAATATGTTGGTTGTACGCTTGGCTTGTAAGAAAGATAACTCGTTAATTATTACTTCTGGCAAATGTTATATACCGCTAAAATGTTATATTACGGAGCGTTTTAATAGAAAGAAACGACTGTCCGCCAAACTCAAGCTTTATATACCATATCAAATTAGAAAAGTAACAAAGCCAAAAATTAACACATATATATATATAAACATTCAAGTCTTGTTATAAACTCACCAACATAATGGGATGAAAATGTCTGCTTGCATTTGTTACACCAAAAAACAACGCTATGATGAAAGGATTCAACAAATATATGACATCCGATAATTTATTAAGATGTTGAAACAATTTTGTTTCAAGACGCGACCACTAGCAACTCCGTCTAGTAGCACTGCCACAAATCATCCAACTAACGGCCAAAGCAAAACACAATCGTCCCCCCATAATAAGTGTGGTGACATAAATTAGAGCAATGTCCATAAAGCGGGTGCTCGTTGATCTGACAAATGGAGTTGACGTTGTCTCACTTCCAGCATATAACAAGCAGCCATACATACAATTATATAGGGTAAAATACGTACAAAACTGTTAAAGTATACATGATTGGAGGTAGCCAAGAAGGTGTCAAAGGACAATTGAAAAATGACTCTTAAACAAATCACATAAGACCATAAAATATTGGCGGCCAAAGCGACCATTGTTAAGGATTGGCTAGATTTGGATTTCTACAATTATTATCAAACATTAAAGTTATATAAATAATGATTTAAAAAAAGCATTTATCCTACTTGGCGTAGAGGAATAATATTAGGCTGGCTAATATGAAGAATTGCATTTCACAAGCCAAGGACCAAGACCAATTTAAACACATGTCATCATAAGCGGAAAAGATTTGTATGAATAACAGATTTCGCCACCAATATTTGCTTCACGTAAGATCAAACCTTTCGTGAATATGAAAAATAGATGTTTGATCCATATACGCATAGAATAAATCGACCAATAACCACCAAATATAAGGGGGAAAACCTAGGAACCGGAAAAAATCATATATAAAATAAATAAAAGACAAAGAAATTTCCTCGAAAGATAAGTTAATTTATTTTAAAAAAACTGGGCTCACATAACGATGAAATAGCATATTCATAAACTGTTGAAAATTTTTCCAGAGATTATTGTGACGTACCATCTTTAATTTGTTGTCGTTGCGCAGAAAATTATACAAGTGCAAGAAGCCACTAAAATGGAAGAATGACAATAAAAAAATTTTAATTAAATTGTGCCACCTAACTGATGGTGAAGAAAACGTCCACAATTATAGGAGCTAAACTTAGGTATTGAAAATAACCCACTTCGGCATATGAAACCAAAATTGGTTTATTATTGACAGTAAAGTACATATACCAGACAACATGGAAGAATAGAATCCATATCGAGCACAAGGATCTTAAGCCATTATTAATGTATCTTCGGCACCGTTCGATTTGATTGTAAATAATTTTGTCCAATTTTCCTTAACATCAAAGCATAATATGAATTGTTGAATAGACGGTGAGAAACTTATAAATGTTAAAGGTGATGAATGTAAAATGGAGATTTCATTTTCAGATTTTACTGTGGGTGCTGCTTCGGGCTTTCTTCTTAAAAACGAAGCAGTTGAATCATTGCAAGGGTGAAGGCAAAAATTGCTGTAAGCGGAAACTGTCGCGCTGATAAAAAGCATCCGAAAGATTGTGACGAGAAAAGTCGTTCCACTCGTTTTTCTCTCACACTTGTTCCTCTTATAGCATAACATTGTAAAACCATTGTATAACCATTGTGATATATCATAGATATAAGTATATATATCTTAATACTTAATTTATTTACATATATAGATCACTTATACAATACACCATACACATAGCTTTACACTTGTATATAAAAGAAAAGTATTACATTGAATTTGTTATTAATATTTGTTAAACACCCAGTGTAATAGTTAGGTATATCTGGCAACCTCACTCACTGCCACGTCAGCAAATCTTATTGGAATATTTACGATATTCCAATCGTAATATGAAAACCAAGCTTTGCTATGTGAAATCGACGAGCTATCGTCCTTTTTTTTTTTGGCTACTAGCTGTCAACGAGTCAACATCGATCTTCTTTGGTTATCATCAATCGCTTTTGTCAACTTCAAGGATTAAACAGCGAAGCTTAGCCACGTGTATCTAAGAATTTAACACAGAAATCAAGCAAAGGACGTAGCATCGAGTTTCGTTCATACCGTTCTTAGTCGAACATACAACAAAGATTTTATACAACGAAGATTTTATACAACAAAGATTTTATACAACAAAGCTTTTATGCAACAAAGATTTTATATAAAGGTTTTATACATCATATACTCAACAAAGATCTTGGTATTTATGCTACATGGTGTAAGCCTGGTTGTCACCTGCAGGGTGTAAGCCTGGTCAACTGCATCTTAGAATATCCAAAGCATCCTTAGCAAAATCTCATCATGCAGGGTGTAAACCTGTTCGCAGGGAGTAATCCTGGCGGATATTCACAACGGTAAGCTTGGTCATTGACAAGGATGTAATTTGTGGCGAAAATCACATGAACTGAGTGAGTGAGGGGCAAATAAGAAAACCCATACATACGTTCACATATTATACATATACAGTACATACGTACACACTAGCACTTAAGTATAGATTTAAATAAAATTGAATTATATGTTTTGGAAATTGAAATAAGAGCGTCTTATTTATTATAAATAAATGGGCGGGATACCCTGGTCCGACGGCTAACTCCGTGCCGGTTGAAAATCTCGTTACATTGGCGCCCGAGCAGGGACGCTCGTCCTGCTAAGCCAATGGTATAACACAATATAATATCTACTATATTATATTGTAATATAATGTACATATAATATGATATACATATTATTATATGTAATGTAATTATGAACTGAGCATACTAATAAATAATACAGTGATTATGACCTTGGACTATGCTAAAAGTACGTGACTGTACCTAATTCTTAGTTAAACTCAATATAACTGTACTGTAATAAGAACCGTAAGCTTGTGCAAAGATTTAAAAAAAAAAAAAAAAAAACAAAGTGTTATGATTTAAAGAGCAAAAACATAGTGGTTAGTTGTTAGCTGAATCCTCTCATATATTATTGCATTGATATTTCGACAAAATTAAAATTACAACAAATCACTAAGTTTTAATTCAGCTATTAATAACAATAGAATAGAATTATGAAGGAAAAAATTGAGAGAAAATAAATTGTGAAGGGCAGTTAAACGTGAGACTTCCTAGTAGACGGTTTATTAAATGTGCTGTAAATTTTTGTGCAAAATAATACAAGAAGATTAGGCATGTGCGAATGCGTGAATGCGTGTATTATATAAAACTATACAAGTGACATAATTAATAATAAAACTCAACGAGTAACGCCGACAATAAATTACAGTGTATATATTTAAAGATTTTATAGATGAATTTAATGGTTTTATATAACCATTTATGCAAACAAACAAAAAAAAAAAAAAAAATTAATAACAGTGACAATTTAATATATTAGTAAAAATGGACAAGTGTATATCTCGATATATATAAAAAAAAAAAAAAATTAATTAATTTGGAAATAAAAGTAGTGCGATCTGCCGAGTTTTAAGAAAGTACATTAAATAAAAACAGAATGGCTTGTAAGGTGTATCTTGACGGATAGCATGTACATTTAAATAAATTAAGTGAAATAAATACAAAATGCAAATAAACGAGAAATTATACTAAAATTACATCCAACGAATTAACAACAACGAATTGTGAAGTACTCAGCGATTTCTGGAGAAAAAAAAAAAAAAACACAATTTAAATCACAGTAAGCTACATCGGTACTCAGGTGAGCTAAAAAAAAAAAAAAATTTTTTATTTACAACTGGAAGTTTTCAAAGATTTTAGAAACAAATAAGTCCTAACTTACGTGACAATAACTACCAACGCACGCATAACTTAGCACAATTAATAATTACTTGCGATCTAAACAACAAAATATTATACGACAACGGACATACCACGAGGGAGTAACCTCCTCGTACTAATTTAACAATATTACGGGTTACATTACAATGCGAGGTACAACCTTGGCTGTTGACATATAGGTTCCAGTGGAGGGAGTTTATCCTCAGACAAGTACAGACATTTATCAGATAGTTTACGCTACTACTAATACGATAGAACTACTAAACGATAGAAGACATTAACGAGGGTGTAATCCTTGGTGGTAAATCCAGTATATGGGAGTTGACTAAGAGACAAATAAAATAGAACAGTACGACAATAGCTGCAAGAACTTTGGTACAACAAGGGTGTAGCCTTGTATGTGTAAACCTTGGTTCTTAGTGACTCACCAACCAAACGAGAAAGTAAATTCGACTACAAATACATACGGTACCTAAATATATAAATATACGTGGTCGTATGACACATTACAATAAAACGGACATGGTAATAAACGACTTCTAAGACCCCTTCTACTCATTGATATCTAGCCTGAAGCCATTTGGCGCTACATATTTGGAATAATTAGATAAATAATAGAATTAGATTCACATAAAGAAGAATAATTGAAAGTAAGGGGCACGTATAACAAATCTAACCGATCTTTCAATCGCCTGTTTGGTTTGGTTTAAAAAAAAAAAAAAAAAAGAAAACGGAAAATACTTTATATCACTTACCATTGAAAATTAATACTGTCATGGCGAATGTAGAATTTCGTACCACCTGGTTGTATCCACTCCGCAAAGAAGATCTCGCTGCCTACTTAAAGGAATTTGGTGTAGACTCTAGCGGCACGGTTGAAGCAAAGAAACACACAGCTGAAGAAATGAAACGACTACTTACTATACAAGCGCATCACGAAGGACCAAGGGGTGCATCTGATAAAGCAAATAAAGAAAGCGATGATGAAGATGAAGACGATGATGACGACGAAGATGCCAACACTATTAAAACAGTCGTACCACCAGTATAACCACAGAAACGAGTTCAAATCGAGACACCATCAGCTAGTACAAAATATACAGAAATGGATAAAAGAACCGTCATGGATACGGTGCGGAGATGGGGCATCACGTATACAGGCGGGCCAGACCCCTTCACTTTTATTGAACGGCTAGAAGAGATGGCCGAAACGTACGGCATTGAATTACATGTATTACTAGCGGCTATGCCTCAATTTCTACGGGACAAAGCATTAACGTGGTTCCGTAATAACAACGCCCACTGGGAGTCATGGCGTGCTTTCAAAGGAGATTTATTAAAATTTTTCTTGCCACCAAGGTACTTAGAGAGGGTGGAAGATGAAGTACGCGCTCGTAAGCAGCGCCCGAATGAACTTTTTAAAACGTATGTGCTGGATCTGCAAACAAAAATGAGGCATACGATGATGACAGAAGAAGAAAAATTAAATCGAATATTTCGCAACGCCTTGCTGGATTATCTCCGGTACATTCGCCGCAACGATTTCAAGGATTTGAACGAACTTTTAGAACTCGCAGGGGATTATGAATGTATCCCGAATGCCCATCAAAGAATGCCACCGGCCCGTGAAGCCCACAGGTTGGCGAATGAGGCACCAGAAAATAATTCACCCACAAACTTGCGTAGAAACCAGACGAGAAACCAAACGAGTAAGCAGTATATTAACCAATCAAATATTCAACGGTCTCCAAGACGTGATACACAAAATTTTGTACGTAATAACCGTCAAACAGGAAATACTTTACAAATCAAAAATAATGAAACAAGTCACCAGAACCAACAAGATGCTAAGATAGAAAATGTTCGAATGGCGTGCCATCGATGTGGAGGTGCCGGACACACCGCCCGCAGCTATAGAAACCCACAAAAGCTATTTTGTTGGGACTGTGGTACCATAGGTGTCCGGACTTATGATTGTTGTCGCCGTCAGCAGCCGCAGGGAAAGGCCAGAGGGGCCCGAACGCAGTGAGGGGCGTTCGAGTCCCGCCACCATCAGTAAATCCCTCTCCAATACAGCCGATTTTCAATTGCACGGGCGATCGATTAACTGCCACAGTATTAATAAATGAAGTTGAAATAACTGGCTTAATAGACACAGGCGCCACATGCTGCTTCCTTAGCCAAGCTTACGCGAATCAACTAGGGCCGAACGATATACGAATAGTACCACCATACATATAACATTAGCAGACGGATAACTCAAGCCCTGTCATGCAAAGTACAACTTGGCGATATGAGTCGTATCATCGAATTTCGTATTATGCCTGGTGCCCGTGAAAATGTTATACTAGGTTTTGGATTTTTGGTAACCTTTCAAGCTACACTTTCCTGTGCCGGCGCTTTGGTTCAATTTCATCGATCCAACGCGGTTGGAGAACGCCTATTTATAGCCCGAGAATCCATTCTAACATTGACAAAACCAAGAATGACAAGCTATGTACCTATTAATTCTGTTCGAATCTATGATCCGAAGTCCAACTTACGCGACAGTAACCAAAAATATTAGACAAAATAATTCTGCTCGGACGTTTAGCGCGAGCGAGAGTGAAAACAATCCGACTGTGACCAAAAGCCCAGCTCAGACGTTAACATCTAAAGCGAACTTTACATCAAACATAAAACCAGAAACTCAGAAAAATACACTAAGACGACAGACAAGTAACATTAACGCTAAGCAGACATTCGAAATAAATTCTAACCGAAATGCTCGGATGTCTAAGTCGAGTATCCAGCCTATTAAATTAATCCACAGCCATGATTATAAAGCAAACGAAAACAAAAGTAAAATCTTAGAAAATACAACCGCACATAGTACAAACACAAATACCACAACGATACCAGAAAATCCTCTTAAAATTGTAAACAGAGCAATCACGAGTCCTAAGATGAATAATATAACGAAGAAACCTAAGAAGAACCAAAGCACGGCAAAAGTAATAACTGATAACGCCTACGAAGAACCAAAGACTAATGCAAAGAACGTGGAACACAAAGCAAGAATTTCAAGTACAGTAGATCCACCGAACGAAGTCCCCTCAGATGAACAACTTATAATCAGCGAACTCCTAGCAGTAGAGCTGGCAAAATTTCAATGTGTGACTGGTCTTACTCAAATAGACGAACACCGTATCAAAATGATTGATGATCGTCCAGTTAAGATTCGGTATCATTCTCGAAATCCAGCGATGCAGAAGATCATAGATGAAGAGGTAGATAAATTACTCCAGAAAGGTTGCATAGAGCCCTCCAACAGCCCCTATAGCTTCCCTATAACGTTGGTACGGAAGAAAAATGGAACATGGAGGCTATGTATCGACTATCGTCAACTCAACAAACGTTCTGAACCTGATGCGTACCCACTACCGCGCATAGCATACATCCTGGATCGATTAAAAGAAGCCAAGTACATTAGCAGCATTGATCTTGAGAGCGGGTATTGGCAAGTTCCAGTAGCAGAAGCCAGCCGCAAATACACAGCGTTTACTGTGGCTGGGCGTGGCCTATTTCAGTGAAGAGTAATGCCATTTGGCTTCCACTCTGCACCAGCTACTTTTCAACGGGTGTTAGATACGGTGATTGGCCCCGAACTTGAACCTTTCGCGTTCGCATACTTGGATGATATAATTGTTATCGGAAGAACACTACAAGAACACATGAAGAACCTTAGCGAAGTTTTTAGACGTCTACGAGTGGCCAATTTGAAGATAAATGCGGCCAAATGCGAATTCTTTAAGAAGGAAGTACGATACTTAGGCCACATCGTTACGCAAGATAGTATCAAAACAGATCCAGACAAAATTAGTGCAATTATGAACATGAAGCCGCCGCAAAATCTCAAAGAACTGCGAAGATTCCTAGGCACCACATCGTGGTACCGCCGTTTCGTTCCTGATTTCGCCCAAATTTCTCAGCCTTTGACATTTCTACTGAAAAAGGGCAAGCATTGGAAATGGTCCGATGCCCAGCAGAATGCCTTTGATGCTTTGAAAAGGAAACTCACGGAAGCTCCGGTTCTAACCTGCCCGGATTTCAGTCGCACGTTTGTATTGCAGACAGATGCTAGTGAAGTAGGTCTTGGTGCGGTACTCACACAGGAAGTGGATGGCAATGAACGAGTTATAGCATACGCAAGCCGCCACTTAAACCAGGCCGAAAAGAATTATAGCACTACGGAGAAAGAATGTTTGGCTATAGTGTGGGGCATTAGAAAAATGCGTCAATACTTAGAAGGCTACAAATTCATAGTAGTTACAGATCACCTTTCGTTGAAGTGGTTAAACTCACTGGACAACCCTTCAGGCTGCCTTGCAAGGTGGGCGTTAGAGCTCCAACAGTATAACTTCATCATTGAATATCGCAAAGGAAATCAAAATGTAGTCGCAGATGCTCTTTCACGCCAGCCCGTAGAAGAATGCCAACTAGCTGCGACGATGCAAGATAACCTCAGCAACACATCGAATGACAAAATATCATGTTCATAGATTCGTAAGCGCGTCGAGGAGATGCAACGTAAACCAGAAAAGTATCCTGATTATGCATGGATAGAGGGTCAACTTTATCGACACTTCACGCCCCAGTCACATGAAGACGATGAGGTAGCGTGGAAGTTATGTGTACCTAAGCTCTTGAGACGTCAAGTAATTAGTGAAAATCACGACCAACCTGCAGCCGGTCACCTTGGCGTTCGTAAAACCATTGCACGTATAGCGAAACGTTATTACTGGCCGGGTTTGACTAGGGATGTTAAAAGATATGTAAAGTCATACGAGTCTTGTCAACGTTACAAAACCTCTCAAAGAAGACCAGCCGGAGAAATGTTAACCGACATACCGGAAGAGCCTTGGGCCACGGTATGTGCTGATTTCGTTGGACCATTACCTCGATCTAAAAATGGGCATACAGTACTCTTAGTGATGGTAGATAAATTTTCAAAGTGGGTAGAGCTAACCCCTATGCACAAAGCCACTGCAGAAGGCGTCCTAACAGCATTTCGCGAGAAGATATTAGCCAGATATGGTGTTCCTAAGTTATTTATTACTGACAATGGTACGCAGTTCACGAGTAAAATCCTAAAGAATTATCTAGATTCAATTGGTGTCAAGTAACAATTTACGGCACCTTACACACCTCAAGAGAATCCCACTGAGCGGACTAATCGAACAGTCAAAACTATAATTGCCCAACTCACGAACAATGATCATAAATGCTGGGACGATTATATACCTGAAATTATGCTTGCGATCAACACTAGTGTAGCGGAGGCCACAGGTTTCACTCCAGCTTACCTCACTCAGGCTCGCGAACCACGCCTTCCAAATTCTCTATATGACAAGGTTACAATAGGTACAGGTACTCAAGGTAGTAATGCAACGCGTAGGGCGCAAAGCCTACAAGATACATGGAAACTGGTACGAATGAATCTAAGCAAAGCAACAGCCGACCAGGGTAGACACTATAATTTACGTCGTCGCCCTTGGTGTCCTAAGGTTGGGGACAGCGTCTTGGTTCGCCAACACCTCTTATCAAAGGCCATTGACAAACATGCAGCAAAATTGGCACCGAAGTTTGATGGGCCATACACAGTCATTGGTTTACCATCTAAGGTCATTGCCGAAGTCGAAAGACTAGGACACAGACGAACTTGCCATGTACAAGACTTAAAACAGTACACTAATATACCCGTAGACAAGGAAATATCATCATCAGACGAAACCGATAATTAAACTAAAACTAAAAACTCTTTGTATACTTCTAGATAATAACAATATGTCTGAATCTATTAATGATGTGGAACAAAGCTTTCAAGTTATGGGGGCTCAAAATAATGATACACAACACCCACCTAACCAACGATGTCTCTACGTTGGGCGTTCCGCCAGCCTCAGTTAGTCACAATGATGAGCAAAACCAACAACAAAAATCAAGTCAACAACATAAACAGCAGAATAATGAACAGCAATCACAATCAGAATTGAATCAACAACATAAACTACAAGAAGACGAACAACAACAAGCTCAGCCACAAAATTTGAACCAACATCAACAACAAGATAACCATGTTTTTTCTCAGGAACCTCTTACATGTGGTTCACCAATTTCTATATCATCAGAAGGGTCTTGGGAGCACGCACGTTTGCCACGCTGGGAAAGTGATGCTACCCTTACTGAAGAAATAGCTTTAATCGAAACCATGAACGACAGTCTACCTCATCAAGAACAAGAAATGCCTTGCCTAGACGAAGTTAGTACTCCACAGCACAACGATCTACTAGCAACAGACTCGGATGTTAATAATATTCACGAAAATCCTTCATAAGCTACCACATATGAAACCTTACCAACCCTTAACTCGCCACGTTGGGTATATTCTCCTAGTGATCTAGAAAACGCAGAAGTATATGATGAAGCTTGCAACAACGATTTTCACGATTTACAAAATAATTTACCATTTTATTCACATGATGTCAACGAACAAGAAGAATATAGGGATGCTGATAGTGAAGCACCTCCACCACCTAACTGGAGCCCTCGCGGCAGCGAAACTTTTACTGAATCGTCTCCACCCAGACGTTTGGGTTATGTTTCTTATCAAACAGAAAGCTGCGAAGAGATAGTCATCGGTAATCATCTAAAGCTAGAATGCACAATGAAAGTTACATTGATATTTCCACCTGAAAGCCATGCACGTCCTTTGAGACGCCAACAGTTCATAACAGCATCTGAGGTAAAGGAGGATGTTCTGTCTCCTAAATCCAATTTGAACGATTCCGAAACACTTGGTACGAGGGATCCTCACATCACGCTAACGCAGCTATGCCATCTACAGATGACGATAATTGCCCTACAAAAGTTTTACAACGAATCTTACCACAATTTAATGTACAACCGCGGGAAGCACGTAATTCCGCAGCATTACATGATTTATCAGAACCAGGATCACCTGTATTGGTATGTGACGCTTCTCCTCTATTTGAACGACGTCGGGACACAACTGTACACCGAGAAGGTAATATTTCTCCATGGCATAAACGCTATCAAGAAATTAAGCAAATACTAGAAGAGTTGTTGTCAACGGATACGGAGAGCTCAGAAGAAATGCGTCAACATGAATTAAATGAGCTACCAGTAGGAAAACCTCGTGCGAAGACCATGCAACCATCATCTCAATGTGCAACCGCTATGTTGGCTGCCACGTCGCCACTTCGCGGACGTGGGCGTCAAGGTGCGGGCAAACGCCAAAGAAATAATGGTAGCCCACCCATGTCATCAAACAATTTGTTTCAACGTCGAACACCACAACGTGGTAATCATAACCACTCTGGTCGAAATAGTAACAAGCATGACGCTCAACTTGGTTATCTGGTTCATGATTATGGTCGCCGTGGCCATGCACCACCAATGTCATCAGAACGCTCCTGTACGTCTAGACAAAGCCTTCAGTACCAACAAATGCAGGGAAACTCGCAACAGTTTTCATCAGAAGGTCGCAACAATAGACAACCAATAGACAACGTCCTGTTGTCACGCCTCACGGCTGGCACGTTGCGGGTATTCCCCAGCCAGTATTACGTCAATTAACTCCCCGCATTGAAGAGCTGCAGAAGAATTAGCGGCCAGGCCGTCGGTGCAAGCACCGATTTGAGTTAGAGGATGGCGTTTATAGGGTTGCCTTTGCCCGGAATGGGAAAGTAACCATTTATAAAGTGTAAGCCATCGACATCAATCAAGACGATTTCCAAGATGATACAAATTTTCACTCAACGTAAACAAAGTTCCTTAGCCATATATCATGTCAGTATCTACCAGCAATGTCACGCTCACAGAAGTACAAATTTAATTATACGTATTCGTATATATATATATATATATAGGAAAAAAAAATTACTATGAATTGAATTTAAACATTTATTTTATATAAACTGGTTATATCTTTATATTATATAAACTTGTTACATCCCTTTAACTATAAATTTAAGA
Source organism: Ornithomya chloropus (assembly GCA_963971445.1). Taxonomy (NCBI): domain Eukaryota; kingdom Metazoa; phylum Arthropoda; class Insecta; order Diptera; family Hippoboscidae; genus Ornithomya; species Ornithomya chloropus. Next base: position 1,219,401 of record OZ020531.1, read on the forward strand.
TATACTATTATCCTACTGTATGTAACACTTCACACTTCATACAAGCAATGAATTTATAAGATGAACTTTGAACTTCCATTTTTACTCTATACAACATTATATATACTACTACATTATATATTACTACTATGTGGAAACAATGAATTTGAAATCGAATGATTATTTAAGTTTGTTAAGAAATAATTAGTTTTCTAATACATACCTGAATTCTAAATTGAATAAACGTTTGTGATAAAAATGAAAATATACTTAGAATACTTAGATACTTAGGATTTTCAAGGAGGGGGGGCCGTGTGACGAGAAAAGTCGTTCCACTCGTTTTTCTCTCACACTTGTTCCTCTTATAGCATAACATTGTAAAACCATTGTATAACCATTGTGATATATCATAGATATAAGTATATATATATTAATACTTAATTTATTTACATATATAGATCACTTATACAATACACCATACACATAGCTTTACACTTGTATATAAAAGAAAAGTATTACATTGAATTTGTTATTAATATTTGTTAAACACCCAGTGTAATAGTTAGGTATATCTGGCAACCTCACTCACTGCCACGTCAGCAAATCTTATTGGAATATTTACGATATTCCAATCGTAATATGAAAACCAAGCTTTGCTATGTGAAATCGACGAGCTATCGTCCTTTTTTTTTTTGGCTACTAGCTGTCAACGAGTCAACATCGATCTTCTTTGGTTATCATCAATCGCTTTTGTCAACTTCAAGGATTAAACAGCGAAGCTTAGCCACGTGTATCTAAGAATTTAACACAGAAATCAAGCAAAGGTCGTAGCATCGAGTTTCGTTCATACCGTTCTTAGTCGAACATACGGCAAAGATTTTATACAACGAAGATTTTATACAACAAAGATTTTATACAACAAAGCTTTTATGCAACAAAGATTTTATATAAAGGTTTTATACATCATATATTCAACAAAGATCTTGGTATTTATGCTACATGGTGTAAGCCTGGTTGTCACCTGCAGGGTGTAAGCCTGGTCAACTGCATCTTAGAATATCCAAAGCATCCTTAGCAAAATCTCATCATGCAGGGTGTAAACCTGTTCGCAGGGAGTAATCCTGGCGGATATTCACAACGGTAAGCTTGGTCATTGACAAGGATGTAATTTGTGGCGAAAATCACATAAACTGAGTGAGTGAGGGGCAAATAAGAAAACCCATAAATACGTTCACCTATTATACATATACAATACATACGTACACACTAGCACTTAAGTATAGATTTAAATAAAATTGAATTATATATATGTTTTGGAAATTGAAATAAGAGCGTCCTATTTATTATAAATAAATAGGCGGGATACCCTGGTCCGACGGCTAACCCCGTGCCGGTTGAAAATCTCGTTACAAGATGTAAATCTTTCACATAGAGGACTTCCCGTAGCGTATCGTAGATGTCATTATCGAGGAGACCTTGCTGAATATACGCTGCTACCAAATATTGAATTTCATCATTTGTACAGGCGGATGGTAAACATAAACCCACATGTATAATTTGCTCACACATGACTTTTAATTCTATTTGCCATGGGGAATTATGCTTTAAATAAACTACACGAGAAAGTGGCCAGCTCATTGTGCATAATGCGTTGATGATCTGGAGATTCGGTCAGGTAGTTTTGATACATTGTCTAGGGCCATTCTCACCCATCGATAGAGACAAGTTAAATAGCTTTACCAAAGACTTACATAAAACATTTGCACATTTAATTAGGATGCAAGATGGAATTCCATCTGGGCCAGGTTTGTTAGAGTATTTAAGACCGCGCAATGCAGTATGAGGTGTATACTGTCCTCAGACAAAACAATGAATGGAAAGATATCAAACATTTTAATATCATATGGATAGTCCCTGTTATTATATTGTTTATCGGTGTAGGTCGCACTGAAAAAAGAGGCGAACATATTGGCTATTTCAGTGGAATCAGATGATTCAATATTACCGTCACGCATGAAAGTTGGCAGTAAGGTGGATTTGCGTTTAGAGTTGACAAATTTATAAAAGTTTTTAGGATTTGTTCTAAAACTTATACGCATTTTGCACAAATAATCACTATAGCACTTATTACTCAGCGAAACATATTTGTTCTTTGCCAAAGTGTAGCGTGAAAAATCGGATATTGAGCCAGTTTTTTTATAACGTTTAAACATCCTGTTACGCTCATTGCGAAGCATTTTCAATTCCCTTGACATCCAGACAGGACCAGTATCGATAGAGTTTCTGAAAATCACAGGGACGTACATCGAAATCGCTTCGTTAAAAAAGCCATAAAACTCACTGATTAAGGCATTTATAGAATGTGAGTTAGTGGAGGTATAGTTCGTAAATACGTAAGATAACCAATCGTTCATACATATATAATTAGTTTGAGAGAACAAATATTGAGGTATACCGGTATTGTCAAGAGAACATTTATTGTTAAGAATTTCAAGAGATGTGCATATTGTAGGATGATAAATGTCTTCGGGATTAACTAACGGAATAGTTCTTGTAATAGATATTTCAGACGTATTAGAAAAAACCAGATCGAGCATTTTATTTTGAACATTTTTAATTGTATTAATTTGAGACAAATCTAGGTTGAAAATACCTGCGAAAAATTCGTCGTAATTGCAGGAAGAGTAAGAAGGACTTAACTGACCAGAATTGTCATCATAAATCCTCGATACCATAGGAAGATTAAAGTCACCTAAAGCAATTAGGAGATCATTAGTCTTGAGTGAGTTGTTAATATGACATAAAAATGACACATGATGTAAGTAGACAGCTCTATCTGAAGCAGGAGGAATATATGAACATGTCAGGTAAAGGTTCCTATTGTGTAGTTTAATGCGAACTCCAACAATCTCTATATCTCCAGTATTATTAAATGTTATAGCCTCGGAAGGAAAAAGGTTATAAACAGCTATTAAGACCCCACCACCCTTTGTAATAAGCCTATCATGTCTGTATACAGTGTAGTCACAACAGAATAATTCGGAATTAAGTACGTTCGGTTTTAACCATGTTTCAGAAAATGCAAAGAGATGAAAATCACTGCTAGCACTATCTATGTATAGATCATGTAATTTGGTATTAAGTCCCCTAATGTTTTGATAAATAATGTTAAGCGGACAGTGACTTATATTTAGTTTTTTGAGTCATTAGATGCAGTAGTAGGAAAAACAGCTTGATTAAGATATTTCATCCTCTTACGTGGTGTAAATTCTCTTATGAATGCACCCGTAGGACAAAAATCTTCGGAAACCAGAGTATCAAAATACTGTTGTGGAATAGATATTTTATAAGAGGCCACATCACGTGGTTGTTGATTTTTAAATTTTAAAACACTTACAGAACTTCTAGGAAGGTTGGATATCTTATCACATATGTAATTTAAAATATCTTCTGCAGGTGTATCTGCAGCGACACGACTTAAGAAAATTTGTTTATGTGGTGGTATAATACGAAGCTGAGTAGGATTTAGACTTCTAGATAACGACCGACTTGACGTGAGCAAGTCATCAAGCTGACCTGTCGGACAAGATGGTGCAGCTGGTGGGGCATTTGACTTAGCCATATGGTCCACCAATTTATCGACACACGACCCAATTGACTGTGGTGACTTCAATAATTGATCAACCAGAATAGACGGATTAACAGACGGAACAACTGCAATATTATCTGCCCTCTCGTCCGCCACAGTTGATATCACACCATTTACAGTATTGCAACGAGCGTTAGTTATGTTGTCCTTTGGAGGATGAACTACAACAGAAGGAATGTTCTGTTCAACAACAGCAGACGTACTGTTGTCATCCAATTTGTCAGCCAACACAACAGATCTAACACAGGGAGAGAACGATGCTTCAGATGCAGAATTTTTCGAGCCATGTATGGAGGGGCATGAAATACTAGCTACCCACTCCTGTACACTACCAACATCCTTTACACCGCAGCCTCGTTCAAGCAATTTACAATTATTAAATGCCTCTTGCATGGCATTAAACTTTTCGGTCAACTTTATCAAATCTTTATTTAAAGTAGAAAATGACGATTGAGTAAGCTTAAAGAGCTTATAGTACTCAATGTCCATCTTCCTACACTTTTTACAGGACCAGCGTAAACCTTTGGTTCTGTTAGTTATGTAGTCAAATTGGCGCCCACTGAAGCCTGCACATTTAGAATGCGCTGCGCCATCACAGATATAGCATAGCAAAAACGGTTCATCCTCAGCTGTTATTATACAATTAGAATAAGAGCAATTCATTTTTGGTGCCTACGTTTGTATTAGAGAAACAATTTTTCAAGTTCTAATCACCAATGCGCCAGGAACTGTGCCGTACAATGAACACTAAGATATAAAATGTACTGACTGAAACAACAACAAAGTTGATGAATTGAGTTGTTCGCCAAATAAAACAGATATGTGCCAATTGTTATCCACAAATTAACTCACCAGAGAACTTATTATGATTTCAAATTAAATAAATTAAAATATTTTTTTAACTTTTAATAAAAAATTTGTAATTTTTCATCGAAAATTTAAGCGCTTGTTATTTAAGCATATGATCAAACACACGAGGTTGCCAGACTAAATGAAAATAAATTTAAAAGAAAATTTAATAAATTGGAACAAAATAAAAATAAGAAACGAGAATTATTAAATATTATAATATACAAAGACCCTCAAAGAATAGATGATATATTAACTCAATACAAATTAATAGACGAGTTCCATAACAGTGCGCATGGAGGACATTTAGGTGTACGAAAAACACAATTTAAACTGAAACAGAGATACATATGGAAAAACATGAATAAAATGATAAAAAACTTTATAAACAACTGCACAGATTGCAAACTAAACAAACAAGTGCGACACACACAAGAAAAGCAAGTAATAACATACACACCAGCCAATAGTTTTGAAATAATACAAATAGATATTATTGGACCCTTAAGAATATCGAACTGATTTAGATATATATTAACTATGCAATGTGAACTGACGAAATATATAATAGCTTACCCTGTACCTAGCAAAGATGCAAAAACGATAGCTCAGACCATAATTGAACAATTCATACTTAAATATGGTCATTTTAGAGTCTTAAAGTCCGATAGAGGTACTGAATTTACAAACGAACTCCTAAGGAATGTTTGCGAATTATTAAGTATTAAACAAATCTTTTCTACCCCATATCACCACCAAACTCTAGGAAGTGTAGAAAGAAATCATAGAGTACTAAATGAATTTATGTTAGCTTTCACTGACAGTAATGATTGGGATAAATGGGTACCTTACTACTGTTTTGCTTACAACACGACACCTCACGTCACCACAAACTATACACCATATGAATTAATTTTTGGAAAGTTACCCTATTTGCCAAATGATTCGATCGAAACAAACATAAAAATATATAATTTAGAAAACTATGTAAACGAGTTAAAGACCACATTAAAATATTCTATAGAACAAGCCAAAATGTTAATTAATAGAGAAAAAACAGAAGAGCCACAGCAAAAAACACTAAACAGATTAATCCCCTAGATTTACAAGTAGGAGATTTAGTGTTACTCAAAAATGAAGCTAGAAAGAAAAATCAAAAGCCTTACTCGGGTCCATACAAAATAATAGCAAATAACGGAGTAAATTCAATTATAAAAATGAATAGTAGTTATAAAGAATTTCATAACAATCAATTAAAACCATAAAATATTAAATAACAATAATGTTAAAATATAAATACAATATGTACTATATGAATGAATGTATTACTACACTTACTATAATTATACTCTCATATACAAGTTAAGAAAAAAGAACTTTAGATTAAGTAAAACCATTAGCATAGGAAATACTTTAAAAATATTTTAAATCGAATTTTATTCTTTATTACAAAAAAAAAAAAAAATTTTAATATAATCAAATTTTTTTTTTTCCCTCAAAGAGTAAGGGTGTAGTGTACTCACACGTTTAGATTAAACATTACCTACACCAACATTTTTAGCAATAAGTTGATTCAATATTACAAAACTATAAAAATGCATACTTGCATTTAATAAATTTTACCTTAACATAGATTTAATAACATTAGGTAAGTTAAGTAAACACAATGTCACCTAATAACCTACTTAAGCAATACAAGGTTATTAATTGTGCTAGAGTAAGAATTTTTATAAGTATAAATAATGTAAATCTTGAAAGAATAAATCAGAAAAGACTTTGGCTTTAACTAAAGAACAATTCCCAGTCTTTTTCTCAATACCTATTTACTACATCTCCCCTTACCAGGCATATAGCCGAAAAGACGCTGCTCTCTCTTAGCAGCTGGAGGTAAGTAAATATAGTAAAATAATAACAAATATATCAATCTCACTTTACTATTACCATAATCCTATCATATCATAACTTGGCGATCCTATAATATCATAACATGGCGATCCTGCTATCCTGCCAACCTGTTCATGTTCAACCAACAATAGCTTTACTCACCAATGGAAAAATATGAACCACGGCATATTAAGGGCATAGAACATACGCCTCCAACTTACAAGCCCACTCCCATCCCAGGACCAAGGCCTATAACCATAGAAGAATATAAAGCCCGGCAAAACGCATACAGAAAACAACGAAAATACCAACAACACCAACAACAACAACAACAACAACCCAAGAAACGTCCTAGAGGAGGACGAAAAATTAAACACTTACAAAACATAAAACAGCTCCACAACATAATCAACATAGCAGATACTGCAAATAAAAAACTATTACAACAAGAGTTAGCTAAATTAAAAGAAGAATTCAAAAAACAAGAAAAAAAGAGAAAAGAACTCAAAGCTATAAATTGAATAATATATAAATAAGAATGGGAAAAACGAATTCTAAAGAAGAAAAAAATTCGAGCATAAATATAGATAACTCTAAAAATAGCACTATAGGTGAAATCAACATAACTTTAGAAACACTCACTATATGCATATTCCTTTTTATAATTGTATACATTATATATAGGATCAATAAACATTATAAAACTTATGTAAAAAATAAGATTAGAGAAAATAGAACTATAGAAATAGGCAAAACTCTAGAAGTAGTGTAAACAAGAAAATAAATAAATAAATAAATAACAAAAAAATTGTATGGACCAATTGATAGATTTAGTAAAGGCTCTGACCAGGATAGAAACTAATATTAAGAAAACAACTGGTAGGCCATACAAAAAGGAAACCATAGAAGAAAAACTAAGAGATATAGAATACTACAAAAACAAATTTAACCAAACATTACAACAATTAAAAGCTTCAGAAGAAATCCAAAGCATAACAAATCAACTTAAAACCACATACGTCAAAGTATAAGATTTACTGCATCAACAACTAACTACCTTAAAAACAACCATGTCTTTTAATATCGAAGTAGCGATGAAAACACTACCTTCTTTCAATGGTAACTATAAGGAGACCGATTCATTTTGCAAAATTTTAGAACTATTATCAAAAAATTTAAATGAAAAGGGTAAAAAAGAACTATTTGATTTCGCTTACCACATTAAACTCACGCAAAAAGTAAAAACAACAATAGGGTCACTCCAAACACCAAGTACTCTTACAGAGCTAATAATAAGATTAAAAACAACCTATAAGAATACGAACACTATACCGACAATTCTCAACAACCTAAACTCGACTAAACAACAAGGGAATATCGCAAATTATAAAAATAGAATAATTGACCTTATTGGAGAATTAAATAATCTCCAAATACAACAGCTAGGAGATACAGCAACAGCGACTGAACGATCAGTCATTCTTAAAACAAACGAGCTACTTGCATTAACAACATTCTAAATCGGTCTTGATGAAAGATTCAAAACCACTATCTATGCTGCCCAACCACAAAGCCTAGAATAAGCCGTTAACTTGGCTCTTGAATTAGAGAAAGATAACATCTTTAAAGATAACAATCAAATATTACACATGAAATATTCGCACATACACAAAAAACAACCTCGCACTAGAAATTATAATCAACAAAGACAAACCTATAATCAACAAAATTATAATGCAAACCAAAACAAACAATTTAACAGTTTGCACAGGCAACCCAATAGTCAAAATAGACGAAACTATAATAATAGACAACAATACCCTATACAAAATAATTTTCCAGAAAGAAGGAACAGAAACATAAACTTTGAGAGAAACATAAATCCTAGGCAAAACACAAACAATAGACACATAAACATAGTCCAGAACCAGGGAAACGACGATGCGCAGGTGGTATAAAACACTACCACCGACGCGCAAAAACTATAGTTAAAATACTTAATATATCCAATAAACATACACATATTATTGTACTAAGAGACGGTAAAAATTATTTAAAATTTTTAATAGATACAGGTGCAGAAATCTCCTTAATAAAATTAAATTCCATCAATACACCTTATGACACAAACAGAACATACAGATTAAGTGGCATTACATCAGAAAAATTAGAAACATTAGGAACTACGAACTTAAAATTTAACATATCAAATTCAACACTAAACCACGAATTTCATATTGTTGACCAAAATTTCCCAATCTCAACAGATGGAATCTTGGGTACCGACTTTTTATCCTCCTATCTTTGTAAAATTGACTATGAAACATTAACTCTGGAAATTAACTTAGAAGAATTAAATATAATTTTACCAATGGAATCCACTTCATTGTCACCAATCACAATTCCACCACGAACAGAAATAATAACACCTATACACCTTAAGTTTAAAGAAGATGCTGTTATTTTAAATCAAGAACTACAAAAAGGAATATTTTTGGCCAATACAATTGTACCAGGTAAAGGAACATGCCACGTCAAAATATTAAACACTACAACAGAAACTGTGACAATAAAAAAATTAAATATTCATTCTCAACCACTCAGAAACTACCACGTACTCCAAACCAATTCAACACCGAAATACAATAAGGAACGACTACAAAAACTTCTAAATACTATCAATATAAAACAGGAAGACACAAATGCTACTAATATACTTAAAAAAAATTTTTTCTGAATACCAAGACATTTTTCATTTAGACGGCGAAAAATTAACATGTAACAACTTTTATACACAAAAACTAACAACAAATGACAACACACCGGTCTACGTAAAAAACTTTAGATTACCACAAGCACATAAATAAAAAGAAATCAATAACCAAGTACAGAAATTACTAAATAACGACATAATAGAACCATCAATTAGCCCGTACAATTCACCTTTACTAATAGTACCAAAAAAAGACAAAGACAACACAAAAAAATGGAGACTAGTAGTTGATTTTAGAAAACTTAATAATAAACTTGTAAGTGATAAATTCCCTTTAACTAGACTAGATGACGTACTTGACGTATTAGGACGAGCTAAATACTTCTCCACTTTAGACATGACGAGCTCCTTCCATCAAATAAAGCTTGACAAGGACTCAAGACCCCTAACTGCATTTTCAACTGACAACGGTCACTTTCAATTTAAACGCCTACCTTTTGGCCTAAAAATATCTTCAAATAGTTTTCAAAGAATGCTTACGATAGCTCTAAGTGGATTGGATGCCAACGCATTTTTATACGTAGATGACATAATCATATTTGGATGCAGCCTACAACATCACAACGAAAATCTCCTCAAAGTATAAGAAAATACGCGTTTAAGAAAATACAATCTAAAATTAAACGCAAGCAAATGTCAATTCCTCCGACCAGAAGTAGTATATTTGGGCCATTTAATAACAAAAGACGGAATTAAAACAGACCCATCAAAATATAAAGTTATAAAAGACTATCCCACACCTAAAAATCCAGACGAAGTACGCAGATTTATAGCTTTCTGCAACTACTATCGAAGATTTATAAAAGATTTCGCAAAAACCTCAAAATGCCTAAATTCATTACTAAAGAAACATCAACCTTTTATTTGGTCTCCAGAATGTGAAAAATCTTTAAATATTTTGAAACAAAAACTAATGAGTCCGCCAGTACTCCAATATCCTGACTTTGATAAAACATTCATACTAACGACAGATGCATCGGATTTCGCATTAGGAGCAGTACTTTCACAAGGAGAAATCGGAAACGATCTACCCATCTCATATGCAAGCACAACACTATCTAAGCATGATGTAAATAAATCAGTTATAGAAAAAGAACTACTAGCCATACATTGGGCAATAAAATTTTTTAGACCATATTTATATGGACGAAGATTTATAGTGGTAACAGACCACAGACCACTAGTTTCTCTTTTCACCCACAGCAATCCATCATCAAGAATGACAAGAATAAGAATGGACTTGTCTGACTATGATATTTCGATATCATTTATAAAAAAGGATCCGCCAATACAAACGCAGACGCACTATCAAGAATTAAATTAGACTCTGACACATTGAAGGATATGATCCCCAAGCATATAAAAGTGATAACAAGAGGGCAAAAATCAAAAGAATATGAAAATAATGAACCGGTTACTGAATTGACAAATCAGAATAGCTTACCACAAACAAAGTCTGATCAACTTTACGTTTGGGAATGCACATCTATTTCTGATGTCAAGAAATTAAGAAAGTTACAGTTTAAACAAAGAAAAGGCCAAAAGAGCTCTAAAGTTCAAATCAGTATAAATAAAGAAAATATTATTACAAGATGCAGTGATAATCCTCCGAATTTAGATTCGATTATGGAGAAGCTGACATAAAAACTAGAAAAAGAGCACATATATGAAGTAGCATTGAATAAGAATGACGTCATATTTAAACATATAAATGAAAATAAATTTAAAAGAAAATTTAATAAATTGCAACAAAATAAAAATAAGAAACGAGAATTATTAAATATTATAATATACAAAGATCCTCAAAGAATAGATGATATATTAACTTAATACAAATTAATAGACGAGTTCCATAACAGTGCGCATGGAGGACATTTAGGTGTACGAAAAACACAATTTAAACTGAAACAGAGACACATATGGAAAAACATGAATAAAATGATAAAAAACTTTATAAACAACTGCACAGATTGCGAACTAAACAAATAAGTGCGACACACACAAGAAAAGCAAGTAATAACATACACACCAACCAATAGTTTTGAAATAATACAAATAGATATTATTGGACCCTTAAGAATATCGAACGGATTTAGATATATATTAACTATGCAATGTGAACTGACGAAATATATATAATAGCTTACCCTGTACCTAGCAAAGATGCAAAAACGATAGCTCAGACCATAGTTGAACAATTCATACTTAAATATGGTCATTTTAGAGTCTTAAAGTCCGATAGAGGTACTGAATTTACGAACGAACTCCTAAGGAATGTTTGCGAATTATTAAGTATTAAACAAATCTTTTCTACCCCATATCACCACCAAACTCTAGGAAGTGTAGAAAGAAATCATAGAGTACTAAATGAATTTATGTTAGCTTTCACTGACAGTAATGATTGGGATAAATGGGTACCTTACTACTGTTTTGCTTACAACACGACACCTCACGTCACCACAAACTATACACCATATGAATTAATTTTTGGAAAGTTACCCTATTTGCTAAATGATTCGATCGAAACAAACATAAAAATATATAATTTAGAAAACTATGTAAACGAGTTAAAGACCACATTAAAATATTCTATAGAACAAGCCAAAATGTTAATTAATAGAGAAAAAAACAGAAGAGCCACAGCAAAAAACACTAAACAGATTAATCCCCTAGATTTACAAGTAGGAGATTTAGTGTTACTCAAAAATGAAGCTAGAAAGAAAAATCAAAAGCCTTACTTGGGTCCATACAAAATAATAGCAAATAACGGAGTAAATTCAATTATAAAAATGAATAGTAGTTATAAAGAATTTCATAACAATCAATTAAAACCATACAATATTAAATTACAATAATGTTAAAAATATAAATACAATATGTACTATATGAATGAATGTATTACTACACTTACTATAATTAAACTCTTATATACAAGTTAAGAAAAAAGCACTTTAGATTAAGTAAAACCATTAGCATAGGAAATACTTTAAAAATATTTTAAATCGAATTTTATTCTTTATTACAAAAAAAAAAAAAAATTTTAATATAATCAAATTTTTTTTTTTCCCTCAAAGAGTAAGGGTGTAGTGTACTCACACGTTTAGATTAAACATTACCTACACCAACATTTTTAGCAATAAGTTGATTCAATATTACACAACTATAAAAATGCATACAATTCCCAGTCTTTTTCTCAATACCTATTTACTACATCTCCCCTTACCAGGCATATAGCCGAAAGGACGCTGCTCTCTCTTAGCAGCTGGAGGTTAGTAAATGTAGTAAAATAATAACAAATATATCAATCTCACTTTACTATTACCATAATCTTATCATATCATAACTTGGCGATCCTATAATATCATAACACTATATAAAAAATGGGTTAATAATCCACATAACAGAGACAAAGAAACACGATATAAAAGATTTAGAAATCAACTGAATAAAAAGCTAGAAATTGCCAAAAATGAATATTATAGAAATAAATTATATGAAAATAGACCCAATGTGAAAGAAACGTGGAAAATCATAAACGAAATAATTGGTAAAAGGTCGAATAATAAAAACGAAACGATTGAACAGAACTTTAAGACTGTAAACATGAAAATGATTGCAGATGAAATTGCAAAAAAATTTAGTGAAAATATTAATCAAACAATACATGAATGTGCTATTAAAACAAATAATTGAGAAAATTTAACAATGAAAAATTCATTATACATGTCGCCCACTAATGATGAAGAAATTGGCAAAATACTTCGAACACTAAACATAAAAAAAGGAACAGGAGGGGGTAACATTAGACCAATTGATATAAAGAATAACGCTAAAGAATTAACTCCGGTTATAACTAGACTTACTAACTTAAGCCTAAGCGGTGGATTAGTCCCAAAAGATCTAAAAATATCGATCGTCAGGCCTATATATAAAAGTGGTACTAAAACTGATTTCAATAATTATCGACCAATTTCAATAATGCCTACAATAGAAAAATTTTGGAAGAAATAGTACAATGAAGATTGAGCGAATTTACAGCAAAGTCTAAATAGATAAACGAATTGTCAATTTGGTTCTCAAAAAGGAAAAAATATTAATAAATTACTTGGTAATTTTGCTAACCATATAAATGAAAAGTTAAGTCAAAATATGCATTGCCTAGTGCTATTTATTGATTTTAGTAAAGCTTTTGACACGCTGGCACATCATAAAATGTTAGAGATGCTAGAAAGATCGGGTGTGAGAGAAGGACCGTCGGTTCAAAAACTACCTGCAAAGCAGAACATATAAGGTAAAAGTGGACAGCAAATTTAGCGAGGAGATGCAGAGTTCGCATGGAGTCCCACAAGGATCCAAGCTGGGACCACTGTTATACATTATGTACACAGACGCCATGCTACATACATTAAAAAATTGCCAAAAATTTGCATACATACGATACAGCTATAGTTGCCTCACATAAGGACCTAGACATGGCAACAGGAATTTGATACGTTATCGAAATGGTGCCATGACAACAGACTGTGCATAAACCCATCAAAAACCAAGCTTATGCACATAAAACCACCGCACTTTCTTTATGAAAATATACGGATAAGGTTCCACAATTATGAATGGTTGCATGCTGCAGTGCGACACGTTTATAAAGTTAGTAAACGAATATAAATATTTAGGAGTATACTTTGACCAAAATTTTAAGTGGCACAGACAAATAGTGCATATTACAAAAAAGTTACGCAAAGCAGCCTACATGATTTACCATTTAAGTAGATGCAGCAACAATAGGGTGTTACGACAAGCGTACTATGCACTGATGGAATCACACCTACGTCACGGTGTTACAGCGTGGGATACAGCAACCGGAATTTGGCAACTTCAAGCATTGCAAAATAGAAAAATAAAAAGGCTGTTAAAGCATTCTCCGATATGCAATAGCACAAATCAACACCAAGGTAATATAGCAAAACAGCTAAATATGTTAATAGTTAAAAACATCTACATCACATTAATAAATGAATTTGGCAACGACAGGCGATTTTTGAGAAGAATAAATCACAACCACGGAACGAGGGCTAGAGCACATGGTATATACCAGGTTAGCAGATTCCGCAACAACTATGGAAAAAATACACTTGCGGTAGCTATACCCGAAATATTCAATTCTCTGCCTAATGAATTACGAGCCTCAACCAATAACTACCAAAATAAACGGAAATTAAAGCAGTTCTTTTTACAGCAGTGATAAAATTTCATATAAGCGTATATATAGTAGAGCAGAAAGACACGAAACAGAACCATGACAACTAAATGCATTCAACCTGCAGACAAGCCTTATGGCTTCGCGGGTTTAACGTAAATTAATTTAAAATAATTACTTAAAAATAAAAATCACAACAACAATAAATGAATATGTAAAAAAACCATTTATACTACATGTATTATATAATGTGGTAAAAAGACAAACAAATTACTACATGTAATTCATAATATAAGTTTAATATATAGTATATATATATATATAGTATATATAATTGTAATGGAGTTGAATTGTTGTTGAATCTTAAAGAAGAAGAATAAAGAAAGAAATGAATGAATGGAAAAAAAATGTATTTATTGTAATTAACTAATTTAAGGAGTAATAGGAAGTAACTCGTTTCCCCGTCTACTTTTTTCGACTTCTCCGCTTCTTCTTTTTCGTTCAAAGTTCTACTAGTGATTATCAACACGCGATAATTAACGTTGTATTTCAATCCCACGTACATAAATATAGTACGAAATATTTTAAATTCTTAAAATGTTACGATTGTGTAAGAGTAGTAGAAAAGTTAAATTTGGATGAATATATATATATAAAATAAATTGTGGATTCCCATTATTTTAGTGCATTGAAACAAAACAATATACATATATGCAAACGAAAGGATATAGGTTTGCATTTCCTCTCTCCCTCTCTCTCTTTCTTTCTCTTTCTCTTTCTTTCTCGGATTATCGCACACCTACCGAAATCTTTTTTAAATTGTTTAACGACAATTGATTTTATTTTTAACTTCACATACGTTAAAAGAAAGGAATATAAAATTAATTTAGTTGCCACTTAATATAATTTTTATATCTTTATTTTAGATGCGTGAAATTAAAAAGTTTTAAAAAGTTATTATTCTCTGAGAGAGAAGAAAGAGAGAGAGAAAAAAAATGAGAATCCGAGCCAAAAACCAAAAACACTTCCCTCTATACTATAGAGTGTTCTACCCGGCCACGCTTTTAACTTTTTAACTTCACGCTATACGTATTACGTACCTTTTTAAAGTTAGAATTATTCTCTCCAGAGAAAAGTAAACAAACAAGAAAATACATAAACAAAGATATGAAAATTTTTGACCATATTTGTTTTAAAATTTTACATATTAAATAATAATGTTATGAAAAAATATTTTTTTTAATTTAAAGTATGGAACATGTAGAACCTTTTTTACAAAGTAATTAAAAATTAGGATAAATTAACATTACCAAGTAAAGGATTGTTTGTACCCTTATTTTTCATATAAATAAATTTATATGAAAATTTAAATAAAATCAAAAATGTCGTGTTTTTTTTTATTTGTTTTATAAACTACATACAATTCTAAACATTTTAAGGTATATGCCATATCCCAAATTTTTTTTGGATTGGAGTTATTAGCACTAAATCAATAACTTTTTTTAACGAGCAGATTGTCGAGCATCTAGACTAATCCCAAATATTATTTGGATTAGAGCTATTAGCACTTGTCTATGACAACATATGTGAAAATTGCACTTTTCATAAGTAAATCAATAACTTTTTTTTAACGAGCAGATTGTTGAGCATCTAGACTAATTATTATAAGGCTGGGTATAATGCTTAAGGTTTCCTAGTATATAATATATCACAAATTTTTTTTGAAGTCAGCCTATAAGCACTTGTCTATGACAACATACGTCAAAATTGAACTTTTCATAAGTAAATCAATAACTTTTTTTTAACGAGCAGATTGTTGAGCATCTAGACTAATTATTATAGAGCTAGGTATAATAGGTTAAGTTTCATAGTATATGATATATCCCAATTTTGTTTTGGATTGGAGTTATTAGTACTTGTCTATGACAACATATGTGAAAATTGCACTTTTCATAAGTAATTCAATAACTTTTTTTTAACGAGCAGATTGTTGAGCATCTAGACTAATTATTATAAGGCTGGGTATAATGCTTAAGGTTTCCTAGTATATAATATATCACAAATTTTTTTTGGAGTCAGCCTATAAGCACTTGTCTATGACAACATACGTGAAAATTGAACTTTTCATAAGTAAATCAATAACTTTTTTTTAACGAGCAGATCGTTAAGCATCTAGACTAATTATAATAGAGCTAGGTATAATAGGTTAAGTTTCATAGTATATGATATATCCCAATTTTGTTTTGGATTGGAGTTATTAGTACTTGTCTATGACAACATATGTGAAAATTGCACTTTTCATAAGTAATTCAATAACTTTTTTTTAACGAGCAGATTGTTGAGCATCTAGACTAATTATTATAAGGCTGGGTATAATGCTTAAGGTTTCCTAGTATATAATATATCACAAATTTTTTTTGGAGTCAGCCTATAAGCACTTGTCTATGACAACATACGTGAAAATTGAACTTTTCATAAGTAAATCAATAACTTTTTTTTAACGAGCAGATTGTTGAGCATCTAGACTAATTATTATAAGGCTGGGTATAATGCTTAAGGTTTCCTAGTATATAATATATCACAAATTTTTTTTGGAGTCAGCCTATAAGCACTTGTCTATGACAACATACGTGAAAATTGCACTTTTCATAAGTAATTCAATAACTTTTTTTTAACGAGCAGATTGTTGAGCATCTAGACTAATTATTATAAGGCTGGGTATAATGCTTAAGGTTTCCTAGTATATAATATATCACAAATTTTTTTTGGAGTCAGCCTATAAGCACTTGTCTATGACAACATACGTGAAAATTGAACTTTTCATAAGTAATTCAATAACTTTTTTTTAACGAGCTGATTGTTGAGCATCTAGACTAATTATTATAGAGCTAGGTATAATAGGTTAAGTATATCCCAATTTTGTTTTGGATTGGAGTTATTAGTACTTGTCTATGACAACATATGTGAAAATTGCACTTTTCATAAGTAATTCAATAACTTTTTTTTAACAAGCAGATTGTCGAGCATCTAGACTAATTATTATAAGGCTGGGAATTATGCTTAAGGTTTCCTAGTATATAATATATCCCAAATTTTTCTTGGATTGGCGTTATTAGCACTTGTCTATGACAACATATGTGAAAATTGCACTTTTCATAAGTAATTCAATAACTTTTTTTTAACGAGCAGATTGTTGAGCATCTAGACTAATTATTATAGGGCTGGGTATGGTGCTGCCTGTTGTCGTTTGCGGCATTTCTAATGGTATTAACTTATGCCTGTGCGTGTGTGTGTGTGTGCATGTGCGTGTGCGTATCGCACACAATGCAATCATACATATAATTGAGGTGTTTTGTTTCTTTTTTTTCTTTTGCTAATATTAATATTATCGCCCTTATAATGACATTCGTGCGGATCGAGTGAGTCTTATGCGCACTCGATTCGCATTCGTTGAAAATGGTATCATAACATTCGCTCGAGTACACTGCAATATCTTTGTTTATAATTTACTCTGATTTACAGTTTTTGTCAGAAGAAGAAGAAAAAGAAGTGTGTTTCATACAAAAGAAATTGTTTTTTAAATAAAAGAAAAGAGTGTAAACAGTTTTAAAATTAAAATAACACCAAAACAAGTGAAAATGTTATAGTCAGTCAAGTCCGACCATCAAATACCCTACACCACCTTATATATTTATCAAAAAATATGCAATCCGTTGTTGTTTAATTGCGGATGAAAAATGAAATTCTTTTTATGAAATTCGATTTGTTGAAAAGAGTTATAATACAAAATATTTGTATACACGTATCAACTGCTTTAACGATCGGAATTCTGTATTATCGATTGTAGAATGTTTTTCTATTACGTATGCTACGATCCCCAAATTTAACGATTCGAGAAAAAATTCGATCCGCACGAATGTCATGATAAAGGCGTATGTAAAATTGTAAGTTTGTGTGGAGGCGCCTTCCCATAAACTAATTGAAAAGCTGTAACAACATTTGTAAACAAAACGTACTCCGGTATTCTTACATACACGATATAAGCAACGCTTCTGCAACATGTCAACTGATACAATCAAAGTAGCTGTTAGGGTGCGACCCTTTAATCACCGTGGTAAGTAAACAATCAAGAAAATAAATACCTAAGTCTGGTTGGGAGCTAGTACCTAAGCATACCTAAATGGCTTTGCCATCTAGTAACCATAAGCCATATACACTATCAAAATGTGTGGATACCACTCCAGGTTCTGGAGAGGATTTTTGGCCAAACTGGATTTTCGGACCATTTTTTAATGAATTTGGAATAAAAGCAACATTCCAGAACCTGGTGGTGCCTCTGGTGTGGGACCAGTAACATATGTTCTTATAATTCCATAAAAATGTTGCTTTTATTCTAAATTAATTAAAAAATGGTCCGTAAATCCAGTTTTGGCCAAAAATCCTCTCCAGAACCTGGTGGTGAATCTGAAGTGGGATATATAACATATGTTCTTAGAATTCCATATAAATGTTGCTTTTATTCCAAATTCATTAAAAAATGGTCCGTAAATCCAGTTTTGGCCAAAAATCACCTTCAGAACCTGGTGGTGCATTTGGAGTGGAATCCATAAAAAATTTTCTCAAAATTCCATATAAATGTTGCTTTTATTCCATAGCCTACTTACGTTGGTTTTTTTTTATTACAATAAATTTTTTCATTTTTATCTTAATAAATTTCGTAAATTTATTTAATTTAATATATAATATAAGTCATGCATAATTTATTTAAAAAAAAAGAAATAAATTTTTCTCTTTTTAAATAATTTATTAGTTTCACTTTGTGTTTCGTTTTATAAACACTGAACACCAAACATTGAAGCGTCATTGAATATTTTGATTATTTTCAGAGCGCAATTTTATGTTACAGCTGAAAACTTCTTCTCAGAGCTACTTATAAATTATTTTATTCAATCTTGACTTATAATCTCAGTTTATTCTTATTTTCTCAAATTTGAAAAATAAACTCTTTAAAAAAGAAACAATATGCCTAGAAAAAGATTGCAACTATCTAAACGTAGTTCCCAAGCAAGAATAGCAAACTACGTCGCATTGAGAAATCTTCGTCTTAAAATTCAGATCGTCTCGCAAATATGAGAGAATACGTGTCGCAATCGCGGGCCAGAGAATCTAGCGCCAAACGTTCTGTTCGTCTTGCAGAACAAAATGCGAGATCGTCGCACTTATACGTAAGACAATCGAGCACTCCCAGCGTCTTGCTGAAAATAAGGGTAGAAACTCGCAAACACTGACAAGAGAAAACAGCGCCAAACGTTCTATTCGTCTTGAAGGACAAAATGAGAGATCTTCGCACCTATACGTAAGACAGTCGGGCGCCGAGCGCTCGCAGCGTCTTGCTGAAAATAACGCTAGAAACTCGCAAACACTGGCAAGAGAAAACAGCGCCGAACGTTCTATTCATCTTACAGAACAAAATGCGAGAACGTCGCAGCTGTACGTAAGACAGTCGGGCACCGAACGCTCGCAGCGTCTTGCTGAAAATAGAGCTAGAAACTCGCAAACACTGCCAAGAGAAAACAGCGCCGCACGTTCTATTCGTCGTACAGAACAAAATGCGAGATCGTCGCAGATATACGTAAGACAGTCGGGCGCCAAGCGCTCGCACCGTCTTGCTGAAAATAGAGCTAGGAACTCGCGAACGTTTGCACGAGAATCCAGCGCTGAACACTCGCAGCGGCTTATGGCACAGAGAGATAGACAACGGTCATTAACAACTAGGGCGCGCAATAGCATTTTAGCTCATAGTAATAGATCGGCATTCAGTTACGATTTTCAAATTGATTATACTCATCTAAACAGCATCCAAGTCGGAGCAATGAATAAGATTTGTCCCAAATGCTTTGCTAAAAAATGGATTGATGAAGCGAAAGGTATGTGCTGCGCGTCTGGAAAAGTTATGCTTCCAAACATTGAAGAGCCACATTATCTGCGCATTTTTTAAATAACGTACGTAGGTACAATAGTCTTTTTCAGATGACTTCTTTCGGAGCGAAAGATATTAGAGAAGGAAATGTTATGCCCACTTTTAAGGTAGAGGGACAAGTTTATCATCTCATAGGTAGCCTTCTACTGCCATCAGGACAAAGCCCACAATTTTTGTATTTTGTTTCAGATGCTGACCAACTATCATTGCGATCAAACATGGCCCGCAGCTTAAAACTAGATTTGATAAACGAATTGCGAATTTTTAAACATAATATCAAACTCAACACATTGGAGAGTTTAAAATTAATTATATACTCCGATCGCACACAGACAGAGCACAGGGGAAGATATAACGCTCCTTCTATAAATGAAGTAACCATTCTCTTGGTCGATGAAGATAAAGGGCCCAGAGATATAGTACTGCAGGATAGAGATGGACAGCTGAAACGAGTGTCGGAATTACACCGCGCATATGATCCGCTACAATATCCGTTTGTGTTTGTATCAGGAGACGATGGACATTATTTAACTATCCCTCAACAGAATTCCTTAAGAAATAAGACTGTGTCATGTATGCAATATTATGTTTAATGATTAGAGCCAACTGTTGTAATACACTGCATTATTACAAAGATTTTGTAGTGTGCAAATAAAATAATGCACACCTGTTCTTAGGTATGATTTAATTTCATTGTAATTGTATTCTCATTCTGACCTTAACTTTAATAGAAATTGTAATTATATTCTAATATATTCTATTGTAATTATATTCTTAACTTTAATAAAAATTGTAATTGTAACACACCTGACACACATACATAACACTCACACTCACTTCCGATTAAAATAACCTAGTTTAAGTTTATGCTTACTAATCAATTCTTTGTAATAATTTTAATATATAAGAAGACAAATTTTTCAAATAAAAACAGATTAAAAACTCAACTTGACTTATAATATATTATTGAAAACATAAAATCAATAATTGTGAAATACCCTGCAATTCGCGGGATTCTGAAGTTGCGCGTTGCGCGATGACCACAATTATTGATCATAACAAAAATAATAAAGTAACAAAAGAGTTTAATAACTATACTCCTTTTTGTATTACCATATGTACATCTCATCATAATGGCGATCCTGCAAAATTATTGATCCTGCCAAGTTGTTGATCCTGCCAAATTATTGATCCTGCCAAGTTGTTGATCCTGCAAAATTATTGATCCTGCCAAATCGTTGATCCTACCAAATTGTTGATCCCGCCAAATTGTTCATCCTGCCCATCAACATCAATTCACTTCATCTAGTTGCCTGTCGATGCAAACGTATATTCCCGCTGGTCCCGCCATACAGGCACCACTATATACGCCGACACCCATCCCCGTTCCTAAAAGCCTCACTATTGAGGAATACAGAAAGCGGCAGGAATACCGCAAGAAGCCTACACAACAACCATTGCCGCCAAAGAACAGGAAACGTGGTGGTAAAAGGGTACAACACGCAAACAAAATACGCGACCTACATCGAATAAAAAATATTGCAACTGGCGAGACGAAAGAAAAAATTATCAATCTAATCAAAAAGGAAAGACAGGAATGGGCTCTTCAAAGAACAAGCACCAAGAACAAGTGAACGTGGTCAACAACAATAACAACAGTGGCGACAACAATGCACACGTGACCACAATAAAAATAACAACAGAAACATTGGTAGTAATAATAATAATAATAATAATATTGGGATATACCTTATTCAAAGTAAATAGATATTATATTTGTCCAATGTATAAAACCAAAAACAAAATTTATTTTGCTATAATATATCTTATCTTCACAAATTAGTATATTTTTCTATACAAAAAAAAAATGAATAAACAAATAAAATAAAATAAAAATATACATATGAAAATAATATGTAAATATACACACATTTAATGTAACACTTTTCTTTGATACATAAGTTAAGCAATTTTAATTTTTACCACTTTTTTTTTGTAAACAATTTTCGTATGGACCAATCGACTGAATTATTACAAAACCTTTTAAAAATTGAAACAAATTTAAGGAAAACGCCCAGTCGTCCGTACAAAAAAGAAACGATTGAAAACAAATTGGTAGTATTAGAAACACTAAAAGACCAATTTAGAAAACTAGATCAAGAGAAAATACCTCTAGAACTGAAGGTACAATTTAAAAATACCTACATTACTCTGAAACAGAATTTTGAAGAACAGTTAGAAAATTTTAAATTGGCTTTTAATATGGAATTGGCAATGAAAACATTGCCCACCTTTTCTGGCAAATTTGAAGAAGTTGAAAACTTCTGCAAATTTGTAGAAATACTGTCTAAAAATCTATCCGAAAACGGTAAAGCAGACTTACTGGAATTTGTTTATCATATCAAATTATCACAAAAATTGAAAACTGCTATAGGCCTAACACAAACATCAAACACATTAGAAGAATTGTACACCTCCATTAAAAATACATTTAAAAACCCACACACAATACCTACTCTACAGAACGCACTCAACACCTTACAACAACGTGGCAGTGTTGAAAATTACAGAGACAAAATAATAAACCTTATAAACCAATTAAATGACTTGCAAATACAAGAATTGGGAGACGCAGCAACAACAGCTGAACGGAAGATTATAACGAAAATGAATGATAGTTATGCTCTCACAGTATTCAAAAAGGGCATCGATGAAAGATACAAACAGACCCTATTCGCTGCACAACCACAATCCTTAACCCAAGCAGTCAACTTAGCTCTAGAATTGGAAAAAGACCATAGCTTTCAAAATAAATCTCAAATACTTAGAATAAACAATCAGAACAATAGAACAAACAAAACACGAAACAAATTCCAATACACCCCCCAAAATTCATACTGGACCAATAACCAGAGAAATTTCAACACTCAAAGAAATTTGACACAAAGAAACCGAAACCCCACATTCAATAACAGAACGCCACCCATAAGCACATACAACAATTTCAGACACAACTCTAACATGCAAAACAATGATTCCAGGTATTATCCTAACATGCAAAACAATAATATAAGAAATATGCAAAACAATAATAATTTTCGGCAGAATGCGAACATGCAAAACAATCCCAGATACCCCCAAATACGTAACATCAATCAAAATAATAGAAGAAGACACTTAAACGTTGTACAGAACCAGGGAAACGGAATACACACATTCTTCGTTAAAACTTTCGTTCCCAAAGTGCATACATATATTATGTATTGCAGCGCACACATTGGAAAATTTTGCTGTTTTCTCAGTTTGCTGTTCGCACACATTGGAAAATTTTGCTGTTTTGCTTTTCTCTCCTCCATGAGAATTCTCCAACGCCCTATGAAAAAGTTAAAAAATAATTATACTTGTTATGGTCTTTGAATAATTTTACATTTAAAAACTCCAATACACCTTTCTATTATGCACCTAGCTTTTGAATGGATATTGTTATAATTAATTTTTGGACCGTCTGTTGGGTTCCTATAGGGTGTCAGCAGTCATGGTTCGAACGGATAACCACTGTCACCTATTATTAACATTCTTATATGTTAACTTTTTATATAGAGTGTAAAGAATTAACAATAAGTACCTAAAAGGCAAGCATTCATTTCATTCCGATTCAAATGTCTTTCAGAGTACATTCGCTCATTTGAATGCCTCCATACGAAGGAATCATGGGATGACCCTAGATATTTGGCATTAATAGCCATAATACGCATTTTATGATCGCATAACTTAAAGTACATTTTCAGTCACATTTGATAATATATAGCATTTATGAACTTACGTTTCGGCTGTGCTTTCGTTTTCTTTTAATGTATAGGTGTTCATTCTCTTTGGGTTTATTAAGCGTCCCAACAATGCACCTAATAACTAAAATGTATCATGGGTTAGTATTATAGTTTGTACCATGTCATTAAAAAAGAGATACTAACCGCCTGGTAACCGATATTTTCGGTATTTTCCTTTTCACTAGGACCGATGCGCCATTGTATCCATCCGCTACAAAGTTGCTCTTCCATTATTTGTACCATTTCTGATACAACTAATGAGTACTTTGCGCAACACTAGTGCAATAATCAGTGTTTTCATAAGTAATAATTTAATAATGCATTGTTATTTTAATAATATTAATTATACTTACATTTTTAAAACTTTCTTCAATATATTTACTAATTTTAATATCAAATTTCATTAAAACGATACCAAATATTCAATCGTTTCATTTGACAGAATTTGATAGAATTCAAATAGAAAAAAATATCGTCAAAACGAGACTATAGAAAATATTATGTTACACAATTTTTTTATTCATAAAAACGATATCGTTGACAAAAATGATATCGTTTGAAAATTACGCAAGGACCCTCCTCATTTTGTCGGCACTAGTGGTTGTGAATTTTGGACCATCTCCTGCTGTGCGTTCAACTTCATATCGATCAAGACCTTTCGCTCGAACAACTTTGTATGAACCTAGGTATTTAGGTCGGATTTTGAAACTAGTGCCCAGTAGAGTACGTTTAATTGCCACAATATCACCTACAGAGTACTTTGTCGCTTGCTTTCGCTTTTTGTTGTATTGTCTGCAATTTTCTTGTTGAAAATTGGCTATATCTACTTTAGCTTTCTCACGCATCATTTCTCGTACAATACAGTAACTGTTGGCATATTCTTCTTCGATCATCTACATTATTTGAACATCATGCCCACCTCGCATTGTTGTGCCCGTTAAAGGCTTAAATGGTGACCCCGTGGCAAACCAGGTGTAATAGAATAATGTTTTATATTATGAGCTTCACAATACTCACAAAAGCTTTTAGCTTGAAAAGCTCCACCATCGTCCGTAATGACACGATTGGGATAACCAAAAGTATCAGGGACAACTACACCATTTTTTAATTAGTTCTTCTGCTCCTAACGACTTTGTTGGATACAACCAACAAAATTTTGTAAAACCATCTATCATTGACAGGATATATCTGTAGTCTTTCTTAGTTGTTGTAAGAGGTCCAAGATGATCAAAATGAAACGTTTCCAGCGGCAAATCACCTTTCGGGTTTCTTGTTTACCAGATTTGCGCTCCGCTAAGATGGATTTTACACAGTTAGCAATACCCGCATCAATTCTTTTTCTTAAATCATTTATAGCTTACGAAACAGCAACATCAACAGATAACGTTGTTAAGTTTAACTTTGCCGATTTTGAGAATATTTGCCGCAAATATTCGGGCGAAAAGAAAATTAAGTATTACGAAATGATTGTCCCAATTTGAAGAATATGCAGAAGTATTCCATCTTGAGGACCTACAAAGACTTATATTTTGCAAACGATCTCTTTCTGATAAAGCAAAATTATTTATTGAGTGTGAAGCAAAACCTTAGAACTATATTGATTTGAAAAGCCCCCTCAAGTGTGAATTTTCTCCCATTTTAAACAGTACATCAATTATTAATCGACAAAAAGAAAAAGAAGAACGAATCAGTTCGAGAATATCTTTATGTTATGGTTGATATCGCGGAAGAGGCAGAGATTGAAGAGCTATCCGTCATCTCCTATATAACTGAAGGGATACCCGACTTAGCAAATAATAAAATGATGTTATGCGATTGCAAAACATTAAAAGAATTTAAAGAAAAGTTAATTATTTATGAGAAAATAAAAAAAATTGTCAAAAAAATTTATAAAACACACGGAAATGTTAAAGAAAAATTTAAAAGTACAAAGCAGGTTGTTACGCACTCACGTTGTTATAATTGTGGTACGAGAGATCATGAGTTTTATGAATGCCCGCCCGCATAAAGAGAAAGGGGTCACAAATGTTTTGTGTGCAACAAGTTTGGCCATAAAGGTAAAGATTGTTCGATAAACTATTACCGTCGCCTGCAAAACACAAAGCAGTTAGGCATTTTCCACAACCGAAAACACAAAAACAATTACAAAGTTTTCTTGGCCTTACAAACTACTTTCGCAAATTTATACTGAATTACTCAATTATTGCCAGGCCTTTGAGCGATCTATTAAAAAGGAATGCCAGGTTTCATTTCAATGAGCAACAGGTTAATGCATTCAATGGGTTGAAGTACCAATTGATAAGCCGATTTAAAAAAATTTTGAATATGGAATATATGGAATATGAATAATATATAGATCTTGAGATTTTCCACGTTCTTTCCACTTTTTCTCTCAATCCCACTTCTGACACCAATTTATGTAGGATCTTGCCTTAAGACCAATTGAATAAGTACGCGAAATTATACATAACTGTTTAAGAGTTTAAGAAGTATTGCCTATTAGCCATATATAGTCCTCCTTCCACGAATGTATGGCACTTTATAACCCAACTAGAGAGCTGCTTAAAAGATACAGTGACAAATAAAAATACAATCATAATTGGAGACATAAATATAGATTTAAATGATTTAAGAAATACATTAAACACAACGTATTATGATATGTTATCATCCTATGGTATGAAAAGTTTGATAAACACCTATACAAGAATCGATATTGGTAGATGGACACAAACCACTATTGATCACGTATTCGTAAGAACTTAGCAACAAGATGCAGAGATGCACGCCAACGTCATACAAACAAGCATTTCAGACCACTATTCGTTGGTTGTTTGTCTAGACCCATTAACCCCTCATGTGGAATTACACAATAGAAATCAAAACACCAAGAAAATAAACTACAACACAGTAAATCGCTTAATATCCGAAACAAGATGGAATAACTTATGTGAAACGAGTAGTGCGGATGAATTGTATGAATCGATAAAAGATACAATATATGAGAAAGCCACATGTAAAACTAAACAAAATAAAAAACGTATTACGAGCCCATGGCTAACAACGACGCTTGTTAACGCATGCAAAGAAAGAGATAAGCTATATAAAAAATGGGTTAATAATCCACATAACAGAGACAAAGAAACACGATATAAAAGATTTAGAAATCAACTGAATAAAAAGCTAGAAATTGCCAAAAATGAATATTATAGAAATAAATTATATGAATATAGACCCAATGTGAAAGAAACGTGGAAAATCATAAACGAAATAATTGGTAAAAGGTCGAATAATAAAAACGAAACGATTGAACAGAACTTTAAGACTGTAAACATGAAAATGATTGCAGATGAAATTGCAAAAAAATTTAGTGAAAATATTAATCAAACAATACATGAATGTACTATTAAAACAAATAATTGAGAAAATTTAACAATGAAAAATTCATTATACATGTCGCCCACTAATGATGAAGAAATTTGCAAAATACTTCGAACACTAAACATAAAAAAAGGAACAGGAGGGGGTAACATTAGACCAATTGATATAAAAAATAACGCTAAAGAATTAACTCCGGTTATAACTAGACTTATTAACTTAAGCCTAAGCGGTGGAATAGTCCCAAAAGATCTAAAAATATCGATCGTCAGGCCTATATATAAAAGTGGTACTAAAACTGATTTCAATAATTATCGACCAATTTCAATAATGCCTACAATAGAAAAATTTTGGAAGAAATAGTACAATGAAGATTGAGCGAATTTACGGCAAAGTCTAAATTGATAAACGAATTGTCAATTTGGTTTTCAAAAAGGAAAAAATATTAATATATTACTTGGTAATTTTGCTAACCATATAAATGAAAAGTTAAGTCAAAATATGCATTGCCTAGTGCTATTTATTGATTTTAGTAAAGCTTTTGACACGCTGGCACATCATAAAATGTTAGAGATGCTAGAAAGATCGGGTGTGAGAGAAGGACCGTCGGTTCAAAAACTACCTGCAAAGCAGAACATATAAGGTAAAAGTGGACAGCAAATTTAGCGAGGAGATGCAGAGTTCGCATGGAGTCCCACAAGGATCCAAGCTGGGACCACTGTTATACATTATGTACACAGACGCCATGCTACATACATTAAAAAATTGCCAAAAATTTGCATACATACGATACAGCTATAGTTGCCTCACATAAGGACCTAGACATGGCAACAGGAATTTGATACGTTATCGAAATGGTGCCATGACAACAGACTGTGCATAAACCCATCAAAAACCAAGCTTATGCACATAAAACCACCGCACTTTCTTTATGAAAATATTCGGATAAGGTTCCACAATTATGAATGTTTGCATGCTAACCTAAATAGTCATCGAGATGATCAGTGCGACACGTTTATAAAGTTAGTAAACGAATATAAATATTTAGGAGTATACTTTGACCAAAATTTTAAGTGGCACAGACAAATAGTAATACTATGCACTGATGGAATCACACCTACGTCACGGTGTTACAGCGTGGGATACAGCAACTGGAATTTGGCAACTTCAAGCATTGCAAAATAGAAAAATAAAAAGGCTGTTAAAGCATTCTCCGATATGCAATAGCACAAATCAACACCAAGGTAATATAGCAAAACAGCTAAATATGTTAATAGTTAAAAACATCTACATCACATTAATAAATGAATTTGGCAACGACAGGCGATTTTTGAGAAGAATAAATCACAACCACGGAACGAGGGCTAGAGCACATGGTATATACCAGGTTAGCAGATTCCGCAACAACTATGGAAAAAATACACTTGCGGTAGCTATACCCGAAATATTCAATTCTCTGCCTAATGAATTACGAGCCTCAACCAATAACTACCAAAATAAACGGAAATTAAAGCAGTTCTTTTTACAGCAGTGATAAAATTTCATATAAGCGTATATATAGTAGAGCAGAAAGACACGAAACAGAACCATGACAACTAAATGCATTCAACCTGCAGACAAGCCTTATGGCTTCGCGGGTTTAACGTAAATTAATTTAAAATAATTACTTAAAAATAAAAATCACAACAACAATAAATGAATATGTAAAAAAACCATTTATACTACATGTATTATATAATGTGGTAAAAAGACAAACAAATTACTACATGTAATTCATAATATAAGTTTAATATATAGTATATATATATATAGTATATATAATTGTAATGGAGTTGAATTGTTGTTGAATCTTAAAGAAGAAGAATAAAGAAAGAAATGAATGAATGGAAAAAAAATGTATTTATTGTAATTAACTAATTTAAGGAGTAATAGGAAGTAACTCGTTTCCCCGTCTACTTTTTTCGACTTCTCCGCTTCTTCTTTTTCGTTCAAAGTTCTACTAGTGATTATCAACACGCGATAATTAACGTTGTATTTCAATCCCACGTACATAAATATGGTACGAAATATTTTAAATTCTTAAAATGTTACGATTGTGTAAGAGTAGTAGAAAAGTTAAATTTGGATGAATATATATATATAAAATAAATTGTGGATTCCCATTATTTTAGTGCATTGAAACAAAACAATATACATATATGCAAACGAAAGGATATATGTTTGCATTTCCTCTCTCCCTCTCTCTCTTTCTTTCTCTTTCTCTTTCTTTCTCGGATTATCGCACACCTACCGAAATCTTTTTTAAATTGTTTAACGACAATTGATTTTATTTTTAACTTCACATACGTTAAAAGAAAGGAATATAAAATTAATTTAGTTGCCACTTAATATAATTTTTATATCTTTATTTTAGATGCGTGAAATTAAAAAGTTTTAAAAAGTTATTATTCTCTGAGAGAGAAGAAAGAGAGAGAGAAAAAAAATGAGAATCCGAGCCAAAAACCAAAAACACTTCCCTCTATACTATAGATTGTTCTACCCGGCCACGCTTTTAACTTTTTAACTTCACGCTATACGTATTACGTACCTTTTTAAAGTCATTAACAACTAGGGCGCGCAATAGCATTTTAGCTCATAGTAATAGATCGGCATTCAGTTACGATTTTCAAATTGATTACACTCATCTAAACAGCATCCAAGTCGGAGCAATGAATAAGATTTGTCCCAAATGCTTTGCTAAAAAATGGATTGATGAAGCGAAAGGTATGTGCTGCGCGTCTGGAAAAGTTATGCTTCCAAACATTGAAGAGCCACATTATCTGCGCATTTTTTAAATAACGTACGTAGGTACAATAGTCTTTTTCAGATGACTTCTTTCGGAGCGAAAGATATTAGAGAAGGAAATGTTATGCCCACTTTTAAGGTAGAGGGACAAGTTTATCATCTCATAGGTAGCCTTCTACTGCCATCAGGACAAAGCCCATAATTTTTGTATTTTGTTTCAGATGCTGACCAACTATCATTGCGATCAAACATGGCCCGCAGCTTAAAACTAGATTTGATAAACGAATTGCGAATTTTTAAACATAATATCAAACTCAACACATTGGAGAGTTTAAAATTAATTATATACTCCGATCGCACACAGACAGAGCACAGGGGAAGATATAACGCTCCTTCTATAAATGAAGTAACCATTCTCTTGGTCGATGAAGATAAAGGGCCCAGAGATATAGTACTGCAGGATAGAGATGGACAGCTGAAACGAGTGTCGGAATTACACCGCGCATATGATCCGCTACAATATCCGTTTGTGTTTGTATCAGGAGACGATGGACATTATTTAACTATCCCTCAACAGAATTCCTTAAGAAATAAGACTGTGTCATGTATGCAATATTATGTTTAATGATTAGAGCCAACTGTTGTAATACACTGCATTATTACAAAGATTTTGTAGTGTGCAAATAAAATAATGCACACCTGTTCTTAGGTATGATTTAATTTCATTGTAATTGTATTCTCATTCTGACCTTAACTTTAATAGAAATTGTAATTATATTCTAATATATTCTATTGTAATTATATTCTTAACTTTAATAAAAATTGTAATTGTAACACACCTGACACACATACATAACACTCACACTCACTTCCGATTAAAATAACCTAGTTTAAGTTTACGCTTACTAATCAATTCTTTGTAATAATTTTAATATATAAGAAGACAAATTTTTCAAATAAAAACAGATTAAAAACTCAACTTGACTTATAATATATTATTGAAAACATAAAATCAATAATTGTGAAATACCCTGCAATTCGCGGGATTCTGAAGTTGCGCGTTGCGCGACGACCACAATTATTGATCATAACAAAAATAATAAAGTAACAAAAGAGTTTAATAACTATACTCCTTTTTGTATTACCATATGTACATCTCATCATAATGGCGATCCTGCAAAATTATTGATCCTGCCAAGTTGTTGATCCTGCCAAATTATTGATCCTGCCAAGTTGTTGATCCTGCAAAATTATTGATCCTGCCAAATCGTTGATCCTACCAAATTGTTGATCCCGCCAAATTGTTCATCCTGCCCATCAACATCAATTCACTTCATCTAGTTGCCTGTCGATGCAAACGTATATTCCCGCTGGTCCCGCCATACAGGCACCACTATATACGCCGACACCCATCCCCGTTCCTAAAAGCCTCACTATTGAGGAATACAGAAAGCGGCAGGAATACCGCAAGAAGCCTACACAACAACCATTGCCGCCAAAGAACAGGAAACGTGGTGGTAAAAGGGTACAACACGCAAACAAAATACGCGACCTACATCGAATAAAAAATATTGCAACTGGCGAGACGAAAGAAAAAATTATCAATCTAATCAAAAAGGAAAGACAGGAATGGGCTCTTCAAAGAACAAGCACCAAGAACAAGTGAACGTGGTCAACAACAATAACAACAGTGGCTACAACAATGCACACGTGACCACAATAAAAATAACAACAGAAACATTGGTAGTAATAATAATAATAATAATAATATTGGGATATACCTTATTCAAAGTAAATAGATATTATATTTGTCCAATGTATAAAACCAAAAACAAAATTTATTTTGCTATAATATATCTTATCTTCACAAATTAGTATATTTTTCTATACAAAAAAAAAAATGAATAAACAAATAAAATAAAATAAAAATATACATATGAAAATAATATGTAAATATACACACATTTAATGTAACACTTTTCTTTGATACATAAGTTAAGCAATTTTAATTTTTACCACTTTTTTTTTGTAAACAATTTTCGTATGGACCAATCGACTGAATTATTACAAAACCTTTTAAAAATTGAAACAAATTTAAGGAAAACGCCCAGTCGTCCGTACAAAAAAGAAACGATTGAAAACAAATTGGTAGTATTAGAAACACTAAAAGACCAATTTAGAAAACTAGATCAAGAGAAAATACCTCTAGAACTGAAGGTACAATTTAAAAATACCTACATTACTCTGAAACAGAATTTTGAAGAACAGTTAGAAAATTTTAAATTGGCTTTTAATATGGAATTGGCAATGAAAACATTGCCCACCTTTTCTGGCAAATTTGAAGAAGTTGAAAACTTCTGCAAATTTGTAGAAATACTGTCTAAAAATCTATCCGAAAACGGTAAAGCAGACTTACTGGAATTTGTTTATCATATCAAATTATCACAAAAATTGAAAACTGCTATAGGCCTAACACAAACATCAAACACATTAGAAGAATTGTACACCTCCATTAAAAATACATTTAAAAACCCACACACAATACCTACTCTACAGAACGCACTCAACACCTTACAACAACGTGGCAGTGTTGAAAATTACAGAGACAAAATAATAAACCTTATAAACCAATTAAATGACTTGAAAATACAAGAATTGGGAGACACAGCAACAACAGCTGAACGGAAGATTATAACGAAAATGAATGATAGTTATGCTCTCACAGTATTCAAAAAGGGCATCGATGAAAGATACAAACAGACCCTATTCGCTGCACAACCACAATCCTTAACCCAAGCAGTCAACTTAGCTCTAGAATTGGAAAAAGACCATAGCTTTCAAAATAAATCTCAAATACTTAGAATAAACAATCAGAACAATAGAACAAACAAAACACGAAACAAATTCCAATACACCCCCCAAAATTCATACTGGACCAATAACCAGAGAAATTTCAACACTCAAAGAAATTTGACACAAAGAAACCGAAACCCCACATTCAATAACAGAACGCCACCCATAAGCACATACAACAATTTCAGACACAACTCTAACATGCAAAACAATGATTCCAGGTATTATCCTAACATGCAAAACAATAATATAAGAAATATGCAAAACAATAATAATTTTCGGCAGAATGCGAACATGCAAAACAATCCCAGATACCCCCAAATACGTAACATCAATCAAAATAATAGAAGAAGACACTTAAACGTTGTACAGAACCAGGGAAACGGAATACACACATTCTTCGTTAAAACTTTCGTTCCCAAAGTGCATACATATATTATGTATTGCAGCGCACACATTGGAAAATTTTGCTGTTTTCTCAGTTTGCTGTTCGCACACATTGGAAAATTTTGCTGTTTTGCTTTTCTCTCCTCCATGAGAATTCTCCAACGCCCTATGAAAAAGTTAAAAAATAATTATACTTGTTATGGTCTTTGAATAATTTTACATTTAAAAACTCCAATACACCTTTCTATTATGCACCTAGCTTTTGAATGGATATTGTTATAATTAATTTTTGGACCGTCTGTTGGGTTCCTATAGGGTGTCAGCAGTCATGGTTCGAACGGATAACCACTGTCACCTATTATTAACATTCTTATATGTTAACTTTTTATATAGAGTGTAAAGAATTAACAATAAGTACCTAAAAGGCAAGCATTCATTTCATTCCGATGCAAATGTCTTTCAGAGTACATTCGCTCATTTGAATGCCTCCATACGAAGGAATCATGGGATGACCCTAGATATTTGGCATTAATAGCCATAATACGCATTTTATGATCGCATACCTTAAAGTACATTTTCAGTCACATTTGATAATATATAGCATTTATGAACTTACGTTTCGGCTGTGCTTTCGTTTTCTTTTAATGTATAGGTGTTCATTCTCTTTGGGTTTATTAAGCGTCCCAACAATGCACCTAATAACTAAAATGTATCATGGGTTAGTATTATAGTTTGTACCATGTCATTAAAAAAGAGATACTAACCGCCTGGTAACCGATATTTTCGGTATTTTCCTTTTCACTAGGACCGATGCGCCATTGTATCCATCCGCTACAAAGTTGCTCTTCCATTATTTGTACCATTTCTGATACAACTAATGAGTACTTTGCGCAACACTAGTGCAATAATCAGTGTTTTCATAAGTAATAATTTAATAATGCATTGTTATTTTAATAATATTAATTATACTTACATTTTTAAAACTTTCTTCAATATATTTACTAATTTTAATATCAAATTTCATTAAAACGATACCAAATATTCAATCGTTTCATTTGACAGAATTTGATAGAATTCAAATAGAAAAAAATATCGTCAAAACGAGACTATAGAAAATATTATGTTACACAATTTTTTTATTCATAAAAACGATATCGTTGACAAAAATGATATCGTTTGAAAATTACGCAAGGACCCTCCTCATTTTGTCGGCACTAGTGGTTGTGAATTTTGGACCATCTCCTGCTGTGCGTTCAACTTCATATCGATCAAGACCTTTCGCTCGAACAACTTTGTATGAACCTAGGTATTTAGGTCGGATTTTGAAACTAGTGCCCAGTAGAGTACGTTTAATTGCCACAATATCACCTACAGAGTACTTTGTCGCTTGCTTTCGCTTTTTGTTGTATTGTCTGCAATTTTCTTGTTGAAAATTGGCTATATCTACTTTAGCTTTCTCACGCATCATTTCTCGTACAATACAGTAACTGTTGGCATATTCTTCTTCGATCATCTACATTATTTGAACATCATGCCCACCTCGCATTGTTGTGCCCGTTAAAGGCTTAAATGGTGACCCCGTGGCAAACCAGGTGTAATAGAATAATGTTTTATATTATGAGCTTCACAATACTCACAAAAGCTTTTAGCTTGAAAAGCTCCACCATCGTCCGTAATGACACGATTGGGATAACCAAAAGTATCAGGGACAACTACACCATTTTTTAATTAGTTCTTCTGCTCCTAACGACTTTGTTGGATACAACCAACAAAATTTTGTAAAACCATCTATCATTGACAGGATATATCTGTAGTCTTTCTTGGTTGTTGTAAGAGGTCCAAGATGATCAAAATGAAACGTTTCCAGCGGCAAATCACCTTTCGGGTTTCTTGTTTACCAGATTTGCGCTCCGCTAAGATGGATTTTACACAGTTAGCAATACCCGCATCAATTCTTTTTCTTAAATCATTTATAGCTTACGAAACAGCAACATCAACAGATAACGTTGTTAAGTTTAACTTTGCCGATTTTGAGAATATTTGCCGCAAATATTCGGGCGAAAAGAAAATTAAGTATTACGAAATGATTGTCCCAATTTGAAGAATATGCAGAAGTATTCCATCTTGAGGACCTACAAAGACTTATATTTTGCAAACGATCTCTTTCTGATAAAGCAAAATTATTTATTGAGTGTGAAGCAAAACCTTAGAACTATATTGATTTGAAAAGCCCCCTCAAGTGTGAATTTTCTCCCATTTTAAACAGTACATCAATTATTAATCGACAAAAAGAAAAAGAAGAACGAATCAGTTCGAGAATATCTTTATGTTATGGTTGATATCGCGGAAGAGGCAGAGATTGAAGAGCTATCCGTCATCTCCTATATAACTGAAGGGATACCCGACTTAGCAAATAATAAAATGATGTTATGCGATTGCAAAACATTAAAAGAATTTAAAGAAAAGTTAATTATTTATGAGAAAATAAAAAAAAATTGTCAAAAAAATTAATAAAACACACGGAAATGTTAAAGAAAAATTTAAAAGTACAAAGCAGGTTGTTACGCACTCACGTTGTTATAATTGTGGTACGAGAGATCATGAGTTTTATGAATGCCCGCCCGCATAAAGAGAAAGGGGTCACAAATGTTTTGTGTGCAACAAGTTTGGCCATAAAGGTAAAGATTGTTCGATAAACTATTACCGTCGCCTGCAAAACACAAAGCAGTTAGGCATTTTCCACAACCGAAAACACAAAAACAATTACAAAGTTTTCTTGGCCTTACAAACTACTTTCGCAAATTTATACTGAATTACTCAATTATTGCCAGGCCTTTGAGCGATCTATTAAAAAGGAATGCCAGGTTTCATTTCAATGAGCAACAGGTTAATGCATTCAATGGGTTGAAGTACCAATTGATAAGCCGATTTAAAAAAATTTTGAATATGGAATATATGGAATATGAATAATATATAGATCTTGAGATTTTCCACGTTCTTTCCACTTTTTCTCTCAATCCCACTTCTGGCACCAATTTATGTAGGATCTTGCCTTAAGACCAATTGAATAAGTACGCGAAATTATACATAACTGTTTAAGAGTTTAAGAAGTATTGCCTATTAGCCATATATAGTCCTCCTTCCACGAATGTATGGCACTTTATAACCCAACTAGAGAGCTGCTTAAAAGATACAGTGACAAATAAAAATACAATCATAATTGGAGACATAAATATAGATTTAAATGATTTAAGAAATACATTAAACACAACGTATTATGATATGTTATCATCCTATGGTATGAAAAGTTTGATAAACACCTATACAAGAATCGATATTGGTAGAGGGACACAAACCACCATTGATCACGTATTCGTAAGAACTAAGCAACAAGATGCAGAGATGCACGCCAACGTCATACAAACAAGCATTTCAGACCACTATTCGTTGGTTGTTTGTCTAGACCCATTAACCCCTCATGTGGAATTACACAATAGAAATCAAAACACCAAGAAAATAAACTACAACACAGTAAATCGCTTAATATCCGAAACAAGATGGAATAACTTATGTGAAACAAGTAGTGCGGATGAATTGTATGAATCGATAAAAGATACAATATATGAGAAAGCCACATGTAAAACTAAACAAAATAAAAAACGTATTACGAGCCCATGGCTAACAACGACGCTTGTTAACGCATGCAAAGAAAGAGATAAGCTATATAAAAAATGGGTTAATAATCCACATAACAGAGACAAAGAAACACGATATAAAAGATTTAGAAATCAACTGAATAAAAAGCTAGAAATTGCCAAAAATGAATATTATAGAAATAAATTATATGAATATAGACCCAATGTGAAAGAAACGTGGAAAATCATAAACGAAATAATTGGTAAAAGGTCGAATAATAAAAACGAAACGATTGAACAGAACTTTAAGACTGTAAACATGAAAATGATTGCAGATGAAATTGCAAAAAAATTTAGTGAAAATATTAATCAAACAATACATGAATGTACTATTAAAACAAATAATTGAGAAAATTTAACAATGAAAAATTCATTATACATGTCGCCCACTAATGATGAAGAAATTTGCAAAATACTTCGAACACTAAACATAAAAAAAGGAACAGGAGGGGGTAACATTAGACCAATTGATATAAAAAATAACGCTAAAGAATTAACTCCGGTTATAACTAGACTTATTAACTTAAGCCTAAGCGGTGGAATAGTCCCAAAAGATCTAAAAATATCGATCGTCAGGCCTATATATAAAAGTGGTACTAAAACTGATTTCAATAATTATCGACCAATTTCAATAATGCCTACAATAGAAAAATTTTGGAAGAAATAGTACAATGAAGATTGAGCGAATTTACGGCAAAGTCTAAATTGATAAACGAATTGTCAATTTGGTTTTCAAAAAGGAAAAAATATTAATATATTACTTGGTAATTTTGCTAACCATATAAATGAAAAGTTAAGTCAAAATATGCATTGCCTAGTGCTATTTATTGATTTTAGTAAAGCTTTTGACACGCTGGCACATCATAAAATGTTAGAGATGCTAGAAAGATCGGGTGTGAGAGAAGGACCGTCGGTTCAAAAACTACCTGCAAAGCAGAACATATAAGGTAAAAGTGGACAGCAAATTTAGCGAGGAGATGCAGAGTTCGCATGGAGTCCCACAAGGATCCAAGCTGGGACCACTGTTATACATTATGTACACAGACGCCATGCTACATACATTAAAAAATTGCCAAAAATTTGCATACATACGATACAGCTATAGTTGCCTCACATAAGGACCTAGACATGGCAACATATACTACGCAACAGGAATTTGATACATTATCGAAATGGTGCCATGACAACAGACTGTGCATAAACCCATCAAAAACCAAGCTTATGCACATAAAACCACCGCACTTTCTTTATGAAAATATTCGGATAAGGTTCCACAATTATGAATGTTTGCATGCTAACCTAAATAGTCATCGAGATGATCAGTGCGACACGTTTATAAAGTTAGTAAACGAATATAAATATTTAGGAGTATACTTTGACCAAAATTTTAAGTGGCACAGACAAATAGTAATACTATGCACTGATGGAATCACACCTACGTCACGGTGTTACAGCGTGGGATACAGCAACTGGAATTTGGCAACTTCAAGCATTGCAAAATAGAAAAATAAAAAGGCTGTTAAAGCATTCTCCGATATGCAATAGCACAAATCAACACCAAGGTAATATAGCAAAACAGCTAAATATGTTAATAGTTAAAAACATCTACATCACATTAATAAATGAATTTGGCAACGACAGGCGATTTTTGAGAAGAATAAATCACAACCACGGAACGAGGGCTAGAGCACATGGTATATACCAGGTTAGCAGATTCCGCAACAACTATGGAAAAAATACACTTGCGGTAGCTATACCCGAAATATTCAATTCTCTGCCTAATGAATTACGAGCCTCAACCAATAACTCCCAAAATAAACGGAAATTAAAGCAGTTCTTTTTACAGCATTGATAAAATTACATATATGCGTATATATAGTAGAGCAGAAAGACACGAAACAGAACCATGACAACTAAATGCACTCAACCTGCAGACAAGCCTTATGGCTTCGCGGGTTTAACGTAAATTAATTTAAAATAATTACTTAAAAATAAAAATCACAACAACAATAAATGAATATGTAAAAAAACCATTTATACTACATGTATTATATAATGTGGTAAAAAGACAAACAAATTACTACATGTAATTCATAATAAAAGTTTAATATATAGTATATATATATATAGTATATATAATTGTTATGGAGTTGAATTGTTGTTGAATCTTAAAGAAGAAGAATAAAGAAAGAAATGAATGAATGGAAAAAAATGTATTTATTGTAATTAACTAATTTAAGGAGTAATAGGAAGTAACTCGTTTCCCCGTCTACTTTTTTCGACTTCTCCGCTTCTTCTTTTTCGTTCAAAGTTCTACTAGTGATTATCAACACGCGATAATTAACGTTGTATTTCAATCCCACGTACATAAATATAGTACGAAATATTTTAAATTCTTAAAATGTTACGATTGTGTAAGAGTAGTAGAAAAGTTAAATTTGGATGAATATATACAGTGGCTCACAGCTTATTTGGTACACTACCCTTTATAGAAATAAAACCACTGTAGCTTCTAAACCATTAAAGCTATCAACGAAATTGGAACGCCAAGTTGTTGTTGTATGTTTAATGAACATTGAAAACAAAAAAAATTTCAAAAGAATATTTCTAACTGTTTAATAATAAGAACTTTGTTGTAACACATCAAAAATACATGTCACAGCTTATTTGGTACAGTTATTTCTGTGCACTTAAGCATAGTCTAGTCCTAACATTTTTCACTATTTTTCTCTTCTCTGCCTTCTTGGTAATATTTTCAATCATTTTAAGTACTAATTTTGGTAATTTAAAATAACTGTCAATCAAAACAAACAATTAAAAAATTAGTCGTCGTACAACTATTGAACAGGGTAAACTGGTCCTAAATCATTATGAAAATGGGCACTCGGTACGGAAAATTGTTGACTTTGTGAACTTGAGTAAATCTCCAGTTCAAAATATTATCCACTGCTTTATTAATGAAAACCGCGTAAAGGATAGAGGCAGAAATGCACCTAACAAAATCTTCAATGAATCTGATGAGAGATACATTGTAAGAAAAATATGGGCAAATCCGAAGCTATCTG
This sequence comes from Ornithomya chloropus, assembly GCA_963971445.1. Classification (NCBI taxonomy): domain Eukaryota; kingdom Metazoa; phylum Arthropoda; class Insecta; order Diptera; family Hippoboscidae; genus Ornithomya; species Ornithomya chloropus. The sequence goes on from OZ020531.1 coordinate 1,259,701, forward strand.
CACAAAAAGTAGCTTGTGAAATTGAGAATGGATTAGGCAAGTCATGTAGTGCCGAAAAAATTCGTCGAGTACTCCGTAAGTCTGGTTTTAATGGTCGAGTAGCTCGTAAGAAGCCATTCATAAGTAAAAAAATAAACAAAGCAGGCTTTCATTTGCCAAAGAACATGTCGAGAAGAATTCTGAGTTCTGGAACTCAGTTATTTTTGCAGATGAGTCAACATTTAACATCGGGGGTTCCGACGGCATGTCCTACATTTGGCGAAAACCGAATACTGAGCTGAATAAAGAAAACTTTAAAACTACGGTTAAGCATGGCGGAGGAAGTGTAACAGTTTGGGCCTGTATGTCCACAGCTGCAGTAGGTAGTTTAGTGTTTGTTGAAGGAATAATGGGCAAAAATATGTACCTCAACATACTAAAAAACAATTTGCTCCAAAATGCAACGAAGCTTGGTATACGCGATAATTTCCGCTTCTATCAAGATAACGACCCAAAACATAAGTCAACAATTGTGGAGACTTATCTAATATGGAATTGCCCCCATTTAATGTCGCCATCGGCTCAGTCACCGGACTTTAATGTTACTGAAAATTTGTGGTTTTTATTGGATAATAACATTAGGAAACACAACATAACAAACAAAAATGAACTGAAGAAGGCGTTGTTGGAAGAGTGGGGTAAAATTAGCCCAGATGTTACCTAAAAGCTGGTAGATTCAATGCCAAAAAGGCTACAGAGTACTATAAAAGCAAAAGGGTACCTATACAAAATATTAAATATACTAATATTTATTATTTTTAAACAAAAAGACATCTGTACCAAATAAGCTGTGACATGTATTTTTGATGTGTTACAACAAAGTTCTTATTATTAAACAGTTAGAAATATTCTTTTGAAATTTTTTTTGTTTTCAATGTTCATTAAACATACAACAACAACTTGGCGTTCCAATTTCGTTGATAGCTTTAATGGTTTAGAAGCTACAGTGGTTTTATTTCTATAAAGGGTAGTGTACCAAATAAGCTGTGAGCCACTGTATATATAAAATAAATTGTGGATTCCCATTATTTTAGTGCATTGAAACAAAACAATATACATATATGCAAACGAAAGGATATAGGTTTGCATTTCCTCTCTCCCTCTCTCTCTTTCTTTCTCTTTCTCTTTCTTTCTCGGATTATCGCACACCTACCGAAATCTTTTTTAAATTGTTTAACGACAATTGATTTTATTTTTAACTTCACATACGTTAAAAGAAAGGAATATAAAATTAATTTAGTTGCCACTTAATATAATTTTTATATCTTTATTTTAGATGCGTGAAATTAAAAAGTTTTAAAAAGTTATTATTCTCTGAGAGAGAAGAAAGAGAGAGAGAAAAAAAATGAGAATCCGAGCCAAAAACCAAAAACACTTCCCTCTATACTATAGATTGTTCTACCCGGCCACGCTTTTAACTTTTTAACTTCACGCTATACGTATTACGTACCTTTTTAAAGTTAGAATTATTCTCTCCAGAGAAAAGTAAACAAACAAGAAAATACATAAACAAAGATATGAAAATTTTTGACCATATTTGTTTTAAAATTTTACATATTAAATAATAATGTTATGAAAAAATATTTTTTTTAATTTAAAGTATGGAACATGTAGAACCTTTTTTACAAAGTAATTAAAAATTAGGATAAATTAACATTACCAAGTAAAGGATTGTTTGTACCCTTATTTTTCATATAAATAAATTTATATGAAAATTTAAATAAAATCAAAAATGTCGTGTTTTTTTTTATTTGTTTTATAAACTACATACAATTCTAAACATTTTAAGGTATATGCCATATCCCAAATTTTTTTTGGATTGGAGTTATTAGCACTAAATCAATAACTTTTTTTAACGAGCAGATTGTCGAGCATCTAGACTAATCCCAAATATTATTTGGATTAGAGCTATTAGCACTTGTCTATGACAACATATGTGAAAATTGCACTTTTCATAAGTAAATCAATAACTTTTTTTTAACGAGCAGATTGTTGAGCATCTAGACTAATTATTATAAGGCTGGGTATAATGCTTAAGGTTTCCTAGTATATAATATATCACAAATTTTTTTTGGAGTCAGCCTATAAGCACTTGTCTATGACAACATACGTGAAAATTGAACTTTTCATAAGTAAATCAATAACTTTTTTTTAACGAGCAGATTGTTGAGCATCTAGACTAATTATAATAGAGCTAGGTATGATAGGTTCAGTTTCATAGTATATGATATATCCCAATTTTGTTTTGGATTGGAGTTATTAGTACTTGTCTATGACAACATATGTGAAAATTGCACTTTTCATAAGTAATTCAATAACTTTTTTTTAACAAGCAGATTGTCGAGCATCTAGACTAATTATTATAAGGCTGGGAATTATGCTTAAGGTTTCCTAGTATATAATATATCCCAAATTTTTCTTGGATTGGCGTTATTAGCACTTGTCTATGACAACATATGTGAAAATTGCACTTTTCATAAGTAATTCAATAACTTTTTTTTAACGAGCAGATTGTTGAGCATCTAGACTAATTATTATAGGGCTGGGTATGGTGCTGCCTGTTGTCGTTTGCGGCATTTCTAATGGTATTAACTTATGCCTGTGCGTGTGTGTGTGTGTGCATGTGCGTGTGCGTATCGCACACAATGCAATCATACATATAATTGAGGTGTTTTGTTTCTTTTTTTTCTTTTGCTAATATTAATATTATCGCCCTTATAATGACATTCGTGCGGATCGAGTGAGTCTTATGCGCACTCGATTCGCATTCGTTGAAAATGGTATCATAACATTCGTTCGAGTACACTGCAATATCTTTGTTTATAATTTACTCTGATTTACAGTTTTTGTCAGAAGAAGAAGAAAAAGAAGTGTGTTTCATACAAAAGAAATTGTTTTTTAAATAAAAGAAAAGAGTGTAAACAGTTTTAAAATTAAAATAACACCAAAACAAGTGAAAATGTTATAGTCAGTCAAGTCCGACCATCAAATACCCTACACCACCTTATATATTTATCAAAAAATATGCAATCCGTTGTTGTTTAATTGCGGATGAAAAATGAAATTCTTTTTATGAAATTCGATTTGTTGAAAAGAGTTATAATACAAAATATTTGTATACACGTATCAACTGCTTTAACGATCGGAATTCTGTATTATCGATTGTAGAATGTTTTTCTATTACGTATGCTACGATCCCCAAATTTAACGATTCGAGAAAAAATTCGATCCGCACGAATGTCATGATAAAGGCGTATGTAAAATTGTAAGTTTGTGTGGAGGCGCCTTCCCATAAACTAATTGAAAAGCTGTAACAACATTTGTAAACAAAACGTACTCCGGTATTCTTACATACACGATATAAGCAACGCTTCTGCAACATGTCAACTGATACAATCAAAGTAGCTGTTAGGGTGCGACCCTTTAATCACCGTGGTAAGTAAACAATCAAGAAAATAAATACCTAAGTCTGGTTGGGAGCTAGTACCTAAGCATACCTAAATGGCTTTGCCATCTAGTAACCATAAGCCATATACACTATCAAAATGGAAAGCATCCAGGCACTATTCTAGTGCTAGTCTACATATACTAATATTATAAAGAGGAAAGATTTGTATTTTTGTATTTTTATATGTAACGAGTAAACTCAAAAAGTACTAGACCGATTTCAAAAATATTTTCGCTATTAGAAAGCTACATTATCACTGAGTAACATAGGCTATATTTATTGTCAAAAAATGTCGGGGATCCCTGGACATTCCAAGGTGTAAAAAAATTAGTCATAATATATCTTTATTGTATACGCTGCGGAAAGTATTGATGTTAAAACAAAAAAATGTACACAGGCAATTAAAAAATTAAGTATTCACAATAAGTATTTCACAATATTTAAAGAGTAGGGAAATCTGACAACGGCATGTGTGGATACCACTCCAGGTTCTGGAGAGGATTTTTGGCCAAACTGGATTTTCGGACCATTTTTTAATGAATTTGGAATAAAAGCAACATTCCAGAACCTGGTGGTGCCTCTGGTGTGGGACCAGTAACATATGTTCTTATAATTCCATAAAAATGTTGCTTTTATTCTAAATTAATTAAAAAATGGTCCGTAAATCCAGTTTTGGCCAAAAATCCTCTCCAGAACCTGGTGGTGAATCTGGAGTGGGATATATAACATATGTTCTTAGAATTCCATATAAATGTTGCTTTTATTCCAAATTCATTAAAAAATGGTCCGTAAATCCAGTTTTGGCCAAAAATCACCTTCAGAACCTGGTGGTGCATTTGGAGTGGAATCCATAAAAAATTTTCTCAAAATTCCATATAAATGTTGCTTTTATTCCATAGCCTACTTACGTTGGTTTTTTTTTATTACAATAAATTTTTTCATTTTTATCTTAATAAATTTCGTAAATTTATTTAATTTAATATATAATATAAGTCATGCATAATTTATTTAAAAAAAAAGAAATAAATTTTTCTCTTTTTAAATAATTTATTAGTTTCACTTTGTGTTTCGTTTTATAAACACTGAACACCAAACATTGAAGCGTCATTGAATATTTTGATTATTTTCAGAGCGCAATTTTATGTTACAGCTGAAAACTTCTTCTCAGAGCTACTTATAAATTATTTTATTCAATCTTGACTTATAATCTCAGTTTATTCTTATTTTCTCAAATTTGAAAAATAAACTCTTTAAAAAAGAAACAATATGCCTAGAAAAAGATTGCAACTATCTAAACGTAGTTCCCAAGCAAGAATAGCAAACTACGTCGCATTGAGAAATCTTCGTCTTAAAATTCAGATCGTCTCGCAAATATGAGAGAATACGTGTCGCAATCGCGGGCCAGAGAATCTAGCGCCAAACGTTCTGTTCGTCTTGCAGAACAAAATGCGAGATCGTCGCACTTATACGTAAGACAATCGAGCACTCCCAGCGTCTTGCTGAAAATAAGGGTAGAAACTCGCAAACACTGACAAGAGAAAACAGCGCCAAACGTTCTATTCGTCTTGAAGGACAAAATGAGAGATCTTCGCACCTATACGTAAGACAGTCGGGCGCCGAGCGCTCGCAGCGTCTTGCTGAAAATAACGCTAGAAACTCGCAAACACTGGCAGGAGAAAACAGCGCCGAACGTTCTATTCATCTTACAGAACAAAATGCGAGAACGTCGCAGCTGTACGTAAGACAGTCGGGCACCGAACGCTCGCAGCGTCTTGCTGAAAATAGAGCTAGAAACTCGCAAACACTGCCAAGAGAAAACAGCGCCGCACGTTCTATTCGTCTTACAGAACAAAATGCGAGATCGTCGCAGATATACGTAAGACAGTCGGGCGCCAAGCGCTCGCACCGTCTTGCTGAAAATAGAGCTAGGAACTCGCGAACGTTTGCACGAGAATCCAGCGCTGAACACTCGCAGCGGCTTATGGCACAGAGAGATAGACAACGGTCATTAACAACTAGGGCGCGCAATAGCATTTTAGCTCATAGTAATAGATCGGCATTCAGTTACGATTTTCAAATTGATTACACTCATCTAAACAGCATCCAAGTCGGAGCAATGAATAAGATTTGTCCCAAATGCTTTGCTAAAAAAATGGATTGATGAAGCGAAAGGTATGTGCTGCGCGTCTGGAAAAGTTATGCTTCCAAACATTGAAGAGCCACATTATCTGCGCATTTTTTAAATAACGTACGTAGGTACAATAGTCTTTTTCAGATGACTTCTTTCGGAGCGAAAGATATTAGAGAAGGAAATGTTATGCCCACTTTTAAGGTAGAGGGACAAGTTTATCATCTCATAGGTAGCCTTCTACTGCCATCAGGACAAAGCCTACAATTTTTGTATTTTGTTTCAGATGCTGACCAACTATCATTGCGATCAAACATGGCCCGCAGCTTAAAACTAGATTTGATAAACGAATTGCGAATTTTTAAACATAATATCAAACTCAACACATTGGAGAGTTTAAAATTAATTATATACTCCGATCGCACACAGACAGAGCACAGGGGAAGATATAACGCTCCTTCTATAAATGAAGTAACCATTCTCTTGGTCGATGAAGATAAAAGGCCCAGAGATATAGTACTGCAGGATAGAGATGGACAGCTGAAACGAGTGTCGGAATTACACCGCGCATATGATCCGCTACAATATCCGTTTGTGTTTGTATCAGGAGACGATGGACATTATTTAACTATCCCTCAACAGAATTCCTTAAGAAATAAGACTGTGTCATGTATGCAATATTATGTTTAATGATTAGAGCCAACTGTTGTAATACACTGCATTATTACAAAGATTTTGTAGTGTGCAAATAAAATAATGCACACCTGTTCTTAGGTATGATTTAATTTCATTGTAATTGTATTCTCATTCTGACCTTAACTTTAATAGAAATTGTAATTATATTCTAATATATTCTATTGTAATTATATTCTTAACTTTAATAAAAATTGTAATTGTAACACACCTGACACACATACATAACACTCACACTCACTTCCGATTAAAATAACCTAGTTTAAGTTTATGCTTACTAATCAATTCTTTGTAATAATTTTAATATATAAGAAGACAAATTTTTCAAATAAAAACAGATTAAAAACTCAACTTGACTTATAATATATTATTGAAAACATAAAATCAATAATTGTGAAATACCCTGCAATTCGCGGGATTCTGAAGTTGCGCGTTGCGCGACGACCACAATTATTGATCATAACAAAAATAATAAAGTAACAAAAGAGTTTAATAACTATACTCCTTTTTGTATTACCATATGTACATCTCATCATAATGGCGATCCTGCAAAATTATTGATCCTGCCAAGTTGTTGATCCTGCCAAATTATTGATCCTGCCAAGTTGTTGATCCTGCAAAATTATTGATCCTGCCAAATCGTTGATCCTACCAAATTGTTGATCCCGCCAAATTGTTCATCCTGCCCATCAACATCAATTCACTTCATCTAGTTGCCTGTCGATGCAAACGTATATTCCCGCTGGTCCCGCCATACAGGCACCACTATATACGCCGACACCCATCCCCGTTCCTAAAAGCCTCACTATTGAGGAATACAGAAAGCGGCAGGAATACCGCAAGAAGCCTACACAACAACCATTGCCGCCAAAGAACAGGAAACGTGGTGGTAAAAGGGTACAACACGCAAACAAAATACGCGACCTACATCGAATAAAAAATATTGCAACTGGCGAGACGAAAGAAAAAATTATCAATCTAATCAAAAAGGAAAGACAGGAATGGGCTCTTCAAAGAACAAGCACCAAGAACAAGTGAACGTGGTCAACAACAATAACAACAGTGGCTACAACAATGCACACGTGACCACAATAAAAATAACAACAGAAACATTGGTAGTAATAATAATAATAATAATAATATTGGGATATACCTTATTCAAAGTAAATAGATATTATATTTGTCCAATGTATAAAACCAAAAACAAAATTTATTTTGCTATAATATATCTTATCTTCACAAATTAGTATATTTTTCTATACAAAAAAAAAATGAATAAACAAATAAAATAAAATAAAAATATACATATGAAAATAATATGTAAATATACACACATTTAATGTAACACTTTTCTTTGATACATAAGTTAAGCAATTTTAATTTTTACCACTTTTTTTTTGTAAACAATTTTCGTATGGACCAATCGACTGAATTATTACAAAACCTTTTAAAAATTGAAACAAATTTAAGGAAAACGCCCAGTCGTCCGTACAAAAAAGAAACGATTGAAAACAAATTGGTAGTATTAGAAACACTAAAAGACCAATTTAGAAAACTAGATCAAGAGAAAATACCTCTAGAACTGAAGGTACAATTTAAAAATACCTACATTACTCTGAAACAGGATTTTGAAGAACAGTTAGAAAATTTTAAATTGGCTTTTAATATGGAATTGGCAATGAAAACATTGCCCACCTTTTCTGGCAAATTTGAAGAAGTTGAAAACTTCTGCAAATTTGTAGAAATACTGTCTAAAAATCTATCCGAAAACGGTAAAGCAGACTTACTGGAATTTGTTTATCATATCAAATTATCACAAAAAGTGAAAACTGCTATAGGCCTAACACAAACATCAAACACATTAGAAGAATTGTACACCTCCATTAAAAATACATTTAAAAACCCACACACAATACCTACTCTACAGAACGCACTCAACACCTTATGCACCTAGCTTTTGAATGGATATTGTTATAATTAATTTTTGGACCGTCTGTTGGGTTCCTATAGGGTGTCAGCAGTCATGGTTCGAACGGATAACCACTGTCACCTATTATTAACATTCTTATATGTTAACTTTTTATATAGAGTGTAAAGAATTAACAATAAGTACCTAAAAGGCAAGCATTCATTTCATTCCGATTCAAATGTCTTTCAGAGTACATTCGCTCATTTGAATGCCTCCATACGAAGGAATCATGGGATGACCCTAGATATTTGGCATTAATAGCCATAATACGCATTTTATGATCGCATAACTTAAAGTACATTTTCAGTCACATTTGATAATATATAGCATTTATGAACTTACGTTTCGGCTGTGCTTTCGTTTTCTTTTAATGTATAGGTGTTCATTCTCTTTGGGTTTATTAAGCGTCCCAACAATGCACCTAATAACTAAAATGTATCATGGGTTAGTATTATAGTTTGTACCATGTCATTAAAAAAGAGATACTAACCGCCTGGTAACCGATATTTTCGGTATTTTCCTTTTCACTAGGACCGATGCGCCATTGTATCCATCCGCTACAAAGTTGCTCTTCCATTATTTGTACCATTTCTGATACAACTAATGAGTACTTTGCGCAACACTAGTGCAATAATCAGTGTTTTCATAAGTAATAATTTAATAATGCATTGTTATTTTAATAATATTAATTATACTTACATTTTTAAAACTTTCTTCAATATATTTACTAATTTTAATATCAAATTTCATTAAAACGATACCAAATATTCAATCGTTTCATTTGACAGAATTTGATAGAATTCAAATAGAAAAAAATATCGTCAAAACGAGACTATAGAAAATATTATGTTACACAATTTTTTTATTCATAAAAACGATATCGTTGACAAAAATGATATCGTTTGAAAATTACGCAAGGACCCTCCTCATTTTGTCGGCACTAGTGGTTGTGAATTTTGGACCATCTCCTGCTGTGCGTTCAACTTCATATCGATCAAGACCTTTCGCTCGAACAACTTTGTATGAACCTAGGTATTTAGGTCGGATTTTGAAACTAGTGCCCAGTAGAGTACGTTTAATTGCCACAATATCACCTACAGAGTACTTTGTCGCTTGCTTTCGCTTTTTGTTGTATTGTCTGCAATTTTCTTGTTGAAAATTGGCTATATCTACTTTAGCTTTCTCACGCATCATTTCTCGTACAATACAGTAACTGTTGGCATATTCTTCTTCGATCATCTACATTATTTGAACATCATGCCCACCTCGCATTGTTGTGCCCGTTAAAGGCTTAAATGGTGACCCCGTGGCAAACCAGTTGTAATAGAATAATGTTTTATATTATGAGCTTCACAATACTCACAAAAGCTTTTAGCTTGAAAAGCTCCACCATCGTCCGTAATGACACGATTGGGATAACCAAAAGTATCAGGGACAACTACACCATTTTTTAATTAGTTCTTCTGCTCCTAACGACTTTGTTGGATACAACCAACAAAATTTTGTAAAACCATCTATCATTGACAGGATATATCTGTAGTCTTTCTTAGTTGTTGTAAGAGGTCCAAGATGATCAAAATGAAACGTTTCCAGCGGCAAATCACCTTTCGGGTTTCTTGTTTACCAGATTTGCGCTCCGCTAAGATGGATTTTACACAGTTAGCAATACCCGCATCAATTCTTTTTCTTAAATCATTTATAGCTTACGAAACAGCAACATCAACAGATAACGTTGTTAAGTTTAACTTTGCCGATTTTGAGAATATTTGCCGCAAATATTCGGGCGAAAAGAAAATTAAGTATTACGAAATGTTTGTCCCAATTTGAAGAATATGCAGAAGTATTCCATCTTGAGGACCTACAAAGACTTATATTTTGCAAACGATCTCTTTCTGATAAAGCAAAATTATTTATTGAGTGTGAAGCAAAACCTTAGAACTATATTGATTTGAAAAGCCCCCTCAAGTGTGAATTTTCTCCCATTTTAAACAGTACATCAATTATTAATCGACAAAAAGAAAAAGAAGAACGAATCAGTTCGAAAATATCTTTATGTTATGGTTGATATCGCGGAAGAGGCAGAGATTGAAGAGCTATCCGTCATCTCCTATATAACTGAAGGGATACCCGACTTAGCAAATAATAAAATGATGTTATGCGATTGCAAAACATTAAAAGAATTTAAAGAAAAGTTAATTATTTATGAGAAAATAAAAAAAAATTGTCAAAAAAATTAATAAAACACACGGAAATGTTAAAGAAAAATTTAAAAGTACAAAGCAGGTTGTTACGCACTCACGTTGTTATAATTGTGGTACGAGAGATCATGAGTTTTATGAATGCCCGCCCGCATAAAGAGAAAGGGGTCACAAATGTTTTGTGTGCAACAAGTTTGGCCATAAAGGTAAAGATTGTTCGATAAACTATTACCGTCGCCTGCAAAACACAAAGCAGTTAGGCATTTTCCACAACCGAAAACACAAAAACAATTACAAAGTTTTCTTGGCCTTACAAACTACTTTCGCAAATTTATACTGAATTACTCAATTATTGCCAGGCCTTTGAGCGATCTATTAAAAAGGAATGCCAGGTTTCATTTCAATGAGCAACAGGTTAATGCATTCAATGGGTTGAAGTACCAATTGATAAGCCGATTTAAAAAAATTTTGAATATGGAATATATGGAATATGAATAATATATAGATCTTGAGATTTTCCACGTTCTTTCCACTTTTTCTCTCAATCCCACTTCTGACACCAATTTATGTAGGATCTTGCCTTAAGACCAATTGAATAAGTACGCGAAATTATACATAACTGTTTAAGAGTTTAAGAAGTATTGCCTATTAGCCATATATAGTCCTCCTTCCACGAATGTATGGCACTTTATAACCCAACTAGAGAGCTGCTTAAAAGATACAGTGACAAATAAAAATACAATCATAATTGGAGACATAAATATAGATTTAAATGATTTAAGAAATACATTAAACACAACGTATTATGATATGTTATCATCCTATGGTATGAAAAGTTTGATAAACACCTATACAAGAATCGATATTGGTAGAGGGACACAAACCACCATTGATCACGTATTCGTAAGAACTAAGCAACAAGATGCAGAGATGCACGCCAACGTCATACAAACAAGCATTTCAGACCACTATTCGTTGGTTGTTTGTCTAGACCCATTAACCCCTCATGTGGAATTACACAATAGAAATCAAAACACCAAGAAAATAAACTACAACACAGTAAATCGCTTAATATCCGAAACAAGATGGAATAACTTATGTGAAACAAGTAGTGCGGATGAATTGTATGAATCGATAAAAGATACAATATATGAGAAAGCCACATGTAAAACTAAACAAAATAAAAAACGTATTACGAGCCCATGGCTAACAACGACGCTTGTTAACGCATGCAAAGAAAGAGATAAGCTATATAAAAAATGGGTTAATAATCCACATAACAGAGACAAAGAAACACGATATAAAAGATTTAGAAATCAACTGAATAAAAAGCTAGAAATTGCCAAAAATGAATATTATAGAAATAAATTATATGAATATAGACCCAATGTGAAAGAAACGTGGAAAATCATAAACGAAATAATTGGTAAAAGGTCGAATAATAAAAACGAAACGATTGAACAGAACTTTAAGACTGTAAACATGAAAATGATTGCAGATGAAATTGCAAAAAAATTTAGTGAAAATATTAATCAAACAATACATGAATGTACTATTAAAACAAATAATTGAGAAAATTTAACAATGAAAAATTCATTATACATGTCGCCCACTAATGATGAAGAAATTTGCAAAATACTTCGAACACTAAACATAAAAAAAGGAACAAGAGGGGGGGTAACATTAGACCAATTGATATAAAAAATAACGCTAAAGAATTAACTCCGGTTATAACTAGACTTATTAACTTAAGCCTAAGCGGTGGAATAGTCCCAAAAGATCTAAAAATATCGATCGTCAGGCCTATATATAAAAGTGGTACTAAAACTGATTTCAATAATTATCGACCAATTTCAATAATGCCTACAATAGAAAAATTTTGGAAGAAATAGTACAATGAAGATTGAGCGAATTTACGGCAAAGTCTAAATTGATAAACGAATTGTCAATTTGGTTTTCAAAAAGGAAAAAATATTAATATATTACTTGGTAATTTTGCTAACCATATAAATGAAAAGTTAAGTCAAAATATGCATTGCCTAGTGCTATTTATTGATTTTAGTAAAGCTTTTGACACGCTGGCACATCATAAAATGTTAGAGATGCTAGAAAGATCGGGTGTGAGAGAAGGACCGTCGGTTCAAAAACTACCTGCAAAGCAGAACATATAAGGTAAAAGTGGACAGCAAATTTAGCGAGGAGATGCAGAGTTCGCATGGAGTCCCACAAGGATCCAAGCTGGGACCACTGTTATACATTATGTACACAGACGCCATGCTACATACATTAAAAAATTGCCAAAAATTTGCATACATACGATACAGCTATAGTTGCCTCACATAAGGACCTAGACATGGCAACAGGAATTTGATACGTTATCGAAATGGTGCCATGACAACAGACTGTGCATAAACCCATCAAAAACCAAGCTTATGCACATAAAACCACCGCACTTTCTTTATGAAAATATTCGGATAAGGTTCCACAATTATGAATGTTTGCATGCTAACCTAAATAGTCATCGAGATGATCAGTGCGACACGTTTATAAAGTTAGTAAACGAATATAAATATTTAGGAGTATACTTTGACCAAAATTTTAAGTGGCACAGACAAATAGTAATACTATGCACTGATGGAATCACACCTACGTCACGGTGTTACAGCGTGGGATACAGCAACTGGAATTTGGCAACTTCAAGCATTGCAAAATAGAAAAATAAAAAGGCTGTTAAAGCATTCTCCGATATGCAATAGCACAAATCAACACCAAGGTAATATAGCAAAACAGCTAAATATGTTAATAGTTAAAAACATCTACATCACATTAATAAATGAATTTGGCAACGACAGGCGATTTTTGAGAAGAATAAATCACAACCACGGAACGAGGGCTAGAGCACATGGTATATACCAGGTTAGCAGATTCCGCAACAACTATGGAAAAAATACACTTGCGGTAGCTATACCCGAAATATTCAATTCTCTGCCTAATGAATTACGAGCCTCAACCAATAACTCCCAAAATAAACGGAAATTAAAGCAGTTCTTTTTACAGCATTGATAAAATTACATATATGCGTATATATAGTAGAGCAGAAAGACACGAAACAGAACCATGACAACTAAATGCACTCAACCTGCAGACAAGCCTTATGGCTTCGCGGGTTTAACGTAAATTAATTTAAAATAATTACTTAAAAATAAAAATCACAACAACAATAAATGAATATGTAAAAAAACCATTTATACTACATGTATTATATAATGTGGCAAAAAGACAAACAAATTACTACATGTAATTCATAATAAAAGTTTAATATATAGTATATATATATATAGTATATATAATTGTTATGGAGTTGAATTGTTGTTGAATCTTAAAGAAGAAGAATAAAGAAAGAAATGAATGAATGGAAAAAAATGTATTTATTGTAATTAACTAATTTAAGGAGTAATAGGAAGTAACTCGTTTCCCCGTCTACTTTTTTCGACTTCTCCGCTTCTTCTTTTTCGTTCAAAGTTCTACTAGTGATTATCAACACGCGATAATTAACGTTGTATTTCAATCCCACGTACATAAATATAGTACGAAATATTTTAAATTCTTAAAATGTTACGATTGTGTAAGAATAGTAGAAAAGTTAAATTTGGATGAATATATATATATAAAATAAATTGTGGATTCCCATTATTTTAGTGCATTGAAACAAAACAATATACATATATGCAAACGAAAGGATATAGGTTTGCATTTCCTCTCTCCCTCTCTCTCTTTCTTTCTCTTTCTCTTTCTTTCTCGGATTATCGCACACCTACCGAAATCTTTTTTAAATTGTTTAACGACAATTGATTTTATTTTTAACTTCACATACGTTAAAAGAAAGGAATATAAAATTAATTTAGTTGCCACTTAATATAATTTTTATATCTTTATTTTAGATGCGTGAAATTAAAAAGTTTTAAAAAGTTATTATTCTCTGAGAGAGAAGAAAGAGAGAGAGAAAAAAAATGAGAATCCGAGCCAAAAACCAAAAACACTTCCCTCTATACTATAGATTGTTCTACCCGGCCACGCTTTTAACTTTTTAACTTCACGCTATACGTATTACGTACCTTTTTAAAGTTAGAATTATTCTCTCCAGAGAAAAGTAAACAAACAAGAAAATACATAAACAAAGATATGAAAATTTTTGACCATATTTGTTTTAAAATTTTACATATTAAATAATAATGTTATGAAAAAATATTTTTTTTAATTTAAAGTATGGAACATGTAGAACCTTTTTTACAAAGTAATTAAAAATTAGGATAAATTAACATTACCAAGTAAAGGATTGTTTGTACCCTTATTTTTCATATAAATAAATTTATATGAAAATTTAAATAAAATCAAAAATGTCGTGCTTTTTTTTTATTTGTTTTATAAACTACATACAATTCTAAACATTTTAAGGTATATGCCATATCCCAAATTTTTTTTGGATTGGAGTTATTAGCACTAAATCAATAACTTTTTTTAACGAGCAGATTGTCGAGCATCTAGACTAATCCCAAATATTATTTGGATTAGAGCTATTAGCACTTGTCTATGACAACATATGTGAAAATTGCACTTTTCATAAGTAAATCAATAACTTTTTTTTAACGAGCAGATTGTTGAGCATCTAGACTAATTATTATAAGGCTGGGTATAATGCTTAAGGTTTCCTAGTATATAATATATCACAAATTTTTTTTGGAGTCAGCCTATAAGCACTTGTCTATGACAACATACGTGAAAATTGAACTTTTCATAAGTAAATCAATAACTTTTTTTTAACGAGCAGATCGTTGAGCATCTAGACTAATTATAATAGAGCTAGGTATAATAGGTTCAGTTTCATAGTATATGATATATCCCAATTTTGTTTTGGATTGGAGTTATTAGTACTTGTCTATGACAACATATGTGAAAATTGCACTTTTCATAAGTAATTCAATAACTTTTTTTTAACAAGCAGATTGTCGAGCATCTAGACTAATTATTATAAGGCTGGGAATTATGCTTAAGGTTTCCTAGTATATAATATATCCCAAATTTTTCTTGGATTGGCGTTATTAGCACTTGTCTATGACAACATATGTGAAAATTGCACTTTTCATAAGTAATTCAATAACTTTTTTTTAACGAGCAGATTGTTGAGCATCTAGACTAATTATTATAGGGCTGGGTATGGTGCTGCCTGTTGTCGTTTGCGGCATTTCTAATGGTATTAACTTATGCCTGTGCGTGTGTGTGTGTGTGTGCATGTGCGTGTGCGTATCGCACACAATGCAATCATACATATAATTGAGGTGTTTTGTTTCTTTTTTTTCTTTTGCTAATATTAATATTATCGCCCTTATAATGACATTCGTGCGGATCGAGTGAGTCTTATGCGCACTCGATTCGCATTCGTTGAAAATGGTATCATAACATTCGCTCGAGTACACTGCAATATCTTTGTTTATAATTTACTCTGATTTACAGTTTTTGTCAGAAGAAGAAGAAAAAGAAGTGTGTTTCATACAAAAGAAATTGTTTTTTAAATAAAAGAAAAGAGTGTAAACAGTTTTAAAATTAAAATAACACCAAAACAAGTGAAAATGTTATAGTCAGTCAAGTCCGACCATCAAATACCCTACACCACCTTATATATTTATCAAAAAATATGCAATCCGTTGTTGTTTAATTGCGGATGAAAAATGAAATTCTTTTTATGAAATTCGATTTGTTGAAAAGAGTTATAATACAAAATATTTGTATACACGTATCAACTGCTTTAACGATCGGAATTCTGTATTATCGATTGTAGAATGTTTTTCTATTACGTATGCTACGATCCCCAAATTTAACGATTCGAGAAAAAATTCGATCCGCACGAATGTCATGATAAAGGCGTATGTAAAATTGTAAGTTTGTGTGGAGGCGCCTTCCCATAAACTAATTGAAAAGCTGTAACAACATTTGTAAACAAAACGTACTCCGGTATTCTTACATACACGATATAAGCAACGCTTCTGCAACATGTCAACTGATACAATCAAAGTAGCTGTTAGGGTGCGACCCTTTAATCACCGTGGTAAGTAAACAATCAAGAAAATAAATACCTAAGTCTGGTTGGGAGCTAGTACCTAAGCATACCTAAATGGCTTTGCCATCTAGTAACCATAAGCCATATACACTATCAAAATGGAAAGCATCCAGGCACTATTCTAGTGCTAGTCTACATATACTAATATTATAAAGAGGAAAGATTTGTATTTTTGTATTTTTATATGTAACGAGTAAACTCAAAAAGTACTAGACCGATTTCAAAAATATTTTCGCTATTAGAAAGCTACATTATCACTGAGTAACATAGGCTATATTTATTGTCAAAAAATGTCGGGGATCCCTGGACATTCCAAGGTGTAAAAAAATTAGTCATAATATATCTTTATTGTATACGCTGCGGAAAGTATTGATGTTAAAACAAAAAAATGTACACAGGCAATTAAAAAATTAAGTATTCACAATAAGTATTTCACAATATTTAAAGAGTAGGGAAATCTGACAACGGCATGTGTGGATACCACTCCAGGTTCTGGAGAGGATTTTTGGCCAAACTGGATTTTCGGACCATTTTTTAATGAATTTGGAATAAAAGCAACATTCCAGAACCTGGTGGTGCCTCTGGTGTGGGACCAGTAACATATGTTCTTATAATTCCATAAAAATGTTGCTTTTATTCTAAATTAATTAAAAAATGGTCCGTAAATCCAGTTTTGGCCAAAAATCCTCTCCAGAACCTGGTGGTGAATCTGAAGTGGGATATATAACATATGTTCTTAGAATTCCATATAAATGTTGCTTTTATTCCAAATTCATTAAAAAATGGTCCGTAAATCCAGTTTTGGCCAAAAATCACCTTCAGAACCTGGTGGTGCATTTGGAGTGGAATCCATAAAAAATTTTCTCAAAATTCCATATAAATGTTGCTTTTATTCCATAGCCTACTTACGTTGGTTTTTTTTTATTACAATAAATTTTTTCATTTTTATCTTAATAAATTTCGTAAATTTATTTAATTTAATATATAATATAAGTCATGCATAATTTATTTAAAAAAAAAGAAATAAATTTTTCTCTTTTTAAATAATTTATTAGTTTCACTTTGTGTTTCGTTTTATAAACACTGAACACCAAACATTGAAGCGTCATTGAATATTTTGATTATTTTCAGAGCGCAATTTTATGTTACAGCTGAAAACTTCTTCTCAGAGCTACTTATAAATTATTTTATTCAATCTTGACTTATAATCTCAGTTTATTCTTATTTTCTCAAATTTGAAAAATAAACTCTTTAAAAAAGAAACAATATGCCTAGAAAAAGATTGCAACTATCTAAACGTAGTTCCCAAGCAAGAATAGCAAACTACGTCGCATTGAGAAATCTTCGTCTTAAAATTCAGATCGTCTCGCAAATATGAGAGAATACGTGTCGCAATCGCGGGCCAGAGAATCTAGCGCCAAACGTTCTGTTCGTCTTGCAGAACAAAATGCGAGATCGTCGCACTTATACGTAAGACAATCGAGCACTCCCAGCGTCTTGCTGAAAATAAGGGTAGAAACTCGCAAACACTGACAAGAGAAAACAGCGCCAAACGTTCTATTCGTCTTGAAGGACAAAATGAGAGATCTTCGCACCTATACGTAAGACAGTCGGGCGCCGAGCGCTCGCAGCGAACGTTCTATTCATCTTACAGAACAAAATGCGAGAACGTCGCAGCTGTACGTAAGACAGTCGGGCACCGAACGCTCGCAGCGTCTTGCTGAAAATAGAGCTAGAAACTCGCAAACACTGCCAAGAGAAAACAGCGCCGCACGTTCTATTCGTCTTACAGAACAAAATGCGAGATCGTCGCAGATATACGTAAGACAGTCGGGCGCCAAGCGCTCGCACCGTCTTGCTGAAAATAGAGCTAGGAACTCGCGAACGTTTGCACGAGAATCCAGCGCTGAACACTCGCAGCGGCTTATGGCACAGAGAGATAGACAACGGTCATTAACAACTAGGGCGCGCAATAGCATTTTAGCTCATAGTAATAGATCGGCATTCAGTTACGATTTTCAAATTGATTACACTCATCTAAACAGCATCCAAGTCGGAGCAATGAATAAGATTTGTCCCAAATGCTTTGCTAAAAAAATGGATTGATGAAGCGAAAGGTATGTGCTGCGCGTCTGGAAAAGTTATGCTTCCAAACATTGAAGAGCCACATTATCTGCGCATTTTTTAAATAACGTACGTAGGTACAATAGTCTTTTTCAGATGACTTCTTTCGGAGCGAAAGATATTAGAGAAGGAAATGTTATGCTCACTTTTAAGGTAGAGGGACAAGTTTATCATCTCATAGGTAGCCTTCTACTGCCATCAGGACAAAGCCTACAATTTTTGTATTTTGTTTCAGATGCTGACCAACTATCATTGCGATCAAACATGGCCCGCAGCTTAAAACTAGATTTGATAAACGAATTGCGAATTTTTAAACATAATATCAAACTCAACACATTGGAGAGTTTAAAATTAATTATATACTCCGATCGCACACAGACAGAGCACAGGGGAAGATATAACGCTCCTTCTATAAATGAAGTAACCATTCTCTTGGTCGATGAAGATAAAGGGCCCAGAGATATAGTACTGCAGGATAGAGATGGACAGCTGAAACGAGTGTCGGAATTACACCGCGCATATGATCCGCTACAATATCCGTTTGTGTTTGTATCAGGAGACGATGGACATTATTTAACTATCCCTCAACAGAATTCCTTAAGAAATAAGACTGTGTCATGTATGCAATATTATGTTTAATGATTAGAGCCAACTGTTGTAATACACTGCATTATTACAAAGATTTTGTAGTGTGCAAATAAAATAATGCACACCTGTTCTTAGGTATGATTTAATTTCATTGTAATTGTATTCTCATTCTGACCTTAACTTTAATAGAAATTGTAATTATATTCTAATATATTCTATTGTAATTATATTCTTAACTTTAATAAAAATTGTAATTGTAACACACCTGACACACATACATAACACTCACACTCACTTCCGATTAAAATAACCTAGTTTAAGTTTATGCTTACTAATCAATTCTTTGTAATAATTTTAATATATAAGAAGACAAATTTTTCAAATAAAAACAGATTAAAAACTCAACTTGACTTATAATATATTATTGAAAACATAAAATCAATAATTGTGAAATACCCTGCAATTCGCGGGATTCTGAAGTTGCGCGTTGCGCGACGACCACAATTATTGATCATAACAAAAATAATAAAGTAACAAAAGAGTTTAATAACTATACTCCTTTTTGTATTACCATATGTACATCTCATCATAATGGCGATCCTGCAAAATTATTGATCCTGCCAAGTTGTTGATCCTGCCAAATTATTGATCCTGCCAAATTATTGATCCTGCCAAGTTGTTGATCCTGCAAAATTATTGATCCTGCCAAATCGTTGATCCTACCAAATTGTTGATCCCGCCAAATTGTTCATCCTGCCCATCAACATCAATTCACTTCATCTAGTTGCCTGTCGATGCAAACGTATATTCCCGCTGGTCCCGCCATACAGGCACCACTATATACGCCGACACCCATCCCCGTTCCTAAAAGCCTCACTATTGAGGAATACAGAAAGCGGCAGGAATACCGCAAGAAGCCTACACAACAACCATTGCCGCCAAAGAACAGGAAACGTGGTGGTAAAAGGGTACAACACGCAAACAAAATACGCGACCTACATCGAATAAAAAATATTGCAACTGGCGAGACGAAAGAAAAAATTATCAATCTAATCAAAAAGGAAAGACAGGAATGGGCTCTTCAAAGAACAAGCACCAAGAACAAGTGAACGTGGTCAACAACAATAACAACAGTGGCTACAACAATGCACACGTGACCACAATAAAAATAACAACAGAAACATTGGTAGTAATAATAATAATAATAATAATATTGGGATATACCTTATTCAAAGTAAATAGATATTATATTTGTCCAATGTATAAAACCAAAAACAAAATTTATTTTGCTATAATATATCTTATCTTCACAAATTAGTATATTTTTCTATACAAAAAAAAAAAAATGAATAAACAAATAAAATAAAATAAAAATATACATATGAAAATAATATGTAAATATACACACATTTAATGTAACACTTTTCTTTGATACATAAGTTAAGCAATTTTAATTTTTACCACTTTTTTTTTGTAAACAATTTTCGTATGGACCAATCGACTGAATTATTACAAAACCTTTTAAAAATTGAAACAAATTTAAGGAAAACGCCCAGTCGTCCGTACAAAAAAGAAACGATTGAAAACAAATTGGTAGTATTAGAAACACTAAAAGACCAATTTAGAAAACTAGATCAAGAGAAAATACCTCTAGAACTGAAGGTACAATTTAAAAATACCTACATTACTCTGAAACAGGATTTTGAAGAACAGTTAGAAAATTTTAAATTGGCTTTTAATATGGAATTGGCAATGAAAACATTGCCCACCTTTTCTGGCAAATTTGAAGAAGTTGAAAACTTCTGCAAATTTGTAGAAATACTGTCTAAAAATCTATCCGAAAACGGTAAAGCAGACTTACTGGAATTTGTTTATCATATCAAATTATCACAAAAAGTGAAAACTGCTATAGGCCTAACACAAACATCAAACACATTAGAAGAATTGTACACCTCCATTAAAAATACATTTAAAAACCCACACACAATACCTACTCTACAGAACGCACTCAACACCTTATGCACCTAGCTTTTGAATGGATATTGTTATAATTAATTTTTGGACCGTCTGTTGGGTTCCTATAGGGTGTCAGCAGTCATGGTTCGAACGGATAACCACTGTCACCTATTATTAACATTCTTATATGTTAACTTTTTATATAGAGTGTAAAGAATTAACAATAAGTACCTAAAAGGCAAGCATTCATTTCATTCCGATTCAAATGTCTTTCAGAGTACATTCGCTCATTTGAATGCCTCCATACGAAGGAATCATGGGATGACCCTAGATATTTGGCATTAATAGCCATAATACGCATTTTATGATCGCATAACTTAAAGTACATTTTCAGTCACATTTGATAATATATAGCATTTATGAACTTACGTTTCGGCTGTGCTTTCGTTTTCTTTTAATGTATAGGTGTTCATTCTCTTTGGGTTTATTAAGCGTCCCAACAATGCACCTAATAACTAAAATGTATCATGGGTTAGTATTATAGTTTGTACCATGTCATTAAAAAAGAGATACTAACCGCCTGGTAACCGATATTTTCGGTATTTTCCTTTTCACTAGGACCGATGCGCCATTGTATCCATCCGCTACAAAGTTGCTCTTCCATTATTT
Source organism: Ornithomya chloropus (assembly GCA_963971445.1). Taxonomy (NCBI): domain Eukaryota; kingdom Metazoa; phylum Arthropoda; class Insecta; order Diptera; family Hippoboscidae; genus Ornithomya; species Ornithomya chloropus. The sequence continues at coordinate 1,281,628 of OZ020531.1, forward strand.
GTACCATTTCTGATACAACTAATGAGTACTTTGCGCAACACTAGTGCAATAATCAGTGTTTTCATAAGTAATAATTTAATAATGCATTGTTATTTTAATAATATTAATTATACTTACATTTTTAAAACTTTCTTCAATATATTTACTAATTTTAATATCAAATTTCATTAAAACGATACCAAATATTCAATCGTTTCATTTGACAGAATTTGATAGAATTCAAATAGAAAAAAATATCGTCAAAACGAGACTATAGAAAATATTATGTTACACAATTTTTTTATTCATAAAAACGATATCGTTGACAAAAATGATATCGTTTGAAAATTACGCAAGGACCCTCCTCATTTTGTCGGCACTAGTGGTTGTGAATTTTGGACCATCTCCTGCTGTGCGTTCAACTTCATATCGATCAAGACCTTTCGCTCGAACAACTTTGTATGAACCTAGGTATTTAGGTCGGATTTTGAAACTAGTGCCCAGTAGAGTACGTTTAATTGCCACAATATCACCTACAGAGTACTTTGTCGCTTGCTTTCGCTTTTTGTTGTATTGTCTGCAATTTTCTTGTTGAAAATTGGCTATATCTACTTTAGCTTTCTCACGCATCATTTCTCGTACAATACAGTAACTGTTGGCATATTCTTCTTCGATCATCTACATTATTTGAACATCATGCCCACCTCGCATTGTTGTGCCCGTTAAAGGCTTAAATGGTGACCCCGTGGCAAACCAGTTGTAATAGAATAATGTTTTATATTATGAGCTTCACAATACTCACAAAAGCTTTTAGCTTGAAAAGCTCCACCATCGTCCGTAATGACACGATTGGGATAACCAAAAGTATCAGGGACAACTACACCATTTTTTAATTAGTTCTTCTGCTCCTAACGACTTTGTTGGATACAACCAACAAAATTTTGTAAAACCATCTATCATTGACAGGATATATCTGTAGTCTTTCTTAGTTGTTGTAAGAGGTCCAAGATGATCAAAATGAAACGTTTCCAGCGGCAAATCACCTTTCGGGTTTCTTGTTTACCAGATTTGCGCTCCGCTAAGATGGATTTTACACAGTTAGCAATACCCGCATCAATTCTTTTTCTTAAATCATTTATAGCTTACGAAACAGCAACATCAACAGATAACGTTGTTAAGTTTAACTTTGCCGATTTTGAGAATATTTGCCGCAAATATTCGGGCGAAAAGAAAATTAAGTATTACGAAATGATTGTCCCAATTTGAAGAATATGCAGAAGTATTCCATCTTGAGGACCTACAAAGACTTATATTTTGCAAACGATCTCTTTCTGATAAAGCAAAATTATTTATTGAGTGTGAAGCAAAACCTTAGAACTATATTGATTTGAAAAGCCCCCTCAAGTGTGAATTTTCTCCCATTTTAAACAGTACATCAATTATTAATCGACAAAAAGAAAAAGAAGAACGAATCAGTTCGAGAATATCTTTATGTTATGGTTGATATCGCGGAAGAGGCAGAGATTGAAGAGCTATCCGTCATCTCCTATATAACTGAAGGGATACCCGACTTAGCAAATAATAAAATGATGTTATGCGATTGCAAAACATTAAAAGAATTTAAAGAAAAGTTAATTATTTATGAGAAAATAAAAAAAAATTGTCAAAAAAATTAATAAAACACACGGAAATGTTAAAGAAAAATTTAAAAGTACAAAGCAGGTTGTTACGCACTCACGTTGTTATAATTGTGGTACGAGAGATCATGAGTTTTATGAATGCCCGCCCGCATAAAGAGAAAGGGGTCACAAATGTTTTGTGTGCAACAAGTTTGGCCATAAAGGTAAAGATTGTTCGATAAACTATTACCGTCGCCTGCAAAACACAAAGCAGTTAGGCATTTTCCACAACCGAAAACACAAAAACAATTACAAAGTTTTCTTGGCCTTACAAACTACTTTCGCAAATTTATACTGAATTACTCAATTATTGCCAGGCCTTTGAGCGATCTATTAAAAAGGAATGCCAGGTTTCATTTCAATGAGCAACAGGTTAATGCATTCAATGGGTTGAAGTACCAATTGATAAGCCGATTTAAAAAAATTTTGAATATGGAATATATGGAATATGAATAATATATAGATCTTGAGATTTTCCACGTTCTTTCCACTTTTTCTCTCAATCCCACTTCTGACACCAATTTATGTAGGATCTTGCCTTAAGACCAATTGAATAAGTACGCGAAATTATACATAACTGTTTAAGAGTTTAAGAAGTATTGCCTATTAGCCATATATAGTCCTCCTTCCACGAATGTATGGCACTTTATAACCCAACTAGAGAGCTGCTTAAAAGATACAGTGACAAATAAAAATACAATCATAATTGGAGACATAAATATAGATTTAAATGATTTAAGAAATACATTAAACACAACGTATTATGATATGTTATCATCCTATGGTATGAAAAGTTTGATAAACACCTATACAAGAATCGATATTGGTAGAGGGACACAAACCACCATTGATCACGTATTCGTAAGAACTAAGCAACAAGATGCAGAGATGCACGCCAACGTCATACAAACAAGCATTTCAGACCACTATTCGTTGGTTGTTTGTCTAGACCCATTAACCCCTCATGTGGAATTACACAATAGAAATCAAAACACCAAGAAAATAAACTACAACACAGTAAATCGCTTAATATCCGAAACAAGATGGAATAACTTATGTGAAACAAGTAGTGCGGATGAATTGTATGAATCGATAAAAGATACAATATATGAGAAAGCCACATGTAAAACTAAACAAAATAAAAAACGTATTACGAGCCCATGGCTAACAACGACGCTTGTTAACGCATGCAAAGAAAGAGATAAGCTATATAAAAAATGGGTTAATAATCCACATAACAGAGACAAAGAAACACGATATAAAAGATTTAGAAATCAACTGAATAAAAAGCTAGAAATTGCCAAAAATGAATATTATAGAAATAAATTATATGAATATAGACCCAATGTGAAAGAAACGTGGAAAATCATAAACGAAATAATTGGTAAAAGGTCGAATAATAAAAACGAAACGATTGAACAGAACTTTAAGACTGTAAACATGAAAATGATTGCAGATGAAATTGCAAAAAAATTTAGTGAAAATATTAATCAAACAATACATGAATGTACTATTAAAACAAATAATTGAGAAAATTTATCAATGAAAAATTCATTATACATGTCGCCCACTAATGATGAAGAAATTTGCAAAATACTTCGAACACTAAACATAAAAAAAGGAACAAGAGGGGGGGTAACATTAGACCAATTGATATAAAAAATAACGCTAAAGAATTAACTCCGGTTATAACTAGACTTATTAACTTAAGCCTAAGCGGTGGAATAGTCCCAAAAGATCTAAAAATATCGATCGTCAGGCCTATATATAAAAGTGGTACTAAAACTGATTTCAATAATTATTTGGTTTTCAAAAAGGAAAAAATATTAATATATTACTTGGTAATTTTGCTAACCATATAAATGAAAAGTTAAGTCAAAATATGCATTGCCTAGTGCTATTTATTGATTTTAGTAAAGCTTTTGACACGCTGGCACATCATAAAATGTTAGAGATGCTAGAAAGATCGGGTGTGAGAGAAGGACCGTCGGTTCAAAAACTACCTGCAAAGCAGAACATATAAGGTAAAAGTGGACAGCAAATTTAGCGAGGAGATGCAGAGTTCGCATGGAGTCCCACAAGGATCCAAGCTGGGACCACTGTTATACATTATGTACACAGACGCCATGCTACATACATTAAAAAATTGCCAAAAATTTGCATACATACGATACAGCTATAGTTGCCTCACATAAGGACCTAGACATGGCAACAGGAATTTGATACGTTATCGAAATGGTGCCATGACAACAGACTGTGCATAAACCCATCAAAAACCAAGCTTATGCACATAAAACCACCGCACTTTCTTTATGAAAATATTCGGATAAGGTTCCACAATTATGAATGTTTGCATGCTAACCTAAATAGTCATCGAGATGATCAGTGCGACACGTTTATAAAGTTAGTAAACGAATATAAATATTTAGGAGTATACTTTGACCAAAATTTTAAGTGGCACAGACAAATAGTAATACTATGCACTGATGGAATCACACCTACGTCACGGTGTTACAGCGTGGGATACAGCAACTGGAATTTGGCAACTTCAAGCATTGCAAAATAGAAAAATAAAAAGGCTGTTAAAGCATTCTCCGATATGCAATAGCACAAATCAACACCAAGGTAATATAGCAAAACAGCTAAATATGTTAATAGTTAAAAACATCTACATCACATTAATAAATGAATTTGGCAACGACAGGCGATTTTTGAGAAGAATAAATCACAACCACGGAACGAGGGCTAGAGCACATGGTATATACCAGGTTAGTAGATTCCGCAACAACTATGGAAAAAATACACTTGCGGTAGCTATACCCGAAATATTCAATTCTCTGCCTAATGAATTACGAGCCTCAACCAATAACTCCCAAAATAAACGGAAATTAAAGCAGTTCTTTTTACAGCATTGATAAAATTACATATATGCGTATATATAGTAGAGCAGAAAGACACGAAACAGAACCATGACAACTAAATGCACTCAACCTGCAGACAAGCCTTATGGCTTCGCGGGTTTAACGTAAATTAATTTAAAATAATTACTTAAAAATAAAAATCACAACAACAATAAATGAATATGTAAAAAAACCATTTATACTACATGTATTATATAATGTGGTAAAAAGACAAACAAATTACTACATGTAATTCATAATAAAAGTTTAATATATAGTATATATATATATAGTATATATAATTGTTATGGAGTTGAATTGTTGTTGAATCTTAAAGAAGAAGAATAAAGAAAGAAATGAATGAATGGAAAAAAATGTATTTATTGTAATTAACTAATTTAAGGAGTAATACGAAGTAACTCGTTTCCCCGTCTACTTTTTTCGACTTCTCCGCTTCTTCTTTTTCGTTCAAAGTTCTACTAGTGATTATCAACACGCGATAATTAACGTTGTATTTCAATCCCACGTACATAAATATAGTACGAAATATTTTAAATTCTTAAAATGTTACGATTGTGTAAGAGTAGTAGAAAAGTTAAATTTGGATGAATATATATATATAAAATAAATTGTGGATTCCCATTATTTTAGTGCATTGAAACAAAACAATATACATATATGCAAACGAAAGGATATAGGTTTGCATTTCCTCTCTCCCTCTCTCTCTTTCTTTCTCTTTCTCTTTCTTTCTCGGATTATCGCACACCTACCGAAATCTTTTTTAAATTGTTTAACGACAATTGATTTTATTTTTAACTTCACATACGTTAAAAGAAAGGAATATAAAATTAATTTAGTTGCCACTTAATATAATTTTTATATCTTTATTTTAGATGCGTGAAATTAAAAAGTTTTAAAAAGTTATTATTCTCTGAGAGAGAAGAAAGAGAGAGAGAAAAAAAATGAGAATCCGAGCCAAAAACCAAAAACACTTCCCTCTATACTATAGATTGTTCTACCCGGCCACGCTTTTAACTTTTTAACTTCACGCTATACGTATTACGTACCTTTTTAAAGTTAGAATTATTCTCTCCAGAGAAAAGTAAACAAACAAGAAAATACATAAACAAAGATACGAAAATTTTTGACCATATTTGTTTTAAAATTTTACATATTAAATAATAATGTTATGAAAAAATATTTTTTTTAATTTAAAGTATGGAACATGTAGAACCTTTTTTACAAAGTAATTAAAAATTAGGATAAATTAACATTACCAAGTAAAGGATTGTTTGTACCCTTATTTTTCATATAAATAAATTTATATGAAAATTTAAATAAAATCAAAAATGTCGTGCTTTTTTTTTATTTGTTTTATAAACTACATACAATTCTAAACATTTTAAGGTATATGCCATATCCCAAATTTTTTTTGGATTGGAGTTATTAGCACTAAATCAATAACTTTTTTTAACGAGCAGATTGTCGAGCATCTAGACTAATCCCAAATATTATTTGGATTAGAGCTATTAGCACTTGTCTATGACAACATATGTGAAAATTGCACTTTTCATAAGTAAATCAATAACTTTTTTTTAACGAGCAGATTGTTGAGCATCTAGACTAATTATTATAAGGCTGGGTATAATGCTTAAGGTTTCCTAGTATATAATATATCACAAATTTTTTTTGGAGTCAGCCTATAAGCACTTGTCTATGACAACATACGTGAAAATTGAACTTTTCATAAGTAATTCAATAACTTTTTTTTAACGAGCTGATTGTTGAGCATCTAGACTAATTATTATAGAGCTAGGTATAATAGGTTAAGTATATCCCAATTTTGTTTTGGATTGGAGTTATTAGTACTTGTCTATGACAACATACGTGAAAATTGAACTTTTCATAAGTAAATCAATAACTTTTTTTTAACGTGCAGATCGTTGAGCATCTAGACTAATTATAATAGAGCTAGGTATAATAGGTTCAGTTTCATAGTATATGATATATCCCAATTTTGTTTTGGATTGGAGTTATTAGTACTTGTCTATGACAACATATGTGAAAATTGCACTTTTCATAAGTAATTCAATAACTTTTTTTTAACAAGCAGATTGTCGAGCATCTAGACTAATTATTATAAGGCTGGGAATTATGCTTAAGGTTTCCTAGTATATAATATATCCCAAATTATTCTTGGATTGGCGTTATTAGCACTTGTCTATGACAACATATGTGAAAATTGCACTTTTCATAAGTAATTCAATAACTTTTTTTTAACGAGCAGATTGTTGAGCATCTAGACTAATTATTATAGGGCTGGGTATGGTGCTGCCTGTTGTCGTTTGCGGCATTTCTAATGGTATTAACTTATGCCTGTGCGTGTGTGTGTGTGTGTGCATGTGCGTGTGCGTATCGCACACAATGCAATCATACATATAATTGAGGTGTTTTGTTTCTTTTTTTTCTTTTGCTAATATTAATATTATCGCCCTTATAATGACATTCGTGCGGATCGAGTGAGTCTTATGCGCACTCGATTCGCATTCGTTGAAAATGGTATCATAACATTCGCTCGAGTACACTGCAATATCTTTGTTTATAATTTATTTTGATTTACAGTTTTTGTCAGAAGAAGAAGAAAAAGAAGTGTGTTTCATACAAAAGAAATTGTTTTTTAAATAAAAGAAAAGAGTGTAAACAGTTTTAAAATTAAAATAACACCAAAACAAGTGAAAATGTTATAGTCAGTCAAGTCCGACCATCAAATACCCTACACCACCTTATATATTTATCAAAAAATATGCAATCCGTTGTTGTTTAATTGCGGATGAAAAATGAAATTCTTTTTATGAAATTCGATTTGTTGAAAAGAGTTATAATACAAAATATTTGTATACACGTATCAACTGCTTTAACGATCGGAATTCTGTATTATCGATTGTAGAATGTTTTTCTATTACGTATGCTACGATCCCCAAATTTAACGATTCGAGAAAAAATTCGATCCGCACGAATGTCATGATAAAGGCGTATGTAAAATTGTAAGTTTGTGTGGAGGCGCCTTCCCATAAACTAATTGAAAAGCTGTAACAACATTTGTAAACAAAACGTACTCCGGTATTCTTACATACACGATATAAGCAACGCTTCTGCAACATGTCAACTGATACAATCAAAGTAGCTGTTAGGGTGCGACCCTTTAATCACCGTGGTAAGTAAACAATCAAGAAAATAAATACCTAAGTCTGGTTGGGAGCTAGTACCTAAGCATACCTAAATGGCTTTGCCATCTAGTAACCATAAGCCATATACACTATCAAAATGGAAAGCATCCAGGCACTATTCTAGTGCTAGTCTACATATACTAATATTATAAAGAGGAAAGATTTGTATTTTTGTATTTTTATATGTAACGAGTAAACTCAAAAAGTACTAGACCGATTTCAAAAATATTTTCGCTATTAGAAAGCTACATTATCACTGAGTAACATAGGCTATATTTATTGTCAAAAAATGTCGGGGATCCCTGGACATTCCAAGGTGTAAAAAAATTAGTCATAATATATCTTTATTGTATACGCTGCGGAAAGTATTGATGTTAAAACAAAAAAATGTACACAGGCAATTAAAAAATTAAGTATTCACAATAAGTATTTCACAATATTTAAAGAGTAGGGAAATCTGACAACGGCATGTGTGGATACCACTCCAGGTTCTGGAGAGGATTTTTGGCCAAACTGGATTTTCGGACCATTTTTTAATGAATTTGGAATAAAAGCAACATTCCAGAACCTGGTGGTGCCTCTGGTGTGGGACCAGTAACATATGTTCTTATAATTCCATAAAAATGTTGCTTTTATTCTAAATTAATTAAAAAATGGTCCGTAAATCCAGTTTTGGCCAAAAATCCTCTCCAGAACCTGGTGGTGAATCTGGAGTGGGATATATAACATATGTTCTTAGAATTCCATATAAATGTTGCTTTTATTCCAAATTCATTAAAAAATGGTCCGTAAATCCAGTTTTGGCCAAAAATCACCTTCAGAACCTGGTGGTGCATTTGGAGTGGAATCCATAAAAAATTTTCTCAAAATTCCATATAAATGTTGCTTTTATTCCATAGCCTACTTACGTTGGTTTTTTTTTATTACAATAAATTTTTTCATTTTTATCTTAATAAATTTCGTAAATTTATTTAATTTAATATATAATATAAGTCATGCATAATTTATTTAAAAAAAAAGAAATAAATTTTTCTCTTTTTAAATAATTTATTAGTTTCACTTTGTGTTTCGTTTTATAAACACTGAACACCAAACATTGAAGCGTCATTGAATATTTTGATTATTTTCAGAGCGCAATTTTATGTTACAGCTGAAAACTTCTTCTCAGAGCTACTTATAAATTATTTTATTCAATCTTGACTTATAATCTCAGTTTATTCTTATTTTCTCAAATTTGAAAAATAAACTCTTTAAAAAAGAAACAATATGCCTAGAAAAAGATTGCAACTATCTAAACGTAGTTCCCAAGCAAGAATAGCAAACTACGTCGCATTGAGAAATCTTCGTCTTAAAATTCAGATCGTCTCGCAAATATGAGAGAATACGTGTCGCAATCGCGGGCCAGAGAATCTAGCGCCAAACGTTCTGTTCGTCTTGCAGAACAAAATGCGAGATCGTCGCACTTATACGTAAGACAATCGAGCACTCCCAGCGTCTTGCTGAAAATAAGGGTAGAAACTCGCAAACACTGACAAGAGAAAACAGCGCCAAACGTTCTATTCGTCTTGAAGGACAAAATGAGAGATCTTCGCACCTATACGTAAGACAGTCGGGCGCCGAGCGCTCGCAGCGTCTTGCTGAAAATAACGCTAGAAACTCGCAAACACTGGCAAGAGAAAACAGCGCCGAACGTTCTATTCATCTTACAGAACAAAATGCGAGAACGTCGCAGCTGTACGTAAGACAGTCGGGCACCGAACGCTCGCAGCGTCTTGCTGAAAATAGAGCTAGAAACTCGCAAACACTGCCAAGAGAAAACAGCGCCGCACGTTCTATTCGTCTTACAGAACAAAATGCGAGATCGTCGCAGATATACGTAAGACAGTCGGGCGCCAAGCGCTCGCACAGTCTTGCTGAAAATAGAGCTAGGAACTCGCGAACGTTTGCACGAGAATCCAGCGCTGAACACTCGCAGCGGCTTATGGCACAGAGAGATAGACAACGGTCATTAACAACTAGGGCGCGCAATAGCATTTTAGCTCATAGTAATAGATCGGCATTCAGTTACGATTTTCAAATTGATTACACTCATCTAAACAGCATCCAAGTCGGAGCAATGAATAAGATTTGTCCCAAATGCTTTGCTAAAAAAATGGATTGATGAAGCGAAAGGTATGTGCTGCGCGTCTGGAAAAGTTATGCTTCCAAACATTGAAGAGCCACATTATCTGCGCATTTTTTAAATAACGTACGTAGGTACAATAGTCTTTTTCAGATGACTTCTTTCGGAGCGAAAGATATTAGAGAAGGAAATGTTATGCTCACTTTTAAGGTAGAGGGACAAGTTTATCATCTCATAGGTAGCCTTCTACTGCCATCAGGACAAAGCCTACAATTTTTGTATTTTGTTTCAGATGCTGACCAACTATCATTGCGATCAAACATGGCCCGCAGCTTAAAACTAGATTTGATAAACGAATTGCGAATTTTTAAACATAATATCAAACTCAACACATTGGAGAGTTTAAAATTAATTATATACTCCGATCGCACACAGACAGAGCACAGGGGAAGATATAACGCTCCTTCTATAAATGAAGTAACCATTCTCTTGGTCGATGAAGATAAAGGGCCCAGAGATATAGTACTGCAGGATAGAGATGGACAGCTGAAACGAGTGTCGGAATTACACCGCGCATATGATCCGCTACAATATCCGTTTGTGTTTGTATCAGGAGACGATGGACATTATTTAACTATCCCTCAACAGAATTCCTTAAGAAATAAGACTGTGTCATGTATGCAATATTATGTTTAATGATTAGAGCCAACTGTTGTAATACACTGCATTATTACAAAGATTTTGTAGTGTGCAAATAAAATAATGCACACCTGTTCTTAGGTATGATTTAATTTCATTGTAATTGTATTCTCATTCTGACCTTAACTTTAATAGAAATTGTAATTATATTCTAATATATTCTATTGTAATTATATTCTTAACTTTAATAAAAATTGTAATTGTAACACACCTGACACACATACATAACACTCACACTCACTTCCGATTAAAATAACCTAGTTTAAGTTTATGCTTACTAATCAATTCTTTGTAATAATTTTAATATATAAGAAGACAAATTTTTCAAATAAAAACAGATTAAAAACTCAACTTGACTTATAATATATTATTGAAAACATAAAATCAATAATTGTGAAATACCCTGCAATTCGCGGGATTCTGAAGTTGCGCGTTGCGCGACGACCACAATTATTGATCATAACAAAAATAATAAAGTAACAAAAGAGTTTAATAACTATACTCCTTTTTGTATTACCATATGTACATCTCATCATAATGGCGATCCTGCAAAATTATTGATCCTGCCAAGTTGTTGATCCTGCCAAATTATTGATCCTGCCAAATTATTGATCCTGCCAAGTTGTTGATCCTGCAAAATTATTGATCCTGCCAAATCGTTGATCCTACCAAATTGTTGATCCCGCCAAATTGTTCATCCTGCCCATCAACATCAATTCACTTCATCTAGTTGCCTGTCGATGCAAACGTATATTCCCGCTGGTCCCGCCATACAGGCACCACTATATACGCCGACACCCATCCCCGTTCCTAAAAGCCTCACTATTGAGGAATACAGAAAGCGGCAGGAATACCGCAAGAAGCCTACACAACAACCATTGCCGCCAAAGAACAGGAAACGTGGTGGTAAAAGGGTACAACACGCAAACAAAATACGCGACCTACATCGAATAAAAAATATTGCAACTGGCGAGACGAAAGAAAAAATTATCAATCTAATCAAAAAGGAAAGACAGGAATGGGCTCTTCAAAGAACAAGCACCAAGAACAAGTGAACGTGGTCAACAACAATAACAACAGTGGCTACAACAATGCACACGTGACCACAATAAAAATAACAACAGAAACATTGGTAGTAATAATAATAATAATAATAATATTGGGATATACCTTATTCAAAGTAAATAGATATTATATTTGTCCAATGTATAAAACCAAAAACAAAATTTATTTTGCTATAATATATCTTATCTTCACAAATTAGTATATTTTTCTATACAAAAAAAAAAAAATGAATAAACAAATAAAATAAAATAAAAATATACATATGAAAATAATATGTAAATATACACACATTTAATGTAACACTTTTCTTTGATACATAAGTTAAGCAATTTTAATTTTTACCACTTTTTTTTTGTAAACAATTTTCGTATGGACCAATCGACTGAATTATTACAAAACCTTTTAAAAATTGAAACAAATTTAAGGAAAACGCCCAGTCGTCCGTACAAAAAAGAAACGATTGAAAACAAATTGGTAGTATTAGAAACACTAAAAGACCAATTTAGAAAACTAGATCAAGAGAAAATACCTCTAGAACTGAAGGTACAATTTAAAAATACCTACATTACTCTGAAACAGGATTTTGAAGAACAGTTAGAAAATTTTAAATTGGCTTTTAATATGGAATTGGCAATGAAAACATTGCCCACCTTTTCTGGCAAATTTGAAGAAGTTGAAAACTTCTGCAAATTTGTAGAAATACTGTCTAAAAATCTATCCGAAAACGGTAAAGCAGACTTACTGGAATTTGTTTATCATATCAAATTATCACAAAAAGTGAAAACTGCTATAGGCCTAACACAAACATCAAACACATTAGAAGAATTGTACACCTCCATTAAAAATACATTTAAAAACCCACACACAATACCTACTCTACAGAACGCACTCAACACCTTATGCACCTAGCTTTTGAATGGATATTGTTATAATTAATTTTTGGACCGTCTGTTGGGTTCCTATAGGGTGTCAGCAGTCATGGTTCGAACGGATAACCACTGTCACCTATTATTAACATTCTTATATGTTAACTTTTTATATAGAGTGTAAAGAATTAACAATAAGTACCTAAAAGGCAAGCATTCATTTCATTCCGATTCAAATGTCTTTCAGAGTACATTCGCTCATTTGAATGCCTCCATACGAAGGAATCATGGGATGACCCTAGATATTTGGCATTAATAGCCATAATACGCATTTTATGATCGCATAACTTAAAGTACATTTTCAGTCACATTTGATAATATATAGCATTTATGAACTTACGTTTCGGCTGTGCTTTCGTTTTCTTTTAATGTATAGGTGTTCATTCTCTTTGGGTTTATTAAGCGTCCCAACAATGCACCTAATAACTAAAATGTATCATGGGTTAGTATTATAGTTTGTACCATGTCATTAAAAAAGAGATACTAACCGCCTGGTAACCGATATTTTCGGTATTTTCCTTTTCACTAGGACCGATGCGCCATTGTATCCATCCGCTACAAAGTTGCTCTTCCATTATTTGTACCATTTCTGATACAACTAATGAGTACTTTGCGCAACACTAGTGCAATAATCAGTGTTTTCATAAGTAATAATTTAATAATGCATTGTTATTTTAATAATATTAATTATACTTACATTTTTAAAACTTTCTTCAATATATTTACTAATTTTAATATCAAATTTCATTAAAACGATACCAAATATTCAATCGTTTCATTTGACAGAATTTGATAGAATTCAAATAGAAAAAAATATCGTCAAAACGAGACTATAGAAAATATTATGTTACACAATTTTTTTATTCATAAAAACGATATCGTTGACAAAAATGATATCGTTTGAAAATTACGCAAGGACCCTCCTCATTTTGTCGGCACTAGTGGTTGTGAATTTTGGACCATCTCCTGCTGTGCGTTCAACTTCATATCGATCAAGACCTTTCGTTCGAACAACTTTGTATGAACCTAGGTATTTAGGTCGGATTTTGAAACTAGTGCCCAGTAGAGTACGTTTAATTGCCACAATATCACCTACAGAGTACTTTGTCGCTTGCTTTCGCTTTTTGTTGTATTGTCTGCAATTTTCTTGTTGAAAATTGGCTATATCTACTTTAGCTTTCTCACGCATCATTTCTCGTACAATACAGTAACTGTTGGCATATTCTTCTTCGATCATCTACATTATTTGAACATCATGCCCACCTCGCATTGTTGTGCCCGTTAAAGGCTTAAATAGTGACCCCGTGGCAAACCAGTTGTAATAGAATAATGTTTTATATTATGAGCTTCACAATACTCACAAAAGCTTTTAGCTTGAAAAGCTCCACCATCGTCCGTAATGACACGATTGGGATAACCAAAAGTATCAGGGACAACTACACCATTTTTTAATTAGTTCTTCTGCTCCTAACGACTTTGTTGGATACAACCAACAAAATTTTGTAAAACCATCTATCATTGACAGGATATATCTGTAGTCTTTCTTAGTTGTTGTAAGAGGTCCAAGATGATCAAAATGAAACGTTTCCAGCGGCAAATCACCTTTCGGGTTTCTTGTTTACCAGATTTGCGCTCCGCTAAGATGGATTTTACACAGTTAGCAATACCCGCATCAATTCTTTTTCTTAAATCATTTATAGCTTACGAAACAGCAACATCAACAGATAACGTTGTTAAGTTTAACTTTGCCGATTTTGAGAATATTTGCCGCAAATATTCGGGCGAAAAGAAAATTAAGTATTACGAAATGATTGTCCCAATTTGAAGAATATGCAGAAGTATTCCATCTTGAGGACCTACAAAGACTTATATTTTGCAAACGATCTCTTTCTGATAAAGCAAAATTATTTATTGAGTGTGAAGCAAAACCTTAGAACTATATTGATTTGAAAAGCCCCCTCAAGTGTGAATTTTCTCCCATTTTAAACAGTACATCAATTATTAATCGACAAAAAGAAAAAGAAGAACGAATCAGTTCGAGAATATCTTTATGTTATGGTTGATATCGCGGAAGAGGCAGAGATTGAAGAGCTATCCGTCATCTCCTATATAACTGAAGGGATACCCGACTTAGCAAATAATAAAATGATGTTATGCGATTGCAAAACATTAAAAGAATTTAAAGAAAAGTTAATTATTTATGAGAAAATAAAAAAAAATTGTCAAAAAAATTAATAAAACACACGGAAATGTTAAAGAAAAATTTAAAAGTACAAAGCAGGTTGTTACGCACTCACGTTGTTATAATTGTGGTACGAGAGATCATGAGTTTTATGAATGCCCGCCCGCATAAAGAGAAAGGGGTCACAAATGTTTTGTGTGCAACAAGTTTGGCCATAAAGGTAAAGATTGTTCGATAAACTATTACCGTCGCCTGCAAAACACAAAGCAGTTAGGCATTTTCCACAACCGAAAACACAAAAACAATTACAAAGTTTTCTTGGCCTTACAAACTACTTTCGCAAATTTATACTGAATTACTCAATTATTGCCAGGCCTTTGAGCGATCTATTAAAAAGGAATGCCAGGTTTCATTTCAATGAGCAACAGGTTAATGCATTCAATGGGTTGAAGTACCAATTGATAAGCCGATTTAAAAAAATTTTGAATATGGAATATATGGAATATGAATAATATATAGATCTTGAGATTTTCCACGTTCTTTCCACTTTTTCTCTCAATCCCACTTCTGACACCAATTTATGTAGGATCTTGCCTTAAGACCAATTGAATAAGTACGCGAAATTATACATAACTGTTTAAGAGTTTAAGAAGTATTGCCTATTAGCCATATATAGTCCTCCTTCCACGAATGTATGGCACTTTATAACCCAACTAGAGAGCTGCTTAAAAGATACAGTGACAAATAAAAATACAATCATAATTGGAGACATAAATATAGATTTAAATGATTTAAGAAATACATTAAACACAACGTATTATGATATGTTATCATCCTATGGTATGAAAAGTTTGATAAACACCTATACAAGAATCGATATTGGTAGAGGGACACAAACCACCATTGATCACGTATTCGTAAGAACTAAGCAACAAGATGCAGAGATGCACGCCAACGTCATACAAACAAGCATTTCAGACCACTATTCGTTGGTTGTTTGTCTAGACCCATTAACCCCTCATGTGGAATTACACAATAGAAATCAAAACACCAAGAAAATAAACTACAACACAGTAAATCGCTTAATATCCGAAACAAGATGGAATAACTTATGTGAAACAAGTAGTGCGGATGAATTGTATGAATCGATAAAAGATACAATATATGAGAAAGCCACATGTAAAACTAAACAAAATAAAAAACGTATTACGAGCCCATGGCTAACAACGACGCTTGTTAACGCATGCAAAGAAAGAGATAAGCTATATAAAAAATGGGTTAATAATCCACATAACAGAGACAAAGAAACACGATATAAAAGATTTAGAAATCAACTGAATAAAAAGCTAGAAATTGCCAAAAATGAATATTATAGAAATAAATTATATGAATATAGACCCAATGTGAAAGAAACGTGGAAAATCATAAACGAAATAATTGGTAAAAGGTCGAATAATAAAAACGAAACGATTGAACAGAACTTTAAGACTGTAAACATGAAAATGATTGCAGATGAAATTGCAAAAAAATTTAGTGAAAATATTAATCAAACAATACATGAATGTACTATTAAAACAAATAATTGAGAAAATTTAACAATGAAAAATTCATTATACATGTCGCCCACTAATGATGAAGAAATTTGCAAAATACTTCGAACACTAAACATAAAAAAAGGAACAAGAGGGGGGGTAACATTAGACCAATTGATATAAAAAATAACGCTAAAGAATTAACTCCGGTTATAACTAGACTTATTAACTTAAGCCTAAGCGGTGGAATAGTCCCAAAAGATCTAAAAATATCGATCGTCAGGCCTATATATAAAAGTGGTACTAAAACTGATTTCAATAATTATTTGGTTTTCAAAAAGGAAAAAATATTAATATATTACTTGGTAATTTTGCTAACCATATAAATGAAAAGTTAAGTCAAAATATGCATTGCCTAGTGCTATTTATTGATTTTAGTAAAGCTTTTGACACGCTGGCACATCATAAAATGTTAGAGATGCTAGAAAGATCGGGTGTGAGAGAAGGACCGTCGGTTCAAAAACTACCTGCAAAGCAGAACATATAAGGTAAAAGTGGACAGCAAATTTAGCGAGGAGATGCAGAGTTCGCATGGAGTCCCACAAGGATCCAAGCTGGGACCACTGTTATACATTATGTACACAGACGCCATGCTACATACATTAAAAAATTGCCAAAAATTTGCATACATACGATACAGCTATAGTTGCCTCACATAAGGACCTAGACATGGCAACAGGAATTTGATACGTTATCGAAATGGTGCCATGACAACAGACTGTGCATAAACCCATCAAAAACCAAGCTTATGCACATAAAACCACCGCACTTTCTTTATGAAAATATTCGGATAAGGTTCCACAATTATGAATGTTTGCATGCTAACCTAAATAGTCATCGAGATGATCAGTGCGACACGTTTATAAAGTTAGTAAACGAATATAAATATTTAGGAGTATACTTTGACCAAAATTTTAAGTGGCACAGACAAATAGTAATACTATGCACTGATGGAATCACACCTACGTCACGGTGTTACAGCGTGGGATACAGCAACTGGAATTTGGCAACTTCAAGCATTGCAAAATAGAAAAATAAAAAGGCTGTTAAAGCATTCTCCGATATGCAATAGCACAAATCAACACCAAGGTAATATAGCAAAACAGCTAAATATGTTAATAGTTAAAAACATCTACATCACATTAATAAATGAATTTGGCAACGACAGGCGATTTTTGAGAAGAATAAATCACAACCACGGAACGAGGGCTAGAGCACATGGTATATACCAGGTTAGTAGATTCCGCAACAACTATGGAAAAAATACACTTGCGGTAGCTATACCCGAAATATTCAATTCTCTGCCTAATGAATTACGAGCCTCAACCAATAACTCCCAAAATAAACGGAAATTAAAGCAGTTCTTTTTACAGCATTGATAAAATTACATATATGCGTATATATAGTAGAGCAGAAAGACACGAAACAGAACCATGACAACTAAATGCACTCAACCTGCAGACAAGCCTTATGGCTTCGCGGGTTTAACGTAAATTAATTTAAAATAATTACTTAAAAATAAAAATCACAACAACAATAAATGAATATGTAAAAAAACCATTTATACTACATGTATTATATAATGTGGTAAAAAGACAAACAAATTACTACATGTAATTCATAATAAAAGTTTAATATATAGTATATATATATATAGTATATATAATTGTTATGGAGTTGAATTGTTGTTGAATCTTAAAGAAGAAGAATAAAGAAAGAAATGAATGAATGGAAAAAAATGTATTTATTGTAATTAACTAATTTAAGGAGTAATACGAAGTAACTCGTTTCCCCGTCTACTTTTTTCGACTTCTCCGCTTCTTCTTTTTCGTTCAAAGTTCTACTAGTGATTATCAACACGCGATAATTAACGTTGTATTTCAATCCCACGTACATAAATATAGTACGAAATATTTTAAATTCTTAAAATGTTACGATTGTGTAAGAGTAGTAGAAAAGTTAAATTTGGATGAATATATATATATAAAATAAATTGTGGATTCCCATTATTTTAGTGCATTGAAACAAAACAATATACATATATGCAAACGAAAGGATATAGGTTTGCATTTCCTCTCTCCCTCTCTCTCTTTCTTTCTCTTTCTCTTTCTTTCTCGGATTATCGCACACCTACCGAAATCTTTTTTAAATTGTTTAACGACAATTGATTTTATTTTTAACTTCACATACGTTAAAAGAAAGGAATATAAAATTAATTTAGTTGCCACTTAATATAATTTTTATATCTTTATTTTAGATGCGTGAAATTAAAAAGTTTTAAAAAGTTATTATTCTCTGAGAGAGAAGAAAGAGAGAGAGAAAAAAAATGAGAATCCGAGCCAAAAACCAAAAACACTTCCCTCTATACTATAGATTGTTCTACCCGGCCACGCTTTTAACTTTTTAACTTCACGCTATACGTATTACGTACCTTTTTAAAGTTAGAATTATTCTCTCCAGAGAAAAGTAAACAAACAAGAAAATACATAAACAAAGATACGAAAATTTTTGACCATATTTGTTTTAAAATTTTACATATTAAATAATAATGTTATGAAAAAATATTTTTTTTAATTTAAAGTATGGAACATGTAGAACCTTTTTTACAAAGTAATTAAAAATTAGGATAAATTAACATTACCAAGTAAAGGATTGTTTGTACCCTTATTTTTCATATAAATAAATTTATATGAAAATTTAAATAAAATCAAAAATGTCGTGCTTTTTTTTTATTTGTTTTATAAACTACATACAATTCTAAACATTTTAAGGTATATGCCATATCCCAAATTTTTTTTGGATTGGAGTTATTAGCACTAAATCAATAACTTTTTTTAACGAGCAGATTGTCGAGCATCTAGACTAATCCCAAATATTATTTGGATTAGAGCTATTAGCACTTGTCTATGACAACATATGTGAAAATTGCACTTTTCATAAGTAAATCAATAACTTTTTTTTAACGAGCAGATTGTTGAGCATCTAGACTAATTATTATAAGGCTGGGTATAATGCTTAAGGTTTCCTAGTATATAATATATCACAAATTTTTTTTGGAGTCAGCCTATAAGCACTTGTCTATGACAACATACGTGAAAATTGAACTTTTCATAAGTAATTCAATAACTTTTTTTTAACGAGCTGATTGTTGAGCATCTAGACTAATTATTATAGAGCTAGGTATAATAGGTTAAGTATATCCCAATTTTGTTTTGGATTGGAGTTATTAGTACTTGTCTATGACAACATACGTGAAAATTGAACTTTTCATAAGTAAATCAATAACTTTTTTTTAACGTGCAGATCGTTGAGCATCTAGACTAATTATAATAGAGCTAGGTATAATAGGTTCAGTTTCATAGTATATGATATATCCCAATTTTGTTTTGGATTGGAGTTATTAGTACTTGTCTATGACAACATATGTGAAAATTGCACTTTTCATAAGTAATTCAATAACTTTTTTTTAACAAGCAGATTGTCGAGCATCTAGACTAATTATTATAAGGCTGGGAATTATGCTTAAGGTTTCCTAGTATATAATATATCCCAAATTATTCTTGGATTGGCGTTATTAGCACTTGTCTATGACAACATATGTGAAAATTGCACTTTTCATAAGTAATTCAATAACTTTTTTTTAACGAGCAGATTGTTGAGCATCTAGACTAATTATTATAGGGCTGGGTATGGTGCTGCCTGTTGTCGTTTGCGGCATTTCTAATGGTATTAACTTATGCCTGTGCGTGTGTGTGTGTGTGTGCATGTGCGTGTGCGTATCGCACACAATGCAATCATACATATAATTGAGGTGTTTTGTTTCTTTTTTTTCTTTTGCTAATATTAATATTATCGCCCTTATAATGACATTCGTGCGGATCGAGTGAGTCTTATGCGCACTCGATTCGCATTCGTTGAAAATGGTATCATAACATTCGCTCGAGTACACTGCAATATCTTTGTTTATAATTTATTTTGATTTACAGTTTTTGTCAGAAGAAGAAGAAAAAGAAGTGTGTTTCATACAAAAGAAATTGTTTTTTAAATAAAAGAAAAGAGTGTAAACAGTTTTAAAATTAAAATAACACCAAAACAAGTGAAAATGTTATAGTCAGTCAAGTCCGACCATCAAATACCCTACACCACCTTATATATTTATCAAAAAATATGCAATCCGTTGTTGTTTAATTGCGGATGAAAAATGAAATTCTTTTTATGAAATTCGATTTGTTGAAAAGAGTTATAATACAAAATATTTGTATACACGTATCAACTGCTTTAACGATCGGAATTCTGTATTATCGATTGTAGAATGTTTTTCTATTACGTATGCTACGATCCCCAAATTTAACGATTCGAGAAAAAATTCGATCCGCACGAATGTCATGATAAAGGCGTATGTAAAATTGTAAGTTTGTGTGGAGGCGCCTTCCCATAAACTAATTGAAAAGCTGTAACAACATTTGTAAACAAAACGTACTCCGGTATTCTTACATACACGATATAAGCAACGCTTCTGCAACATGTCAACTGATACAATCAAAGTAGCTGTTAGGGTGCGACCCTTTAATCACCGTGGTAAGTAAACAATCAAGAAAATAAATACCTAAGTCTGGTTGGGAGCTAGTACCTAAGCATACCTAAATGGCTTTGCCATCTAGTAACCATAAGCCATATACACTATCAAAATGGAAAGCATCCAGGCACTATTCTAGTGCTAGTCTACATATACTAATATTATAAAGAGGAAAGATTTGTATTTTTGTATTTTTATATGTAACGAGTAAACTCAAAAAGTACTAGACCGATTTCAAAAATATTTTCGCTATTAGAAAGCTACATTATCACTGAGTAACATAGGCTATATTTATTGTCAAAAAATGTCGGGGATCCCTGGACATTCCAAGGTGTAAAAAAATTAGTCATAATATATCTTTATTGTATACGCTGCGGAAAGTATTGATGTTAAAACAAAAAAATGTACACAGGCAATTAAAAAATTAAGTATTCACAATAAGTATTTCACAATATTTAAAGAGTAGGGAAATCTGACAACGGCATGTGTGGATACCACTCCAGGTTCTGGAGAGGATTTTTGGCCAAACTGGATTTTCGGACCATTTTTTAATGAATTTGGAATAAAAGCAACATTCCAGAACCTGGTGGTGCCTCTGGTGTGGGACCAGTAACATATGTTCTTATAATTCCATAAAAATGTTGCTTTTATTCTAAATTAATTAAAAAATGGTCCGTAAATCCAGTTTTGGCCAAAAATCCTCTCCAGAACCTGGTGGTGAATCTGGAGTGGGATATATAACATATGTTCTTAGAATTCCATATAAATGTTGCTTTTATTCCAAATTCATTAAAAAATGGTCCGTAAATCCAGTTTTGGCCAAAAATCACCTTCAGAACCTGGTGGTGCATTTGGAGTGGAATCCATAAAAAATTTTCTCAAAATTCCATATAAATGTTGCTTTTATTCCATAGCCTACTTACGTTGGTTTTTTTTTATTACAATAAATTTTTTCATTTTTATCTTAATAAATTTCGTAAATTTATTTAATTTAATATATAATATAAGTCATGCATAATTTATTTAAAAAAAAAGAAATAAATTTTTCTCTTTTTAAATAATTTATTAGTTTCACTTTGTGTTTCGTTTTATAAACACTGAACACCAAACATTGAAGCGTCATTGAATATTTTGATTATTTTCAGAGCGCAATTTTATGTTACAGCTGAAAACTTCTTCTCAGAGCTACTTATAAATTATTTTATTCAATCTTGACTTATAATCTCAGTTTATTCTTATTTTCTCAAATTTGAAAAATAAACTCTTTAAAAAAGAAACAATATGCCTAGAAAAAGATTGCAACTATCTAAACGTAGTTCCCAAGCAAGAATAGCAAACTACGTCGCATTGAGAAATCTTCGTCTTAAAATTCAGATCGTCTCGCAAATATGAGAGAATACGTGTCGCAATCGCGGGCCAGAGAATCTAGCGCCAAACGTTCTGTTCGTCTTGCAGAACAAAATGCGAGATCGTCGCACTTATACGTAAGACAATCGAGCACTCCCAGCGTCTTGCTGAAAATAAGGGTAGAAACTCGCAAACACTGACAAGAGAAAACAGCGCCAAACGTTCTATTCGTCTTGAAGGACAAAATGAGAGATCTTCGCACCTATACGTAAGACAGTCGGGCGCCGAGCGCTCGCAGCGTCTTGCTGAAAATAACGCTAGAAACTCGCAAACACTGGCAAGAGAAAACAGCGCCGAACGTTCTATTCATCTTACAGAACAAAATGCGAGAACGTCGCAGCTGTACGTAAGACAGTCGGGCACCGAACGCTCGCAGCGTCTTGCTGAAAATAGAGCTAGAAACTCGCAAACACTGCCAAGAGAAAACAGCGCCGCACGTTCTATTCGTCTTACAGAACAAAATGCGAGATCGTCGCAGATATACGTAAGACAGTCGGGCGCCAAGCGCTCGCACAGTCTTGCTGAAAATAGAGCTAGGAACTCGCGAACGTTTGCACGAGAATCCAGCGCTGAACACTCGCAGCGGCTTATGGCACAGAGAGATAGACAACGGTCATTAACAACTAGGGCGCGCAATAGCATTTTAGCTCATAGTAATAGATCGGCATTCAGTTACGATTTTCAAATTGATTACACTCATCTAAACAGCATCCAAGTCGGAGCAATGAATAAGATTTGTCCCAAATGCTTTGCTAAAAAATGGATTGATGAAGCGAAAGGTATGTGCTGCGCGTCTGGAAAAGTTATGCTTCCAAACATTGAAGAGCCACATTATCTGCGCATTTTTTAAATAACGTACGTAGGTACAATAGTCTTTTTCAGATGACTTCTTTCGGAGCGAAAGATATTAGAGAAGGAAATGTTATGCCCACTTTTAAGGTAGAGGGACAAGTTTATCATCTCATAGGTAGCCTTCTACTGCCATCAGGACAAAGCCCACAATTTTTGTATTTTGTTTCAGATGCTGACCAACTATCATTGCGATCAAACATGGCCCGCAGCTTAAAACTAGATTTGATAAACGAATTGCGAATTTTTAAACATAATATCAAACTCAACACATTGGAGAGTTTAAAATTAATTATATACTCCGATCGCACACAGACAGAGCACAGGGGAAGATATAACGCTCCTTCTATAAATGAAGTAACCATTCTCTTGGTCGATGAAGATAAAGGGCCCAGAGATATAGTACTGCAGGATAGAGATGGACAGCTGAAACGAGTGTCGGAATTACACCGCGCATATGATCCGCTACAATATCCGTTTATGTTTGTATCAGGAGACGATGGACATTATTTAACTATCCCTCAACAGAATTCCTTAAGAAATAAGACTGTGTCATGTATGCAATATTATGTTTAATGATTAGAGCCAACTGTTGTAATACACTGCATTATTACAAAGATTTTGTAGTGTGCAAATAAAATAATGCACACCTGTTCTTAGGTATGATTTAATTTCATTGTAATTGTATTCTCATTCTGACCTTAACTTTAATAGAAATTGTAATTATATTCTAATATATTCTATTGTAATTATATTCTTAACTTTAATAAAAATTGTAATTGTAACACACCTGACACACATACATAACACTCACACTCACTTCCGATTAAAATAACCTAGTTTAAGTTTATGCTTACTAATCAATTCTTTGTAATAATTTTAATATATAAGAAGACAAATTTTTCAAATAAAAACAGATTAAAAACTCAACTTGACTTATAATATATTATTGAAAACATAAAATCAATAATTGTGAAATACCCTGCAATTCGCGGGATTCTGAAGTTGCGCGTTGCGCGACGACCACAATTATTGATCATAACAAAAATAATAAAGTAACAAAAGAGTTTAATAACTATACTCCTTTTTGTATTATCATACATCTCATCATAACAATTTGTTTAATCAATATTGTGTGGATATGATGGCGAAGATGATTTCCGAAAGGTTAAATTTTATTTCCCGAAATCAACAAAAACTTAGAGCTGACGACTATATTCATTTGAGGGATGCTTTCAACCAAGACGCATGCGTAAATGCTGCCAATATCGGACAGCATGTCATCTTGCCGTCATCATTTACTGGTACTCCGAGGTATCTCCACGAAAAAACTCAAGACGCTATGATATATGTGCGCAATTATTGGAGGCCAGATCTTTTCGTTACTTTCACCTGTAATGCAGAATGGGAAGAAATAAAGCAAGAACTTTTTCCCGGTCAACGGTCTTTCGACCGGCATGACATCATCGCACGAGTTTTTCACTTAAAAATGATAAAAATATTCACAAAAGACGAAATTTTTGGGTCAATTAAATGTTTTATGCTTACTGTTGAGTGGAAAAAAAGGGGATTGCCGCATTGTCATATGTTATTTTGGCTGGATTCAAAAATACAGCCCGATGAAATTGATGAAATAATAGTTTCTGAATTGCCTAACAAGGAGGAAGACTCAGTATTGTTTGAAATAGTCACAAAAAATATGGTACATGGGCCATGTGGGGAAGAATATTTGTCTTCACCGTGCAGGAAAAATGGCATATGTTCGAAAAAATATCCACGACATTTCGTAACTGAAACCCAGACCGATGAGGATGGGTATCCCGTTTATCGACGACGCCACATCAACAACGCTACATTAAATGTCCGAGGTCGAACAATTAACATAGACAACAGTTGGATCGTTCCATATTCCCCAATACTGTGTCGATCTTTCAACGCTCACATAAACGTTAAATATTGTCATTCCGTACAAGCAATAAAATACATATGTAAATACATTTACAAAGGATCGGGTCAAGCAACTTTCAGTATCAAAAATGCTCACAAGTTGAAAATTATTTGAACAGCCGATACATCAGTACATCTGAGGCGGTGTGGAGCTTGTTAGAGTTTTCTGTACATGATAGACACCCTACACTTAGCGGTACACTTAGAGAATGACCAAAAAGTATACATCTCAGCGGAAAATATGCATCATATAGTTCAAAATCCACCGAAAACGACACTCAAGGCGTTTTTTGACCAACAATGATTAATTTGCTAAAACATTACTCTATCATGAAGTCCCTCACTATTATACATGGACTAACAATAAATTCTCAAGAAGAAAACGTGGTCAAGAAGTAGTTGGACATCCCGGTATAAAAAAAGATGCGGCATTAGGAAGAGTATACAGCGTTCATCCTTCCCAGTCAGAGTATTTTTATTTCAGGACACTTCTTCATCATGTACGTGGCGCAATATCGTCCAAGACTTAAAAAATGTTGACGGAATTATTAAAGAAACTTACCAAGCCGCTTGCCGAGATAGGGGTTTGCTAGAAAATGAAAGCCAATGGGAAATCACTTTGAGAGAAGCTTCGATTTCCCAATGTCCGTTAAGGTTGCGAGAGTTGTTTATAGTGATATTATTTTTTTGTTTCCCCTCGGAACCTTTCAAATTATGGGACACTTTTAAAGACGATTTGTGTCAAGACATCAGACATATAGCCCGACAACGAGGTCCGGACTATGATGTATATAACGAAGGCTTGATACAGATAGAAGACAAACTTTTAGAATTGAACGATAAAAATTTAAGAGACTTTGGATTACCTTCTCCGAATCGCTCACAAAATGTAGTTCATGCCATTTCGTGTCGTACATATGATGTTAACGAGTTGTCAGTATTTGTCAACACAAATGTAGCTAAGTTAGTCACAGATCAAAAAATAGCGTTCGATGCTATAATTGAGAGTGTGGAAAATAACAGTAGTCGACTATTTTTTTTGGACGTGCCCGGTGGCACCGGTAAAACCTTTCTTGCGAATTTAGTATTGGCAAAAGTCCGACAATCTGGAAGAAAAGCTCTGGCAGTGGCGTCTTCTGGAATTTCTGCAACTCTATTACATAGTGGGAAAACAGCTCACTCTACTTTTAAATTACCGTTTTTTTTTTTTTTTTAATTCCCTTAATCCTGCCGGCTTGCCACTCCATGAACTAAAATTAAAAGTAGGTACTCCCATTATGCTATTAAGAAATTTAAGCCCTCCCAGTATGTGTATTGGTACAAGACTTTTGATAAAAGAACTAAGAAACAATGTGATTATAGCAACTATCATTACGGGCCCTGCGTCCGGTCAGTTTGCTCATATTCCGCGGATCCCGATGATACCAACCGATTTACCTATATCTTTTAAAAGATTACAGTTTCCTGTAAAGATTTCGTTTGCTCTTACAATAAATAAAGCCCAAGAACAAACTTTCTCGGTGGTTGGTATCGACTTAAAGAAAGAGTGCTTTTCTTAGGGGCAATTGTATGTTGCTCTTTCTCGAGTAGGATCTCCTGAAAATCAATATGTTTTGTTTATGAACACTACTATATATGTATACACATCATTAGAAGTTGATTTTGTATTATTTTTAAATATTTCACAAAACAGTGCTAACGTATAATAACGCATGATAGATCTCCACACCAATCTCATATTACGAAACTGAACTAAGAAAAGCGTCTATATACAGGGTGGCGCAGAATGAGCTATGTGGTTTGGACACAGCGTCCATATCGTCGTCCTTCTAATGTGCGCATTGCACCCACAGCGTCAGCAATAAACCATTTGATTGGAAATGTTCGTCAAAATGGGTCTGTAAGAACCCTTCCTGGTGCCGGAAGAACATTTACCGTGCACATTAAGTATTAAACGTGTATGGGAGAGCGTGCAGCATAGTCCATCAACATCAATAAGGAGGCGTTTGACACAACTTAGACTATCATGGCGATCGCTGCAAAGAATTTTGAGTATATTAGACTTGTTCCCATATAAAGTTCAACTTGTGCAAGAATTGAAGGCGACAGCAAAAGCTTGAATATGCCATTCGTTTCCATAAAAAAGCGGAGGAAAATCCAGACTTAACAGCTCCTTACAGTTTTCTTTGGGGATATTTGAAAGAAAGAGTGTACGTTAACAAACCAAGAACCGTACTCCTATTAAACTCCTATTAAACTAACATTCGAAATGAAATCATGGCCATTACACCCGAAATTTTGCGAAAAGTTATGGAAAATACGCTAAAATGCATCACTTACAGGATATCCTTTTTTAAAGCTAATTGCAAAAAATTCCCTGTATTTACTGTATTTAAAAAAAAAAAGTTATAATAATCGCATAAATAAAAAAGTTTTATAACATATAGCTCATTCTGCGCCACCCTGTTATTTGGCGCAGAATGAGTTATATGGCTTATACTCTTTTATACACATTTATATACAACGTTTGCATATATATGGAGTGACAATAAAAACCAATCGTCAGCAACTTTTTACCTTGACTTTATCACTCATTATTTATTTCATGTAACACCTCCATGAACGGCTATACAGTATATATACTTAATTGAAACCTTTACAAAAGTTAAGAAACAAACTAACATTGAAAGTGAGAGTCGAGCATTTATTATTCTCCAAATATGATTGTTTTTTAATGATGTGCGTCTATAACTCTTATCATCGTCAAAATCTTTTGTTTACTAAAAAAAAAAAACTTTCATTTAGCGGACACGCCCTCGTAACGTACGCTACACTCTTAGAGACTTAATTAAAAGAACTCTCCGCAGCTACAGGCTATACATAAATGTGTAGGGTATCCAATTTTTTACTGCTCTTATGCATATACGTGTATGAGTGTATGTGTTTTGTATGCCTCGGATGAGTAGTGAGGTTGCCTGAGTAGTGGGGTTGCCTTTAGTGTATAATAACAATAACGTATCGAAAGACAAGATAAGACAAACACTCTTTTCGCTTTCAATGTAAATGTAGTTTTATGCTTGATTTGAAATGAACCCACACACGCATACGTTTATATATACATATATATTATATTATAACTTTTAGAACTTTTTGCTTCTTTATTGTTCGTGTCATTAAAGGTAGGCCAGCCAAGTACTAAATATTTGAGGAACACATGCGTACATATATCGTATATATTAACATCGCAAACTAAGTGTAGTGTCCATTTATGATTTTTTTATTTGTATTGTAAATGTGACTTCATGAAAACTATCACTTTTATGTAAGCATTAATACACTACATTATAAAGTTTTAACATTAATATGAAGTATGCACAACATTATCGTACTTGGACTTGGAAATAATTGTGACTCATGTGAATGATTGTAATTTAATATTCTGTAAGCGCACTGCGAGCTCCACAACCGAAGATTTATGATGTAATGCTTATTAATTTATTACCAATTATCACTTACGTCATCTTCACCCCTTGCAATACCCAGAAGGAAACCTGAGAAACCCTTTGTTAATCTGAAATCGGTCCATTCGTGTCCGTTGTTGAAAGTGTATTTTCGACCTAAACCAGTTCTTTTATTTGTTCCCAACTTAATGCGTTACTTTTTCTATCTTCCCCTTTAACATAGAAATTGAATTGGACACAAAATGTATCGTGGAAATGGAAAAGCAACAAACGATTCTATGCAATGCTCCAACATTAGACAAATTGGAAAGGTACGTTTCAATGTGAACAATTTCAATTTTTTATTGTATTTTTTATAAAAGGAAGGACCACTATTCATTCTCATTGCTTTGCTAATTTGCTTTTCACCCAGCAGGAAACCCCCCAAGACATTTGCTTTTGATCATTGTTTCTATTCGTTAAATCCAGAAGATGATAGTTTCGCCTCGCAAGAGACTGTATATGACTGTGTGGGACGTGATATACTTGAAAATGCATTCCAAGGCAAGTATGCGAGCCATCCTTACATCGCTAGCCGTTGAAATCATTCACAAAACAAAATAAAAATATTATTCTAACCAAACTAATACAAAATTTTCTTTTGTTGTCATTCATTTGCCAAAATAAAAAGCCTCTTACTGAGAGTTTCTCAGATAAAGATGATTCGGATGAGGTAAATGGAAATAAAACAAGAAAACTAAATTTGGCTTAGGCCAAATCTTAAATACCCTCCACCTCCACAACGGTGGGCGTGGCAAATATAGATATGTTGCGCCCTCTAATAGTGTACGTACGTTGAATATGATTTTTTGTAAATTGAGGGCCCGTGAGAGTGCCAACAACAGACGGACATGCGGACATACATGTCTAAA
The DNA here is from genome assembly GCA_963971445.1 of Ornithomya chloropus. Classification (NCBI taxonomy): domain Eukaryota; kingdom Metazoa; phylum Arthropoda; class Insecta; order Diptera; family Hippoboscidae; genus Ornithomya; species Ornithomya chloropus. Next base: position 1,311,150 of record OZ020531.1, read on the forward strand.
TCGACTCAGTTTTTGACGCTGATCAAGAATATATATACTTTGTAGGTTCTCTGACGCTTCCTTCTGGGTGTTGCAAACGGAAGAACAAACTTAGTATACCCTCATCACTGAGGTGGAGGGTATAAAAAAAAATATATATATATATATATGTATATATGAAAACTTTTAATCCCCAAAAACTGGCGCGAATTGTATTTAATTTTGATGAGTTTTCCTCTTTCTTTTGATTTCAGGAAGATGAAAATTGTAAAACGTCGGATCGCTTTTATGAATCACAAGAGAACCACAATCTCATTGGGGTGGCCAATGTGTTTTTAGAAGTCCTATTTCACGATGTCAAACTAGATTATCACACACCCATTATAAGTCAACAGGGTGAAGTTGCTGGACGACTACAAGTACAAATACAGCGCATTGTCGGTCAAATGCCACAAGATCGCATGTGCAAGTCACTCTCTGAATCATTTTCAGATTCGCGTGATGATGACGACGATATACCCGATCCCATGGCCAATCAAATAACATGCCGAGTGTCAATCAAATGTGCCTCAGGCTTGCCCCTCTCACTCTCCAACTTTGTCTTCTGCTAGTACATCTTCTGGGAACATCAAGAAGTGGTTGTACCCGTTGTAAATTCAGAGACCGACATCTCAACACCTCGCGATCAAAATATGATATTCCACTTCGAGCACACTAAAGACTTTACCGTAACGATTAACGAAGAATTTCTTGAGCATTGCATTGAGGGAGCTCTCTCCATTGAAGTGTGGGGACATCGAAGTGTTGGCTTTTCTAAATCGAAAGGCTGGGAAGTGGAACAACAACAGGCTAAAGCCCGTCCCTTGTAGATCGTTGGGCTGAATTGTCCCGAAAAGTCGAATTATGGGTTGAAATACATGAATTGAATGAAAAAGGAGAATACTCACCCGTGGAAGTTACAAATCACACTGAGATTCTGACCGGTGGCATTTATCAGTTGCGTCAAGGTCAACAGCGCAGAGTACATGTACACGTAAAGCCGGTACACAATTCTGGTACATTGCCCATCATTTGTCAGTCTATTGTAAATGTAGCGATTGAAAGTGTCACGGTACGTTCACGTTGCAACGTGCTCTGGACTCGTACCAGGAAGAAGATTTAACAGTATTGCGTGAACGTTGGAGTGAAGCGTTGGGACGGCGACGCCAATATTTAGACCAACAAATACAAAAAGTTATTAAGGAGGAGAAAAGCGAAGAAGAGCGCGAACGAGAACTGAGTTTGGTACATCAGTGGGTCTCTTTGACTGAGGAGCGCAACGCTGTACTCGTTCCAGCGCCAGGGTCTGGCATTCCGGGTGCGCCCGCTTCTTGGGATCCACCAGACGGCATGGAGCCCCATGTACCCGTACTATTTCTCAATCTCAATGCCGATGACCTCTCCACTCAAAATACTGATGACGAATTTCCTATTGCCGGTCTCAATTCAATTCTGTCCAAAGAACACGGTCATAAATTCTATACATTGCAAATCTTGCAACACTTGAACAATGATGTGTGTGCCATAGCTAGTTGGGACTCATCAATGCATGACAGTCCCTTGCTAAATCAGGTCACCGAAGCGAACGAGCGCGTTTATTTGATTTTGCGTACCACAGTGCGTTTATCACATCCAGATCCAATGGATTTGGTGTTGCGTAAACGTTTATGCATTACCATTAAGAAGGGACAAAGTATTACAGATCGTTTGAAAAAATTCCGTTTGGTGCGTACAGAGAATGCCATTTCTAACACCGGTGTTACGTATGAGGTTGTGCCCAATATACCAAAAGCATCAGAGGAGTTGGAAGATCGCGAATCTTTGGCTCAATTGGCAACCAGTGGAGATGATTGCTCAGCCAGTGAGAATAACACAAACGCACCACAAATCATTGCTCAAAATTTTATTGCATTGTCAGGCGGTTAAAGAAACACCAAATCCGGGAAGTGTAAGTATTAATTATACATTACGCTAATTATGCACAGCTACAAAATTGATAAGAAAAACCGAATCACAGAATGTATCTCTGAGGCATTCAGCTTTTTCTTTGGGTTCTGTAGTTGTGCAAAACACTCTGTTTAACAAATTGATTTTCGCTTTCTTAGAAATAGTTATTAAATTTAGTGTTCTCTGCGTTATCTTCACTTCCCTCCTACTCTAATATTATTGATATTGTTTTCGTTGCTACACACTTTGTATTGTTTTGAGAGATATTTTAAGGATGTTTTTTATTCAAATTTTTAACATACATATGTAGATTATGCGTTCCGATGCATCTATGGAATCTCTACCACATGTAGGCCGTTCTGAATCATTCGTGCACTTGAATCACTCTCCCATAACAAAAGTTTTATCACAGTCATCTGGTAAGTTCTGGGTTTTTAGGAAAATTTCAATATTACAAAAACAATAACTATAATTTCAGCTCAAACTAATCCTTCTGGTACCAGAGATTTCAGTATTCGTACACGGCATAGTTTTCGGGGTACTGATGACTCTCCTTGCAAACCCTTTGGCATTGGTAAGTTGCAATGACTTTTGTAGCCATTCTTATATTCCTATTGACTTCAACACGTACTTCACATTGTTAGCGTAGAGTAATGTAGCAGAAAGGAAAGAAAAGTTTATTAAATTCATAACATGCACATCTTACGTCTACACAGTGTTGTATTGTTTGACAATGTTATAATTATATCTATACAGTGTTGTATTATTTGATCACATTGAATTCAATTCACACGTATCAGAGACTTCAAATCAGAGACGGAGTCACTCTCTTAAATACTTGGCGGCAGAATCTCAAGAAAATTTCAAGGCCCATATCGTACGGTCAAAGTTATCGTAAAAAGCACAAATATCGTATTTACCGAATTCGTTCCACTGACTTGTTCTATCGAATGTGGCTGGTTTTTTTTGATTTTATACAAATCTTAAGGACTCGCTTGATACGTTTCTGCAATAAAAAATTTTTGAAAAAAAAAAAAACTTTGCAAATCATCAAGCAAACATGTATAAAGGGTCGAAAAGTGGAAAAGTGAAACGAAGAACGAAATAGAAAACAGCCTTATTTCATTTATTAATTACATATTCATTCATTCATAATATATGAAATTACATGCGTATAAATGTTTGTAATCTATGGAATTCCCTTTAAAAAACAACCCAAGTCGTGTGCCACAATTACAAACACTTGTTTGCCTTGTATGTGCAAACTGTGGTATTCCCTTTGCTTTGCTTATAACAGAGACTACAAATCAGAGACGGAGTGTCACTCTCTTAAATACTTGGCGGCAGAATCTCAAGAAAATCTCAAGGCCCATATCGTACAGTCAAAGTTATCGTAAAAAGCACAAATATCGTATTTACCGAATTCGTTCCACTGACTTGCTCTATCGAATGTGGCTGGTTTTTTTTGATTTTATACAAATCTTAAGGACTCGCTTGATACGTTTCTGCAATAAAAAATTTTTGAAAAAAAAAAAACTTTGCAAAACATCAAGCAAACATGTATAAAGGGTCGAAAAGTGGAAAAGTGAAACGAAGAACGAAATAGAAAACAGCCTTATTTTCATTTATTAATTACATATTCATTCATTCATAATATATGAAATTACATGCGTATAAATGTTTGTAATCTATGGAATTCCCTTTAAAAAACAACCCAAGTCGTGTGCCACAATCACAACCATTTGTTTGCCTTGTATGTTCAATCTATGGTATTCCCTTTGCTTTGCTTATAATAGAAAAAGCAACAAAAGTAACATGTGTAAAAAACCAAGAGCAAAAAAAACCAATTCTTCACTATTTTCGGTCCTCAAAAAGCAACAACAGAACCAATTCTTCACTATTTTCGGTCCTGAAGAAACAACAATACACATGCGTAAAAAACCAAGAACAAAAAAGAACCAATGCTTCGCTGTTTTCGAAAAAATTGACACGCCTTTTTATTTATCAGATTATCATGTTTTTATTATGTTCTGTAAAAAATGTTACACTATTTTGTTGTTGTTTTTGCTGCTGTTGTATTTATAAATATTATAGTTATTTTATTCGAATATATTTAAAAAGTTGTATGTGATTTATATTTGAGTAGCAAAACTAAGGCTACTGCTGTTTTATGGAGCGAGAGATCAATGGAAAGTCCGTTTAGTTTAGATTTGATCAAAAACGATTATAATTTTTTTTTTATATATAAATTCCATTAATCTATTCGTGATTTGTTGTGTTTGGTATTTGAAAATGCGACAGCAGCCATGGTGGGGGTGTGGTCGGTTATAGTTGCAATATAGTTAACATTTTGATTGATTATCGTAGCATTACGCATTTGGTGACACCACACCACAGCGATGAAGTTTTTGGTTGTTCTTGTTGCTTGTTAATTAAGAAACGCGGCGGCTCATTTGGATGGCCATCTCTTATTTGTTTTAGCCTTGTATCGGCGGGGTAATGTGCGTTTTTAGTTATTCTAATACAAATTTACACACCACACACAAATAGCAGTAATCGCATAATAATACTAAAATTAAACAGTAACCTTAATCACTAATCTTAACTATAAACTTTTCTCTTGAATCGATATATATTTTTTATTTCCTTGTGTGTGTGGAATGCAGCTCGTCCAACATTCTTGAATCTGAATCTGAACACAAATCCATTAAGAAATCCACCAACAAAACGTAGGTTTCGTCAACTTGGTAACTCACACAACTCTCTCTTTCTGTGCGAGAGGAAGCTCTTCCGTGATCATAATGATTTTTTACTGCTGACCCGTACTTGGCTGCACACTGTCAAAAAAAAGTCATTTTCTTTAATATCAACAAGTGAAAATATTACAGTCGGTAAAAACAGATCATGTAGTACCCTACATCACCTAGTTCCACTATATAACTTCATGACACAAATTTACATGAACAGACTACTCTACTGACAGCAATTATGCATTCAGACCGAATAACGCTAAACTACAAAATTACGTAAGTCGTTATATTCGTTAAAGGAAATTACTCTTTTTTAACAATTTCAAATCAATCCTAGTAGAAAAAGAAAACATTATACTCTCGTTAAAACAGAACATAAGAGAGGAAGAGAGAGTAACTTAAGAATGTTTCATAACGTCCATTTAAATGCAAAAAAGTTCAATTCGAATTTTTATATAAAAATCTTATGTTAATTTAATAGCTTCGCCAGTAACCAACAAACTGTTAAGTATGTGTATGACAACTTTACATGAAGAACCGTTGAGAGGGCATCGTTCATTGGCCGAAGAGGCTGAGGACTCGGAGGACATCAATGAATATGAACATGAACGTAATCAACGTAACAGCAGCAATTATGTCAATGGAAACTTTATGAATCGGTCGCGCCTCACCTCCTCCAAAACAATGGATTCATTCATGGATGTTAGTACACATTCGCAACAGAATTACCTAAATTATAATCATACGGTGAATGGCAGCAGCACTCAGCACACTAATATGAAGCCGTTAACCGGTCTACCTACACCTAGTATGAGTTCATCCACTTCCAGTGGTTATGGATCGCAAGTAATTTTATACAATTTAATAATATTTTTGTGCATTTTTCAAACGCTTTAGTTTTTGATCTATTTATTCTGATTATAACGTTATGTATTTATTTAATATATCTGATAAGACTGTGTCCTGTACCAATTCGTCCAATGATGATATAGGTTCTATGCGTTCCATGAGCATTGACGAAACGCCGGGTAAGTTAAAGAAAAACAGATCAAGAAATATTTATTGTGTATTGCTTCATTAGATTATGGTCGCATCAATTCCAATTCACCACCCAATTGTTTGACACGCATCAATCCCTTTCTTAAGGATATGCCAAAGCATTTAAAGAATCACAAGGAAAAGGCAACAAATGTAATGCAACTCAACGAACAACAACAGTCCAAGCCACAATATGTACAAACAAAGCCACAAGCCAACACCGCCAACACCAGTATCACCACCATAGAATTGCCTAATGGAAATAAAATAACAGAAAAGAACAATTTGAAAAATTATACAAAAATACCAGATACATAGGCCAACAATCTCTGTAGTAGACAATCATATGTTGAAGCAAACGTTCTGAATGATACGGCAAAAACGCAGCATCTCAACACTGCCAAAGTGGTGGTGAGACGAAAAAAGATCCCGCCACAGAGTCAAACAAATATGGCTAATAATAACAACAAAGCTCATCGCATGTCTTTGGCTAAAATGGAGGGTTTATTCAGCAATTCGAATGATCGCCTCAATGTGTCAGCGTCATCCAGTACAACGTCTAGCAGCATGGAAATTGAAGGTAAAATTATTTGTGTATTAGAATATTATTGGTGGCGTAGAGTAAGAAAGAGATGATTGCGAAAGAATTATAACATTTAAATATGAATTATCACAGATGACACCAAACTCGGTGTGGACGCCAATTTGCCCCCCTGGGTTGCAAAGGGTGAATCAGTGTTAATACGACCTTACAACACTAGCGGTGTTGTCAGCTTTGTACCACCCATTTTCAGCCCGGCATGTGAATTGGTGTAGAACTGGACACACCCACCGGTAAAAATGATGGCAGTGTCCAAGGCATAGAATATTTTCAATGTAAACCAAAACATGGCGTTTTCGTACGCTACGACAAACTTATTCAGGATAAGCGCGGAAAAGCTATGCGTGCTTTTAAGCAGAAAAATTAAATAAAGGTAAGGAATTGAAGTAGAAATGTTATATTTTCAATAATCTGTTACTGTCAAACTAGAAATGACTTTGTCACGCACCAACAAGGTTCGGCAGGAAACGACAGACAATAGTAACACCGGTGTCAATACCATAAGCGAGTTTGGGGCACGTAAATGATTATATCGGAAATGTTCGCATCAATTGCAAATGTTACACAAAAATTATTCATTCTAAGAAACGAAATCGACGCTCAAAGCCATTTTAATTAATAAACAAAAAGAAACAAAAACAATTTCATTAAATATGAACCTAAGCGTATGCCAGAGTCGTTGGAAATGTTTAGATTTGTGGGCAAAACTTATGCTTGTATTATTATTGGGGTTTAACAAATGAATACATACACACACACACACACACACACACACACACACACAAGCGTTCAATATATATAATATTAGGATTAAATTAAGGCATTCAATCAAGTAGGAAACCTATACTTAAAGGCAGTACACACCTCTCACTATTTCCTTTAAAAAAAAAAAAAAACATAATTTCTTTCAGAAAGTAGTCCCTAAGTAGAATGTAGAAAGGAGCGACTCAGACTTGTCCAGCATTAAAAATTTCTATTTTTTTTCTTTTTTCTTTTTAATAACATTCATTATTGTAAATATGTACCACATGTTATATTTTAAAAAATTTAAACGATATATATTTTTTTAATATTAAACAAGTAAGAAAACTAAATTTGGCTTAAAACAAATCTTAAATACCCTCCACCTCTACAAGAATGGGCGTAGTAAATATATATATATATTGCGCCTTCTAATAGTGTACGTATCAGCATACAAGTCTACTTTTACGTTAAAAATGTTTTTTTTTTAATTGGGGGCGTGTCTGTTATCCGACCGCGCCCATTTTTGGCACATCAGTCAATGGGATAACTATGTATACGCGTACCAAATTTCAAACTTTTGTAGCAGATATAAAGTTTTTATTATTTGTGGGCGTGTCTGTTATCCGAATACGCCCATTTTTGATATATTGATAAAGCTAATATTCATAGACGTACATATCAAATTTCAAGTTTATAGCTCAATTTTTGTGGCAGATAAATAGTTTTTTGTCGATTGTGGGCGTGGCTCTTGACCGATTTTGCCCATTTTAAATAGCGATCTGCGTGCAAAAAAGACACACGGACATACATGTCTAAATCGACACAGTTTTTGACGCTGATCAAGAATTTATATACTTTGTAGGGTCCCTGACGCCTCCTTGTGGGTGTTGCAAACGGAAGAACAAACTTAGCCTCATCACTGAGGTGGAGGGTATAAAAAAACTTTTAATAATGATTATTGTATTATTGTATTATTATTCATTAAGAGTTGAACTCTTTTACAAGCAATGAATTTATGTTTATAATTATGATTATGTACATACATGTAATTAGCAAGTAGCTCCCTTTAAATTTTTTAGAATTATTGTGAATATTATTATTTAGGAAAGTCTCGTTAATTAATAATACATTTTATTTGTATAAAAGTTATATTGTTATAAAGGAGAGAAGAGATGTGGGGGTGATACGCAAAGGAGTATATTTAATAAACTCTTCTGTTACTTTATTATTTTTGTTATGATCAATAATTGTGGTCGTCGCGCAACGCGCAACTTCAGAATCCCGCGAATCGCAGAGTATTTCACAATTATTGATTTTATGAGTTCAATAATATGTTATGAGACAAGTTGAGTTTTTAGTCTGTCTTTATTTGAAAAATTTGTCTTCTTATATATTAAAATTATTACAAAGAATTGATTAGTAAGCATAAACTTAAACTAGGTTATTTCAATCGGAAGTGAGTGTGAGTGTTATGTATGTGTGTCAGTGTATTACAATTACAATTTTTATTAAAGTTAAGGTCAGTAAGAATACAGTTACAATTTCTATTAAAGTTAAGGTCAGTAAGAATATAATTACAATTTCTATTAAAGTTAAGGTCTGAATGAGAATACAATTACAATGAAATTAAATCGTACTTAAGAACAGGTGTGCATTATTTTATTTGCACACTACACCCTTATCCTACAAAAAGAAAAAAAATTTTTTTTGTTTAAACAGAAAAAATTTTTTTTTGTTTATATTAAAATTAGGATTTCATATTAACTATTCTACGTTTCTTATTATATTCTTATTTTATATGGTTTTAGTAAATTATTGTGAAACTTTTTTAACGTTTCATTTATTTTGATGGTGGAATTTACACCATTTCTAGCGATTATTTGGTATGGACCAATATATGGTTTGTCATTTTTTCGTCTAGTCATGTTCTTCAATAATACGTAGTCTCCTACTTTCAAGTTTAAAGGTTTGCTTTCTTTAACGTCATTGTTTAGTGTTCTTTTACTTTTTTCATTTTCTAAGAATTCTTTTGCTTTCTGTGTAGAAAATTTTATTTTGGCTTTTAATTCACTATAATAATCCTCTAAATTTTTATTTGTTTCATTTATATCAATGTTATCATTTGGCATATAGGCTATTTTTCCAAATATTAACTCATAGGGTGTGTACCCAGTTGTTACGTGTGGGGTAGTGTTATATGCAAAACAGTAATATGGTACCCATTTATCCCAATTGTCATTTTCTGCAAATGACAACATATATTCATTCATGACACGATGATTTCTTTCAACAGAGCCTAAAGTTTGATGATGGTAAGGGGTTGAAAATATTTGTTGAACTTTGAGTAGTTCACATACGTTTCTCAGTAATTCATTTGTAAATTCAGTTCCTCTGTCTGATTTTAGTATCTTGAAATGACCATATTTTAGCAATCCTTGTTCAACAATTGTTTTAGCTATTGTTTTAGCATCCTTACTCTGTATCGGACATGCTATTATATATTTTGTCAGTTCACATTGCATGGTGAGTATATACCTAAATCCATTGGCTATTCTTAATGGTCCTACTGTGTCAATTTCTACAACTTCAAAGCTTGTAGTGGGTGTGCTCGTTATAATTTGAGGTTCTTTTACATGTTTTATTTGTTTATTTATCATACATTCTTTACAATTATTCACGAAATTCTTAATCATTTTATTCATATTTTTCCATAGATACCTTTGTTTAAGTTTTAGGAGCGTTTTTCTAACTCCTAAATGTCCGCCGTGTGGACTATTATGATATTCATTTATTAGTTTAAATTGTATTAATGTATCATTAATTGTTTGAGGGTCTTTAAACAATATAATAATCAATTTTTGGGCATTATTATTTATCTTATTTAATTTTTCATTAACTTTTCTTTTAAAATCATTTTCATCTATGATTTTAAATATATCATCATTTTTATTTAATGCTATAGCAAATATTTTCTCTTTAATCAATCTTGATGTCAGTTTATCCATAATAGAATCGAAATTCGGTGGATTTTCACTGCATCGCAATAGTATATCTTTTTCATTTATATCTATACTAACTTTCTTCTTTGTTTTGTTTTTGCCCTTTATAAATTCAATTTTTAATTTCTTTAATTTATTTATGTCAGACATTGAAGTACAATCCCAAATATGAAGTTGATCAGGCTTCGGTTGGTTAGTACAATTTGTATGGTTAATATCATTATTCTTGTTATTATTATTATCTTTAGCGTTATCTGCTATCCTTTCATTATTCATCATTTTTAACTTTTGCCCTCTTGTCATTACATTTATCTTCTTAGGTATCATGTCTTTTAACATATCAGTATCTATTTTAATCCGTGATAAAGCGTCAGCATTTGTATTATTACTTCCTTTTTTATATATTACTGTAAAATCATAATCGCATAATTCCATTCTAATGCGCGTCATTTTGGATGATGGGTTATTGTGAGTGAATAGTGACACTAGTGGTCTATGGTCTGTAATAACCACGAACTTACGACCGTATAGGTATGGTCTGAAAAATTTAATACCCCAATGAATAGCGAGTAATTCTTTCTCTATTATGGGTTTGTTTATGTCATGCTTTGAAAGGGTAGTGCTTGCATATGAAATTGGTAAATCGTGTCCAATTTCTCCTTGTGATAATATGGCTCCTAATGCGTAATCTGAGGCATCTGTTGTCAGTATGAATGGTTTGTCAAAGTCAGGGTATTGTAGTATAGGGGGATTCATTAATTTTTGTTTTAAAGTTTCGAATGCTTTTTGGCATTCGTTTGACCATATAAATGGTTGATGCTTTTTTAATAAGGAGTTTAGACATTTTGCAATTTGTGCAAAATCTTTTATAAATCTTCTGTAGTAATTACAAAGTGCGACGAATCGTCTTACTTCGTCTGCATTTTTGGGTGTGGGATAGTTTTTTATAACATTAAATTTTGATGGGTCAGTTTGTATACCATTTTTGGTTATTAGGTGTCCAAGGTATATAACTTCAGGTCTCAAAAAATTGCATTTACTGGCATTGAGTTTCAGGTTATATTTTTGTAATCTTGTAAAAACTCTTATTAGATTGTCGTTGTGATGTTTAAGTGTGCAGCCAAACACGATGATGTCGTCTACATAGAGAAATGCGCTAGAGTCTAGTCCGCTTAAGGCTATTGTGAGCATCCTTTGAAAGCTGTTTGATGAAATTTTGAGACCGAAAGGTAGTCGTTTGAATTGGTAATGTCCTTTGTTCGTTGAAAAGGCTGTTAGAGGTCTGGAGTTTTTGTCTAAATTGATTTGGTGAAATGAACTCGTCATATCTAGAGTAGAAAAGTATTTAGCTCTTCCCAATTTGTCAAGAACGTCTTCCAGTCTGGTAAGTGGAAATTTGTCGTTTACTAATTTGTCATTTAATTTTCGAAAATCTACTACAAGACGCCATTTTTGTGTGTTGTCAGTTGTCTTTTTAGGTACTATTAGTAAGGGTGAGTTATACGGGCTTACTGAAGGTTCTACTATGTCATCGTCAATTAATTTCTGCACTTGTTTATTAATTTCTTCAGTTTGTGTTTGTGGTAGTCGATAATTTTTGATGTATACTGGATTGTCGTCTTTTGTCTGAAGTTTCTGTGTATAAAAGTTATTTGTCGTGAGTTTTTCTCCGTCTAAGTGAAATATATCTTGAAAATCTTTGAATATCTCTATTAATGAGTTCTTAGCAATTTTGTCCTCTTGATTTATATTTATGGTGTTTAGTAGTCTGTTTAATCGTTCTTTAGTAGTCTTGTTTTGTGGCCTCGCATTAAGTATATGGTAATTTCGAAGAGGCTCTAATTGTACATTAATATTTTTAAGGTTTATGGTTTGTGCTGTTGTATTTAAAATTTTAACGTGTTTTATCCCATTACGTGGAATTATACAATTTGCTAAAAACACTCCTTTTTGAAATTCCTTATTTAAGATAAGTGAATCCTCTTTTAATTTTATTTTTATCGGATGTATTATCTCTGATCTGGGTGGTATTGAGATAATTTTGGGTTTGTTAGTTTCCATTGGTAGTACGATGTCTTCATTATTTGTATGGATTTCCATAGTCATTGTTTCGAAATCCAGTTTGCACAGGTAATCTCTTAAGAAATCAATTCCTAATATTCCATCTGTGGATATTGGGAAATTGTCCTCCACCACATGGAATTCATGTTTTAGTTCTGTTTGTCCTACTTGTAGTTGTATAAATGTTGTTCCAATAGTATGTATAGTTTCTGTAGTTATTCCACTTAGATTGTATATATTGTTTATTAGGTTAGATTTTGTGATATGTAATATGTAAGATTTTATTACTGAAATATCTGCTCCTGTATCAACTAGTAATCTTATAGTTTTATTTTGCTTAGTCTGAAGTATAACATAGAAAGTGTTTTTATTAGATATATTGAGAATTTTATGTGTGTTTATACGCCAGTGATGGTGTCGTCCACCACCAGCGGTATTCCGTTTCCCTGGTTCTGTACAACGTTTAAGTGTCTTCTTCTATTATTTTGACTGATGTTAGGTATTTGGGGGTATCTGGGATTGTTTTGCATGTTCGCATTCTGCCGAAAATTATTATTGTTTTGCATATTTCTTATATTATTGTTTTGCATGTTAGGATAATACCGGGAATCATTGTTTTGCATGTTAGAGTTGTGTCTGTAATTGTTGTATGTGTTTATGGGTGGCGTTCTGTTATTGAATGTGGGGTTTCGGTTTCTTTGTGTAAAATTTCTTTGAGTGTTGAAATTTCTCTGGTTATTGGTCCAGTATGAATTTGGGGGGGTGTATTGGATTTTGTTTCGGGTTTTGTTTGTTCTGTTGTTCTGATTGTTTATTCTAAGTATTTGAGATTTATTTTGAAAGCTATGGTCTTTTTCCAATTCTAGAGCTAAGTTGACTGCTTGGGTTAAGGATTGTGGTTGTGCAGCGAATAGGGTCTGTTTGTATCTTTCATCGATGCCCTTTTTGAATACTGTGAGAGCATAACTATCATTCATTTTCGTTATAACCTTTCGTTCAGCTGTTGTTGCTGTGTCTCCCAATTCTTGTATTTGCAAGCCATTTAATTGGTTTATCAGGTTTATTATCTTGTCTCTGTAATTTTCAACACTGCCACGTTGTTGTAAGGTGTTGAGTGTGTTCTGTAGCGTAGGTATTGTGTGTGAGTTTTTAAATGTATTTTTAATAGAGGTGTACAATTCTTCTAATGTGTTTGGTGTTTGTGTTAGGCCTATAGCAGTTTTCACTTTTTGTGATAATTTGATATAATAAACAAATTCTAGTAAGTCCGCTTTACCGTTTTCGGACAGATTTTTAGAAAGTATTTCTACAAATTTGCAGAAGTTTTCAACCTCTTCAAATTTGCCAGAAAAGGTGGGCAATGTTTTCATTGCCAATTCCATATTAAAAGCCATCTTAAAATTCTCTAACTGTTCTTCAAAATTTTGTTTCAGACTAATGTAGGTATTTTTAAATTGTACCTTCAGTTCTAGAGGTATTTTCTCTTGATCTAGTCTTCTAAATTGGTCTTTTAGTGTTTCTAATTCTACCAATTTGTTTTCAATTGTTTCTTTTTTGTACGGACGACTGGGCGTTTTCCTTAAATTTGTTTCAATTTTTAGAAGGTTTTGTAATAATTCAGTCGATTGGTCCATACGAAAATTGTTTACAAAAAAAAAGTGGTAAAAATTGAAATTGTTTAACTTATGTATCAAAGAAAAGTGTTATATTAAATGTGTGTATATTTACATATTATTTTCATATGTATATTTTTATTTTATTTTATTTGTTTATTCATATACTAATTTGTTTTATACATTGGATAAACTAACGGCCTTATTTAATTTTTTGTTAATATATTGTTTATAATATCTATTTACTTTAAATAAGGTATATCCCAATATTATTATTATTATTATTACTACTAATGTTTCTGTTGTTATTTTTATTGTGGTCACGTGTGCATTGTTGTGTCCTCCGACGTTGCTGTTGTATATAGTAATTTCTTCTTGTTGTTTGCTTTTTGTCGAGCCCATTCTTGTCTTTCCTTTTTTATTATATCAATTATCCTTTCCTTTGTCTTGCCTGTCGCAATATTCTTTATTTGGTGTAGTTCCCGAATCTTATTGGCGTGCTTAATTCGTTTGCCACCACGTTTTCTTTGTGGTCTATGCGGCGCAAATTGCTTAGCCTGTTTAGCGTAATTCTGTCTTAGCCTATATTCTTCAATCGTCAGGGGTTTAGGACCGGGGATGGGCGTTGGTATGTACAGTGGTATCTGCTGGTTGTTTGACCGGGAGGTATTAGTCGGTATGTATGGTGGTATCCGCGAGTTGGTTGACCGAGAGTCAGCCTGCATATGGGATATCTTTTGTCAGGATGTGCCGGGAGGATCAGAAAAAATTTTGGCAGGATCAAAGAAACTTGGCCGGATCAATAATTTGGCAGGATCAACAACTTGGCCGGATTAATAATTTGGCAGGATCAACAACTTGGCCGGATTAATAATTTGGCAGGATCAACAACTTGGCCGGATTAATAATTTGGCAGGATCAACAACTTGGCCGGATTAATAATTTGGCAGGATCAACAACTTGGCCGGATTAATAATTTGGCAGGATCAACAACTTGGCCGGATTAATAATTTGGCAGGATCGCCATGTTATAAAGGAGAGAAGAGATGTGGGGGTGATACGCAAAGGAGTATATTTAATAAACTCTTCTGTTACTTTATTATTTTTGTTATGATCAATAATTGTGGTCGTCGCGCAACGCGCAACTTCAGAATCCCGCGAATCGCAGAGTATTTCACAATTATTGATTTTATGAGTTCAATAATATGTTATGAGACAAGTTGAGTTTTTAGTCTGTCTTTATTTGAAAAATTTGTCTTCTTATATATTAAAATTATTACAAAGAATTGATTAGTAAGCATAAACTTAAACTAGGTTATTTCAATCGGAAGTGAGTGTGAGTGTTATGTATGTGTGTCAGTGTATTACAATTACAATTTTTATTAAAGTTAAGGTCAGTAAGAATACAGTTACAATTTCTATTAAAGTTAAGGTCAGTAAGAATATAATTACAATTTCTATTAAAGTTAAGGTCTGAATGAGAATACAATTACAATGAAATTAAATCGTACTTAAGAACAGGTGTGCATTATTTTATTTGCACACTACAATATACGTAATCTTTGTTTTTGTTTCTTGGATTTTGATATGAATTTTTTGTTTTCTTTACATCCTTACATCAATATTTCTTTTATTTTAAGTAGTTATTCGGGTATGTGATGTATTTATTATTCATTAAAACTTATTATATAAGCTTAAACAACAAAAAGAATGTTTTTAAATGTTTCTTTTTCAAAGCATTAAAATCAAATAAATAATTTCCATTTTTACAGGGCAATAACACAGACATTTATTTTTTGTTTTTAATTATAATGAATTTATTATTTCAAAATATTTATAATTAAAAACTAAACTATACAACTAGAAGAAAACTATTTTTACGGTTTTAGTTACGAGTGTTGAAAGTTAAACACTAAAGCGAACACAAAACGTCAAACATTTAAAATTAAATACGAATAATAATCTTCTTAATCATAATTTTAATAAATAAGACAACACAAGTATTCCGACCTTTCGACAGAATTAAATGAAAAAGATATTAATTGAAACATACAACGAACTAAACGTTCTACATACGTAAGCATCCATCCAAAGATGTAACACTATAACAACAACAATAAAACAAAATACACTGCATAACACTAGTTGTGTGGTATAGACACATACATACACACACACACACAACAGAAAATTTTAAATCAATAACAAAAATAAACACTTTTATGCACATTATCCCTACAAATAAATATTTAAACTATAAAATCAAACTGTTGTTTGAAAAATATACAAGAAAAAACACTAAGAAACCAGTATATATAAACAATAGTAACCACAAAAATTAAACAAAACAAACTAAGTAACAAAACGTCCAGATTTTTGTTTTTTATTTAAACAAAAAAAAAAGACTTTAAAAAACAACAATTTTGTGGTTGTATATTTTATATATAAGTATTTAAATTAAAACGTTTCATAAAAAAATATATGCACAATTAGACCACATGCATATATACTCACTACAACAATATGCAGACGTTCGCAAAACCAAACAAAAGCATATAACATGAAAAATTTCAAGTGACTATTTCGAAATAAACAACAGCAAACACAAAATTGAAAAATATGCGCTGTGCGTTTACATTCTACGTTATTAAAATTATACTTAAATAATTAATTACAAAGAGAACTGGCTACAACAAACATTTATGTAATAACTTTGCTTAGCACAATATATTTAAAATAAACAAAGAAATGTAAAAAAAAAGCACTAAACCGAAATTAGCACTTGTAGGTAGTTGTAACACATATATAATACTAGCATTAACCGTTAAAAAAAGGACTCTCTTTTTTATAGTTTAAACCATCACATTGGCCAGAAGAGCAAATGCATTCGTACGTAGTAGTAATTGCCTGGCAGAAGCTATCAATTCTGAAAAAATATTTCAAATAAAGCTCATAATGCAAGTGAAGACCTCTGGTACAGTCAACATTGTTGTTGTTTCATTTAGTGCTTCAAAAGTAACAGCAAAAATGTATAAGCTTACATAATCTATGTGTTGTTACTGCAAATAATTTATTAGTTCGGTTAGATATAAATACTGCACTCTAGAGTATAGATAAACCAAACAAATAAGTATAACAAGTTACGTAGGTTACCTTAGGGCATTCAAATAAAAGTTGTGACTGACTTTGATTCCTTGTGAGTGGAAAACTTTTAAAACTTCTAAAAATTTACGTTTTTCGAATTTGTCCAATTAAATACCAGCCTGCTTACGGGGACAACCTATATTTCTGATGAAAAA
This sequence comes from Ornithomya chloropus, assembly GCA_963971445.1. Lineage (NCBI taxonomy): Eukaryota > Metazoa > Arthropoda > Insecta > Diptera > Hippoboscidae > Ornithomya > Ornithomya chloropus. The sequence goes on from OZ020531.1 coordinate 1,328,220, forward strand.
TAGAGTCTTTGTAGGTAAGAAAAGTTTTGAGATCCGGTGGTGCTTATGAAAAATAATGCCTAGCAGTCTCCCGATTGAATAAAGAGAGCTAATAATAAATCAAAGGTGCGTACCGGTAACAGTTATTGATAAGGAATAAAGATCGTTATTATAAATTATCACAATACAAATAATGCTTTATATTTAGGCGTAGGCGGGCAGAATACGATTTAGTCCATTTTGAATAGGAAACTATTTTAATTATCTCTGTACAAAATTTCAGGTCAACGCAAACTGTGAGCCTTCAAACAACAGGACACATCTTAATCGACTTGAATTCGAATGATAATCAAAGAATATGTATGGGGTCTCTAACGGTATAAGATGTGTTGGAAAATTGAAAGTGGTTAACGGTGTGTGCAGATAGCCTCGGATTTTCCCTTATTTTTCTTACAATAAATCTCTCATCAGATACATTGAAGATTTTATTAGGTGCATTTCAGTCTTTATCCTTTACGCGGTTTTCATTACGAAAACGGTGGATAATATTCTGAACGGTAGATTTACTCAAATTCATAAAGTCAGCAATTTTCCGTACCGAATGCCCATTTTCATAATGACTTAGGACCAGTTCACGCTGTTCAATAGTTGTACGACGACCCATTTTTAAATTACGTGTTTTGATTGACAGTTATTTTAAATTACCAAAATTAGTACTTGAAATAATTGAAAATATTACCAAGAAGGCAGAGAAGAGAAAAATACTGAAAAATGTTAAGACTAGTCTATGCTTAAGTGCACAGAAATAACTGTACCAAATAAGCTGTGACATGTATTTTTGATGTGTTATAGCAAAGTTCTTATTATTAGACAGTTAGAAATATTCTTTTGTAATTTTTGTTTGTTTTAAACATACAAAAACAACTTGGCATCCAAATTTCGTTGATAGCTTTAATAGTTTAGAAGCAACAGTGGTTTTATTTCTATAAAGGGTAGTGTACCAAATAAGCTGTGAGCCACTGTATATATATATATATATGTATTTATATTTAGCATTTTAAAAACACTTTGGGTTCTGCTGTCTGGATCACAAGTCGTCACACGAACATAGTCGCAGACTCTGTTGATTCAAACATAGGCCAGTTTTTATGTGACGCAAACGATTGTGAGTATATTGCCACTTTTCATGTAAATCATCATTATCCAGGCAAGTGGTCATGACAACATTTTGAGGCGCTGTTTGACTATATTGCACGGTGGCACAACTTAATTCATTTCTCAACACATTATTGTTGGATAAAGAGAAGAAGTGCCTTGGATACATCTGGCAAACATGTATATAAGCCTAAATTATATGATTGTTCATTATTTTGTTGCAGATCATCCAAACAGAATTGTGTATACAGAGCTTGAACACTGTTATAGGGAAAGATTAGCCAAAAAAAAAGTTTTTTAATACTTTTGCAATACTTACCGACCAAAGTATTTTACATTTTTAGTGGGTATGAATTTCTCCAGATAGATATTATTTAAATACCAATCAAAACTTTTACATCTTAACTTTTTCCGCAACATCACCCGATGCGTAATATCACCAATATTAGGATGATAACGTAAATCGGGGCGATTCATAAAAAATATATTTAAATAATCATCCATCCACATCAAAGCTAACCGTGCCGTATTAATCCCATGGGTATCGTAATTGTTAGGAAAACTGAAAGCGAAACTAACGTAAATTTCACTTTTATTACCCTTTCATTGACACAATTCATCTAATTTACGAGTACGGATAAAAATCTCGAAATACGTGGCCAACACGAGAGCAAGGTATAGTTTATAGTGCCACCACATTGCCAAATGCGAAACGACATTTTCAGATTTTCATTCCAGCCATCCATCTGTAATAGGCAGAAAATTAGAGATGAAAGCGTTAAAGTAACACATTGGCATTACCTGTTCATCATACCTGCCAATCTTCCAAAATCAACTGCGATCGATCGCAAATAAACCACCTTAAAATGAATTTTAGCTGTTGGTACAATATTTGAAATTTGCAGCATCGATCACGTCTATAATGGGCACTAGAACATCGGTTCGTGACTCTTTAATGCGCTGAAACAATGGCTCACACCAAAATATATTCGCCTCACAATGAGCATCTAAAAATATGAGTACTTCACCAGAGGCAATACGGGCACCAGCCAAACGAGCTCTGATCAGACCCAGCCTGACAAACAAAGAGAGGTTCGGAAGATAAAGTTAGGAGGGTTATCAATTACATTCAAAAATTAACATACCATATATGAGGGATACTTTTATCATTGGACGCCAATTTATTGTTCTAAAGTACTAAAATACATGATAATCTATGCACTAGCTATTAAGTTAGTTTGGCAACTCTAGCTTGTTGCGTATGTTTAACTTCGCTCGGTATTAATTAATTTTTTTAAACATTATATTCGTTTGAAAGATTTTTAAAATTGAGTGATTTTGATACGTGGAGGTTGTGCTTTGCAAAAAGTATTCGTATATTATCGATAATCTGTGCGAAGAGTGAAGATTTTCAATTTCTTTTATTTGGTTGGTGTATTCCATCATTTTTCATTTCTCTCATTATCATAACATTTTTTTTTTATTTATTCCATTATTAACTGTTAAATGTTAAGCAGTTGCTCATATTAATATTTTAACTTTGTTATATACAATAACATATTAACATCTGTTATGATGGATTGCATTTATTCTAATTGCAAAATCATGAGAGATTTTTGCTCTGCTGATTGTGCGATAGACCAGTCCATCTTAAATGTGCTGGTTTTTATGGTAGAGACTTCGACTACATTACAAACCGCACTTCGATGAGCTTCGATGGGCTTGCCGTAATTGCCGCAAAATTGATACAGATTTTCATAAATAATTTAAAGAAACTTAAAGTGGTTTTAACGAGTTACGTAAGGATTTAAAAAAGTTTAAAAAATCCTGTATTCACTTCTAAATCTGGTCCATCTTCTTGGGGATCTACTTTATCCTTGCATGCTTCTCCGAACTTATTGCCACTAGATTCTTCCAATTTAAACGTTCCTTCTCCATCTGAATCTTTAGTTTCTTCTGATAATGAATCTGTTTTCAATAATATCGTTGGCCCCTCTGACACTGCTACTGTCCTTAGTCCTGTCTCTGCACCTATAATTACTGTTGATCCTACATTGATATACTCTACTGAATTCCTTGGGCTGTGATTATCACATTAGTTTTTTCTGAAACTTGGTTAAAACCAGGAGTTAAGGATGCTGAAGTTTTAGGCCCTGATTATCACATTTATAGAAATGATAGAAATTCTAAAAATGTGTTAATTGGTGTGCACTGTTCTTTATCTTCAAACTTAGTGTTTTTTACTGAACCACTGGATGTGGATTTGATTGGTGTGCAAATTAGATTAAATTGTTTATTTATATATATAACATCATCTTATATTCCTCCGAGTTCTGATTTGTCGATTTATTTAAAACATTTACATTTTATTAAGTCAGTTGCATTACGGCTTAAGCCTTGTGACTCCATATTAGTACTTTAATTTACCAAACGTTTTTTGGACTTTTGATGGAGATCTTGGTTATTATACTCCATCTGAGTATTCTCAGTTATTTGATTCATTTTTTATGAAAATCTGCGACTTATGTTTGTATCAGCTTGATAGCATTCTGAACATAAATAATAAATTGTTAGATTTGGTTTTCTATAGTGATATAGATATTAAAATTTGTCGTGTTGACCCATTTGTTCATCCTGAGAATAAGTATCATCCAACTTTGCTTTAACTTTAACCAACTTTACGATAAAAAATATTAATATCAATCATAAAAAAGCTATGCGTAAAGTCAATAAATTTAATTACCGATATACCAACTTTGTAAATCTTAGACATGTCTTATTAGAAAGGCAATGGAATCTTAATTTTGATGATATTGATGATTCGTTATCAGCTATCTATAACAATCTCTTTATGGCTATATCTGTTTCTGCCCCAATTGTGGCTTATAACTCATATATTGTTGCTTCTACCTATCCCATATGGTTCAATAGTCACCTACGTAGCGTGCGTAATAAAAAGAGTAGGCTTTTTAAAAAATATAAAATTAGTGGTTCTCTTGCTGATTATTTGAACTATTCCAAAGTTAGACGTGAATTTAATTCTTTAAAAAATATATGTTATTCTAACTATTTGTCATCTATAAAGAGTAGCCTTCTTAGAGATCCTAAAAAGTTTTATAGTTTCGTAAACTCTAAACGTAAAGTAGATGTTTTCCCTTCTGCTTTGCGATACAATAATTCGATATCTTCAAATGACTCTGTTAGTGCCGATATGTTTGCAGAATTTTTCGAAAAATCTTATTTTGTGTCGAATATTCAGAGTGATATGTACCAATATTCAATTTATTCCTTTGATTTATTTTCATTCATTTCATTTTCTGAAATTGATATTTATGAGGCTTTTTCTCGTGTTAAATATTCTAATATTTCAGGCCCAGATGGTATATCTTCTTGTGAATTACGAAATTGTGCAGATATACTTAGTGGGCCCTTAGCACAATTGTTTAATAAATCTCTGGAAAAGGGTTATTTTCCTACTACTTGGAAATCTTGCTTAATTATTCCTTTATATAGAAATGGTGCTAGGGATAACATTCAGAATTATAGGGGAATAGCTAAATTTAGTGTTTTGCCCAAACTTTGAACTTCTTCTTGTAGAAAGGCTATCACCACCATTAAGATCTATTATCACTCCTTATCCGCATGGTTTTTCAAAGGGTAAATGCACGTCTTCCAATTTAATTGAACTTTCTTGTTATATTTCTTCAGCATTTTCTTTGCAGAAGCAAACTGATGTGATTTATTTGGATTTCTCTAAAGCTTTTGATAGAGTTAATCATAATCATCTTTTGTATAAGCTGCAACGTTTGGGTTTTCCTAAATATTTGTTAGTATGGTTTGGAAGCTATCTATCTAATCGCACTCAAAGAGTTTTGTTTAACTCTTCATTTTCTAGACAGATTCATGTCTCATCAAGTGTACCACAAGGAAGTCATTTGGGACCTTTATTGTTTTTAATATTCGTTAATGATCTTCCTTTAAGTGTAAACTTTTCTAAGGCTCTAATGTTTGCTGATGATGTTAAGATATACAAATCGTTTGATTCCAATAATGGTGTAGAATTACTTCAACTTGACTTATTGAGTATTAACAAGTGGTGTGAAAAAAATGGTATGTTACTTAACCTAAAGAAATGTAAGAAATTGTCATTCCATTGGATATCTCCTATTCATACATCTTATTCAATACATGATTATGTTTTAGAATATGTAAATTTTTTCAAAGATTTGGGTGTTATCTTTGATTCGAAACTTAAATTTAATAGCCATATTGATGCTACAATAAAAAAAGCCATGTCGCTGTTAGGATTTATCAAAAGGTGGTCAAAAGAATTTAATGATCCGTACACTTGCAAAAGGCTCTTTTCATCCTTAGTTAAGCCGACGTTAGAATATTGTGTTGTCGTTTGGGTGTTATCTTTGATTCGAAACTTAAATTTAATAGCCATATTGATGCTACAATACAAAAAGCCATGTCGCGTACTTAAGCGTACTTTTTATTGTAAAATTAATTCGCGGTGTTGTTTGCTCACCATATCTTTTGAATTGTTAACTTTAACGTTCCTGTGAGAGTGTCTCGTAACTATATTCCAATAAAATTATCGCTTTGTCGCACAAATTACGAATTATTTGATCCATTTCGGTCGCTTTGTAAGCTTTATAACGAAAATGCTCATCGCTTTGATGAATCAACTGAGTCATTTGCCATTATTAAGAAAGAAATGTTAGCTGTTGGGTTGCCAGGCTGATCTGGGTATGCATTTTCTACGTATGTGTGATGGACTTGTTACAGTCATATGCGTGCGGAATGTATACTCACTTCTACAGCAGTCACATATATCCTTTATCTTGTAAATGTATGTGACTGTAATAATATATTTTTATATTGTACTGTAATATATTTTAGATATTTTACTTATTTTTTTATACCCTCCACCTCAGTGATGAGGGTATACTAAGTTTGTTCTTCCATTTGCAACACCCAGAAGTAGGCGTCAGAGACTCTACAAAGTATATATATTTTTCATCAGCGTCAAAAACTGAGTCGATTTAGACATGTATGTCCGTGTGTCCGTCTGTTGTTGGCACTCTCAAGGGCGTACATTTTGAGATACTGTGTTGAAGTTTTGTACAGACACTTTCAGTTTTTGCACGCAGATTGCTATTTAAAATGGTTAAAATCGGAAGAGACACGCCCACAATCGACAAAAAACTATTTATCTGCCACAAAAATTGAGCTATAAACTTGAAATTTGGTATGTACATCTATAAATATTAACTTTATCAATATGCAAAAAATGGGCGTATTCGGAATACAGACACGCCCACAATTAATAAAAATCTTTATATTTGCCACAAAAGTTGATCTAGGAACTTGTAATTTGGTACACGTATACATAGTTATCCCATTGATTGACGTGTCAAAAATGGGCGCGGTCGTATAAGATACACGCCCACAAAACCTAATTTAACGTAAAAGTAGACTTACATGCTAAGACATACACTATTAGAGGGCGCAATATATATATATATATATTTGCCACGCCCTTTCTTGTAGAGGTGGAGGGTATTTAAAATTTGGTCTAAGCCAAATTTAGTTTTCTTACTTGTTTTATATTGTAATATCTAATTATTGTAGTTCCTATTCACTTCTAATTATTAATTAATATTAATTTCAACTAAATTTTATTCTAGTAACTTATTTTTAAGCAATTTTATTAATTATTTGGTTTAAGTTCTATTAGTTATTCTAGGAAGTTTCAGCGGCTGTTGTTGCAGTGGGTGTTGTTGTTGTTGTTGCGGAAGATGGTTCTGGTTATTTTTAAGTTTACTTTACTGATTTTTTATATAGGGTTAAGCATTATATTTATTTATTGTTATTACTTTATTCTTGCTTACGTTGGCTGATTTCAATGTAGCCAACTACTTTATAAAAAATAAATAAGTAGGTGTGGAATGAATCAAATCACGTTTATTGTAATTAATTTTATAAAGTTCACGTTTTCTAACTAACTCAATGCCAAACTTTAAAAGTAACCACCAATTTATTGTTCTAAAGTACTAAAATACATGATAATCTATGCAGTAGCTGTTTACGATATTAATGCTGTCACCTTTAAATTATATACACACATAATTCTACAATATACACAATGGTATTATATATATGTATGCTGCACTATAATATTACAATTAAAAGATGATCTCCTACCTCCACTTTAACATTCGAGATGGGTATAAAGTTTATTTAAAACAAATAAAAGAACTATACTTGAATTAGACTGAATCATAAATAATGAATGTATATACAATTTGGGGGCGTGGTAATTTTGATGTTGCAAACATAATGATGTAACTAATAAATCCTTTCCTTCACCACAAGGTACGTTATAAAAACTTGTTTCAACACAACATTAACGTTAACATGAATGGTACATTAAAGAAAGACAGTGAAACCAGAGGATATTTTATGACATAATCTAATACATATATTCGTATAATATACAACTTACCTATTTTTCAGGCGCACAACAATAACTTTGTTGAATGGTAAACGTGTACGAATGTAATAATCTAACTTTCCACCCAATTATTCATGCGTGCTGGCATCATCTACTAAAATAATTTGCTTCAGCAGACAACCAGTACAAGTATTTAAGACATTTTGCACCGTGCGTACTAGCACTGAATAAGGCTTATTGAAAAATATTAATATCACACTAGCTGATGGCAAGTTTTCCACATCCGTTGTTTCGTACACGTTGTTTGGTACACGAGGGATGACGGTAATCGTCTAAAGGACGATTATAGTTCAACTGTTCACTTAACTCTTCGTTTAAAGCAATTTTTTTATATATCTCTGCACCTTGTATTTTAGCAAGGCCCGACAATTCTCCAGCATCACCATTATTACCCAGACCCGGCACTTGTTAGCCAAATCTTTTTGTTAACTAAACTCATATGGAGAATTTGGGTTAATGCCACTACTAGTAGTCAGTCTGAAAGTTGATTTTTGTATGTCATTTATAGTTTCATTCCAGTCATAGGTTTTGGGAGCATGAACCTTATATTGTGAGGCCGCTGGGTCCAGGTTAAAGGCTTTTGTATCATTATCGATGGGCGGTACTATATTTTTTGCAAGCCTTTATTCAATTTGTATTTATACCAAAATTGTGCACATTTTTTAATTTCACCATCTTCACTTTACTTCCCAAAAAAAACGCATTGTGTATTAATGTGAGTGTAGGAATGGTGCTCTATGTGGTCACAGTTGATGTTAACTGTTGCTTCAGCTGTTGCTTGCACAGAGACTTTGCTCATCAATACCACAAACTGTATTAATATACTGTCTGTACAATTTTTATTTATGTTGTTTAACTTAACACTAACATTTAGAAATACATTTTCACTTATTTTAAATTTAAGCCGAATAAGTTAATAGTGCACTTGCAGCGTTTGTGATTAAAAACTAAAAAAAAACACATTTTTGAATTGTGGAAACAAAAATAAATTGTGAAGAAAACGAGTTTATTTCAATTTTTGGTGAGAGGAGGGGAAGAAAACAACTTGAGAGATACAGAGTTGATAGTTCATTGCATTAACAGCGAATTTCACAATTCGTTCAATTAATAAAAATTTGCATATAATGCAATTAATATATTTTTACACGAAATTAAAAAAAAAATGTTTGGATGATTACTTATATATCAAAAAATTATGTTACTCGTAGCAAGCAGGTTTCATATATAATTTGATTATGTTTCATACACATGCCATAATATGCTGTTAGAAAAGTTTTTTTCATAACAGTTTTTTTTTTTAAATTCCTAAACAGACAGTCGTACACAGATGAATATGACTAGATCAATGGAGTGCTCCTGTGGTATTAGCAGAGCAGTTGCGACCAATTACAACTACGAACCATGACACGCACTTGTCGTTTTGCTTTTTATGGAAAAAATTAAGTTAAATTGTATAGATTTGTAACACAACCTCTTTAGCGTTTCAACAACCTGGACGGAAGGACGTAAACCGACCAATAAAATGATGTTTGATAAAGATATGTATTGTTTATACATATATAACGGATCTGTGAAGATTCATTCTGCATATTGCAAAGGTATGACAAACTTAGTGTACCACCCACTACAATTTGAAGGGTATAACTATGTGTCTGTGTTGTTGTTGTTGTTGTACTTATTAAAAAAATTTCCGTATGTTTGCGGTTTTCGCTGGTAAAATAAAAACATTGAAGCACAATAATAAATGTTAATAGCCCCGCACACACACACACACACGCATCCACTTAAATACAACAGAATGTACATCCTTCCTCTATTTTTTTATATATTATATACAACTTACCTATTTTTCAGGCGCACAACAATAACTTTGTTGAATGGTAAACGTGTACGAATGTAATAATCTAACTTTCCACCCAATTATTCATGCGTGCTGGCATCATCTACTAAAATAATTTGCTTCAGCAGACAACCAGTACAAGTATTTAAGACATTGTGCACCGTGCGTACTAGCACTGAATAAGGCTTATTGAAAAATATTAATATCACACTAGCTGATGGCAAGTTTTCCACATCCGTTGTTTCGTACACGTTGTTTGGTACACGAGGGATGACGGTAATCGTCTAAAGGACGATTATAGTTCAACTGTTCACTTAACTCTTCGTTTAAAGCAATTTTTTTATATATCTCTGCACCTTGTATTTTAGCAAGGCCCGACAATTCTCCAGCATCACCATTATTACCCAGACCCGGCACTTGTTAGCCAAATCTTTTTGTTAACTAAACTCATATGGAGAATTTGGGTTAATGCCACTACTAGTAGTCAGTCTTAAAGTTGATTTTTGTATGTCATTTATAGTTTCATTCCAGTCATAGGTTTTGGGAGCATGAACCTTATATTGTGAGGCCGCTGGGTCCAGGTTAAAGGCTTTTGTATCATTATCGATGGGCGGTACTATATTTTTTGCAGGCCTTTATTCAATTTGTATTTATACCAAAATTGTGCACATTTTTTAATTTCACCATCTTCACTTTACTTCCCAAAAAAAACGCATTGTGTATTAATGTGAGTGTAGGAATGGTGCTCTATGTGGTCACAGTTGATGTTAACTGTTGCTTCAGCTGTTGCTTGCACAGAGACTTTGCTCATCAATACCACAAACTGTATTAATATACTGTCTGTACAATTTTTATTTATGTTGTTTAACTTAACACTAACATTTAGAAATACATTTTCACTTATTTTAAATTTAAGCCGAATAAGTTAATAGTGCACTTGCAGCGTTTGTGATTAAAAACTAAAAAAAACACATTTTTGAATTGTGGAAACAAAAATAAATTGTGAAGAAAACGAGTTTATTTCAATTTTTGGTGAGAGGAGGGGAAGAAAACAACTTGAGAGATACAGAGTTGATAGTTCATTGCATTAACAGCGAATTTCACAATTCGTTCAATTAATAAAAATTTGCATATAATGCAATTAATATATTTTTACACGAAATTAAAAAAAAAATGTTTGGATGATTACTTATATATCAAAAAATTATGTTACTCGTAGCAAGCAGGTTTCATATATAATTTGATTATGTTTCATACACATGCCATAATATGCTGTTAGAAAAGTTTTTTTCATAACAGTTTTTTTTTTTTAAATTCCTAAACAGACAGTCGTACACAGATGAATATGACTAGATCAATGGAGTGCTCCTGTGGTATTAGCAGAGCAGTTGCGACCAATTACAACTACGAACCATGACACGCACTTGTCGTTTTGCTTTTTATGGAAAAAATTAAGTTAAATTGTATAGATTTGTAACACAACCTCTTTAGCGTTTCAACAACCTGGACGGAAGGACGTAAACCGACCAATAAAATGATGTTTGATAAAGATATGTATTGTTTATACATATATAACGGATCTGTGAAGATTCATTCTGCATATTGCAAAGGTATGACAAACTTAGTGTACCACCCACTACAATTTGAAGGGTATAACTATGTGTCTGTGTTGTTGTTGTTGTTGTACTTATTAAAAAAATTTCCGTATGTTTGCGGTTTTCGCTGGTAAAATAAAAACATTGAAGCACAATAATAAATGTTAATAGCCCCGCACACACACACACACACGCATCCACTTAAATACAACAGAATGTACATCCTTCCTCTATTTTTTTACCAGTAAAATGGCATGCTTAGTTACATTTCTTGTTTTGTTTACATCAAAGCAATACATTGCTTGATGTAAACAATGCAATTTGTAGGTGTTTCCAGACCATTATGTGGGTGACGAAAAAAGGATATTAAGAAAAACGAATTACAGACACATTTGCCCAAAACAATGTTAGATGTTTCTTTGTTTAGTTTCATTAAGGACAAGTAACAAAACTATATAAATAACTATGGCTGTGATACCCTTCACATTTATGTGTAAACTGTGGGCGTAGAATATAGCTATAATTGCGCCCTATTTTAATTGAACCACCACTAAGATATGAATCCGTCAGTCTAATCAGTCTGAACCATTTTATTATTATTATTATATTATATAATCGTCAAAATGTTGTAAAATGCTTGACTAAGCAAAAACACAATTTGGACTACACTTTTTCTTAAAAAGAGTCTCTAAGTGTCTCTAATCATTATAAGCAATATTGAAGAGACCATAGTCTTTTCTATTTATAACCGTTTTCCACACACCCTCACATACATACTTGTATTTCCCAATTACATACGTGTTCTTGTAGAATAACTTAGCGGGTGGTATTCTAATCAATAGTTTGTTTCTGTGTACCACACAATAACAATAACCGCAAATTTGTAACCGAGACCACCCTCGATAACACAGCGTTTACCAAATTAAATCCTCATTTCCGATTCGGGCACGTACAGAATTTTAAAATCCTCAGATTTTATATAATTACGAGTTCAGATTAATTAGTGACAGAGGATATACATAAACACACACACACAATGATTTGTTATGCTAATCTCAAATCAAACAATCAAATAATTTTGCAGGTCATCTACACCATTTTAAGGTTAAATTGAGAACTTCCAAATTATAATTGAGATTGGGAAACTGAAGTTTTAAATTGAGAAAACCAAATTGAAATTGAGAAAACCAAATTGAAATTGAGAAAACCAAATTGAAATTGAGAAAACCAAATTGAAATTGAGAAAACCAAGTTGAAATTGGGAACTTCCAAATTATAATTGAGAACTTCCAAATTGAAATTGATAAAACTAAATTGAAATTGAGAACTTCCAAATTGAAATTGATAAAACTAAATTGAAATTGAGAAAACCAAATTGAAATTGAGAAAACCAAGTTGAAATTGGGAACTTCCAAATTGAAATTGAGAACTTCCAAGTTCAAATTGAGAAAACCAAATTGAAATTGAGAAAACTAAATTGAAATTGGGAACTTCCAAATTCAAATTGAGAACTTCCAAATTATAATTGAGAACTTCCAAGTTCAAATTGAGAAAACCAAATTGAAATTGAGAACTTCCAAATTGAAATTGAGAAAACCAAGTTGAAATTGGGAACTTCCAAATTATACTACATACTACAACCTTTTATGAAAGAGCAATTAATTTAGAGGATATGCCAGTTGGAATGTAAAGATACAATTTTCTAATTTTTTACTTAAATTAAGTGTTTTTAATATAACGTAAGAGAATCATTTATAAAGTTTTTATTTATGTATGTATATATGAATATTAAGTTGGAGAATTTTTACTTTTATATCCATTCATTTTTTTACTACATACGAATAAAATATATGGAATAAAATATTTAAGTTTAAAGCATAAAAATTGGTTTATCTTATTTACTAAAAACCCAATTTTCAATATTAATTTTAATTTTCCTAACTTACAATTTAAATTTTAAAATTTTTCAATTTTAAAATTCATTCTCTCAATTTCAATTTGCATTTTCCCAATTTCAAATGTTAAATTACCAATTTCAATTTTTATTTTCTCAATTACAATTTGGAAGTTCCCAATTTCAATTTTGATTTTCTCAATATCAATTTTTATTTTCCCAATTTCAATTTGGAAGTTCTCAATTTCAATTTGGTTTTCTCAATTTCAATTTGGTTTTCTCAATTTCAAACTTCACTTTCTCAATTTCAATTTGGATAAAACTTAAATTTCTCAATTTCAATTTGGTTTTCTCAATTTGAACTTGGAAGTTCCCAACTTCAACTTGGTTTTCTCAATTTCAATTTGGTTTTCTTAATTTCAATTTGGAAGTTCCCAATTTGAACTTGGTTTTCTCAATTTCAATTTGGTTTTCTCAATTTGAATTTGAAAGTTCTCAATTTCAATTTGGTTTTCTCAATTTGAACTTGGAAGTTCTCAATTATAATTTGGAAGTTCTCAATTTGAATTTGGAAGTTCCCAATTTCAATTTGGTTTTCTCAATTTCAATTTGGTTTTCTCAATTTGAATTTGGTTTTCTCAATTTGAACTTGGAAGTTCTCAATTATAATTTGGAAGTTCCCAATTTCAACTTGGTTTTCTCAATTTCAATTTGGTTTTCTCAATTTTAATTTAGTTTTATCAATTTCAATTTGGAAGTTCTCAATTTCAATTTGGTTTTCTCAATTTGAACTTGGAAGTTCTCAATTATAATTTGGAAGTTCTTAATTTGAATTTGGTTTTCTCAATTTCAATTTGGTTTTCTCAATTTCAATTTGGTTTTCTCAATTTCAATTTGGTTTTCTCAATTTAAAACTTCAGTTTCCCAATTTCAATTTGCAAGTTCTCAATTATAATTTGGAAGTTCTTAATTTAACCTTAAAATGGTGTAGTAAGTAAGAATGACAAGTGCGACAGCTTATTGGTTAAACTTATTGAATCACTCAATCGCGAAAAAAGAATATAAAAAAAGCATTAAATTGTTAAATGTTTATCTTTCTCACGGCTAATATAATCAAATTTGTAGGAAAGCAAATTACACGATTATAAATATGTAAATATTTGCTTTTTATTGTATAGTTCCTACAAGTGATTTGGATATGCGTGTACGTGTACGCGTTTATGTATATATCCATTTACTTGTGTTAACATAATATTGCATATGCAAATTCAGTTGATAATCGTTGTTGAATATACATGGAAGACATTAAAGGCACAGGCCGCTTTCGGTACCTCTGCCAATGACAACTCATTAATGTTAAATTAATACAACATGACTTAATAAATGCGTAAGAAGGACATGCTAACGCTACCAGCACCTATATTTAAATACAAATTCTTAATATATTGCAATCCATTTGTATGTTTGTACGTGTGTATGTTTTTTAATATCAATATCATTGGTATTGAAACAAAACGCGTGTGCTTACAATCGTCTACATGGTGCAATGTGAGACAATTTGTTGGCAATTTGTTGTTATGATGTTGTTATTATATTAATCATACATTAGTTGGAATCGTTTGTACCCGTGTTATTCATACTTTCCGATTTTGTTAGCAATTCCATTGTTTGTTTCCATGCTGAAAATGATAGGCCCACTCTTTGCAATTATATATCAGAACAGTTATATATTATATATTTGAACGTTGGTGGTCGCCATTGCAATATATATCTACTACACGCCCCGATGCAATTGCGTGTAATTTGCAATTAAGGAGTTGTACGTAGTGTTTGACGCGGACACCCGGACAACCGTTTTTAATTTATCTTCGCCGTAACCAGAGTTTTTTTAGGTAATAAAAACGAGACTTTTATATTTTTTTTTTTTTTTTGTGTTGCTACCCTCATTACGAATGAGTAAACAATAAACAATTTCCGTTACAGTATTCATCAGAATAAAAAAGCGTATATTCCTTCATATTTCTAACATTTCATTTTTTTAAATAATGTATTGTTATATATGCATAAACAATTCAAACCATTCCTAGGTAATGGGGATCGGTATCTTTTGAACTTTATACACCAGCCAGCTGATATGATCAATACTTGTCTTCAACAAAAAAGAATTAATAAAAAAAAAAGCAGCCAAGAAGACAGTGTGAGCTAGGTACTGATTATTTTTGAATGGGTGAAAGAGATAAATTAAATCAATCACGATCGTTTTTGTTGTAATATACGAATATTACACTGGGCTGTTTCAACTGTTTTTTCTGTCATTCTTTAGACATATTAAGTAATAGTTTTTATTATACCCTCCACCTCACTGATGAGGGTATACTAAGTTTGTTCTTCCGTTTGCAATGCCCAGAAGGAGGCGTCAGAGACCGTACAAAGTATATATATTGTTGATCAGCGTCAAAAACTGAGTCGATTTAGATATGTATGTCCGTGTGTCCGTGTGTCCGTCTGTTGTTGGCACTCTCACGGGCGTAAATTTTGAGATATTGAGCTGAAATTTTGTACAGGCACTTTTAGTCTTTGCACGCAGATCGCTATTTAAAATGGGCAAAATCGCGCAAGAGCCACGCCTAAAAACAACAAAAACCTATTTATCTGCCACAAAAATTGAAGTATAAATTTGAAATTTGGTATGTACATCTATACATATTAGCTTCATCGATATGCCAGAAATGGGCGTATACGGATTACAGACATGCCCACAATTAATAAAAATCTTTATATCTGCCACAAAAGTTAACCTAGGAACTTTAAATATAGTATGCTATTATATAATTATCCCATCTACCGATGTGCCAAAATAGGCGCGGTCGGATAACAGACACGCCCACAATTTAAAAAACATATATAACGTAAGAGTAGACTTGCATGCTGATACCTAAAACATACACTATTAGAAGGCGCAATATATATATTTATATTTGCCACGCCCTCTCTTGTAGAGGTGGAGCGTATTTAAGATTTGGTCCAAGCCAAATTTAGTTTTCTTACTTGTTAAATTTAAAAAGCAAACAAAAGAAGGACGTAAGATTAATTGATAGATGATTATGCAATTGTCCAGGTAGTTGTTGTCCTTGCTGTTGATTGTCTCCAGCAGCTTGGGGTCGGCTAGGAGGCCGTTGTTGTTGTGGCGACAAGTGTAGTAAGGTGTGGTGCTTGTTACCACAGTCTACACACCTCTTCGCGCTCTGGTGTTCTCTCAAAAGATGAGAATGCGCCCGACAATTAAGGGAATAATTATGCCGTGTTACAGCATCCCGCCTTTGGTCAACACTCATCTGCAAGAAGCTGAAGCAATGTTTCAATGCATCAAAGGGCCGATCTTGATGGTGGGATGTCGAGGTGGTTCCACTACGGCGTCCGCATCAATCCATTCATCCAGCGATAGTACGTAATCAGGTATTTCGCCAACCATATCTAGAGTAAATAATATATTAATAAAAGAAGTTAGAAGTAATGGAGTAAATGGATATGATTGTGATCAGAGTTGGTGAAGGTCATCTATTACAGTTATTGCTATTGGGTACTGTGGCTGAATAATCACAGGGGGGGTAGAAAAATAATTTTAGAGATCGGTCGTTTAATGTTCCCACTTACAGTGAATAATTCGACGACCCTAACATTATCATCGACGCCGGGAAATACACCGATAATACGACCTAATTTCCAAACGTTTGGGGGGAGATTATCATTACGTATAACCACTAGATCACCAATCTCGTAGTTGCGCAGCGGGTACTTCCATTTATAACGTTTATGTAGTTAGATATTCTTCTTTCCATCGAGCAGCAAATGTGTGGTGTAAAATCTTGAGTTTTTGCAATTTATTGGTATAACTTATTGTAACGTCAGACAGGTCGGGTTCTAGAGGGGATAGAATTGCGTCACCTATTAAGAAATAACCAGGAGTCACAGGGTTCAAATCATTGGAGTCATTGCGCATAATGATCGAGAGTTGAGACACACAGGGATTAACATCGTGCAAAACTCTTCATATGTAAATTTTTGGGCACCGGAGATTTTGAATAGATGGGATTTGACGCTTTTCACTCCTGCTTCCCACAATCCACCCATGTGAAGAGGTCAAGGGGGGATGAAATGCCAATTGATGGTTTGAGTAGAATTATTAAATAGTAGTCCATTCCGGACATCTTTTAGAAAATTTACTACGTCGCGTTTAAGAAGGTTGGACGCTCCGACGAAAGCTGTACCGTTGTCGGAGTAAAGCTTTGATGGACAACCTCGTCGTGAGAAAAAACGAGAGAATGCCGCGAGAAATGCCTGAGTGGAGAAGTCGGTGGTTGCCTCCAGGTGGATTGCTTTCTTGGCAAAGCATACAAATACCAGAATATAGCCTTAGGTGGTTTTGAATCCACGACCAACGTAAGATTTTAAATCAAAAGGGCCAGTAAAGTCTAAGCCTGTGTGAGTAAAGGGACGAGAGAATGATGTCCTTTCAGAAGGCAGAGATGCCATTATCTGGGAACTCCGAGCTTGCTTGTACAGGACACAAGTTTTACAATTTCTCATTACAGTCTTAACTAAGTTTTTGAGTCGAGTTATCCAGAATTCGAATCAGGTAGGAGATATCTACCCATGGTGAATATGCTCCAGTAACAATGTAGTAAAGCGGGCCTTATATGGTAATACTTTAGGAAAGCGTTCATTGTATGTCAGATTAGTGGACTGTATGAGTCTGCCATTTATTCGCATTATACCTTGTGAGTCTATAAACGGGTTAAAAACCAACAAATCGCTCGAAGGTTTAAGAGGAAGGTTTCGAGAAAAATACAAATACTCTAGAAAGTGTTGACGCTGACATACGACAATAAGTCGATTTTTCACAAATTCAATTTCGGAATAGGTTATAGGACCTTTTCCGAGGGGTTGGGGATTAAGTTTCTTAAGTGGATGAGTTGAGTTGATGAAACGATATATGTACATATGAGATTACTCTAAATGCTTAAGGTAGATTAGAGAACCTGTCGAGTATGTCCTCTGTCATTTGAGAAAAGCATACTTTTAGTGTTTTACATTCTTCATGGTGATCTAGAATTTTGGATTTTTGTGGCCAACTATTACTAGAAAGTTTTAGCCAGGGGGGACCATGCCACCATAAATCTAAGTTAGTTGGGCTGTGAGGCCACAGGTTGCTAAGTCGGCTTGTGAGTCAACATGAGATTAATTATTATTTTTCCTTTTTTTATTACCTTTTCGTTAATGGAAGCGACTCGGTTAGCCACGAAGGCAGTCCAATGGCAGGAGGGTTTTTGTAACCATGAAAGTACAATAGTGGAATCAGTCCACAGAAATGAAGGGTATTGAACAAGCCGTAACTCTGAACGTAGAGTAGCGACTAATTTTGCAATTAGTTCTGCTCCGCAGAGTTCAAGCATTGGTATAGGAATGGATTTAATGGGTGCTACTTTAGATTTGGCTGTAAGGAGATAAGTGTGAACGTTACCAAATGTATCTTCGGAACACATATATAGGGCTACTGCGAATGCCTTTTCCGAGGCATCGCAAAAACAATGTAATTGTATGTCGAACTTAGGGCTGAAGTTGACGTACCGAGGGATTCTAATACGTTCGATGAAAGTAGTAGTCATCGATAAATACATGCCATTTTATTAGGGTTAGTGGTTTAATAGCCTCATCGCAGTCTGTTTTATCCAGCCAAATTTGCTGCATAAGAATTTTGGCAACAATGATTTTTGGGGCCAACCAACCGGCTGGATCATATATTCTAGCAATTTCTGAAAGTACTTGTCTTTTTGTGATGGCTGACTTACTTGGAATGTGGGGTGGTTTAATGAAGAAGCAATCGTGAGAAGCATTCCAATTAAGACCAAGTGTTTTCTTATTGTTAGAATCTAATATTCTTAGAAAATCTGAGCTGAGTAAAATTGATTCGGGAAGATCTTGAAGTAAAGTAGGGTGGTTGAAGGACCACTGACAGAGTATAAAGCCTGCTGATCTTAAAATCACATCTAATTCTTTTCTTGCTGCAACGGAATTTTCGAAATGTGAAGTATTAAAAACCACTCGCAACTTTGTAGTAGTGCTTTGGGGTTTTAAAACAGCATGGTGAGGTAAATAGTAAGTAAGGTAATTCATCTCATGGGTAATTTTAGCCATATGATTTAAAGAAAGATATTCTTTAAGGGTATTATTGTACTCGCCTTTACACGTAGGGTTGCGGAGCAAGCGCAATTCATTGCGTAAAAATTGAGATAGAGCTAATTGTCAAAAACTGGCAAGGGAGAGAGCCCATCCAAGATAATTTTCGGATGTACATCACCACCGAACAGCATATCTACTTGGGAATATTGACCTTTTAAATTGTCTGCTAATTGCAAATTAGACAGTGATAGAGCTTTGAGCGATAATATAGGCAATTAGGGAAGCTGACCTGTAAGTTTTTTTAATGATGAGAGCCTGAGTCGGGGTTCTAAACGAAGGGTTTAAACGATAACTTAATAGGATAGGGCACGAGCGTGTAGCTAGAATAGTTACCGTGTTGCATAATCCTGTGATTTGAGTATTAATTGCCTGGGTTGCCAATCGCTATATCCGTTGTATGTAACGACATAAATGCAAGCACCGTATGCTTTGCCACTGGCGTCTGCAAAGGCATGAATGTTAGTAGTTGAATTAAACGGTGCGTACCTTGGCAATTTCATATGTGCTATCAATGAGAGATCATGTCTTAATTGCTTCCATTCTTCTAGAGTGAACAGAGGTAAACCTTCATCCCAATGAAGTTTGAGACACCAGAGCGTTTGTAGCAAAAGTTTGCATCTCACAATGATTGGACTAATCAAGCCAAGAGGGTCAAACAGTCTCGCTATTTCCGCCAAAATGATTCGTTTCGTGATTTTTGATGAATCTATGTTGTGCTCTTCTTTGTAGTTATAGCCAAAACAATCTTTACTTGGTGACCATCTAAGACCCAATGTCTTGATGTAATCTATATTATCGAAATATACGATCTGCTCTCTATTAGATTGCCACATGGCATCACGTTCATCTACTAAGACTTGTCTATACATTTTAACAATGTCTGCTACTAATGCAAATTTATGTGTTCTAAACCGAACCAATATGTTAAATATATCTTGTTGTAATGTAGGACCTACTTTCAAAATATCGTTAAGAGATTTTCCACTTGCAGTAGGACACGAAGCATCAAATACGACGCGAAGTTTTGTGCTTGAACTATCTGGCCGCAATACACATTGGTACGGGATGTAATTAACATTTTCTGCATTTTTTATTGGAAGCATGTGTTTCATATTTGCATATTCTTGCATGAATTTCATATATTCAATTTTCATTGTTTTGTTGTTGTTCATTCTTTTTTCTAAATTGAAGTATCTCTTTTCGGCTGTTTGCTTTGATGCACTTAGTTCAATCGGATGAATTTTGAACGGCAGTCTTACAATGAATTTGTTAGTTTTAGAACATCTTTTTGTAGTTTCCTTAAAATATTTTTCACATTCATGCTCTTCTGATGTAAATTCTCGCCGATCATTTGTTTGTACTTCTTCTATTTGCCAGAATTTGTTTACAATTTGATTTAATGACAGTTCAGCGTTGGAAAGCGATTCATTTTCTAATTTCTGAGCAGATGCAAGTGTTCCCACCCGATTGTTATTTGATTTAATGATGCTGCGAACTGCTGAGCCAGACACAATCCAGCCAAGTTTTGTTTTTTGTAAAATGCTCAATAAGTTTGTTTTTACTTGCCCAATCATTAATAAATCGTAAAATAATTCTGCACCAATTAATAAATCTATTGGACCAGGTATATCAAATGAATCATCAGCTAGTCCCTTCGATATATTTTCGGGTATGTTCAACTGAGAACGATCAATTGAATCTAATGGTTGAAAAGACGTAATTTGTGGAATTATTGCTGACAATATTTGTGTGGAAAAACCGGTTCTTGTAGATTTTACTGTGCAAACACACGTTTGGTATACATTTGTGCCATTTAAACCAAGGCCTGTGATATTTATGTTATTTTTGTGTCTAGGAACCTTTAAATGTTGAGCTATGCGTTCAGTGATGAAATGCAATTGCGATCCTGAGTCCAACAGAGCACGAATTACAATAGATGTGCCATGTGGAGTACACAATTCAACCTTAGCTGTTCCCAAAATTACATCAGTACATGATTGGTTTACCTGTAGACTAGTTTGTGTGTCAGTGGACTGATTTGGGTTTGGGTTATTTTGATCGTCATTTGGTGTTAATGATTCAGATGACTTACTTTTTTCTGAATTTTCGAAGTGTAATAACGTGTGGTGTTTTTCTTTACGACGACGGCAACGACTTACTGATGGGCAACTATTTGCCAAATGTTTGGTTCCAAGACAATTTAGACATAATTTTAATTGTTTTGCAAAGCGAAATCTTTCCTTTGTGCTCTGTGTAGTAAATTGTTTACATAGAAATGGAGTGTGATATGGCAAGATTTTACAAAATATACATTTGGTGTATTGCGTAGACGCTACGTGTGATGCTGATTGTTTTGATGAGGGTAATTGTTGAAATGATTGTTTTGTTGCTTGATTGTCATTGATAATATGCAATGTTTTACATCGTTTTTCTAGGAAATCTGCTAATTCGTTCCAAGATGGTAGCTTGGAACTTTGGGCAACGCCGCCTTCTTCAATTAAAGATAAGTTTTCTTCCCATTTAGTTAATGTGGCTGTATCTAACTTGGAGCAGACCAAATGTAATATAATTCCATCTGCTACTTCTACATCCGATGCGAAAGATTTCAGCGCTCTTATATTCGAATTTACGGTATCAATCAATTCTCCCAAAGTCGTTTCATTTGGTTTGTTGATTTTTGTGATATCAAATAAATGTTTGATGTGTGATTTAAATATGAACCTTTTTTTGTCATATCTCGTCCTTAACACATCTAATGCTTGACTGTAATTTGATGCAGTGATTTCGAACGATTGTATAACTTTAGCTGCGCTGTCAGTAAGACAAGAGCGAAGTTATTGAAATTTTTCTACTGGTGATAATTGATCGTTTTCATGAACTAAAACTGTGAACATATTTATAAATTCTAGCCAGTCTTTAAAATGTCCGCCGAATTTTGGGAGTTGTAAGTTTCGTAATTTTACTCGTTGTGTTGTATTGGTCATTACCCAGGTACTGCTACTACTAGGTTCTGCTGCTTCTGATCGTAAAGTTGCAATGCGTTCCAATAACGCAGATTTTAGGTTGAAATAAGAATTTTCAAAGTCCATCCTGTGGTTTCTTTCGAATTGTGATTCATCGAGTGATTCAAGCTGTGCTTGAATCCTATCGAAACTTTCGTATTTCCGCTCTAATAGCGATAATTTCACCTCCAACTGGTGAACCGTAAGAGAGGATAAAGAGGTTTGAATGTTTTCGTGTTCAAGTAGGACTTGATTTGTGATTTGTTCACGTTGTAGCAATTTTGTACGAAGTTCTCCCATATTTTGCGGTGGTGTCTGTACTTCAAATCGATGTGGAAGTGACAAATCTTCCTGTGACATTGATTAATTGGTAGTTAGCCAACAAAGATGTGTAGATACCAATAAGATATAGATGGCAAATGCGCAATCAGCCAACAATAAGGCGGTTCGACACGCGTAATTTTCTGAGTTAGATATGTTTTAAGGTAGGCGCAGACTCTACCGGTATTAGACCGATCCGGCTCGAAGGACCAAAATTATGGAGAAACTGCTTTCGTTTGTTTTTAATTTTCCTTTATTTAATTTAATATTTAACACATACAATTCATTTAACAAATTCGACTACTATCCTTTTTTTTTTATTGCGTTTTGCAACTTTGTACACAAGGTGTCCCAACAGTGTCTTTAGCTAAGAATTTAACAAAATCCGTTTATTATCGTAACGGTCAATTAAGTTTTCGAAACGTCATTAGGTTTTTGCAACACTTGTTCCATATTGAACAAAGAGTTGGCAGAGCAAAGGTTTACTACTAGAATTGAAATGGGTATAATATGGGTAGACCCATATACATGAGAAAAGAAAAGTAAAATAAAAACAAAAAAAAACGCAAGCAAGAGTAGAAGTGATACAAGTAAGAATACTTAATTAATAAACCACTTTATTGAACCACTGAACATTCCAAAAAGATATTTGTAAAAATATATGTAATTAATTTAGGGTAGGGTAGTCTTTATGTAATACTGAATATTTGTTTTTGTGTAGTATTCTGTTAAATTGTGTAAGTTGTATATATGTAAAATGTTATATGTTAAAGCAAGAAAGAGGTAACGTGCGAATGACTGAGAATCACTCTAATAGAAGGTTCTTTTTTGTACATATATATATATAAACTGTATCAATTTATTGCGTTTTATCTAGTTTGCAAAAACAACAATATGAAGAGAGTAAAAAGGAATTTGAAAACAGTTAAGCGTTAATGCGCTTTATGATTATAAATATGAAAATGAAGAAACGGTAATTTATGCTGCGGATTTTTGACTTTTCTTTCTTTTTACACAATAAGAGAATTTGAGGCAAAGAACTTATATATATTTGTATATATGGCAAAGCAAAAAAAAAAAAAATAACTGTTATTTAAAGGCTATGGAAAAAAAACAACCACGTTTTGAATAAATGATGCGTATGTAATTCATAAGGGTTTATAAGAGTACGTATATATTGATAAGGGTTAACGGAACAATAAAAAAAAGAAATTCACTCTACTTACTGAGAAAAGGTACTTAATTGTGTCCAAGGTGTGGTTTATCCATCCGACGATAAAGAATTCAAGATCCGTTGATATGCATAGGGCAAATATCCGTCGTTGAATCAAAAATATTTAGGGGTGGGTCTTTATCCGGCTCGAAGGACCAGAAATGTTGAGTTGGGTGTGGATAAGCTCGAAGGACCAGTAATGTTGATTGGGAGAGGGCAGCTAATGTATGATTTTATTTAAGTCTGCTTTCCCTTTGTAAGTTTTATTATTTTTTATTAAGATGTTCATTTGCGTTTGGTTTAATAATATTTTCAGTGTTTTTTATTTGTACACCAGTTTATATATGTATACAATTGCAATAACGAAAAAACCAAATCAAAAAATACCTACCCGAAAGTACGTACTGGCAAGAACCATTAGGTCCTTGGGACTCCAGTACCCCGCGGTACCAGACTTAGTCTCTGGTAAGACTGGCGATCATTTGATCTTCCAACTTTGGACAGCCTATTGCCCATGGGTTGGTAGCCCATTTAATTTTTTTTGCTAAAATTTTTTTTGTGAGTCCTGGAACTTATCCAGGCTCTTATATATATGTCATCAATAGCAGGTTTGCTGTTGCCCCGTGATCCTTGGACGAAACACCTATGCTCCGGTGCTCCGTTTTAGGGCGGGGTCCGTTGCGACGGCCTTTTAAGAATCTCCCCTTGGAGGGTGTTGCGTACAAATTATCGCATAAAATAAGCAAAAGCAAGCGCACATATAAACAAGCCGTAAAAAAGGCAACATATTATCCACAAAGTGTTACGAAAAGAGGCTTTTAAAGTAAAGTAATGCAACGATAATTCCAACGGAAGGCGTTCCTCACAATACTGACATATATACTTATATACTATAGAACATACAGACTCCCACAATGTTTAGTGCATATGCTAAGGGTTGTGGAAATATTCTCATTGTTATTGTTGTTATGTTTTCAGGCTCAACGTTAGGGTATCTTAACTTTGTCAATTTGTCAAATGAGCAACTTTTGCTATTAATACCTAATGTAAGCCAAACTCACCTCGATTAAAAAAGAACAAACATTTAAGCAATAAACCAAAGCGATATAGTACATTTTTAATATAATACAACTTTTATAGCTCATAATTTAAACTAAATATTGAAAACCATAAAATAAACAATAATATGTTTTGATGATTCATAGCAAGTTGCTGCATATTAAATGAGATTCCATTCAGAAAAATTCCCTGATTAGTTATATACTGTACAGTCAATGTGGGGTTTCTTTAGGTTTGGCAAATTTGGAATGAAAAACTCAGTATGCACATATAGCCACGATTATAATGGGGAGGATGTATTAAGTAATCAGGTACTTAAGTAACAAACGATATGAAAAATTTAATTTTACAAAATTATTAGATTTGCTTAGCATCACATCGTTAATATAACAATTGAAATGATTGTTACGGTGCCGCACTCTTTATTTCTTTACAAAAATTACAACTACATAAGTAACAACTGAAAATTATTGTTACTGTGTGTATGCACTTTATATAAATTTGTATACGTATATAGCCGTACATTTGATCACACCATTTGAAACAGGCATAAAATCTGTTGAAGAGGCGTGAAGCCATCAGCACCTGGAGTGATTTGCTTACTCTAACATTTGTATACAAACAAATTGTTAAACAAGAAATCAGGAGCAGTAAAAAAATTATTACAATTTGTACCGTTAAATTGCCACGATTAGTTACCGTTTTACTTTCACAGCACACACACACACAGGTGCGTACACAATAATGTATGAAGACAATTACAAGACATTAATCAGCACTCGAGACGTGGCAAATTAGCTCAAATATTTACTTAACTATGCAAATTACCTCTGTAATGATTTCAATGAGACTGCTTGCTATATACCGATAAACAAATACTGTTAATAACTATTAACCAAGCAAAAATAAAACAAGCTTTTTGCTTGGATAGAAGAATTTTTATTGAATAATAAAAAATAAATTTTATTCCATTGACAACTTAGAATAAGTTTCTTGATTGAAAATATAATATTATTAAACAAGTGAATATATATAATCCACTTTTATTTATAAGGTTATTCGCTTGTTATCGTATTACGTTAAGCATCGCTTTAATTTTTGAAAAATGCTCTTTTTTTTTTTTTTTTGTTGGCTTTGTAAATATGTCTGCAAGTTGCTCACTAGTTGCAACGTACTTCAACTTGAAGCATTTATTTTCATACATCTCCCTTATGAAGTAGTACTTCACATCTATATGCTTGGTTCTCTTGTGGTTGAACGTGCTTTATAACGTTCAATAGCCCCATCCTTGTCACGTTTAATTTTGTATACCCACTTCTTAATTATAGCAGTTTTGCTTTCCGGAAGATCTACCAAATTCCATGTGTCATTCTTTATGAGAGACCTAAATTCTTCATCCATGGCTTGCTTCCACTGCGCATTAACATCACTTGAAATAGGTAGCTTCCTTATAACTCTTAGGTTCGTTATCCGCAAAGAAAGCACTGTAAAAATTTAAACCAAAATCTTTTTCCCTGGAGCGAAGGTTATATTTATGTTTTGGTGTTGGCGACTCATGGTCATCAATTGCATGCTTCTGATCATCCTCTTTAATGTTATCTTCTGGCAAATGTGCTACTTCATTATGCTCCTTAAAATAATTTATAATAACTGGAGACTCACATAATTCTCGAACTAACACATTCCTTGAAATTTCAATGCGTCTTTCTAAAGGTATCCAAATGCGATAACCTTTACAATGCTCTTCATAACCAACAAAAACACCCTTTTTAGACTTCGGATCTAACTTGCGCCGTTTTTCATCTGATATATGAATATAGCATTCTGATCCAAAAATACGTAAATTTAATATGTCTGCCTTTTTCTTAAACCACAGTTCATAAGGAGTACTTTCCTTAATAGGATTTTTACCAGTTCTGTTCAACGTATACACAACATTGTTGATGGCTTCACCCCAATATTTAAGGCTCAAGTTTTTAGCATACATCATTGACCTAGCTGCTTCTATAATCGTCCGCATGTATCTTTCAGCACGTCCGTTATGTTCTGGTGTATAAGGAGCAGATCTCTGATGAGTAATTCTTCGCTTTTGCAATATAGTATACACCTCCTTATTGCAGTATTCAAGGCCATTGTCTGATCTGAATGTTTTCACCCTCTTGCCCGTGTCTACTTCTACTTGATCTAGAAACTTATCAAGCATGTCCACTACATTTGATTTACTTATAATGCAATACACATAACGATAATTTGAATAATCATCTCTGAATAACAGCATGTAACGCGCACCTCCAAAAGATGTCTCTTGCATCGGTCCACATAGATCAGTGTGTACTAGTTCGCCAGGCTCTTTAGCCCTATTTTGACTATCAACAAAGGGCAATCTGTGTTGTTTACCCATTACACAACCTTCACAAAAAGTATTACCCTCAGAAAACTGAACATTAAAATGTCGTAAAACACCTTTATCATGGTCTTTTGCTTGATGACGCATACGTTCATGCCATAATTGTAAGTCATTTTTAACAGCAACATTAGCATAATTAGGAATAGTGCGTACCTTTAACAGTAGTTTGAAAAGCTTCGAGTTTTCTTCTCTTATGCCTTTTAGGGTCACAACACCATGCCGTTTAAAAACACATTCATTAGCTTGAGCCGTCATTGAGTATCCTTTATCAAGACACGAATTGGTTGAAAACAGATTTATTTTGATATTCGGTACGTATAAAACATTTTTCAAATGTTTATCATGCCACATTTTGCCATCAAATGCCTTTACCCAAATGTCACCTTTACCAAAGGCTGGAATGGCTGTTCCATCTCCAATACGTATTTCTTTAGGAGGCTTAAAATGAATGAAATCACGGAACCATTCTTTCTTGTTGCACATATGGTCACTTGCTCCTAAATCAGCATACCAAGCATTTTCTTCAGGACCCATACCCAAAGTACCACCAATGAACGCATCTCCAGACGATTTTGATTGGCGTTTTTTGAGTGGACAATCCTGCTTCCAATGACCATATTTTTTACAAATAAAACATTTTCCTTTGGGTTGAGTATACTTTTTATTTTGTGTCGTTTTATTATGCTGCTTCGCCGCAAAAGCTTCAACCCTTATCGGTTGAATACCCAATCTGGATTCTTCCATACAAAGACGAGAGGTAAGATTTCGCAAGGTTCTCTCGCTCTTTTCGGTTGCTTCCCATGACGCAAAAAAATGTTTGTACTCATTGGGCAAAGTCATTAATATTTTGGTAATCAACATGTTATCAGATATTTGCTCACCCAGATCTGCAAGCTGTTTTGACATACGCTGTAACTTTGATATATGAATGGATATACTATCTTGCGGATCTTTTACATATTGAAAAAACTGCTGTTGCAACAAATGTATTGATGCCTGTGACTTCTGCTCATATATACTTTCTAAAGTTGACCACATAGACGCTGAACTTTCACAATTTATAATGTGAAGCATAGCTTCTTCACCCATGGATACCACCAAAACCTTTTGTGCTTTAGCATCCAACGTTTTCCACGCTTCTAATTTTTGACCAGCTTCTGCAAGCTTCTGCTTTACGCCAGAAACAACGTCCCAAAGGTCACTACCTCGTAGCACCACCTTTACCTGGAACTTCCACAAAGTCCAATTATCTGCAACTTCAAGCTTGGCAACTTTGTAATCTTCCATGACTATTTAGCTATTTCAGGTAAGGGTTAAGCCCATAACCTATTAACCGAGCAAAAATGAAACAAGCCTTTTCCTTGGATAGAAGAATTTTTATTGAATAATAAAAAATAAATTTTATTCCATTGACAACTTAGAATAAGTTTCTTGATTGAAAATATAATATTATTAAACAAGTAAATATATATAAATAAACAACTTCAACAATAACATTAAGAAGTTTCATTGGTTGATTATTTTATTTACTTTCTTATTTACTTACAAACTAATAATATTTTTTGGTCAAAAGGGGAAAGTACTAAACAAAACAAACAAACAAAAAACAACAACAACAAAATTAAAAATATCAAAATCTACACAACACTTGTAAAGAAGTCTGAAAGGTGCTGGGGTAAGCCCAGAGTCTGTCCAGACTTCAATTCAAAGACTCAGAGGAAAGGATAAAAAAATTAGAATGACATATATCTTTTATTTTGACCTTGTCCTTACAATATTTGTATATTTATACATTTATATCAAGAAAATGAAAGTAACCTACTTTTACAATACGCGCTGTTAATATATTTATTATATTGGTACGAGTGTTTTAGTTTAGCTAATATAAGCACGCTTGTAGAGAGAATATTATCGACTCTCACCCTAGTATGACTGCACGAATGCTGGTAGAGAGGATATTATCAACTCTCACCCTAGTATGACTTTAACTACACGAATGCTGGTAGAGAGGATATTATCAACTCTCACCCTAGTATGACTGTAACTACACGAATGTTGGTAGAGAGGATATTATCAACTCTCACCCTAGTATGACTTTAACTACACGAATGCTGGTAAAGAGGATATTATCAACTCTCACCCTAGTATTATAATAATTAACTACAAAAAAAAGTTTAACTAGATTAGAGAGGATATTATCAACTCTCCTATCCAGTTCTAAGACAACCTACCTAACACAATGCCTACCTAACACTAGCTACTTTGCTGTGCGTTGATCGCCTTTATATAGGCCAGTGGCCGAGCTTTTGCGTTGCTTGTAAGAGCTTTACGTTGTAAGTTTCGCACCATTACAGCTGATCTTATGCTTAGTTACATATGTTTTATATACTAGTTCAGGTATGCTTATACTTATGGCTAAGCTTATTATACATGATTTATAATTATTACAGGATGGCTTATGCATACTTATTTACTTCAAATTAAACTAGAAATTTCAAAATTCATAACTTCATTTTTAGTTAATCCATGAAATAAAGAGAAAAGGTAAAAAGAAAATGTTTTAGTATAGTAACAAAAATAACTGACTTCATTGTTAAAGTACAAGGGTTGGTTGCAAATATGTGTAAATGATCAATGAAAAAGTAAATACGTATAAATAATAAATGAGAATATAATTCATTAATGAATAGCGATGTGCGCAAAGACAGCAAATGTTGTGCGGATGCCAAATACTATCATATATATGTCGGACGTGTGATGGTAATTTTTTTAAACGAAATTGCCTCATCACACTACCTCCCTCCTCCGGCAGGATCTTCACTTCGAATCAAAACTTCACCGCTCCTCTTTATTATGGCCCTATATCTCTTCCCTTGGATGATGAGTAACCTTTGAGTCCGTGTACAAGCTGGAATTCGCGCTAGTAGTCCGAGAAGGCACGTCTCTAATTCCCTGCGGATCTCAGAGGGCACGGGGGTCTCGTAACTAAGATCTACTCTTGCATGGGTGTCAGGTTGCTGAATTGTAGAAGCCGCCTTTGACTCAACCATCGACATCCGGAAAGGCCGGAGTGGACTAAGCAGTGGTGGTGGCTGATGTGTAGTCTGCTCGTCATGTTGGGGGTGCGTGTCAGTGGAACTTGCTAATTGTGGATTAGGCTGCTGCCTCCTCGAGCATCCTCGAGCATACACTGGTGTACGCCGCCCGCGTTGTTTATGTGTACCCGTGGTTGCTGATTAGGGGACGTCTTCGGTGCTGATATGGAAATTCGGCATGGCCGGAATGGGCTGAGCATTGGAGGTGGTTGTTGGTGATCGCTGCTTGGTGCGACCTCACCTTGGCCTTGCTGTGTATACCTGGCATTTGGCAGATTGGGACCTGTAAATTTTGGTGCTAATTTTGCCGCGTAGTACTCGTTTGCTTTGGATAGAGGGTGTTGGCGAATTAACACTTGGTCACCAACCTTTGGTTTCCACGGGCGTTTTCTTAAATTACAATATCGGCTTTGGTCCTCTCCACTCCTTGCAAGAGCGCAAGTCTCGTCGTGTTGTCTGGATAGGACGTCTGCCACTACATTGTTTTTCCCTTTTCGATATTCCACAGTATAATTGTATTGTTGTTGCCGGAAAGGCGACCTGCGCTTCGTGGCTCGAAAAAACTGACCTTTACCGTGTGGTCGATGAATTCTCTTCTTTTTGTTGCTGGTTCTTGATTTTTTTAATCTGGTTCGGTATGGTATTGCTGGGTACTTCTTGTGGTGTTCTTGTTCAGGTTTCTTCGTGCGTGTTTCGTGTTGGTACTGGCCTTGTCTTTCCTCCGACATTTCTTTGGGCCTTTTGTGCCAGGCGGACATACGGTATTGCGTAGTCACATGTCTGGATGGTGACCACTTGTTGGGTTGCTGTCGTACATCAATTTGAACTCGTTTCTTCTGATACATAGACGGCATTTTGACGCTGGGTTCGGTTCTCCGTAGGACGGACAATTCTGTTGTAGGACGGGAATATTGATATCGTTCTGTTCTATAGAAGCGCATGTCATGACGTGGTTCACCTTTGTATGATGCTTGTTGAGTGGGTTGAGTAATTTGGGTGAATCTATCACGTTTGGGTGCCACCTGCCTGCGTGGCTGTTGTTGTTGTTGTTGCTGCATGTGGTGCCGTTGGCTTGCTAATTGTGTCATGTTCGATTGTTTGACCGTACGAGAAAAAATTGTACATTGTTGATGTCGTTGTTGTTGTCGTGAACTCAATTGATAAGGTTGTTCCTGGCTTGTGGTTTGTTTGCTGCGTTTTTGGTGTCGGTTGATGCGACAGTAGTAAATGGATTAATTAATTTATCATTGGGATGTATACATTCTGTGCTTGGATATGTGATCTTGATGACTGGGCAATACAGTTTGGTTGTTACATTTCTCATAGTGGACATGCGTTCTCTAGTTTCTGTGGTTCTTCCTATTTTCGGAACGCTTTATACAGCTTGTGGATCGCGTGGTAACACGCTTCCGGCACATGTTAGACTGATGTTGAATGTCGTGAGAAATGTTAATCCCAATATTATGTCTTCAATGGTATTGTCCATTATGAGGAACTGTAATTCTTTCTTTTCCTTTCCAAAGTGTACCGTGTAGTGTACCATCTTAGTGATTTGTATTGCCGAACCATCCGCCAATAGGATGGGTATGTTGATAGTTTGGTGTCGTCCACTCTCACCGAGTTGTTGTGCCATGGCTGAGCTTATAATGCAGCTCGTGGAGCCGGTGTCTATCATAGCTGGTAGGTATTGTTGATTGATGGAAATAATGGCCGTTATTTTGTTGCTGTTGATTGTCAAGGCTTCGGTGTGCGGGGGCATCGATACGCCACATCCTCTTTCTTGTGGACGTCACTCATTTGGTTGGCGTGCTTCTTGTGAAGTGGTCGGCTGGTTGTTGCAGCAATCACGTGTCCTTACCCCGATTGTACCACATACCCAACAGAATAGCCGGCTTGTGTTGCGGCAAGATGCGAAGGTATGTCCTTGATTACCGCATTTTCGACAAGCAGAGTTAGGATTTGAAATCTTATTACTTGGTGAACCAAGATCCTGTCCTATACTTTCCATGTCGTCAGCAAGTTCTAGTAGTTCCGATAGGGTAGAAAAGTCTCGTCTGCGAATATACCAACGATAATCTGGCCGTGCGTTGTTGTATATTCTTGCCAATTTTTCCTCCTTTGTCATGACTGAGTGTCGCATTAGTTCCTGTAATGCGAGGGAATAATCCTGGAAGGATTCGTTTGCGTGTTGCATGCGGGAGCGTATTTCGTTATTGAGATTTTCAAAGAATCTCGATGGGAGGAAGAATTTCAGAAAATCTTCTTTAAATGAACTCCAAGTGGTCCAATGACTGTTATTATTTCGGTACCACATCAAAGCCTTACCTTTTAAGAATTTGGGCATTGCTGTTGGTAATGAGTCAAAAGGTACATCATACGTGAGAGCCATTTCTTCGATATTTTCCATGAACTGAAAAGTGTCCGACCCTCCTTCATAAAGGATGTCCCACTTACTGATCACATTCATCATAGTTTTTTTGTCATCTGTGGTTACCTTACTGGGTTCTTTTATGCATTCTTGTTTTTCAGAACTTGGCTGCTGGGTTACCGTAATTTTTTTGTGGATTTCTTCTATCAATTTTTCGAGGTCGTCTTTACTTATTTGCATCTTGTCTGTTGGCTGTGGTGACTGGCTTCTGTTGGTAGCTTCACTTGGCAGGGGTAAACTTTGTGCCTTCGCCTCGCATTGTCCTTGGTAGAATAAGATTTTGTTTATTTCTTCACTTTTGTGCTCTGTTGTAACATATTGTGCCAGCGAGCGTCGTAGTTCATCAACGGTGCCGGATGTATCCAGACCCAAGTCCATCATTACGGCCGTTAGTTCCTCTCTGCGCAGTGTGCGAATCCAGCCGGTTCGTATCTGGGGCATTTTCAGGGTTTAAATATCTTACGTTGTTTAAGTGATATATTTGCTTTGTTTTTTTTTTGTGTGGTTGCGTGTTTGTATTTTTTTTTTTTTTTGAGATTCTAGAGCTCAGTTGTTTTTTTCAAGATTCTTATGCTTAGTAATTTTTACAAGATTCTATTCTTAGTAATTTTTACAAGATTCTATGCTTAGTAATTTTTACAAGATTAAATTCAGAAATAGTCTTTCGTGTTTTGATTTTTTTTTCCTATGCTATGCGGTTTGTATTATTTTGTTCTTGACGTCGAATTTCTTTGTATATATTCAGATGCACATTATGTGCGTCCCTGCTCGGGCGCCACTTTGTAAAGAAGTCTGAAAGGTGCTGGGGTAAGCCCAGAGTCTGTCCAGACTTCAATTCAAAGACTCAGAGGAAAGGATAAAAAAATTAGAATGACATATTTCTTTTATTTTGACCTTGTCCTTACAATATTTGTATATTTATACATTTATATCAAGAAAATGAAAGTAACCTACTTTTACAATACGCGCTGTTAATATATTTATTATATTGGTACGAGTGTTTTAGTATAGCTAATATAAGCACGCTTGTAGAGAGAATATTATCGACTCTCACCCTAGTATGACTGCACGAATGCTGGTAGAGAGGATATTATCAACTCTCACCCTAGTATGACTTTAACTACACGAATGCTGGTAGAGAGGATATTATCAACTCTCACCCTAGTATGACTGTAACTACACGAATGTTGGTAGAGAGGATATTATCAACTCTCACCCTAGTATGACTTTAACTACACGAATGCTGGTAAAGAGGATATTATCAACTCTCACCCTAGTATTATAATAATTAACTACAAAAAAAAGTTTAACTAGATTAGAGAGGATATTATCAACTCTCCTATCCAGTTCTAAGACAACCTACCTAACACAATGCCTACCTAACACTAGCTACTTTGCTGTGCGTTGATCGCCTTTATATAGGCCAGTGGCCGAGCTTTTGCGTTGCTTGTAAGAGCTTTACGTTGTAAGTTTCGCACCATTACAGCTGATCTTATGCTTAGTTACATATGTTTTATATACTAGTTCAGGTATGCTTATACTTATGGCTAAGCTTATTATACATGATTTATAATTATTACAGGATGGCTTATGCATACTTATTTACTTCAAATTAAACTAGAAATTTCAAAATTCATAACTTCATTTTTAGTTAATCCATGAAATAAAGAGAAAAGGTAAAAAGAAAATGTTTTAGTATAGTAACAAAAATAACTGACTTCATTGTTAAAGTACAAGGGTTGGTTGCAAATATGTGTAAATGATCAATGAAAAAGTAAATACGTATAAATAATAAATGAGAATATAATTCATTAATGAATAGCGATGTGCGCAAAGACAGCAAATGTTGTGCGGATGCCAAATACTATCATATATATGTCGGACGTGTGATGGTAATTTTTTTAAACGAAATTGCCTCATCACACACTCTAACTCCAGCAAATTCTTTTCATCGAATAGTAAACTTTAGTAAATACTATGAGTTAAAGCTAAAGCAGCGGAACTGGCCATTGGGGTGTTCGATGCTAAATTAGGTGCCGCCGCTGCAGCTGTTGCCACCATTAAGGTTGTTGTCGATGTAGAGCCCCCGACATGAGAATGGCCACCGAAGCTTTCAAAACCACTCGTATCGGAAATTAATTTTCTGCGCAAGTCCGCTTAGGCACATTTTCTCTAATTGTTGATGTTGTGATCGTACGGCAAATCGATTGACATGAACAGGTATGGGTACCACAATTTTTATACCGATCGTGCCATTACGAACCATTCCATGTGAAGATAAACCCGCTTTAACTCGTTTCCATTTCGCTCGACGATTTTGAAACCATATTTTCATCTAAACAAATATGAAGTTAAATGAAAATATGAGAAACAAGTAAGAAAACTAAATTTGGCTTAGACCAAACCTTAAATACCCTCCACCTCCAAAACGGTGGGTGTGGCAAATATATATATATTGCGCTCCTTAAAAGTGCTACTTTTACGTTGAATGTGGTTTTTTGTAAATTGTGAGCGTACCTATTATACGTGGCTCATTTTTGGCACGTCAGTCGATGGGATAACTCTGTATACGTGTACCAAATTTCAAGTTACTAGGTCAACTATTGTGGCAGATATATAGATAGATTTATGTTGATTGTGGGCGTGGCTCTTGACCGATTTTGCCCATTTTAAACAGTGATCTGCGTGCAAAAACAGTGCCTGTACAAAATTTCAGCTCAATATCTCAACATTTACGCCCGTGAGAGTGCCAACAACGGACAGACACACGGACATACATGTCTAAATCGACTTAGTTTTTGACGAAGATCAAGAATATATATATTTTGAGGGGTTTCTGACGCTTCCTTCTGGGTGTTGCAATTGGTAGAACAAACTTAGTATGCCCTCGTCACTGAGGTGGAGGGTATACCGAAAATGGTTTAATAAATGCAGGAAATTGTACTTATGCCGCACCCACAGTTTAAAAACAATTCATATTCCTTTTCTGACGGATGCGTGTTTTGGTTTTTGTTCGCATTTACCTGAACTTCATTTAATTTCAAGCTGGTGGCAATCTAACTACGTGCCGTTAAACTTAGATACTTCTCGTTCTCATTTTAAGAGCTGTTCAGATGTAAAAGCAGTTCGACGGCGTCGGGACTTGGAACTAGTACCCGAACTATGAATAGAATCTTTGCCGCCATTTTCCTGCTGACCCGTAGAATTGGCACCATCATCAGAACAATCATCACTGTCGGAATGAGTATAAGCTGGAAAATATTTTTGAGAAGAAACAATAAAATTACAACCAATTGACAAATATCTGTCCGTCCGCCTATCACCATAATCAATACAACAGATTCGCTTTTATTATAGATAAATCACACCTACCTGCACATATGAAGGGCATATAAGATTTGGTCCAACATGACCATCAATTATTGTAGACTAAACTTTTTTCTTCAAAATTTATTTGAAAATGTTTCTTTTCTTCCGAGTAAGTATTTTCAAATTTGTCTCTTAATACTTGAATATTTTTAACACTTGTACGCTTCAGTGGTTATGTTCGCATTGTACCCAATTTATCTTTTTGGGCACAATATCATCATTATTATCAAAACAACAGCGTGATCATTCTAACCACACTATTCATTCCTTGAAAATATGCTCCGATGATACTAGCTCAACACTCCCAATTTCATACCCAATTCTCCATTTTAATACATACATGCAAACAAATATGTATGAGAATGTTGTATATATAAGTGTCGTGCTGGGTCTGCATAAGGTCTATTATGAATGTTTAATTTATTTGTTGGCGAGCAATTCGTTTCGCCTCTTAGTTGACATTATAGTAAAACGTTTTCAATGCGAGTGTGAATGTGTGCGTGTGTTTGTGAGCAATGTTATTGTTATTGTTAATGCTATTTGTTGTCGGGTTATATTGTGTTGGGTTATGTGTACTTTAAATTGAATATTTATGTTTATGGTAATACAATAATGATACCATTAGATATTTGCCAACAGTGGCGGCTTGGTTGACATTAAAAATCCTGTTGGCCATAATATGACTTCTTGGGCATCATCTCATGGTTCATATTCAATGGAAAGAAAAAGCATTCATCCACCTATTCTCTCTCTTCCCATCTCAACTCAACACAACTGAAACTTTATTTCTCTATCCACTTGGCCACTCTCATTCATTTTCAAAATATCATAATTTTTGTAGAGCTGTCAAAGTCCTTTTAAATCCTTTTTGTAACAGATTTGTTAAAAATCGCCGTTTCGCAAGAGGATGTTGAAACATTTCAGTTTAGCTAGCTTATCAACAATTATAAATGTCAAAATGTCAAAAAAAGACTTTGTTTTGAGAATTATATGATTGACATTAAACACTATACAGATCTTAGCAGATGACTGCGTATTAAATTCACAAAAGGAGTTCACTTATGTTACATGAGTGAATAGGAAACGAGAATCATCACAACCGTGCCGTATGTGTCATATATTAATGAAATACAATTCATTACTCAAAATTTACCATTTTATGACTGACTTTATTTATATGAGTTTATAAGAGTTCCTTCAACAATTCAGTTAACTAGGGTCTTGTCTAGTTTTATCAAATGAAATTTCAACTCCATTCGCTTGTTCTTGGACGCGCATCCCTTTGGCAATTAAGTATCCCAACTTCTCAGACTATTTGTAGAATAACTCAGACTTTTTTTATTTTTAGTTTTAAGAAAAAACGTCAAATGCTGCAATCAGAGGAAATAATTGCCCATACGATAAAACGAAAAAAAACACATGTACAGACAGACAGATTATAATATTTCATCAACTTTGCTTCTGGATCACAATTTCTACATCAAACCTTTATTTACTTGAACTTTAATAGAATTTATAATAAAATAAATTTTATTTATATATCTCGGCTTTTGTCCATATCCATAGCATAGTTTTGCGGTGACATAGTTAATTTAATATCACTGCAAGAGTCACCACTGCAATCATAATCATCTTCCATATCAAAAACACTTTTGTTAATATCGGATTGATTTTTAAACTTATTATGAATATTCACTAATTTTTTACTATCACGACTGCAGCTGTCATGCGTTGCTGTGGTTGCCGGAGGTTGTGGGACCGTACCGTTCAAAATGGCCGCTCCCTGAAACGTTTTTCCCATATTTTGAGCGAAATGATTCACTAAATTTAAATTGCGCACATTATCACTTTAAAATGCCAAATTGGGCAACAAGAGTTTATCGCGATAATCAATATCAGCGGTTGTATTGTAGAAAAAAGGTGGCAGTAACGGTGGGGGCGGCGGCGGTAGTAAGTGTTCAGGATGCGGCTGTTCTACATGCATCTCTGATATGGAAGCAGTTGTCGTATCATTTTGAATGGGCCAATTATCTGATGAGGTAGAGGCGGTAAACAATTGAGCCAAACGATCTTGATTCTTGGCAAAGTAACCATATAACCATGGATGGTAGAGGGGAAAGGTGGTTAGACTGAAAGCTGAACTGGTCATTATAGCACGAGCTTCAATTCCTCACCATCATCTTCGACGTCAACTGCAGCAGGGGTAAAAACTGATTGCTGAACGTTTTCTTTGATTTTTTTATCATTATCGTGAATTTGATTAGCTATCAGACTTTCAATTGAGAAGAGTGTAGAATATTTATTTAACCTGGTGGGACTCTGTGACGATTTCATAACAATTTCTTCATTTCTTACATTGTCCATAATTATTGCTATTGAACTGTTTACATAAAAACCCACAAATATTTATATAAATAAATTGTATGTACTTGAGCAAGGAATTTAAAACATTAAATTTTTTACTAGTTTTATAATTTATAAACTCTGTACAAGTTAAAAATTCAATAAAAACACACGCACAAATCCAGTCAACCGTTTAAAGGCTTACTTTATACTAATTAACAGCGCACTTGGCAGTGCTACGTCGCTCATATAACAATCATCATTCTATCACATACTCTAACCAACCAATAGCTTAACTCAAGTCACGTATATACCGCATACTCATATCGCCTTGCATTGCACACAAGCACAAGCTTCAACCACAATTATTTCAAACACTAGCTAATAAGTGAATGAATACAATGTAGTGCGTGCTGCATAAGCTCCGCCTTTACCACCATGGCGCATGCCAATAGAAATGCTTAAAATAGTTAATGTGTGTAGCTGCAATGTTTGTTATTGCTATTATAATTGTAGTTTGTAATAAGTATGAGAAGTGTGTGCATGTGTGACTGGCCACACTGGTTGTTGTGGCTAATTATGTTCAATCATGAATCGTTTTATACTGATTATAGGTTTTTCAGTCCAAAATGAGCTTTTCGCATATCCATTAAAGCATTTTGCATTTTCATTAAACCATTTTGTATATCTACTAAAGCATTTTCAAAAACAAAAAAGGTATTGTGCAAATAATAATAATAAAATACCGGTGTGAAGTTGGCCCACAACACTTTAGCCCCAAAAAATTGAGGTGTGTGTCTTGGCTAATTTTTTTATTTACCAATTAATATAAAATTATAAGAGCTTTTACTATCAAAATACAATAAATAATGAATAATAAATATTAAAAAATTATTCCCATGTCCCTAAATAGGAACCTACATACGATAATCATCCTTGGAAGCACATCTCCCATACACCGAACATATTAAAAATTCATAAAAAATCTTTGGAAAATTTTCACCTCCTGAATTTTTCATATATGTTTCCTAACACATCTAAGAATATTTTAAAATTATTTCCAAGTCCCTAAGTAGGGGCCTTCATATGACAATCAGCCTTGGAAAGACATCCCCTATAGTGTATATTTAAAAATTCATAAAAAATCTTTGGAAAATTTTCACCTCCTGAGTTTTTCATATATGTTTTCTAACACATCTAAGAATATTTTAAAATTATTTCCAAGTCCCTAAGTAGGGTCCTTCATATGACAATCAGCCTTGGAAGGACATTCCCCATATACCGAAAACTTTAAAAATTTATATATATATATACCAAAGATTAACATATAGAATAAATAAAAATATCTTTTTTTTATAAAAAGAAGTAAAAAATGGGTTTTCTTTCGATTCTAATCATTTTTTTGCCAAAATTTTTATTTTATATCCTTTTTTCGTCCTGAGAAGTTAGCCCAAAAAGTGTAAAGATAGCCCACAATTTGGGAAGTTAGCACACAATATCCAAGACACACACCGTACCAGAGACAATCAAACTGTGGGCTATTTTTTCTAGGCTAACTTCACGCTAGTAATAAAATGATGCAAAATCTTAGTTTTTACTAATAAAACACATTTTTATTTAATAATAAAAATAAATAAAAAAATAAAAAATTATTCAAAGCATTATAATTAAGATAAAAAGCCAAGAAAATAATAACTTAAAATTAATGTAGAGGTTGTTCTGATATAGCCAATGGCAATTACATCGTCATATCTAAAAACAGTGAAAAGAAAATTATATACTGTGAACTTTTCAAATAACGCTCGGCACGACAGAGAAAAAATTATCTTTATTGAGGAGTCGGGACTTAATTATTACATACGTCGAACAAAAGTTCGAAAGTCAATACAGCAGCACACGCCATACTCCCAACAGTAAGAGGGCGTAACGTATCGTTGATTGCTAGAGTGATTTATGAAAAAATTGTAAAGCATTCATCAGAAAAAGTGATATATTTTGCGAATTCCCCAATGAATTGATTGAAAAACTTCTTTAGGAAAACATAGATAACGCGTGGCTAATTCTAGATGCAGAATGCAGCTATCCATAAAACGCAAATTGTTGATATTGTGAACAGGGCTAAGCTAAGCTAACGTTTCTTTCACCGTATTCGCCAATTCTAAATCCGATCGACAAAATTTTTTCTTAAATTAAATTTAAAGCTTCTTTGAAAAATGAAAAATTTTATTTTTCCATGCCTACTTGTATTGTCAAAAATTTCAAAATGATACATAAGTCAAAATTTTTTTTAATTTTTTGTTTGTTTATGATATCAAAAAAAAATATATATAGGGAGGGGTTCTAAAAATGGTCCAATCCGGTCCATTTTCAAAAGGGTTTATTTTTGGGTCAATGCTTTTCCGCTTATCATATTTCATCGAAATATCTCAAAAAATACTAGGATATCATATGAGGAGGGGTTCTAAAAATGGTCCAATCCGGTCCATTTTCAATAGGGTTGCCCTTTGGGCCAATATATATTTTTGTACCATCATATTTCATCGAAATATCCCAAAATATAATAGGACCTCATATGGGGAGGGGTTCTAAAAATGGTCCAATCCGGTCTATTTTCTGCAAGATCTCATATGGGGATGTGTTCTAAAAATGGTCCAATCCGGTCCATTTTCAATAGGGTTCTCCTTTGGGCTAATACATGCGCTAGTACTAAATTTCATCAAAATATCTCAAAAAATTATAGCTTACGCACAAATTTAGATGGACAGACACGAGAACAGACGGACATGGTTAAAACGATTCGGATTTTGATTCTGAATCGATCGGTATATTTAAAGATGGATGTGGCATTTGCCGTTTAGGAATTGCGAACATCCTCACAAACTTAATATACCCTTTTCCACAGGGTGGTGCAGGGTATTAAAAATAAATCTTCTCATTAGGGTATTTGTCGGCCAGGCTTGACCGACTATAATATTTTCACTTGTTTTAATAATATGGTAGTTAAGCGGAAATGTTGTGGCAATAGTGGCGATGGGTAATTAATGAGTCTTCCCATTCCCCTACTATGCCAAGCATATTACTTACATCATAAAAAGAGCCTATTTCCCACAAGAATTTACGCATACATATATACAGTATTGGGGTGTATTTAAAGCTGCGTTTACGCTGACATTCGCATTGAAGTAGCAGCTTATTATGAAACATATTGAAACTGACCACATGGTATGTAAACATGTATTCTGTTTCAATTCATAGCTGTAATCACAATGCCTTGTTTACATATAAAATAGTATACACCGCTGCGGATAAATTGATGAGTTATTAGTTGTTATAAAATATACGTCCACTTCTATATAACATGCCAACAAATAATCCTCTACTGCATACATTCAAAATAATATCGATACCCATTCATACACATACACTTTAGTGGTTAAATTAAAGCAAGTTCAATAAGCACTATGTTTAATAAATAGCAGTTCGAGGATCATGAGGTCAAGCAAGCATAACGGCAAACAAGTAAAAATATTTTTCAGCAAATTCGTAGTATTGTGGGCAAGAAGATTGAGATTAAAACAATCAACTATGAATGGTTCCCAAGATCTACAAATAAACTAGTTCACAGATAATTTGATGGTTTGTTTACGCTATATGGAAAATCAAGTAAAAGTTAAATTATTTACAAAAAAATACATTTGAACTAAAAACTAAAGAGCAGCAACTAGTTCTTATCGTTCACTTTACAGGTTAATCCTTAACTAAGTATAAATAATAATATATGAGTACAATAATTCTTGCAATTAATTTTTTGGTATAGAAAAATATCAACGAATCTTATGTGTTAAGGAAAGTGCACATTAGAGGAAAAGTTCTGATTAAGTGTCTAGGACTCTGAAAATATCAATGGGCAATTTTATGTTATGCAGCATTATGTGATGATGATATAGCACTATCTCGTATGTTAATGTGAACACTTTATAATTTCAAATATACAAACAATCTTTTAGCCAATTGTCTATTGTATAATATACAATTTCTCTTTAATTGAATTTTGCCTTTTGTAGGAAGTTATTCTTTTTAATAAAATTAATATTTTTATTTAAAACGAAAATAACGAGTTCTGTTATTAAGAGGTTCTGGGCGAAAATAACAAGCTCTGTAATGGTATTCTGCAGTTTAACGGCTCCGGATATGACGATTGGCAATTTAGAATTCAATTGCATTTTGAATCCATTGGGTTGATGAATGTTCTAACCGACATGCCACCTACCGATCAAACCGCTCTTATTGAATTCAATAAGAAAGATAAGAAAGCCAAGGATCGCTTATTGAGCTTTAGTCACTCAAGTTGCCTGGGGTATGTAAGAGACAAAAATACAGCCTAAAAGATGTGGGAAGCCCTAGAATCTATGTTCGCCAAAAAGAGCTTGGTAAACCAAGTCTTAAAAGCAAAGAAAAAAACTTGATGCTCCAAGCAACTTAATGGTAATGCTGGGTTATGCCCCAAATGGTTACCGTCTTTGGGATCGTGAAAGATAAAAAATTGTAATTGCTCGTGATGTAAAATTTGATGAGTCTGTCTTTCCATATGTACTAATACAAGAGAATATTAAAAACCCTCCAGTAATTTCAATTACTCACGGGCAAGAGGGGGATAGCAACAGTATAACTAGTGATATCGAGACTCCATTAAATACTGAAAGAGGCTTTCAAAACAATAATAACGGGGACGATGAGGATAGTAATGATGATCTTATATATGATGAAGAATTGATTGAAGAGCCGTCTGAAAATAGGGAAACAAATAATAAGAATTTGTTAAGACGAACGAGAAGATATACATTTATCCAAAAAATTATTTCATTATATCACCGGCTTCAAAGCAGCAGCTTCAAACATAAATAACGATGTAACTCATTCCTTTTAAGAAATATATAGGAGAGATGATACATCAAAATGGCTAAATGACGTTGATCTCAATTTGATGAAGCAAAATGGTATCTGACGTCTTATATCTACACCGAAAAATGCAAAGTTGATAAAGTCAAAATGGGTATTCCGCATTAAAGAAGACGCGAATGACATTCCCACCAAATATAAAGCTAGATTAGTAGCGCAAGGTTTCTTACAAAAACCTGGTATTGATTATTTTGCGACGTACTCTCCCGTGGCAAAATTGTCAACAGTTCGTGTGATTTTGGCTGTTGGTTTGTATCGCAAATATCTGTTTCACCAACTTAACGTTAAAACCGCTTGTCTTCATGGACAAAAATATGTACCTCAACATACTAAAAGACAATTTGCTCTAAAATGTAACGAAGCTTAGTATAAGCGATAATTTCCGCTTCTATCAAGATAACGACCCAAAACATAAGTCAACAATTGTGGAGGCTTATCTAATACGGAATTGCCCCCATTTAATGTCGCCACCGGCTTAGTCACTGGACTTTAATGTTATTGAAAATTTGTGGTTTTTATTGGATAATAACATTAGGAAACACAACATAACAAACAAAAATGAACTGAAGAAGGCGTTGTTGGAAGAGTGGGGTAAAATTAGCCCAGATGTTACCTAAAAGCTGGTAAATTCAATGCCAAAGAGGCTACAGAGTACTATAAAAGCAAAAGGGTACGTATATAAAATATTATATATACTAATATTTATTATTTTTAAATAAAAAGACATCTGTACCAAATAAGCTGTGACATTCATTTTTGATGTGTTATAGCAAAGTTCTTATTATTAGACAGTTAGAAATATTCTTTTGTAATTTTTTTTGTTTTTAATGTTGTTTAAACATACAAGCACAACTTGGCATCCAAATTTCGTTGTTAGCTTTAATAGTTTAGAAGCTACAGTGGTTTTATTTCTATAAAGGGTAGTGTACCAAATAAGCTGTGAGCCACTGTATATATGTACGTATGTATTTATATATCTATATAAATATATGTATATATATGTATATACACCTAAGTCTGTTTTTACACGGTTTTGATATAACATAATATAACACAATATATAAATTGAATATTTTTCATTTTTTCACACGATTTTATTCCATTTAGCACG
Organism: Ornithomya chloropus; assembly: GCA_963971445.1. Taxonomy (NCBI): domain Eukaryota; kingdom Metazoa; phylum Arthropoda; class Insecta; order Diptera; family Hippoboscidae; genus Ornithomya; species Ornithomya chloropus. Next base: position 1,372,750 of record OZ020531.1, read on the forward strand.
ATTTAAAATTTTATGTGCTTAAATTTTTAAGCAGTGATAGTGAAGAACCTGTAAAATTAACTGAAAATTGAATTCAAGAAGGACTTCAACTTGCAAATAAATTAGGACACCATTTCGTCATAAATGATCCCAATGTCGAAAGAGCTGCACAATTCCAACGTGAGCTGAATTCTTGTATGGCTCGTTACAAAGAATTATACAAAGAGGTAGCAAGAATTGGCGAACAACGGCTCATAACAGAGTTCATTTTTCAAAATGTAGATGCTGAAAGAGCAAGAGAAAGTCCAGTTCAAAATTATTCCAGCGATGATAGTGAGTGTATACGCGTTCAAAGCAAGCGAATGCGAATAACTGATGATAACAGCAATTAAATTTATGTTGCTGTATTTATGATTATCACTTATTTTATTTTATTTTTTTACCTTAAAAATTGAATAACCTATTCTTTTCGTTCAAAACATAGTTGTTTAGTTCCTGAACTTGCCATACATTTAATTTATATTATTTTTAAGATTAGATTGCGTATCTTTTTTATCTTTAATAACTATGCTTGTAAAAATAAGCATTATATATGTGATTTAATAAAATAAACATGAATTCTTGTTCTTAAAAAATTCTTGTTTTTCACTAATTTTAATAGGTTTTAGAGATTAGGAACCAATCACCCATTTTTGTATACGATCAATGTCTTTTTTAGACGGTTTATTTTTACACGGCTTCTTCTGGAACCAATATACCGTGTAAAAACAGACTTAGGTGTATATGACCTTACTCAGGAGTTTCCAATTTTTTACTCGCACTATTTAATCAAATTCAATATGCTCTAAATAGATGTTATTGTTGCTTTTATTTATTATTATTATTTTTATTTTTATTATTATAATTATAATTATTGTTATTATTGTTATTGTTAATACTTGTTAATGCAATAACGAGGAAATTCGTATACATTCGTTTTTAATGTCAATATTTTTGTACATTTTTTCTCATTCTGATTTTAACATTCCAATAAAACGTTTGTATGTTATATATTATGGGCCTTTTTGCCTATTAACTGCGCATTTTAAATTAAAAAATATATGTATAATTGTATCTGGTTAATATTAAAATGTCGGGAATTGCAATTCGTTTCGAAACGCTAAACGCGGATAATTATGATACATGGAAGTTACAGATTCGTGCCGTTTTAATTAAAAATGATTTATGGGGTTACGTAAATGGAAAAATTCCTTGTCCAAAAGACTGAGAGTCAACCAAATGGTACGAGATGGATGATAAAGCATATGCAGATATTATGCTATCCATTACACCATCAGAATTGAGCTTAATTTCTGAATGCAGTACATCTAAAGAAATGTGGATTAAATTACAAAATACGTTCCAATCTATGGGTCCTGTAAGGAAGGCCACATTGTTAAAGAAAATTTCTTTAGTAAGATTAAATGAAAACGATAACGTAAGAGATTTTTTAAATGGATATTTTAATGCTTATGGTAAACTGAAAGAAATAAATGTTCCTGTTGGAGACGATCTACTCGCTATCTTATTGTTATATAGTTTACCAAACTCTTTTGCAACTTTTAGAAATGCGTGGAGGCACGTGACGAATTGCCAACACCAAAAGTACTCAGGGTTAAGATTTTAGAAGAAATAGAATCCAGAAAATCGAAAGAAGGCAACAGTGATAATAATGTTTTATTTACCAAGGCCAGTACATCTAAATATAAAGTACAAACAAAAAATGGCCGACATAGTCAAGATAATAAACCGAAAAGGGAAATGCTACAAATGTGTTGTATGCTACAAATGTGGTAAAGGTGTATGATACAAATGTGGTAAATTTGGACATTTTGCCTGTAACTGCAAGTCGAAACAATCTAATCAAAATACTGTAAATAAGATCAAATGCACAAATGTTTATTTTCACAATTTGAAGAAGCATACTCTACCGTGAATAAAAACGATGTATGGTGTTAGATAGTGGATGCTCAGGGCATATGACTGCTAATATAAATTCGTTTAATAATTTTAAAGAAAGTTCTAAGGTGCTAAATACATTAAAGGAAACGTTATACGTACAAGATTTACGAACAAACCTTGTTTCTGTTTCTAAAATTACAGATTACGGGTATGAAGTAATCTTCAAGAATGCAGCAATCATTTTAAACTCAAACACAAAAGATATTGTATTTTCTGCAAAAAGGAAGGGTAATTTATATTACATAAATAAAAAAGAAGACGTCACATCTGTAGTATCTCAGAAAAAAACCCTACAAGATTGGCATGAAATACTTGGCCATGTAAACGAAAAGTATTTAAAAACCATAATCAAGAATTTTAACGTAGATGTAGACACAAAAAGTACACTACAACAGTGTGAAGTGTATATTCAAGGTAAACAGTCGCAAAAACCGTTTAGTTTATCCGAACATAGAAACACAGAACTGTTGAACATAGTACATACCGATGTTTGTGGACCTATGCGTACCCGATCTCTTGCCGGATCAAAGTACTTTATCACGTTTATCGATGACAAAAGCAGATGGTGCGAGGTTTACTTCCTAAAAAACAAAAATGAAGCATTAGCAAATTTGTTGAATACAAAAACATGGTAGAACGCAAAACAGGTTTCAAAATAAAATGCTTAAGAAGCGATAACGGCACAGAATATGTAAACAACAATTATTAAAATCCGAAGGAATAAAACATGAATTATCCATTGAATAAACCCCACAGCAAAACGGAGTAAGTGAACGAAAAAATAGAACTCTTTTGGATATGGCTAGGTGTATGATGATAACTTCAGGACTCCCTCCTAGTTTTTGGGCCGAAGCGATAAATATGGCAAATTACATTCGAAACCATTGTCCATCACAAAGTTTGAAAGGTAAAACACCATACAAAATATGGAACGGACGAAAACCAGTTTTTACTTATATGCATAAATTTGGATGCCATGCATACAAGTTAGACAAAAAAAATAATAAAGGTAAATTTGAACCACGATCGAAAAAATGCGTATTTGTTGGATACTCTAATGTATCAAAAGGCTAAACAACAACAAAAATTAACATTAGAAAAGCAAACTTCAACTGAAAATTTAAACCAAAATCATCATGAAAATAAATTAACTAACATTAGTAGAGGCAAAGGTCGACCTAAAAAACTCTTAACCGGAAAAAGAGGCAGATCATGTAAAATATACAAAACTGTAAATACACCAGAAACAAGATCTTTCGATTCAGACGTAAGTAGTGAAGAATATCAATCTGCCAACTTTACTGAACAAGGAGATCCAAAAACAAGAAGAGAAGCTCTATCAAGTGACGAAGCTACAAAATGGAAAGAAGCAATGGTAACTGAAGACGAAATTCTCATGAAAAATGGTACTTGGGTTATAGTAGACCGCCCCCATAATAAAAAGGTCATATAATCGAAATGGAGTCTAAGAACAAAATTTAACGCGGACGGATCAATTGAACATAGAAAAGCGAGTCTGGTTGCGAAAGGTTTCACACAAACAGTAGGTATATACTATGACGAAACATTCTCACCATTGGCAAGAATGAGCACCATCCGTTTATTATTGGCAATATCTACAGAAATGGAACTAGAACTCCATCAAGTTGATTTTGTTGGTGCATACTTAAATGGTGAAGCAGATAAAGAAATATACATGGAAATGTCACCAGATCTAAAACAAATTCTAACACCATCCGAAGCAGCAAAATATAACGGAAAGGTATGTCTCTTGAAAAAAGCACTATATGGTCTGAACCAATCAGGAAGGTTATGGTATAAAAAATTAGACGAAAAATTACGAAGTATGAATATGAAACCATCTAAATGTGATCCGTGTCTATACATACATTTACAAACACAACAACGATATAGTAATTATTTCAATTTACGTGGACGATCTTATTCTAGCATCTAATAATAAAATTTTAACGAACCAAATGAAATCCGAATTGGCAAAAAGTTTCGAAATGAAGGATCTAGGCTCTTTGAAACACTGTCTCAGAATCCAATTTTATCAAGATATCGAAGCAGGCACTATTAGTATGGGGCAATCAAAATATATACAAGAGATTTTGACGAAATTTAATATGGCCAATTGTATACCAGTAAGTACCCCTATTAACACTGCACAAAAGTTAAGCAAAGTAGCAGAACAACAAGATGTATAGTCACTACAGGTACCATATCAAAGTCTAATTGGTTCTTTAATGTATCTAACTGTATCAACAAGACCTGATATAGCTCACACAGTAGGTGCACTTAGCCTGTATAATACATGCTATAATCAACAACACTGGATAGGGGCTAAAACTGAGATACTTAAAAAGAACACCAACAACACTGAGATACTTAAAAAGAACACCAAACGTAGGACTAGTATTCAAAAAATGTGGTAAAGAATTAGAAGGCTTCGCCAACGCGGATTGGGGTGCAAACGTGGACGACCGTAGATCATATACGGGATACACTTTTAAATACGGTGGAGCAGCAATATGCTGGGAAACCAGGAAGCAAAGAACTGTGGCCATGTCCATCACAAAAGCCGAGTGCATGGCTCTCTCTGACTCCGCGAAAGAAGCAATATATTTGAGAAGATTTTTAAAAGAACTAACAGGAATCGAACGAACCATTAAAATTTTCAATGATAATCAAAATCATTTCATAGGAGACGCGTTGGAGAGAGGTGAAGTCGACGTAGAATATCTAAATACAGAAAGTATGCCAGCGGACTTTTTAACGAAGGGATTGCCCACAACAAAACACTAGTTAGTGCATGAACACCCTTGGTGTTAAGGAACACCATCAATGGTTTTTAAACAATACAATGCCAGATTTGAGGGGAGGTGTTAAGTATATATACATACTTGTGCATATACAGTTTTTTATGAAATCTAGCACGCTTTGTATTATTAGTTATTAATTTATAAATTAAAAAAATAAATCTTATTAAAATTTTATTTATTAAATTTTAAACTTATTCTCAATAAAAACCTCAATATTATTATTATTATTATTATTATTATTATTATTATTATTATTATTATTATTATTATTATTATTATTGTAGTTGTTGTTATTCTTGTTATTGGAGTTTTGCTATAACATTAATCAGTACTGAACTGACCTGTTCATCGTAAAAAAAATTGGAAAGCATGAAACAGTTGAATTTCCTGCATAATCTATGGCATTAAATAGTTTGTTTCTTAAGTCTTTTATCCTTACCCATATATATTTACATTCAGTTTAAGATGTAATATATATATATATATATACATATATGTATTTATTAATTTCTCTGCATATGCACAATAAATTTCCTCATATGTACGTTTATAATATATGTTAATTTGTATACGTTAATATATATAAAAAGTAAGAAAACTAAATTTGGCTGAGGCCAAATCTTAAATACCCTCCTCCTCCACAACGATGGGCGTGGCAATATATATATATATATTGTGTATGTCTTACGTGTCAGCTTTTACGTTTTTTATGGTTTTTTGTAAATTGTGGGTGTGTAATTATCCGACCAAGCTTATTTTTGGCATGTCTGTCAATGTGATAACTATGTATACGCATACTAAATTTCAAGTGGTATACATATATACATACTTTGAAACTTTTCCTTTCAATGGTTATATAATGTATTTACAAGCTATTGAGCGAACACTTGCGTTACAAAAATGAATTAATTTGAATCAGTTATTTTCTGCTTCTCATCATACTTAAAAAATAAATACAAATTTTTTACTCACTACAGTCAGAGAGTTTGAAAACAGAGATGGAGTGTCATTCTCTTTAAAATTTGTTAAGAGAATCTCAAGATTTATTTCGAGGCCCACTATATTTTACATTTTCATTGTATGTAATGAATACAGGCAAATGTATACACAAATATGTTATTTGTTATGCTGACTTCTGTTAACAAATATGGCTTGTGTTTACTTGTTTTATATGTTTTTCACTTTACTTTACAAAAATGAAGACAAAATGTATAAATGGTCGAAACAAAAACACAATCGATTCCTCCTAGCATATGTGGAGTTATGGTTAACATAACTTGAATTTATGTACTTCGTACACTATAAGTGGATATATATTTGTAAAAACTATACAATTGTATTCAAATTGATGTATGTAATTATATTCATTCATTATTTACACGCCTCATGTCCCTACAATTACATGTCGACGTCTCTTAGAAAACATATAAAAATGTTAGGGAGGAATGATTTATCTGCCTATGATGTATAAGCTCCATGCGCATATAACCGCACATGCTATACAATCCACATATGCTAGGAGGAATCGATTGTGTTTTTGTTTCGATAGCGCACATAGCAAAGTTATGTTAAAATTTTGATTTTTCAACTACTTCACGGCGATGTTGCGAGATTTCCTATGTTTATGGGTAAAGAGTTGCGGGAAGCAAGAGGTTTTGTGTCCGTGTAAATATACTAATCCATAACCAATTTACCGATAATTAGTTTTTTGTTTGTTCTTGGTTTTTTTATGCATGCGTACTGTTGTTGTTTTTTCTATGCTTATAAGCAAAGCAAAGGCAATACCATAGATTACACATACAATACAATACACATGCTTACAGACATTTGGACAGTGGTTTTTTATGCATGTGTACTGTTGTTGTTTTTTGCGGACCGAAGACAGCGAAGCATTGGTTTTTTTTTTTTGGTTTTTTACGCATGTGTACTGTTGTTGTTTTTTCTATGCTTATAAGCAAAGCAAAGGGAATACGGTGGATTTTGGCGTAAACATTTGTACATATGTAATTTAATATAGTATGAATGAATAAATATTTAATTAATAAATGCAAAAAAGGTGTTCTTTTATTTTACTTCTATGAAATTTTATATATATATATATATATATGTTCAATATACACAACGAATTTGTTCTATGTGCGATTATATAGGTCCAGTATTAAGCGAGCGGTTTGAAGAATGCTGTGTGGTTTGGTGTTAGAGTGTACGGTTTATGAACCGTATATTGCTGATTTGATTCTGTGTCCTTGTTTTAATTGATGTTTTATAAAGTTGCTTTCTATCAACTTTTCAAATAGTAATAAGGTGTAGAGGAGTGTTAAAATATATATATATTTTATACTTAAATATATATAACTTAACTCTGGCCTTGACTTCCAACAGCCTACTTTTCGCGAAAACATTTATACGTTCAAATTTAATATATTATAATGTGTATTTAATTTATTATGAAGTGTATATAATTTAATATATTATAATTATAATAAATAAATAATTAATAAATGAAAAAAGGCTTTCTTTAATTATTTGTACATTATAACTCCTTCCAATTCTTTCTTTTCTTTCAAGAATACTAATTGGAATGTTTTTAAAAGAGATTTAGAGCGAGAAATCGCAGTACATTTTCCCGCTTCAAATAGAAATTTATTAATTCCTGAAATTGATGAGCATATTCAAAAACTTTCGCAGTCAATTAATACTATTTGCAATGAGCATTCTTCTCAAGTTGAATTTTCTAGTAATAAATTTATAATATCTGATAATTTTAAAAATTTATTTAAGATAAAGTATGATTGGTAAAAACGGCTGAAAATTATTTACAGAAGAACACTTAATAGAAGCAATTCAGATTTTAAGCTCTTGTCCAAACAAATTGACTTGCTGAAAATTATTATAAAGGAGCAAATACAAATTGAACAAGCACAAATATTTCGCAAACGTTTAGAACGTATTGTTCCTGGCTCGAATGCTTACAGGGACATTTTTCATATTCTTAGCGGTAAAAAGACGTTTTCTTCACCTAATTTAATCATTAATAATATTCATGTTAATAACACTGTTGAAAAAGTGAATATATTAAGGGACCATTACTCAGCAGTTTACAGCTCCACTGCTCCTATTAGAATCATTACTTATATCTCTTCCACAATAGATTCTGTTATTTCCTCGACTTCTAATACAATATTTACTTTTGATGAGAATTTTAATGCTTTGAATACACGGCGAAATTCCAAATTAACCACTTTAAGTTCAGTTATTGCTATAGTTAAATCTCTAAATTTTAAAAAATCTTCTGGTTCTGATAATATTTCTAATTTTTTAATTAAGAAATTTCCTGAAAAAGTATTCCAGTACTTAGTTGTTTTATATAATAACTGTATTAATAGCTGTTATTTTCCGCATTCTTGGAACATTGCCAAGATTTACCCCATTCCTAAAAAGTCGATTGGCACAGACCTAAATAATGTTCGTCCGATATCATTATTATCTAATTTAGAAAAACTTTTTGAAAAAATAATTCGCGACATAATGGATGCTGACATTGCTTCTGAGTACATCCCTAATTTTCAATTTGGGTTTAAAAAACTGCACTCTACAGTACATGCCTTATGTAAATTTCTGTTGGGTATATATAAATATATACATACTTATATATACTTAGTTTTTATTACAAATGAATCAATTCGTTTTAGACTTTTAAGTCTTTATGTTTGTTATTAATCAAAAGTTTTTTTAATAAAAATTTTCACTTCGAATTCATCATTCAACAAAGAAAGAAGTCGTTTTTATTTAATCATAAAAACACATACATACTTCAGGTTATGGCCCTGCTCACTTATAAAGGATTAAGAGGATAATTAAATAAAATATTAGTAAAAAAAAATGAGTATTTCTGGAATAAGAATTGAGCCATTGAACAAAGAAAATTTTGATACATGGAAGATTCAAGTCGAAGCTTTGTTAATAAAGAATGATACATGGAAATATGTAAATGGAAGTTGCGAAAAACCAACTATACCAGAAAACAAAGTCCTTGAGTGGGAATTGGAAGATTCCAAGGCGAAATCAGATTTGATTTGAACGATATCTCCATCGGAATTAAAACAAATCAAAAATTGCAAAACATCAAGATGCGTATGGGCAAAACTACACGAAATATATCATTCCAAAGGCCCTGCTCGCCAAGCAATGCTGCTTAAATCTTTAATACTCTTAAAAATGAAACCAGGCGAGGATATAAGGGAGCATATCAAGAAATTTTTTGATATCGTTGATAAATTAAATGAGTTACAACTAGAAATAATAAATGAATTATTAACGATACTACTTCTTTACAGCATCCCTGAAGAATACGAGTCATTTAGAGTAGCCATTGAAACGCAGAACAAGTTACCAAGTCCAGAAATATTGAAAATCAAATTATTAGATGAATATGAATCCAGAAAAAGAAACATAAACGAGGTTTTCGATCAAGATGCACTACTGGCAAATAAGAACAAATACACATTCAAAAATCAAAAGAAGCAGAAACAATATGAAAAGCCAAAATTCAAATGTTTCAAATGTGACAAGGTAGGACACAAAGCAGCAGAATGTAGATCAAGACATTACGAAAAGGTGAACTACAAAGAAATGCCAACAAGTAAAGAAACTGTAAGTACTGCTGAAATAAATCTAAAAATAAGTAGTCAATGGTGTCTAGATTCAGGAGCCACGTCTCATATGTGCTCAAATAAAGAGAAATTTCTTAAGTTGAGCAATTGTAACGCAAAAACATTGAACTTAGCAAATAAACTTACTACAAATATAGAAGGTAGTGGAATTGTCAGATTTAAGACATCACATAACTCATCTTTAAAACTAATAAATACTTTATATGTACCAGACCTGAGAAACAACTTAATTTCTGTATCTAAATTATCTCAATATGGTCATATCGTCATTTTTCGTAATAAGGAAGCATTTGTAAAAAATAGCAAAACAGGTGAAACAGTATTAAAAGCATATAAAAGAGATAATTTGTATATTATACCGGAATTTATTGAAGCAGGAAATTTAGTTGAAACCCAAAATTCTATTAAAGAATGGCATGATAAGCTTGGACATATCAATGAAAAAGATTTGAAAATAATGATTCAAAAAGAAAAAGTTCGGGGCATTAAAGCAAATCTAAACGATAAATTATCAAATTGCGAAATATGCATTCAAGGCAAACAAAGCCAAAGCCCATTTCCAAAATCTGAAACTATTTCAAGTGAACTACTAAAATTGATACACAGTGATGTATGTGGACCAATATCTGACACGTCTTTAGGAGGGGGCCGGTATTTTGTAAGTTTTATAGATGACCATAGCAGATGGTGTGAAGTTTATATAATCAAAAATAAAAGCGAAGTTTTTAACAAATTTGAAGATTACAAATGTATGGTCGAAAAACAAACTGGAAAGAAAATTAAAGTCCTAAGGTCAGATAATGGGACAGAATATACAAATTTTAAATTCAAGGAATTTCTTAGAAAGGAGGGAATTAGGCATCAATATACTGTTACGTATACGCCTCAACAAAACGGTATTGCAGAAAGGAAAAACCGTACATTAGTAGAAATGGCCCGGTGCATGCTAATACAATCAGGACTTAAAACTAATTTTTGGGCAGAAGCCATATGTACTGCAAATTATATCAGAAACAGGTGTTTTTCAAGAAGTATTAATGATACTCCTTTTAAAATTTGGAGAAGTTATAGTCCTAACGTTAATTATTTTAAAAAGTTTGGTCAAGTAGCTTATGTATTGAATAAAAAACCAGCAAGAGGTAAATTTAAACCTAAAAGATGCATACTTTTAGGCTACAGTAATATATCCAAAGCATATCGCTTATGGGACCCAATTAAAAAGGAAGCTCTGAGAAGTCGTGACGTTAAATTTACTGATCATTTTGATACATGGAATGTAAATAAAGAAAACGAAAGTACAAATTGTGAGACAGATGTATCTATATACTATAATTTTTTTAATAATAACTCATGTAACAAGAATTTAGAACAACAACAACAAGACCAACATATATATCAATATTCAGAACAACCATTAGTTCAAGAAAATTATTATGAAATCAATAGCGAAAATATACAGAAACGAGGTCCTGGACGACCTAGATTCATAAGAAATGGAAAACCAGGTAGACCGAAAAAGTTGTATAACTTACAACAAAGTGACGAATCTGACAAAGAAAATGAAATGTTTTATGAAACTGCAGGAATTGTTGAATTTTCAGATCCTACAACCGTTTCTGAAGCGCTAAATAGTGTAGATTCAAATGAGTGGAAAAAGGCAATGAAAAAAGAATACGAAGCACTGCAAAAGAATAAAACATGGACCATTGTTGACAAACCCAAAAATAAAAAGATAATAAAATGTAAATGGATTTTAAAAACAAAATATGATGCGAATGTAAAATATAGAAAAACGCAAGGCTAGATTCGTAGCAAAAGGTTTCACACAGAAAGAAGATATAGATTATACAGAAACTTTTGCCCCTGTGGTACGAATGTCGTCGATACGTTTACTAATGGCACTTGCAGTGGAACTTAACCTGATAGTTCATCAATTAGATTTTGTCAGTGCATATTTAAACGGAGATATAAACGAAGAAATTTATATGGAGGTTCCGGAGAAACTTGAAGAAATAATAGAAGAACGACAAGCAGTGAAATATAAAGACAACAAAGTTTGTAAAATTCAAAAAGCTTTATATGGATTAAAGCAAAGCAGACGACAATGGTGCAAAAAGCTCCACGATCATTTACAGAAAATGGGACTAAAACCATTAGAATCAGACCCTTGCATATATATAGAGAAAAACAAAAACGAAATTTTAATTGTAACTATATATGTAGATGATCTTGTAGTTGCAAGTAATAATGTAATTAAACTAAAGAATTTCAAGGAAAGTTTAGCAAAGACTTTCGAAATGAAGGATTTAGGTCCAATAAATTACTGTCTTGGGATAAAATTTGAGCAAAATTTAACAAAAAATACAATAACCATGACGCAGACAAAGTACATTGATGACATCCTTGAAAAATTTGGCATGAGTGAATGCAAAGGATGTACAACTCCTACAAATGTTAATGAAAAATTGTCAAAGGAAATGTGTGCAACTGAAGAAGAAATAGAAGAAGTTTCAAAATTACCCTATCAAAATCTTATCGGTTCATTGATGTATTTGGCTGTTTCTACTCGGCCTGATATCGCATATATTGTCAGTTCACTAAGTCAATATAATTCTAATTTTGGTAAAATGCACTGGATTGCAGCAAAACGAGTCCTGAGATATTTAAAACAAACTAAAAACTATAAATTGACCTTCGAGAAAACTGGAAAAGACATTGTTGGATATGCAGATGCTGATTGGGCTTCATGCATCGACGATAGACGTTCTTACACAGGTTACGCTTTCATATTAGGAAACGCTGCAGTTAGTTGGGAGTCAAGAAAACAACAAACAGTTGCCACGTCCAGCACAGAAGCCGAATATATGCCGTTTTCTGAATGTAGCAAAGAGGCTATATACTTGAGAAGAATACTGAATGAAATTATTGATATTCAAAAATGTGTCATCATTTTTAATGATAACCAAAGTGCTAGGAAATTATGTAAAAACCCAATATTCCACAAACGCACCAAACATATGGACATTAGATACCATTTCATTAAAGAAAAACTGGATGCAGGGGAAATCAATGTGGAATACATGTCAACAGATGAAATGCCTGCTGATATTCTCACAAAAGGTTTATCAAGTACAAAACACAACAATTGTATTATAAAACTTGGTTTACAAAATAACGAATTTTCATTTGAGGGGTAGTGTTGGGTATATATAAATATATAAATGAGATAGAATAGGAGTTGAAAAGGTCAATGGACAAGCTGGTAAAATATCAATCGCTATTTAACAATTGTAAGTTGTTGGATGGTGGTGGTATTGTTTCTAATACTTGTCGACCGTCAACTCTACAGGTTTCACCAATTCCTGACTTTTCATCTCCTTGTTTGTCTGTTGGTCCACCATCCTCTATGTCATGTACTTCAGATGAATTATCTATTTTTACATCGAGTAAGGTTCCTGTCGTAACGGTTAATCCACCATCCGATTCTCCGTCTGTTTCTCCCTCTGTGCCTCAGGCTATAATTTCAGCTGTTCTTACATCTAGTCCCAGAGCCGATGCTCCATCTCATCCAGCAACCGATGCCCTTCCTGATCCAGGGGCTGACATTCCGTTGGAACCGCCGGTTTCCCAAAATGTGGTCACGCTGGTTTCACTAAACTCTAAATCTAATGGAACTACTACCATTTCTAATACCTGTGCTGATGTTCCTCTGGTGTCATCTGCTGGGTTGGCGGCACCGGCGGCATTACCACAGGATAGTGAATTGGTAGTGATTCCTGCGCGCAAATCTATTTTCGTTTCGAGATTTGCATCAAATACCACAATTGATATGATCAAGAACCATATTGTCTGTAGTAAATTAATTTCTGACATTTCTAAAATATCTATAATCAAATTCAATCCTCCTCAAGATAGTGAAATCTGTTCCTTTAAAATCTTAGTTCCGTCGTCAGCATTTGATATTTTCCTCGATAAGAAGTCCTGGCCTAATGGTGCACTGGTTAAGAAGTTTATTCCTCGCAGAAAGTTAAATCGTCCGGTTACGCTAAATCAATCAGGCGCTGTGTCAAAAAACTAAGTAATAAGCCATCTATTCTTTATCAAAATGTCCGTGGGCTTAATACCAAGCTTCGTGATACATTTTTGGCCTCTATTAGTTGTGTACATCATATTGTGGTATTTACAGAAACTTGGCTGAAGCCAAAGGTTAACGATTTTGAAATTTTTTCTACTGAGTATTCGGTTTTTAGAGCTGATAGAAAGCTTAAGAAGGGTGGTGGTGTGCTAGTAGCCGTTCATAGTTCTTTACCTGCAAGGTTAGTTGCGTCCTCTGATACAGAGTGTGTAAGTGTGTCTTATGGTGAGCCTAAGTTATATATAGCGTGTTCATATATTCCACCTTTGTCTGATGTGTCAATCTATTTAGAACATCTTAGAATGGTACAAGTCATACTCCACAGTCTGAGGAATATTGGCAAATTAATTGTTCTAGGAGATTTTAACCTACCCAATGTCATGTGGTATTTTAACGAAGACCTTGGATATTTTACACCTACCTCGTATCCGTCTATTTTTAATGATTATTTTGATTTGATTTGTAAACTGTCTCTGTTTCAACTTAATTCAATTTATAATAGTAATGATAAATTATTGGATTTGATTTTTTCAAGTGACACTAATATAAAGGTTTCGCGTTCGTTACCTTTTGTGGAGCCTGAGGATCATTACCACCCTACATTGTTATTAATCTTTGGTGAGTTCGGTAGTGGTTTTATCAATAGACCACGAGATACCTTACATTACCTTCAATATTGCAAAACGGACTATATTAAACTTTGTAATGTTTTATCTACTTTTGCGTGGGACCTTGACTACAATAATATCGACGAGTCCTTAAATTATGTTTACAATACTTTATCTTGCGCTATTTCCTTGTCCGTTCCGATCAGACGTTTCAATTTCAATTATAACCCCCTTTGTCCAGTTTGGTTTAATGCTAATCTTAAATATGTCCGTAAGAAAAAAGAGTAGATTGTTTAAAAAGTTTAAGCGTAGTGGTTCACTTGTGGACTATACTAGATACTCTTCTATGAGAAGGTATTTTAATGCTTTGAAAAATAATTGCTACTCGGAGTATATTAGTTTAATAAAGTATAAACTGTATTCTGATCCCAAGACATTTTTTCGCTTTGTTGATTCTAAAAGAAAAGTTAGGAACTTTCCGTCCGTAATGTGCTACGAAAATTGTGAATCATCAGACGCATCTGTGATTGCTAATTTATTTGCTGACTTTTTTTAAAAGAATTATTCTCGTTCTTATATTTCATCTGATAATTACCTATTTCCAATAAGTTCGTTTGATATTTTTCCGCAAATCTTATTATCTGGGGATGATGTACTTTCCTCCCTCTCTGCCCTAAAATTCTCCGTAATACCTGGTCCTGATGGATTCCCCTCTTGTGTTCTTCGGAACTGTGCTCCTTTTCTGTATATTCCGCTAACGCATATATTTAATAGTAGTCTGCGTCAAGGATATTTTCCCTCCATCTGGAAAACCAGCCATATTTTACCATTGTATAAAAATGGCTCGAGGGAGAATGTCGAGAACTACAGAGGCATTGCTAAACTAAGCGTGATGCCAAAATTATTTGAATCATTAATAACTAAGAGTCTTAAGTCAGCGATTAGATCAGTACTCTCACCTTGCCAACATGGTTTTACCCAGGGTAAATCAACCTCAACAAATTTGTTGGAATTTACACATTATATATGTCAAGCGTTCTCTGATTTTAAACAAACGGACGTAATTTTTACGGATTTTTCAAAAGCATTTGATACAGTGGATCACAATCTTTTAACGTTTAAACTTCGACGTTTGGGCTTTCCGGACAACTTTGTTCGCTGGTTCTATTCTTACCTTACCAACAGATCTCAATGTGTGTCATTTAATCGTTGCCTGTCGAGGGAAATCGTAGTTACGTCAGGAGTACCACAAGGTAGTCACTTGGGGCCACTTTTATTTGCGCTATTTGTTAATGACCTTCCCACGTCAGTTCGTAGCTCTAAAGTCTTGATGTTTGCTGACGATGTTAAGCTTTATTATCGGATTGATTCTCCGGGTTCTATTGTTACTCTTCAGTCTGACCTTTCGAGCTTGGCTAAATGGTGCGTTGTTAACGGAATGCTTTTGAATTTAAATAAGTGTAAAAAGATGTCATTTAACTGGGTTACTGCCATTCCGTCTGATTACTATATCTATAATAACTTGCTTGCTAGTGTTGATTCTTTTAAAGATTTAGGTGTTCTACTTGATTCAAGACTGAAGTTTAATTTACACATTGAAGCCTCGGTGAATAAGGCTAAGTCGTTATTAGGGTTCGTTAAAAGGTGTTCTAAGGAATTTACCGATCCTTATATTTGTAAAAGGCTTTACACTGCTCTAGTGAGACCAGTTTTGGAATATGCATGTGTTGTCTGGACTCCAAGTTATAGATGTCAGATTGATTTGTTGGAGTCAGTCCAAAGAAATTTTCTCATTTTTGCCCTTCGTGGACTAGGCTGGGACACTCGTCGCTCTCTCCCTCCTTATGAAAGTAGGCGGTTACTTATTAATTTGCCATCGCTTGAAAAAAGGCGTACCATATTGAGCGTTATATTCATGGTTAAGTTAATTCGTGGCACCATATCGTCTCCGTTCTTGTTAGAGAATATTCCGTTTAATGTACCAAGTAGGTCAACTCGCCATTATATTCCTATAAAACTAACGCATTGTCGTACAAACTATCAGCTGTTTGGTCCGTTCCGAGTCCTGTGTAAATCATTTAATGAAAATTATTTTTTATTTGATCCGTCCGTTGACTCAGTTGACGTTATAAGGAATTACTTACTTAATCTACCAAACTATTAGAATCATTGGTCCTTAACCAATAGTTTTTTCTTTTTATATGTACTTTTATTACTTTGTTGTTATTTTTATATATTAATTAATTTTATAATATCCTTTTGCCTCATTAATTGTAACCTTTAGTTGTAAGCTTAATATTAAGTTTAGCATATATTATTTTTAATTTTATTCTAGTTGTTCCAGAGGTTGTTGTTGTTGTTGTTGTTGTTGCTGATGCTGCGGCCAGTGTTATTATTTTATTTATAAAAATTTTATTTTTACTTTCTTATTTATATAACTATATAAATATATATTAGTTGAAAATTGGTTTTGTAACTAATAGAATAAATAAATAAATAAATATCTCATATACATACTTATATATACTTAGTTTTTATTACAAATGAATCAATTCGTTTTAGACTTTTAAGTCTTTATGTTTGTTATTTATCAAAAGTTTTTTTAATAAAAATTTTCACTTCGAATTCATCATTCAACAAAGAAAGAAGTCGTTTTTATTTAATCATAAAAACACATACATACTTCAATTTCACAATGATATCATTTGTAACTTAAGGCAACAAAAATGTACTGTAGCAGTTTCGCTTGATATTGAAAAAGCATTCGATAGCGTATGGCACAATGGGATACTTTTTAAAATGATTCAAATTGGTTTCAATCCGTTTTTAATTAAGTTGTTCAAAAATTTTTTTACAAATAGGAAATTTTTTATTCAAATTGGCAATAACTGCTCTTCATTTGGTGACATTAATCGTGGTGTACCGCAAGGTTCACCACGGTGGTTGGCTCCACATTTACTTAATATTTCAGTATACGATTTTCCTCATCAATTCCATCATTTCAATAGTATTCTTTATGCAGATGACTGTTTAATTTACGGTCATCATGAGAGTCCTCAGACTGCCTTAAGCTTAGTTTCAGCGTATTTAGCTTTTGCGAAAACTTTTTACAGGGAGTGGGGGTTGAAGATAAACCCTACAAAATCGGAAGCAATTTGCCTTAGAAATGCTTCTGATAAATGTAAGTACTTTGTAGTTCCGCAAAGTAAAAACTTAAAACTAGAGGGAGTTGAAATTCCTTTTAAGGATAGTATTAAGTATTTGGGTGTTACATTTAACAAACTTGTCAAGTTTAATCAACACACCCGTTTAATGCTTAGTAAAGCAAATAAAGTTAAAGGTTGCTTTCCCTCTTATTATATGCCTTTCCAATTTGGTTAAGTATTTCTCCGTCCATGATAAAAGAAATGGAAGTTCTAGAAGTTGCTGTTAAACATGACTCCATTTCGTTTACTCCTTCATCGACATTAATGCCATGTTTTTACAAACAATCATACCCCAATACCCATAGGGGTTAGTTAATCACTTATATGTAAGATATTTGTAAAATTTTTAATTATTATTACTTCTATTATTACTTTTTTCTTCTTTTTTTATTAAAAAATCTTGGCAATTTTCCAAGAATGCGGAAAATAACAGCTATTAATACAGTTATTATATAAAACAACTAAGTACTGGAATACTTTTTCAGGAAATTTCTTAATTAAAAAATTAGAAATATTATCAGAACCAGAAGATTTTTTAAAATTTAGAGATTTAACTATAGCAATAACTGAACTTAAAGTGGTTAATTTGGAATTTCGCCGTGTATTCAAAGCATTAAAATTCTCATCAAAAGTAAATATTGTATTAGAAGTCGAGGAAATAACAGAATCTATTGTGGAAGAGATATAAGTAATGATTCTAATAGGAGCAGTGGAGCTGTAAACTGCTGAGTAATGGTCCCTTAATATATTCACTTCTTCAACAGTGTTATTAACATGAATATTATTAATGATTAAATTAGGTGAAAAAAACGTCTTTTTACCGTCAAAAATATGAAAAATGTCTCTGTAAGCATTCGAGCCAGGAACAATACGTTCTAAACGTTTGCGAAATATTTGTGCTTGTTCAATTTGTATTTGCTCCTTTATAATAATTTTCAGCAAGTCAATTTGTTTAGACAAGAGCTTATAATCTGAATTGCTTCTATTAAGTGTTCTTCTGTAAATAATTTTCAGCCGTTTTTGCCAATCATACTTTATCTTAAATAAATTTTTAAAATTATCAGATATTATAAATTTATTACTAGAAATTTCAACTTGAGAAGAATGCTCATTGCAAATAGTATTAATTGACTGCAAAAGTTTTTGAATATGCTCATCAATTTCAGGAATTAATAAATTTCTATTTGAAGCGGGAAAATGTACTGCGATTTCTCGCTCTAAATCTCTTTTAAAAACATTCCAATTAGTATTCTTGAAAGAAAAGAAAGAATTGGAAGGAGTTATAATGTATAAATAATTAAAGAAAGCCTTTTTTCATTTATTAATTATTTATTTATTATAATTATAATATATTAAATTATATACACTTCATAATAAATTAAATACACATTATAATATATTAAATTTGAACGTATAAATGTTTTCGCGAAAAGTAGGCTGTAGGAAGTCAAGGCCAGAGTTAAGTTATATATATATAAGTATAAAATATATATATATTTTAACACTCCTCTACACCATATTACTATTTGAAAAGTTGATAGAAAGCAACTTTATAAAACATCAGTTAAAACAAGGACACAGAATCAAATCAGCAATATACGGTTCATAAACCGTACACTCTAACACCAAACCACACAGCATTCTTCAAACCGCTCGCTTAATACTGGACCTATATAATCGCACATAGAACAAATTCGTTGTGTATATTGAACATATACACCGTAATATTATAAAATTTCATAGAAGTAAAATAAAAGAACACCTTTTTTGCATTTATTAATTAAATATTTATTCATTCATACTATATTAAATTACATATGTACAAATGTTTACGCCAAAATCCACCATATTCCCTTTGCTTTGCTTATAAGCATAGAAAAAACAACAACAGTACACATGCATAAAAAACCACTGTCCAAATGTCTGTAAGCATGTGTATTGTATTGTATGTGTAATCTATGGTATTCCCTTTGCTGTGCTTATAAGCATAGAAAAAACAACAACAGTACGCATGCATAAAAAAACCAAGAACAAACAAAAAACTAATTATCGGTAAATTGGTTATGGATTAGTATATTTACACGGACACAAAACCTCTTGCTTCCCGCAACTCTTTACCCATAAACATAGGAAATCTCGCAACATCGCCGTGAAGTAGTTGAAAAATCAAAATTTTAACATAACTTTGCTATGTGCGCTATCGAAACAAAAACACAATCGATTCCTCCTAGCATATGTGGATTGTATAGCATGTGCGGTTATATGCGCATGGAGCTTATACATCATAGGCAGATAAATCATTCCTCCCTAACATTTTTATATGTTATCTAAGAGACGTCGACATGTAATTGTAGGCGTGTAAATAATGAATGAATATAATTAAATACATCAATTTGAATACAATTGTATAGTTTTTACAAATATATATCCACTTATAGTGTACGAATTATATAAATGCAAGTTATTTTAACCATAACTCCACATATGCTAGGAGGAATCGATTGTGTTTTTGTTTCGACCATTTATACATTTTGTCTTCATTTTTGTAAAGTAAAGTGAAAAACATATAAAACAAGTAAACACAAGCCATATTTGTGTATACATTTGCCTGTATTCATTACATACAATGAAAATGTAAAATATAGTGGGCCTCGAAATAAATCTTGAGATTCTCTTAACAAATTTTAAAGAGAATGACACTCCATCTCTGTTTTCAAACTCTCTGATGAAAAGCAACTGGAATCCATAATGCATGATAAGGAGATCCTGCAGAGAGAGTTTAATAAGAACTTATTTGTGAGAGATAAATTAACTCAGGTGTGCAGTGAACAGCAGAAACTAATCAAATCCGTTAAAAATGAGAGCATGCAAAAAATACGGGAAGAAGACGAGAAACGTAAAGAAAGTCAATCGAAATTTCAAACGCCTTTGAATGAAATCACCCAATCCTTGAATAAAAGCAATGAGGAGAATAATAAATTACGTGATCACAACATTGAAATGACCAAAAAATTAAAATACTTGGCCGACCAGTATCAGGTGCGCAAAGAGCAGATGGAAAAACTTAAAGAGGTTCAACTAGAATCACAACTAAATCAGGCCAAATTGAGTAAAATACAAATGGATACGGCCATGGAAAAAGAAATCCTAAAAATTACACCTATCACCAATGTAACGGATAAAGACAAAATGGAGGTAATGTCGCGTAATTATGCCGAATTGAAAATAACTTTGGTCAATTTGCAAAATCAAATGAAATATTTGAATATGAAAGGAGCTGACGCGGAAGAGCAGTGCCGTAAGTTGCAGACCCAAGAGAAAACTATTAAAAAAAAAACAAAAGAAAAAACCGAAAAGCAGAAAATCATCTATAACAAATAGTAAGAGAGCTGCTGATTATGCGACTGCTGCAACCAACAATGCCAGCTGGCGTGTTGACCAAAGGCTTAACAACCGAAAAACATTTCAAATGCATCAAGGCTTTGGGCATGACAATATTATTATATATTAAAAAATAAACATATGGATATTTCTTTGAGGGGAGGTGTTAATACTTGTTAATGCAATAACGAAGAAATTTGTATACATTAGTTTTTAATGTCAATATTTTTGTACATTTTTTCTCATTCTGATTTTAACATTCCAATAAAACATTTGTATGTTATAATAGTTACTAGGAAGGAGTTGTTAAATCTTCATTTAAATACATGGGAGCAAGTTAAAACGGATTGGATGAAGTATGTGAAGCACTACCAGCAGAGAAACGAATTAAATTTACTGATAATAGAAGAGTTTTTTACACTCTAGAGTACTGATGTGAACAAAAACAAAAATATGAAGATTACAAATAATATAAGTAATTATAAATATGTATGCTTGGACATCTGTAATTATATTTAAAAATTTATGTTAGAAACACTATGTGGTGCCCTTGTCGCAGCGCATTCATCTACCGGTGTCGTAATATCAGGTAACGTTTATGGTGACTGGGATAAACAATACTGTTCAAATTTAAAACCCCAAGTACATGACTTTTTTGTTCTTCTGATTCACAACTTTTTTTATGAATTTTTTCCGGTGTTTCCCATTCACACATATAAAAAACATTGTTTAAACGCGTAACATACTAATCTTCGCGATGCTCATAGAGAGCACACATAATCAAAAGTAAAAGGCCACGTCAGGGTACAAATTCTGCAGGTGGTCCTTGTAAGAAGACTTTTTTATGATGATTATAAATAAATTTTAGAAGATTATATAAACCTTCTTCACTTGTATCTGTAAAGAAGAAAAATGTCGCAGCATTTTTCTTCCCACAGCTGTTCGCCGACTTCACCACACTGGTGTACGCTATTAGCGATCCAGGGCGAAGCTTCGAGAAAGCGAATCAGCGAGAGGGAGAGAGCGACCGTGGGTACACGGTATGGAAAAATGGAGAGCGAGGGGATTCTGTGCTGAGTGTTCGAGGAGTACGATTCGTGCGGTTCGATTGGATGGTTGTTAAACGTTTTCTTTTATGTATAAAAAAACAAATCATTGCTCGATCAAAGTGTCAAAGTCAATTTATTTCGTTATAATACTATATATGCAAATATTTCATTTATTGTGCACATAATAAATCCAGAATATTATCTCATATGAATCTTTAATCTATGACAGTTTTCTTTTTTTACTGTATACAATGCAATTATGAATAAAATGAACTTTGTTGTTTTGTTAAAAAAAAAAAAGAACAAAAGTCGTGATTAACTGAACCCTGGTGCCGACGGTTATACCCCGGCACGTACAGGTAAAATTTATTCCGTTATATATCTAAGGGAAATGTCCTTTCTGCTGGTCTTTTAAAGTATAGCAATTGTTTGTCATTGGGCTCAAAATTGGGTTCCGTGTTAACGCTTAAACCAAGTGTCTGTGTTTTTTTAAAATCGATAAGGGTCGTTCGCCAATTAACGTATATACGGTGAGTCCAACATCCATTTTTATACCCTGCACCACCCTATGGAAAAGGGTATATTAAGTTTGTGCGGATGTTTGTAATTCCTAAACGGCAAATGCAACACACATCTTCAATTATACCGATCGATTCAGAATCAAAATCTGAATCGATTTAACCATGTCCGTCTGTCCGTCTGTCCGTCTGTCCGTCTGTCCGTCTGGATCGTGTCTGTTCATCTAAATTTGTGCGCAAGCTACAGGTCGCATTTTTGAGATATTTTGATGAAATTTGGTACAAGGACATGTATTGGCCGAAAGGGGAACCCTATTAAAAATGGAACGGATTGGACCATTTTTAGAACCCTTCCCCATATGAGGTCCTATTATTTTTTGAGATATTTCGATGAAATTTGATACGCGGAAAAGCATTGACCCAAAAATAAACGCTTTTGAAAATGGAACGGATTGGACCATTTTTAGAACCCCTCCCCATATAAATCTATTTTTTTTAGATATCATAAACAAACAAAAAATAAAAAAAATTCTGTATTATTTTGAAATTTTTGAAAATATAAGTAGGTATAGAAAAACAAAATTTTTCATTTATCAAAGGAAACAAATAAATTGAATATTATAATATATCAAGTGGTTTAGGGTATGTGATGGTCGGACCGACTATAATATTTTCACTTGTTTTCTTCTTAAAATACTTATTGAATCAATAACAAAGTGGTAAAGGCTCAGGTAGAACACAATATTAAGATAATCGCTTCTTTTCTTCAGTGTTTTATTTCCGCTAATTTATTATATTCTAAGACATGTAAAAGCGTACGCTCCAGATCCCTTGATGAATGAATAATTGTGTCAATGTGTCAGAATGCAACATATATATGCGCCAATATTTTTTATGTCATTTTTTGTTTTTTTCTGTTATTTCTCTTATATATAGGTTTTTCAGTCCAAAATGAGCATTTTGCATTTCCATTAAAGCATTTTCCAATTCCAATAAAGCATTTTGCAATTCCATTAAAGTATTTTGAATTTCCATTAGAGCATTTTGCAAAACAACAAAGGTGTTTTGCAAAACAAAAAAGGCATTGTGCAAATAATAATAATAAAATCTTAGTTTTTACTAATAACAAATTTTTATTTAATAAAATAAATAAAAAAATAAAAAATAATTCAAAGCATTATAATTAAGATAAAAAGCCAATAAAATAATAATTTATAATTAAAGTAGAGGTTGTTCTGAAATAGCCAATGGCAATTTCATCCTCATATCTAAGAAATATCTGCTACAATCAACAGGAGTGACATGCTCAAATAACTGAAAGTATATTGGAGTTAATCGAAAAAATGGTAGAAGAAAATCACCTCATAACCTTAAAAAAGATTTCTGAAAAAATAAACGAATTGGAAAGAGTACATTTAAGCCTGTCTTCAATCAACAATGCGTTAAGGAAATTGCGCCTAACTCTTAAATGTGCTACCGTCAACATGGAACAAATGAATGCTCCAGAGAAAATAGTGAAAAGAAAATTATATGCTGAGAACTTTTCAAATAACGCTCCGCCAGACAGAGAAAAATTATTTTAGAGTAATTCCTCAATGAATTGATTAAAAAACTTCATCAGGAAAACATAGCTAACGCGTAGCTAATTCCATATAATGCACCTATCCATAAAACGCAAAAAGTACTGTATATTGTGAACAGGACGATAAGCTAACGTTTCTTTCACCGTATTCGCCAATGCTAAATCCCATCGATAAAATTTTTTCTAAAATTAAATTTAAAGGTCAGACCCTTCAAATAACCAAGATCTGAGCGATATAATAAAAAATTCAGTGAAAACCGTCACTCCTGTTGATTGTAGCAGATATTATTATTTGCGCAATGCCTTTTTTGTTTTGCAAAACGCCTTTGTTGTTTTGCAAAATGGAAATACAAAATGCTCTAATTGAAATTCAAAATTCTTTAATGGAAATGCCAAATGCTCATTTTAGACTGAAAAACCTATATTTCATGGATAGGCGCTTTGTGCTTAGCTAATTTTATTGTTGTTAGGTTTATAACTGTCTTTACCGCTAGGTTGACATTTTATGTTTTTCATATATCTATTTCCCTTATTCTGGCCTCAATCATAAGAGCCCCAGTAATCATAAGTGCTCACAAGCAGAGTTGTAATTTTTCTTGTGAGTCGTTATGAGGTTTTTCGTATTCTCGGACGCCTTATGACTTTTGAACTACTCAGAAGGGCTTCAGTAGTAGTGATGTACTACGGAGCACATTCACACATAGAATTCTTTTATTAAAAATTATAAAGAATTTTTATTAAATTTTTTAATTATTAAATAAAATGAATTATGAAGAAATTATTTTACTTTTGTGTTTAAACAAGGACGACCATGAAATAAGGTAATCTTTAGACTTCAGAGCTTGGCAGTTATGTTTTATTGTTTTAAAATATTGCAGATTTCAAAGAAAAAGAACATTGAAACATTTACGCGATAAAGGAAATCCATTTCAATTGCAGGAATCTACTTTTAAAAAATTTTTTCGGATGCCAGCAACTTTGTGTTGGCAAATAGCACATAATTATGTTGTTCCGCTGAGTCAGCCTAGTGTTTCTAGATGCATTCATTACATTTGTAATTTAATTAATGAAGTTTATTTTCAAGAGGTAAAATTTCCAACAACGGAAGAGGAAAAAACTGAGAAAAAGTCTGGATAATGACTATAAATACATTTATACATACACAACTAAACAAAATTTTTTTTATTTTATAAACTATTAGATTTTATCAAAAGTACCAAATAAAATCCACTATCGGCGTAATAGATTGCACACATGTTGCAATTGTTTGTCCCAAAAATAGTAGGCAAACACCCTTTCATTTATATATGAATAGGAAAGGGTACTACAGTATAAATGCTGTCATAATTCCGGGATATGGGCGACGTCCAATATTCGACAAACTTTGTTGAATTCTTATAATAATACGTCACCAACATAGCTTATCGGTGATTCTGGATACCCTTTGGAGACCTGGTTGATTACTCCTGTCCCAGAGCCGCTAGATGCAAAAGAAATTCGCTACAACGCATTACATTGTAAGGCCAGAAATGTAATTGAGCGATCGTTTGGTGTTCTTAAATCAAGATTTAGGCGTATCCGGCAAAATTATATAAACTCGTTGTAAATGTAAATTTTTTTAAACAAACAATAAATTAATGTTTTTATATATAGTTTATTAATAATAATGCACAAACAAAATTTAAAAAAAAAACTCGGCTTGGCCGAGCTTTTTGTCCCACAATTTAGCGCTTTTCTGTTAATTTTATAATCGCGTCCGTTAATTTACTCATGTCCTCTCTAAGTCCTTTCAAAACGTTAATCATTTGTTGTTGTACTTCCAAATTTTTTTTCGCCCCGTTTTCTCATTGACTCTACAATTGTATTTTTATTTTCTAAAATCTCATGATGCCCCTTTATAAAATGTATATAGTGCTCCAACTGTTCTTGGGACATCCTTTGATATTTTGCTTTTTGATTTAAAAAATATATGTTAATTAATGATATTTTAAAATATTTATTATTACTTACCTTCCATTTTTAAATTTTTAATTGTCAAAATTGTTTTAAACTTTTTTATATTTGTATTGTTAAATTTTCAATATTTTTACTACGTCAAACTAACATATGAATATACTCACCATTCTGAGGTTTTGTGTGGTAAATTTCTTGTGATGTTTCTTGTTATAGTTCAAATCAGAATACAAAATAGTCAGGTTTGTCACAAGAATTCTCATAAGAAACAAATAAATTTTCATTTATGATTACTGAGGCTCAGTAACCAGAATAGGTGTGTATATCTATACTTCTATACTAATATTATAAAGAGAAAAGTTTTGTATTTTTGTATGTAACGAGTAAACTCAAAAACTACTGGACTGATTTCCAAATTTTTTTCGCTATTAGAAAGCTACATTATCACTGAGTAACATAGGCTATATTTATTGTCAAAAAATGTCGGGGATCCCTGGACTTTCCTACTATTACTAACCCAAGGTGTAAAAAAATTAGTCATAAAATATCTTTCATCGTATACGCTACGGAAAGTATTGATGTTAAAACAAAAAAATGTTCTACAATATTATAGAAGATATCAATATTTACAAAAAACTTCCCGAGACCATATGTCCAACTATTGAACTTATGTCACTATAATCCCTTTTTATACCCACTATTGATAGTAATATTGCCATACAAACATTGCACACACATGTACACAGGCAATTAAGAAATTAAGTATTTCACAATATTTAAATAGTAGGGAAATCTGACAACGGCATGTGAGGATACCACTCCAGATCCACCACTAGGTTCTGGAGAGGACCTTTGGCCAATAATGGATTTTTGGACTATTTTTTTAACGAATTTGGAATAAAATAAACATTTATAAAGAATTCTGAGAAAATATGCTAAGGATCCCACTCCAGATGCACCACCAGGTTCTGGAGAGATTTTTAGCCAATACTGGATTTTCGGACCATTTTTTTTTATGAATTTGGAATAAAAGAAATATTTATATGGAACTCTGAGAACATATGTTATGCACCACCAGGTTCTGGAGAGAATTTTTGGCCAATATTGGATTTTCGGACCATTTTTTTAATGAATTTGGAATAAAAGCAACATTTATACCGAGTTCTGATAAAATATGTTATAGATCTTATCTCATATGCCCTCCTAGGTTCGGGAGAGGATTTTTTAAGTTTCAGTTCGATATCTCAAAAACTGCGCTCGATAAATACTATGTTTAAAGTAGTGTTAATTGGGTACACAAGAGTATGGTCTCTGCCAGACACATATGTACTTAATTTCAATTTCAGCCAATTTCTGAATAAATATGGTTTAAGGGGTCTCCGACGCCTCCTTCTGGGTGTTGCAAACGGAATGGCAAACTTAATATACCCTATTCCTAAAGGTGGAGGGTATAAAAAGCAGTGGACCGCATATTAAAAGACATCAGAAACTCAGGCAATAAGACGTAACTTTTGTTTTTTCTTTGGAGACTTTCGCCATATTTTTATACTTTTGACCTTAGGAAACAGGGTATATTAAATTTGTCATTCCGCTTGCAACATTCAAAAAGAAGCGTCGGATGCCTTAGAAACTATATACAGGGTATCCGCCGGGAAGGTATACTACTTTGTTTTGCCGCCATTTTGGTAAACATTAGTCTTGACAGTTTGTATTTGACAGTCGTAAAGTAGACAAGTGGCAAATTTATTATGGAAAAATATTCGATAAACCAAAGTGTTTTAATTGTTAAAACATTTTATCAAAATCAATCATTGATTACTGTGACAACGAGAAAGTTGCGTGAAATTTTTGGGAGAAACAACGTGCCAACAAAACGCACTATTTATCGTGCAGTGAATGATTTTGAAAAAAGAGGGTCTGTAGGTGATAGGCCCAAGCATGGACCATAAGGTACTGCAAGATTGACTGAAAACAGTACTGCTACTCAAGAAAGTGTTCAAAACAATCCATCAACTTCAATCCGACGCCGTGCTCAGGAGCTTGGTCTTCAAAGAACAACTTTGGCTACAATTTTTCACAAGGATTTGCATTTGTTTCCACATAAGGTTCAGTTGTCACAAGAACTTCTTCCACAAGACCATTTACGCCGCCGTACATATGCCAATAGAATTTTACAGCTCGCCCATGGCAACTCCGATATTCATGAAAAAATCATAATTAAAAGTGACAGTCTGGTGTGCAATTTCGTCAGGAGGAATCATTGGACCTTACTTCTTTGAAAATGTAAACGACGTAACGGTAATTGTGAATGGGGATCGATATCGTGATATGATTGAAAACTTTTTAATGCCACAACTGCATGCTTTAGGCTTGATTAACATGTGGTATCAACAAGACGGTGCCACATCACATACAGCCAGGATTACAATGGAATTACTGCGAGTCCTCTTTCCACAACAAGTTATTTCAAGAAATGGCCTCTGCGGTCGCCTGATTTGACTGCTCCGGACTTCTTTTTGTGGGGATATCCGAAAAGCAAGGTTTATGCAAACAAACCAGAAACGCTTGAGCAACTCAAACAAAATATTCTTGATGAAATTAATGAAATACCGCGTGAAATGTGTGAGAATGTAATGAAAAATGTGCTGAAAAGAGCTCGCATTTGTGAGGCTAACAGAGGCGGACATTTATCTGATATTGTATTCTATACATAATTGCCGACATTAAATAAAACATTTATCAATATAAGATCCATTCTCTTTCATTTAGTCAAGAATTACAAACAAAGTAATATACCTTCCCGGCGGACATCCCGTATATTCTTACTCAAGATCAAAAACTGAATCGATTTAAACAATGTCCGTCCGTGTGTTTGACTGTTCCTGACTCTCTCACGGTCGTAATTTTTGAGATGTCGAGCTGAAATTTGGTACACATGTGTTAGGTGTCTGCAGGCAGGTTATAAGTAAAATCGGGCAATATCGGTTTCAAAAATTTCAGAACCTAGGGAAGAGCATAGGCAACGTTTCATCCCGCGAGATAACCGAATTCCACGCGGGTGAAGCCGCGGGTAACACCTAGTATATTATACTTTGTAAACTTTAGTTTTTTTTATAGACATTGTTTTTTACGAATGTACGCGCCGACAGTCAAAACTCGAATATTATATGTTCGTTTTACTATTATTTAACTTGTGGCATTGTGTACAGTAGAAAGTAGAGTTATACCATTGTTTTAATTATGTTGAAAAACTCGTAAATGTGAACTAATTTGTTGTTTCCTTGTTTTCTCATTCTTTTTTCTATACATTGTAAATTACCAAAAAAAACGAAATAAATTGTAAATAACCAAAGAAAAAAGCAGAATCTAGTTGAACTCGTTCATTCACGCGTACTAGTTGATTTGTGAATAATATAATTAAATATAACAGAGTTTATTTCTTATGGTTTAAATCCTTTAGGAACATTTTTTGGTAAGGGATTTCCATTAGAGAATGCTGCTGTATGGTCCAAACTGCTTTTATTAGTAGAACAAGCCATTTCGTGCCATCGTTTCCCTTGCAACACGTGTCCTTACATTTACAAAATTAATAGAAAAATTTAAACAAGAATCTATCCTCGCTTAAAGGTATATGAAATTCTTTCACATCCTTATATATGTAATATTTTAATAAATATTTTTATATTCTTTTCTGGTGTTAGTGATGATAGGAAGTCGATCATGTATGGGCTTACTTTAAGCAAATGCAAACGCGTTCTGCACCCGTGATAACATTCTACAAGTGTGCCAACCAATTGTGTGGTCATAACTGGCGCGACTAAATCAAAGTTTATCAACTACTTATTCATTGCTTATCCCCATGTTAGCATCTGTAAGCAATCTTTAATTTCATTCTCGAAACAGGAAATGTTACACGTGGAATCACACAGTCAATCAAACCTTTAAGGATCAGAAAAGTTGTATTCACTGTTAGCTGCCGTACAGATACTGTTTATGGGTTGGCATGTGATGCCAATAATGAAAAATCTATACGAAATTTGTATAATATAAAAGGACAAGATTTTGAGAAACCTGTGGTCATATGCGTTAAGGATCTAAAAGCTTTTAGGAAATATGTCAGCACGTAAATGATGCCCTGTTTCTAAGTTTACTACCTGGACCCATTACCACAGTTGTAGAACGCTCAGAACCGTTTAGAAATCCTTTTTTAAATCCAACGACCACTAAAATTGGTATACGCATACCAGACTGTCCACGTATACAACAAATATGTACACTATACAATGCACAGCCTTTGGCCCTAACGAGTGCAAATCGTTCTGCGGAGCGTAGTTGCCTTAATGTACAAGAATTTAAGGAACTTTGGCCTTTATAGAAAGGCGACTAGCTTCCACAGTGATAGACTTAAGTCCACCAGGTTTTTATAAAATTCTAAGAAGTGTACCCTTGAAGTCCACTTTAAATTTATTAAGACAGCATGGTTTACGGTGCTTTTAAAATAAAATAATAATAAATAGCTTTCGTATATTGAAAAACTGATTTACTAGAGAAGTTTTCATTATACACAATCACACAGTTTTATATTAATTTATGCTAATAGGAGGATAAAATTAAAATTGCAACCATAGATACACACCATTTTTTAATTATAATATAGCATCTATTTGGAAGTTGTAACTAACTGAATGTTGACCTTAGCTATAACTTCCAAATTTGCAACATTTTTGTTACAATAAAACTATCTACAATTAATATAGTCTTCAGAGACATGAAACCCATTCTCATTCAACTTTTCAAAAAAAAGTTTCATGCATACGCG
This sequence comes from Ornithomya chloropus, assembly GCA_963971445.1. Classification (NCBI taxonomy): domain Eukaryota; kingdom Metazoa; phylum Arthropoda; class Insecta; order Diptera; family Hippoboscidae; genus Ornithomya; species Ornithomya chloropus. Next base: position 1,403,479 of record OZ020531.1, read on the forward strand.
CTTTTGGCAAGAGCAAGCAGCCTTTATAATTCTTTTAACGTTAGTTATAGTGTGAAGAGGTAGTTTTTGCTTTATAAAGGGGATGACGTTTCCGCGGCAATTCACTATTTAGGATGCGCCACCGTTCTGGCGGCCACACAATACATGCCGCTCTAGCGGTCATTAAACCTAAAGCTATAGGTCCGAAGGTGTTAGAGTCCAAAGAATGGCCTGTGTGATCACCTTCTACCCAGCAATGGCCTTCCGGGATACGAACTATTTCTTGTTTATAACCCAAAGTTGATACTACATCCCCTTGTAGACCAACTACACGCTTGATAATTTTATGGGTTGGATCTTTGGGCGAAATAAGTGATACTATATCGCCCCGTTGTATATTTTTCCTGCGCACTGCCCAACGTGACAGAAATACATAATCCGTATAATTAGCATCTGGATTTAAAGCGGGTTGCATAGAAATACCTGGAATATATTAATAACAGGCCTTCTATAATATATGAATATTTTGTCTTATTTCAACATTTTGCACACATACCATCCACCCTGGCAACATAACCTACGCAGTCTAAAAAGGTTACACCAATGGGGAAACCGATTAAAACTGATTTAAAGAAGCGTCTCAAACTCATGGAGAGTTAATTTTTTGCAATTTTTTCTCAGCTAAATTGTTATTACAATATTTTTAACTTAATTTTATAAAAAATATATGTATTTTTTTTAATACTCAATTTACAAAAATATAAACGACCGAAATGTCAAAGACAAAACAAAAAGTTAAAGAACATCTGATCTCTTATCACCAGAAAAATAAAAAAAAAAAAGACAAAATGGAAAAAATTGATGAAACAGTATCCATGACGGTATGAAGATGTATAATTTGTGCGTAAAATTTCTTCACAACGATTTAAAGTTTGGTTCTACAAACTAATTAGCCCATTATATTTATTACTCAACAGATGAGTATTTCCTCGAGCAAAATTATATAATACGAGCCCCGGGCGCATCGCCAAATAATATATGTACCACTCACAATGAAAATAATACAACTAAATTGTACTGGTATCCGAAACAAAATAAAACAACTCGAACAATTTATTTACGTCAATGACATCTCTGTGACATGCCTTTTCGAAATCTTTCTTAAACCTAATGACTTTTTTACAGTCAAGAATTACCGTGTTGTTAGATCCGACCGTGTTTCAAACACCTCACACGGCGGGGGTGTTGCGATTCTCATCTCCAACAAGTTAACATACAAATGCACAACTTTCACCATTAACAATAGCCCAATTGAAGTCTGTTCGTGCACCATTAACACCTCATCGGGGGAACTTCTGATACTGAGTGTCTACGTTCCGCCCAACTGCAATGTTTCCGTCCGAGATTTTAACGACCTCTTTTCCTTCAGCCCTGCTACATACGCGATCGTCTGTGGGACTTCAATGCGCACAATGAATGCTGGGGTAGTCGATCCTCCAATGCTAGAGGGAGAAATATTTTAAACATCATTGAAGATAAAGATCTGATTCTCCTGAACACTGGCGAGCCTACGCACGTTGGTCTCACCTCTTCATGCATTGATCTAACACTTTGCACACCAAATATCGGTTCTCTAGCCACCTGGCGTACCATTAACGAATCGCTGGGTGCTCCCATTGCATAATTGAAACCTATTTACATCTTCGCCACGTTTCTCATTGTACCCTCCTCACCACCCTTACTCAATAAGGTCGCCCTCTAGAAATAATTTCTCTGCATTAGCCGCTATAAAAAGGAAATACATTCTCACACTTAGGCATGAAAAACGCAAAGGCTGGAAAAAATTCTGCACTAATATTAACAGCGATATGTCGGCTTCGGATCTTTGGCGCACAGTCAGAATGTTCAGAGGAATAAGATCTTCCTACAGTCCCATTCCTGAACAATTCTTCGACGAATTTTGTGACAATCTCGCCGGCCCGCATAGCCCCACGATGCCTTTTCTCGCATCAAACAGTGCCCGTGACAGCCCTCTCTTAAGAGAAATTTTTTTACACGAGCTTAACAAAGCAATTGGTTTTTTCCAAAAGCACATCTCCAGGCTTAGACGGTATCCTCAATGGCTATCTAAAAAGGCTTGACGTTGACAACAAACTCACTCTCCTTGATGAATACAACAACACTCTCAGGTCTTGTCGCATCCCATCAAGTTGGCACAATTTTCAAGTCATTTCACATTTCAGCGGCCTTTGACTCGGTGAATATCTGCACTTTAAGGTGGATGTTACTGTCTCTCGGAATCCCCACGCACTTTTGCAACCTGATATATAATATTTTTCTATACAAAAACATTACTATTAACAATAATGACAGTACAGCCCACAGAAGATCTTATACGGGCGTCCCACAAGGTTGCGTTTTAGTCCACTGTGCTTCAATATATACATCAACCATATATTTAACTCTCTTCCTGAGAGCGTCTCAATTCTGTGACGCGATTTCATCTAACCTTGTTTCGATTCACTTGTCCCTCTCCGTCCGGAAAACCAAATGCATGATATTTTCAAACAAGCACAAGCGCCCCACTGTAGCTCCACTCCGCGTTAACGATTCCGACCTACCCTTTACAGATTCATTTAATTTCTTAGGCTTCCTGTTTCACACCAAACTCTCTCCCGTTCCTCACATCAACGCAGTCAGCAAACAGTGCTTTGGCTTGGCGAACGTTCTAAAATCAATTTGCGGCATATCCTGGGGTTCTGACCCTCGCTGTATCATCAATTTGTACACGGGCCTGGTGAGACCGAAAATTGAACACGCCTGCGCACTCTTTTTGGACGCTCCTCGGAGCTCCTTTCTGAAGCTATGTAGGATTCAATGGAGTTGTCTCCGTACTACTTTGGGCGCTATGATCTCCACCCACACACTCAGTTCAGAGAAAACGTTCGCCTCTAGCGGAGAGATTTCGACTGAATGCCAATTCCGTCATCAATAAGATGTTGTCTAGGGAAAACCACCCTGTTCTGCCGTACATCCGTGATCTCGTGGCACTCAATTCCTCCCACACATTCCTTAACATCTATACCGAAAAATCCAATCTAGACTTGCTGAAATTGCTGAACATTCCCTTTTCCAAATTCCGTTTAGTGCCCACATCGTCCAACCCGTAATTAAGTTTCTGCCAGTCGACAAATCCAAAGTGTCTCCGTCCGTGGTCCAACATCAATACCTAAATCTAGTCCACACCAAATGGAAAAAGTTTTCGCTAATATTCACCGACGGAATTAAATCCCATATTGTAGGCAGTGCGTTATGGTTCCCAGACATTGGTATCGGAGCATACTTTTTAAACCATCCCGACAGCTCCATCTTTACGGTCGAGGGTTTAGATATCCTACATCTAGCTTCCCTACACACCAGCAGAAAATATCTTATAGTTTCCGACAACAAATCTGTCCTACTACGCCTACCAAGTTCCTAGGCCAACTTTTGTGGCTGATATAAAGATTTTTATTAATTGTGGGCGAGTCTGTAATCCGAATACGCCCATTTTTGGCATACCGATGAAGCTAATACTCATAGAAGTACGTACCAAATTTCAAGTTTATAGCTCAATTTTTGTGGCAGAAAAATAGTTTTTTGTCGATTGTGGGCGTGGCTTTGGACCAATTTTGCCCATTTTAAATAGCGATCTGCGTGCAAAAACTGAAAGTGTCTGTACAAAATTTCAGCTCAATATCTCAAAACACACAGACGGACACACGGACACACGGACTCGACTCAGTTTTTGACGCTGATAAAGAATATATATACTTTGTAGGGTCTCTGACCCTATATACCCTCATCCCTGAGGTGGAGGGTATAAAAAGAAGAAAAAAATATATGTATTATATACACATCGCTATATTGTTGCATTCTATGCGCTCATTTTACATATTCAAAATGTATATTCATCTTGTATGTTTGCTTTCATGTTTGAATTATGCATCAAATTGTATCTAAAAGATGTAAAAGAAAAAAGAAGAAAAAAAAAAAAACATCTGTACTACATACACATCGCTATATTGTGTCGCATTCTATGCGTTCATTTTACATATTCAAAATGTATATTCATCTTGTACGTTTGTTTTCATGTTCGATTTATGTACCAAATTGTATTTAAAAGATGTAAAAAAAAGATCTCTACTATATACACATCGCTACATTGTCGCATATACTCTACTATATATATAAATGCATTTAAGCAAGCTGGAACACACATCCTGGAATACAACAAGTTAAAGGAATTTAGACCCTAAAGAAAAGAGGTGATTATCTTAAACACCAAAACTAATCCTGCACTCTGCTAAGGCTCTAAAAAAGGACCCCGTGTTCTACTTAAGTCTATACCACTTTGACGCGGCGAATTTATCTGCCTCATTTAAGAAGAAGAAGAAGATGATTATTTCGTGTTGTTATTGTTGTTTGTTATCTATAAAGCAAAGTGCCGTTCTTTAAAGAAAAGATCATACAAAAAGACAGTGCCGCGAAAGAAATAACATTCATTACTTTTATTTACCCCTTCCCCTTAAAAGATTCTTTAATTAATCTAAACAAACGTTTATAATCTAGATCCCATCCAATCCTCAATACGTTGTTTAAACGAAATACGTAGCAAGATTAAATAAAATTCACGAAGAATTTGTGCAACAAATGATAAATGAACCTTTGCCAAGACTATATATAGATTTATTGTGAAGCTTTATCAGGCGGGAAAAGTAAAAATGTCGCTGATAAAAGTACCTTTGATACCACGGTGGAATATAACGGATGGTTGTGTATTCACACCCGATGGCGGTTTCCTCTATGTGGGAAGCATTAACTACATAAGCAGGATAACGAAGGATACCTAAACGCCTTTAATGCGCGTATTTCATGTACGACAGTCACTACACAACGTGGATATAGATCTTTTTTGGGGTAAAATTAATTCGAGCTTTGACAATGAGAAATGGGAAAAAGTGACAGTTGCAAGAATGTTTGCTGTCGTGAATCAAGATCATTCCATCCAGGTATTGGACTTTGATAAAGGTTGCGCTATCCAAGGACCTAAAGTTCATTGTGCCGGTGTATGTTTGGAGGGTACTGGCCCTTCACCACAACACTCCTCCAGGGTAACGATAAATTACATGAATAATCGTAACATTTTATCTGTGGACAGTCAAGATGTAGTGGTGTATTGCGTGGCTTTTAATAGGGATTGTTGCCGGCCCATGGTCCTCTCTGTGCGTAATCAACAATTCTCCATTTAATGAAAATCAATTTGCAAACGGTACTAGCCGCGGTTTAGTGTTAATATGCGACTTACAGCAAATGACCGCAATTTACACGTTACGAGGTCACGATGCTGCCGTAACTTCTTTTTCTTGGAATAGAATTAATATAAGCGCACAAACTTCGAAGCAACCGCTCAGAACAACGTTCCGATATACCAGAACCAGTAGTTACAAAAGTGCGATTATCGTAAATTAAGATGTTACCAAATGGGAAGAAGTAGGTCACACTTTATTGCTAGCTTTACCTTCCATAATCACCTAATCTAATTATAACTTCATTTTTAGATGGGCAGCTCTGTGTCCTGGATGACTCAAAACAATTTAATAGCTTCGAATAGAACGGGAAATCCTCATTTTTGGGAAATATAATTCGGTGATGGCATTTAGCGTTTGCCAGAAAGAACAATTATTGTGGTTTATATCTTGTCAGAGAGAGATCTGCATGGAAAATTATAGCACCGCCGAGTATCTATTGAAGTTAGGCTGTGCTTCTACGAATATAGGTGCAAGGAGGGAATGTCCCGATGATATGAACAAGTGAGAAAATCTAACCAAATAATTATTAATGAGCGATTTTAAATTTGGGTTCCTTGTATAGAATAGAATAGCTTTAGGTTTGTCAGACAGACGCCTTGGCATTATTGATATATCAAAAATGGCGTACATATTGAAAATTTTTCACAACTTGTAGAATCGACCGTATTGGCTTTGGCTTGGAGTCCAGACAGTAAAAGAATTACTTACGGCACCCTTGAGGGCCGGGTGAGTCATAATAAGTTTTACAATCTCTCACCTCTCTTTAATATTTTATATACATATTAATATTTGATGTTTCTTTACATGTACTCTCCGCATTTCTATTTTCAGATTGGAATTGTAAACATAGAGTTTCCCCACAGGCCTACTTTTACTTTTAATCAGATTTGCGGCAAACCCATCTATTCGATATCTTGGCCGGACAAATATCTTTACAATGTGTGTAATGGCCGCATTACTGTATACGAAGGTGAAACCAATAAAAGTAATTAAACACAACACTATTTATTGTACAGAGCGAAATTGTTCAAGAAACAATGGACCATATCTTACCCACAAAAATTTACCTAATTACTCACATTTAGGATTTGGTTCTTATTACATTTTATATAAAACATTAAACGTTCTAAATATTCTTTACTTTGTATGGTGTTCATATAATTGAATCACTAATTTGGTATGACTTGACACCGTAAATACCGGATGCCAATACACAAACAGCATGCCTGTATTCATTACATACAATGAAAATGTAAAATATAGTGGGCCTCGAAATAAATCTTGAGATTCTCTTAACAAATTTTAAAGAGAATGACACTCCAGCTCTGTTTTCAAACTCTCTGGGTGTACTTAAATTAGGGTGTGGTTTAAAACTAAATTTAATAAAAAAAGAAGAAAAAAGTAATAATAAAAGTAATAATAATTAAAAATTTTACAAATATCTTACATATAAGTGATTAACTAACCCCTATGGGTATTGGGGTATGATTGTTTGTAAAAACATGGCATTAATGTCGATGAAGGAGTAAACGAAATGGATTCATGTTTAACACCAACTGGTGATAAATACGAAGTGTTAGACTAACTGAAATCGGGTTGAGAATGAAAAATTTGCTGTAATAATTCATTATCGTGAGAAGCTAACCGATTAACGAATTTTTCCAACAAATTAAGGCAGTAGAATGAAATTGGAATTATGTTTGCATTTTCATATATGTATTTATTTGAATATCTCCTATTAAAGTCTTTAAAATTCTTTCCTGTGCATCTTCTTAAAATATTTCTTTCTAGAACTTCCATTTCTTTTATCATGGACGAAGAAATACAGAACCAAATTGGAAAGGCATATAATAAGAGGGAACGTATACTAATTTTATATATTAACAATTTTGTTTTAATCGGTAGATATTTATTGTTAACAAGGCGTCCAAAGCAACCTTTAACTTTATTTGCTTTACTAAGCATTAAACGGGTGTGTTGATTAAACTTGACAAGTTTGTTAAATGTAACACCCAAAATACTTAATACTATCCTTAAATAATATCCCTCTAGTTTTAAGTTTTTACTTTGCGGAACTACAAATGATGACCGTAAATTAAACAGTCATCTGCATAACGAATACTATTGAATTGATGGAATTGATGAGGAAAATCGTATACTGAAATATTAAATAAATGTGGAGCCAACCACCGTGGTGAACCTTACGGTACACCACGATTAATGTCACCAAATGAAGAGCAGTTATTGCCAATTTGAATAAAAAATTTCCTATTTATAAAAAAATTTTTGAACAACTTAATTAAAAACGGATTGAAACCAATTTGAATCATTTTAAAAAGTATCCCATTGTGCCATACGCTATCGAATGCTTTTTCAATATCAAGCGAAACTGCTACAGTACATTTTTGTTGCCTTAAGTTACAAATGATATCATTGTGAAATTTACATAAGGCATGTACTGTAGAGTGCAGTTTTTTAAACCCAAATTGAAAATTAGGGATGTACTCAGAAGCAATGTCAGCATCCATTATGTCGCGAATTATTTTTTCAAAAAGTTTTTCTAAATTAGATAATAATGATATCGGACGAACATTATTTAGGTCTGTGCCAATCGACTTTTTAGGAATGGGGCAAATCTTGGCAATTTTCCAAGAATGCGGAAAATAACAGCTATTAATACAGTTATTATATAAAACAACTAAGTACTGGAATACTTTTTCAGGAAATTTCTTAATTAAAAAATTAGAAAAATTATCAGAACCAGAAGATTTTTTAAAATTTAGAGATTTAACTATAGCAATAACTGAACTTAAAGTGGTCAATTTGGAATTTCGCCGTGTATTCAAAGCATTAAAATTCTCATCAAAAGTAAATATTGTATTAGAAGTCGAGGAAATAACAGAATATATTGTGGAAGAGATATAAGTAATGTTTTTAATAGGAGCAGTGGAGCTGTAAACTGCTGAGAAATGGTCCCTTAATATATTCACTTTTTCAACAGTTTTATTAACAGGAATATTATTAATGATTAAATTAGGTGAAGAAAACGTCTTTTTACCGCCAAGAATATGAAAAATGTCCCTGTAAGCATTCGAGCCAGGAACAATATGTTCTAAACGTTTGCGAAATATTTGTGCTCGTTCAATTTATATTTGCTCCTTTATAATAATTTTCAGCAAGTCAATTTGTTTGGACAAGAGCTTATAATCTGAATTGCTTCTATTAAGTGTTCTTCTGTAAATAATTTTCAGCCGTTTTTGCCAATCATACTTTATCTTAAATAAATTTTTAAAATTATCAGATATTATAAATTTATTACTAGAAAATTCAACTTGAGAAGAATGCTCATTGCAAATAGTATTAATTGACTGCGAAAGTTTTTGAATATGCTCATCAATTTCAGAAATTAATAAATTTCGATTTGAAGCGGGAAAATGTACTGCGATTTCTCGCTCTAAATCTCTTTTAAAAACATTCCAATTAGTATTCTTGAAAGAAAAGAAAGAATTGGAAGGAGTTGTAATAAAATCAAAGTCTAAGAACTTCAATTGAAGTTTCAGAGGAAAATGGTCCGAAGAACTTGGTAAAGAGCGTACATTAAAATTAGTCCTAGCAAAATCAACCAAATTTGTAGATAATAGAAAATGATCGAGAAAAGAATCATCGTTAGGGTAAGAAGGCATGTTATCTGAAAGAAGGACAAAATCTTGGGAAAACAACTGCAGCCAATTGAACAACGTGTTACCATTACTATTATTGCAATTATCGCCCCAAGAAATGTGCTTTGAATTTAGATCTCCTCCTAATACAAGACCATCATATCTTAACGAAAGGTTACGTAAAACATTAAGGCCATTAGTAATTAAAGATGGGTTACAGTTGCATGGAAAATATAAGGAACCACAAAGAATTTTTTTTTATTTTTTATATTTTTTATTGCTTTTTAAAAATAAAATACACCAATAAATACACATATTACACTTTTTATAAGCTAAACGACACCAATTTTACTCACGTTTGACTTAAAGCATATATTCACGAATTTCAAACGTTTGTTTTGCTTATGTGAATCAATATTACGACTCTCAGGGCCGCTTTCAATATCTTTCGGTTAAATTTAATCGTCACTTTATTTTGCTGTTAATGAAATTTCGTTTTTACGACTTACGATTAAATTTGACCGCAACATATCTTCTGATTAAATTTAACCGAACGATAACAAAGACTTAACAAGAGGAACATATGATAGTGATATTGATTTTTTATTTCTTGTTTAAACGTTGAATAATTTTAATAATTGTTGATTTTTTCCGCTTATAGTTGAATAATTTTAATAATTGTTGATTTTTTCCGCTAATAGTTAAATAATTTTATTATATTTGTTGTTTAAACATTGAATAATTTTAATAATTGTTGATTTTTTCCGCTAATAGTTGAATAATTTTATTTTTGACAACTGTTTGTTTATAAAATACATATGTTTTTCTTAGTCAGAGTTGATATAAATATGTACTAACAAATATGTTTTCGTGAAAACGAAAAAATGTATCCACTGGTTACAGGTCTTGATTAATTTATCATCCGTTTAGTTAACAGAGACATTAAAAAAGTATATTGAAAATGGCCCTCAATACAATATTTATCAGCTGTTTGGTAGCATAAAACTTTTATAAGTTACATATGCGAGTTCATACGATACTTAAACGAAACTTAGATACATGAATAGTTTTGAGCAATAAAACGATACCACGCGTGAGTATCATGTTATGTGATTACCCCCCTGAGTTAATACAATAATTGAGTGAATATGTTCACTTAATTGTGAACACACTACATGTGTTGCTATTGTTTTCATTTCTTTGGCTGCAATTTCAATGCACTTCTTAAATAACTGAAGTTCATTTTCACAATTTTTATGCTGCACATTCAAATCACATATAACACAGGCATTTGTTGCCGTTGATTTGCTTAATAACGCTGGATAATTTTTTAAACGTTGATTTGCCTTTCGTACCGATTCCATCACTTGCGCTGCTCCAAAGGTACCGTGCCAGATAAGGAGGATGGTAACAGACTGTCATAAAGAGGTTTAGAGAAGAATACCAACAACGAACTTATGAAACAAATTTGGAATAATCGTGGATTGCGTTGTACCCAATCACTTTTGGGTAATTTTGCCGTTTGTTTTCGAAGACGATCAAATATTTCTTGTATTTGTGCGGACGGTTTGTGCGGAGGGATAGAGTTTTTAGGCATTATATCCTGCAATTTTCAGTTTGTATTTGACAGGCATTCACTTCGCAGGGGTCTTTCCTTGTATAGTAAGACATATGTTTGAAATGTTATTACTAAATATTTTTTGTAATAAAAACTTTATTTTTCGACAAATAGATAAAATAACGAAATACGTATAGATCGAGCAGATGCCAAACTCAATTGAACGGGTTTCATATGACGATATATATATATAATAATTTAAAAAAAATAGTATTTTAAAAAGGCGTGGCCGGGTAGAACCATCTATAGTATAGAGGGAAGTGTTTTTGGTTTTTGACTCGGATTCTCATTTTTTTCTCTCTCCTTCTTCTCTCTCTCAGATAATAATAACTTGTTAAAACTTTTTAACTTCACATACGGAAAGAGAATTAAAAAAAAAATACAGGATTGCCATGTTAAATATTAAATAAAGCATGCCTGTTCTTTTTGTGCCCATATTTGCAAAAAAGCTATCCCAAGAGGTGTATACGCGTAATACTTTGATATATCTTGTTTAATATTTCATAATATACTTTAATAGTTTTGTTTTTGTATTGTAATAGATTCATAAAAATTATGAAATGCTTTCATCACGTGAACTCTAATTAGTAACAATTTTTCTTTGTAGAACAAACAAGCAAAAGGCTTTGTTTGTTTTTCGTAATGAAATGAGTGAAATATAAGAAGCCAATTGCCGTTAAAAACACTATATTTTGTTGAGTTGGAACAAAAGGAATATATTCAATATTAGTGAGCAAAAGCGATGCCTTCCAAGAAAAAGAAATATAATGCACGTTTTCCAGCGGTAATTTCTGAAAGTTTTTTTCCATTGGAAATTTTATAATCATGCTTTTGAAGTGATTGTGTTAATTGATCTAAATGCGAGAATTTTTGAAGGATTTCACAATTAATGTATTTCTTTTTTCATTTTTTCTTTGGTATCAATTTGAAGGGCCGCATAAAAAAGATTATGCAAAGCGATGAAGAAATTGGAAAAGTGGCACAAGCCGTACCCATCATAATCTATATCCTTTTTACAAAATTGTTGTTATTATACCCTCCACCTCAGTAATGAGGGTATACTAAGTTTGGTCTTCCATTTGCAACACCCAGAAGGAGGCGTTAGAGACCCTACAAAGTATATTTATTCTTGATCAGCGTCAAAAACTGAGTCGATTTAGACATGCATGTCCGTGTGTCTGTCTGTTGTTGGCACTCTCACGGGCGTAAATTTTGAGATATTGAGCTGAAATTTTGTACAGACACTTTTAGTTTTTGCACGCAGATCGCTATTAAAAATGGGCAAAATCGGTCAAGAGCCACGGCCACAATCGACAAAAAACTATTTTTCTGCCACAAAAATTGAGCTATAAGCTTGAAATTTGGTACGCACTTCTATGAGTATTAGCTTCATCGGTATGCCAAAAATGGGCGTATTCGTATAACAGACACGCCCACAAATTATAAAAACCTTTATATCTGCCACAAAAGTTGACTTAGGAACTTGAAATTTGGTAGGCGTATACATAGTTATCCCATTGACTGATGTGCCAAAAATGGGCGCGGTCGTATAACAGACATGCCCACAATTAAAAAAAAACATATTTAACGTAAAAGTAGATTTGCATGCTGATACGTAAGACACACTATCATATGGCGCAATATGTATATATATTTTCCACGCCTGTAGAGGTGGAGGGTACTTAAGATTTGGTCTAAGCCAAATTTAGTTTTCTTACTTGCTTTTTTTTTAATAACTTCCTTTTCTTTGCACATTACGCAATGGTTTCTTTAACCAGGTACATAACTGGTTCATTTTATTATGAACCTGCATTTTATAATAATTTATTTACCTAGAACATTGGAACTTTTCATAGAATCAATTTTGATGAAAACCTTAAGGGTTACATTTTCTCGAAATGCTAAAACTTTGTCTCCTTCACATATGAAGCAATGCATTATGTTGGTACCACGTTTTGATTTTTTACGTGAATTAGTAAAAAATATACCCGATATAAATATGACTGACGATTCTAGTAAGGATGAAGACGATTTTCACAGTTCGGATGAAGAGCAAAATACCGATTCCGGTACCCCACAGAAATTATGTGTAGCATCTACTTCTAAACGATTTTATCATCAGAACCCTAACGGTATTAGTGGAAATGGAGATGATGCACCACAAGATTTACGAGTCAGAGCTCAAGATTTGCGTGTTACGCCACAAGATTTAAGTTTACCATCCACATCGGCAATTAGTCAACTACAAAAAATACAATGTAAGAGTATTGGCGAGGAAACTGCAGTAAATGATGAACTGCATTCTGTCTCGTCCACGAGAGGTTTATCAAATATAAGCGGCAGTACTCGCTACAGTGCTCAACCTCTGACCAATCCAAAACTTCTACGCTCAAAATCGACACCTATAATAAATCACCAGCGTACACCCCATTCAGCGTATCTCAAGCAGCAGCAGCAGCATCAGTCCCAATCAGTGACAACAAGTACAGGCAGTCGGGCAACAAACGTATCCGCCATAACAGCCACTCTAAAGAAACACTCTGAACTTCTAAAACAACCTCAAGAGCTGCAACCAACTGCCATATATGCACCCATTGTGGGCATTGACTTTTGCAGTAAACCTATAGTTAAAATAGATTATAGCAATTTACAAGCTTTACAAATCACGTCGACCGTGGAAGATGATAAAAAGCCAACGAAGCCGGTAACTGCTCCCGCCAACTTAGCCAATGCCTTCCCTTTCAATGTCAACCCAGTTATAAGTATAGATCTCTCCAATATGGTTACCGGGGAGAAAACCTCAAACATTACTACAACCACAGCTGACCAAACCAAGGCCAGTGGCACGGTAGCTGAAAAACAAGATTCCAATCAAAAATCTGCAGCTGTCGCAGCGCTAAATTCTACTAGTATCACAACTCTGGGAGCCTCTTTAATCCAAAAATCCAAAAACAACTGTGACTTGGATTTAGACGAAGATTATGATAATTTATAAACAGTTCCATTCAAGAGAAAAAAAAAGCTTTGCGTTGCAAGCCATTATGATCAATACATTACATACATTTTTCACATTTCGCTTGTAATATATATTTTACTTTATGTTTTGCCATAAATTGCAATTTTTTAATCTCGGGCACTTTCTATTGTAAATCTTTGCCTCGGTCGTAAAGCGATTTGAGGACGGCAGTAAAATTATTATCCTTTTGCGATTTCAGATAGTGTTTGTATAGTTGCAGAGATGCGTATCTTCCACCAAATCATCTGTTTCGGATTGAATTTTCGTGCCCAAGAAATGCCACGCCAGAAATCTTAATGACACCATACGATGATGTGGAAAATGAAATAAATGCACCATATCAATAATTTGCTCTGAGTGTACATGAATGTTAATTACCCTGAAAATGTTTAGAAGTAGAATTCCGCTTAAAAAAGCTATTTGGTATAAAGCCATCACCGTAGCACGTAAAACAAACTAAAACTAAAAGAAATCTATATTAGGCTCTTTTTTTTTTTTGAGATACTATTGGTATGGACTAAGAAATGTTCTATATGTCAATATTTTTTAAAAGTGCACTTTTTCACTATTAAAATTCTTAAAACACGTCTTTCTAAAGCTATAGCTTATTCAAATTAATCCCGTTAGATTAAACTGTTTATCAAGTGATTAGATTATATAAAACAAGTGCGCGCAGTCCTGTCATACGTCCGTCTAGTCCAGAAGTCAAACAGGCACTGTACATTTGGCTTAGACCAAATGTTGGACATCCTCCACATTTATACTGTACGCGGGCATATACACAATTGCTCTCCTCTCTGAAGTACGTGTAAAACTTCACCACAATAGACAAAATGTTTACCAAAGTTTTGTGTAATTTGTGGGCGTGTCTGCTATCTAAATTTAGCTGACCGTTAGAGATCTTTGACCCTGAACGTCGACATTGTCGAGGGAAACGCACATAAGCGGACATGGCTAGACCATCTGAGTCGATGTAGAGAGTAGGTTCCTAAGAAATAAGAAACCTGGTATATGTACACTACAATGTGAAGGGTAGAAATATTCGGATAACGATAACTTTGAAAATCATCAAGAATATAAAATTTAGCCCTATTGGTGTAGAAGCCAACACGGATTATGGGGTAGATTTCAATTACTTCCATTGTAGATTATAACTTAGGTTAATAAGATTGAAGGCACTCACCGAAAATCATTCTTCAGACCATGCCGCACAAAATGTACTCCCACATCTACCAGATATTTGGTTTTTGATATTGATTTGAATTTTTTTATGCTGTTAATCGTTTACTGCTGAAATGTGCATCTAAATCACCTAGTTTAATGCCAGAGAATTGCGTCAAATAATCGACCACTTTCTCCTGATATATAATCATCCATAAATGGTACACCTTCGTCAGGGCCTTGCCTACATATTGTCTTATCTATATATTTACGTATGTGGAAAAATAAATAAGTTTGATTTGTGAAAGACTGCTTTTATAAAGGAGAGACGACTGAGATGCTTTGTCAATCACTCTTTCAATTGAAATGCAATGCCTCACCCCCGTATACAAGAAATACCCGCTGTTTTGCCATCTGGTCGTATTTCATTTTCTTCAGGGTTCAGAGTGACAAACTGACAAACAAACTCACTGAAGTATAAAGGAAACCAAGAGTTTTGACGACCAGTGCTCGGAGAAGCAGTGGCATTCATCGTTGGCTGATTTCCAGTTGAAGGTGATTTCCTGAAAGTAGTTATACTCTTGACCTTAGTGACAAGTTATCAAAGACTGAATCGATCTGCTTAAGATATACTGGGCCGGAACATAGATCCCGTTTGCCTTCTTCTGGCGTAAAAGTATAATTTGGTAATAAATAATACAAGCACTATTATAGAGCGTCCAGTATGGACGTGGATTTTAGATGTAAACTAAACCAAAAAAGTGGACGTACTGACACTTTTTTACGTTGTGATACCCATGCCTCTATTACTGCTTATTGAGATTGAGATAAAAACGTTCGCTAATTGTCAACAGAACTGTGAACGTGTCCTTTCAGTTCGAAGGCGTCTCTGATTATTGCTTATCTATCTGGATGGATAAAATGGCAATCGCTGCGTGAATAATTCAAACCATACCGACACGGCTTACTGGTAAAGTCGCCGGACTTTCTGTTAAATTCTGATTGTTTCGATTAAGTTGTTTGCGTAGAAAATATAGATCCTTTTCATTTGTCAAGCCACAATGAATAGTTAGAATCTAAGGCAAACCGGTCACTTGAGCAGAAGTAGTAGTAAATGTTTACATTGTTACATAAATTTCATCATAAACGACATATTTTAAATACAGCTTACCCTAAAATACCCTCCATATATATGCAAATTGCAGGAGTGGTGGCCCTCTCATAAAGTACATATCGGTTTTTTTTACACATGTAGGGTACCTCTATCAGGCTGATTAAATTAACATTTAACGAACGATCAGACAATATTAAACCTAAGGCAGACGTTTCCGGTACTGTACGAAATGAACGCAAAAAATTGCTAGCTTCACATGGAGTGGATGCTATAAAGGATACAATATCAAATATCAAAATACACTATGATGGATTACTGCTTTACCCGTACTCTTGCCCAGTAGGTGGTATAGGAATAGCCCAATTCACAAGTGAGACAGAACTCTTTGTGGCAATTGTGCTCAAGTAATACTTCTCGCAATAGCTCTACAAAGTATAGAATCTGCAGCATGGCATTGCAGTATGAGTTGGGCAGAGTGGCTTCGAGTCCAGCAAAACACGGCAAATAGATAGCGTGAATTATGCCGCAATACAGTACAACGGGCTAAACCCACTTGTTTCAATTTGGTTTCCTTTAAGGTATGCAAATCAAAATCAATCATTTCTTCCTGCAAACCAGCCATTATTAATAGTTGCTGCATGCACACCATTTCTGACAAACTTTTCGATCTACAATTAAATAAAATAAATTTACTCAATGCTCTGTATGTTTTTATTATCTTGTCAAATTTTACTTGTGTGTAAATTTTGGTAGACCCCGTCTTGCTGTCTTAGGCAAGTCTGAGTTAAAACTAATATGCCGGTATCCATTGTAGTGATTTGTCGTACTATATCACTGACATGTATTTGAAACGATGTATATTTTTGCATATTGCTGCTGTAGTAGGAAGAGACGTGGCCCTACATCGAAACGAGAAGCAAATATTAGATTTAGGAACAGAGCACAAAACAATATTCGTTGCTTAGTCCTTGATTACCCATCCAAAGCAATTCCTGTTATCAAAAGATACAGCGGAGATACCAAAATTCTCTCCCCCATCAGCTAATATCAGTACTAGTTCCATATAATCTGAATTACTGGCACCTATATTGAAACTACTAAAATTTGGCGAATAGAATAGTGTGCTGTGGAACGTCGATCCCTCCACCGTCGTAGACATCTAAAAGTTTAGATACAAGTTGGCAGAGGAGGAAAACATTTATTTATTTGTTTTCTACTTACTCAATATATCATTGGGGGGCAGCTCCATAGAATCGCCCCCACAATACACAATCCATTTGGGTCTTTTTCTTAAGTTTTGTCTTTGCTTTATTTTTATGAAAATTTCACGCAGGATTTTGTATTCTTTGGCACCACCACAACTGGCTTTTTCTGGTATAATAACGTGTGGTGTCATTCTTGTATCGTTGGTAATTTTCTTTGTTTATTTCTTCTTCTTCTTCTTAAATGAGGCTCAGCGAAATAATGACATATAAATTCGTCGTGTCAAAGTGGTCAAGGCTCAGGTGGGATACGGGATCTTTTCTTAGAGCCTTAGCTAATTGCAGGATTAGTTTTAGTGTTTAAGACAATCGCCTCTTTTCTTTAATGTCTGAGTTCCTTTAACTTGTTGTATTCCAAGACCTTTTTTATTTCTCTTTTTTTTTTCCTTCCAATGGTATTCCAATGGTACTTAGCTAGTTTTATTGTTGTTAGGTTTGTAACTGCCTTTACCGCTAAGTTGGCCTTGATTTTTTTTAATAAACATAAACCGAGTGCGAAACTGAACACGTAGAAGACAAAACAAGCACAGCACAAGACAAACACAACAGTAAATTGGAGTTTTAACGAAGAGAAGGTGATCTGGGGATTGTACGGCGCCACATGAGCAGAAACGGTCGCTTGCCAAATTGATCTTGTGTAAGTGGTCATTGAATCTGGTGTGATTGAACATTAACCACTTAGTAAGGCAAATGGCGTCACGGTCCAGGTTGCAATGGTAGAACCATGGCTTAATGTTTGTATGTGATGACAGAGAAAAGTTATGGCGGCCGTGAGGCGACTCATTCCAGCGCAGTTGCCAAGAGCGAATCGCATTGGACCTGTCCAAGGCCCTGACATCAGTGGGAATTGGATATCGGCAGTCTGTGTGGGTCGGTCTGGAGGACACAGCCTTGTCAGCGATAGTATTTACCTCAATGCCCTTGTGGCTGGGTATCCAGAGGAAGTGAAAGATGAGCCCCTTGGATCTAAAGTTGTGCAGCTGAGATCTGATCTCTAGCACGTACGGATACATTCTGCTGGTAGGAAACAATTGAAGAGCAGCTAGTAGGACAGATTTGCTGTCGTAGGGAGGATAGACGTATGGCTTCGAGGATAGCTAAACCCTCGGCCGTAAAGATGGAGCTGTCGGGATGGTTTGAAAAGTATGCTTCGATACAAAGGTCTGGGAACCACAATGCATTGCCTACAATATCGGATTTAGATCCGTCGGTGAATATTAGCGAAAACTTTTTCCATTTGGTGTGGACTAGATTTAGGTATTGATGTTGGACCACGGACGGAGACACTTTGGATTTGTCGACTGGCAGAAACTTAATTACGGGTTGGACGGTGTGGGCACCAAACGGAATATGGAAAAGCGGATGTTTGTGAGATTTTAGCAAGTCCAGATTGGATTTTTCAGTACAGATGTTGAAGAATGTGTGGGAGAAATTGAGTGCCACAAGGTCGCGGATAAACGGCAGTGCAGGGTGGTTTTCCATCGACAACATCTTATTGATGACGAAATTAGCATTGAGTCGAAATTTCTCCGTTAGAGGCATAACGTTGGCCAATTGCTCTAAACTGAGTGTAAACTGAGTGTGTGGGTGGAGATCATAGCGCCCAAAGCGGTACGGAGACACCTCCATTGAATCCTACAGAGCTTCAGAGAGGAGTTCCGAGGAGCGTCCAAAAGGAGTGTGTAGGCGTATTCAATTTTCGGTCTCACCAGGCCTGTGTACAAATTGATGATACAGCGAGGGTCAGAACCCCAGGATATGCCTCAAATTGATTTTAGAACGTTCGTCAAGCCAAAGCACTGTTTTCTGACTGCGTTGATGTGAGGAACGGGAGAGAGTTTGGTGTAAAACAGGAAGCCTAAGAAATTGAATGAGTCTGTATAGGGTAGGTCGGAATCGTTAACGCGGAGTGGAGCTACAGTGGGGCGCCTGTGCTTGTTAGAAAATATCATGCATTTGGTTTTCCGGAGGGAGAGGGACAAATGAATCGAAACAAGGCTAGATGAAATCGCGTCCAATGCAATTTGAAATTTGTCTGCATACGTTGGGATATAAGTGAGAGGTGAACATAACGAGGTCGTCGGCATACCCCAGAATTGCGACGCTCCCAGGAAGAGAGTTAAAGATATGGTTGATGTATATATTGAAACACAGTGGGCTTAAAACGGAACCTTGTGGGACACCCATATAAGACTTTCCGTGGGCTGCACTGCCATTATTGTATTATGCGATCGGTTTTAAGAATGCGGTTTATAAACGGTTTATAAACCGTACACTCCACCACCAAAGCACACAGCATTCTTCAAACCGATCGCTTAATACTGGACCTATATAATCGCACATAGAACAAATTCGTTGTGTAAGTTAAATGTGATAATAGGTCCCATGTTTACTGATTAATACTTCACACTATTATTACGATCAGGACCTCAACAACTGATTACTACAATATTATTTTGATCGAAACAATTTATTTTCACTCTATTTATTTCAATTTATTAATTTTACAATATTATTTCTTAAAACTTCAATAGTTGATCAACAGATTACTACAATATTATTTTGATCGAAACAATTTATTTTCACTCTATTTATTTAAAAATTTCAATGCTGGTCGAATACCATTCCCACAACGTTAATTAAGAAAAAGCCCCCCGTGAGAGTTGATTCACTGGCTTTTATAACCAGAGAAAGAACTCTCAAAACACTGCATTTTACTTTGACCTGATTAAAACAATAAAAAAAGGTATCATGCAATATTTTGGCCCACTTAAAAAATAAAGTTTAAGCAAAATAAGTAACAATATTTAACCTACTTAAATAATGCTTACATGAAAAGGTAATAAAGAAAAAAAAAGAAAAAAGGTACCGCGATGTCCAACCATCGTCGGCGGGCTCATTTGGGCTGTGCCTAACTCTCCCCCCTCTTAATTCCGTGACGTCCCGTTGCGGTTTATGATGTACGCTACTGCTGCTTCCAGGTCTGCCGGTGTCCACTGCGGGTGCGATGTGCTCTTTTCCTTTTTTTTCTTAATGCAAAAACAAGCCAATGCAACCGCCACTATGATAATTCCGGCCATAATACTCATTGAGGATTTTGTTTCTAGCTCCTTTAGCGACTTTAAGTTTTGCGACGACATACCGTGTATAAGGGAGAGTGAAAGTTCAACTTGGTGCTCCCCTGGCTTGAAATGTAAGATTTTCGGTGGGTGCGGTATAAAAGGTGGTGCCTTTTCACTTCTCTTATAAATAGTAGAGTTAATTTTGATTGTATGATTATATGTTATTAGGTAAGTTCCGGAAAGCTTTATTGTTTCGGCTTCCGTGACTGCTGTATCTTGCACATTATTCAAAATTAGTGTGCCCCACGTCTTCCACCGTTGGAATGTTATCGGCCGTTTTAGTTGGGCAAAATGCTGTGTTTTTATTCAATAGCTGATTTAAGCACTCGGATGCACCGACTTTACAAATGTGGACTGAATTAAAGTTTGCACAGTTCGCTAGAGGGATGAACTGGTTTGAACAATGAGCCGCCTTGTTGGTTGAGAGGTTGACTACGGTGTTATTCTGTACTACAGGGAAAACTTTTACAAAACTACATAACTTAATTAGTAATGGTGATTTCAATACAAAAAAATTAGATCATTTTCTTGGTATACTCTTATGCTAGATAACTTAAAAATATGGGTTAAACTAACATTGACTGGTTCCGTGGTCAGAAGATTTTCTAGTTCCTTTAAATTGAATATTGAGGGATTAACTACTTCTACCTTTGCCAACATGATAGATAACGCAACATTGTTTAAATGAGTTATAACTTCTTGGTTCCTAGTCATGAGTAACTGAAATAGTAAGAGTTTTTTTTCATCCTCTTTCATGCTCCTCGTAGTTAATTCATTTATTCTGTCGGTGATTTCGTTAATTTTTTCTTGGGTTATGCTGTTTAGATTCCTTTGTAGATTATTATTTTCGATTACCCTATTTAAATTGTTTTGTAAGAAATCGAAGTCTCCATGGTCGGGAGTTCCTGCTATGAATTTCAGAGCGGAACCCAAAAAGTCTAGGGATCTAGCCACCCGTCGGTGGACTCTTAAGACGTCCAAGGAGCGTTGTATTTCATTAATCTGAATTTCGAGTTCGGTTATCAAGTGTTGTTCTGTAACGTTTTTTAACATTTCTTTAGTCTCTTGGATTGTACTCTCAAAGTCAGTAAGATTTGTAGTATGTAAAACGTAGGAATAAATATCATAAATAGCCACATCACCGGTTGTTACTGCTATGAACGTTGACTGAGAGTAGTTGACTATGATTCCAAATGAACCAGTTATTAAGAGCAAAGTCAGTCTGGAAAAGCAAAAGCAAAAAGGAGAGAAGAAAAAAAAGAAAAAAAAAAAAAAAAGGAAGAGAATATTATGGTAAGCTGTTTATCTTAAATTGTCTTTATGGATTCTTCTACCCTCTATTAAGACTGCAGTTCCTAAGTCTTTTTCTACTGTCTTTTCTTCAAAAATTTTTGAAAATTTATTTCCCAACCGTTTATTTCTACGGACGTAAACTTTATTCCCAGGTTGAAAGGTTCTAGTGGTTGTGTTTTTATTACTTCGATCAAGAAGTTTTTGTTGAGCTTGTCTAACTTTGTCCTTTATTTGAGCCGTCTTTTGGTCGTTTGAGTTGTACAGGGCATCAAAGGGTTTAGTGTTGGTAACCGAATGGATACTGTGATTATATTTATATGTAGCTAATAATAAGAGTTCGATAGGGTCGACTATACTTTGCTGTTCCTTTATACAGCGAGCGATTTCTAGTAATGTCGAATGGAATCTTTCCACTTGACCATTACTTTCGCTATGCATAGTTGGCACAAAAGATTGCTGTGCTCCAAAGTGGTCATGAATCAAGGAATTGCATTTCTTCATTGCGTACCGACAGTTGGTTGGACAGTTGATGTTGGAGACTTTTGGGTGCAATTACATCGGACTGTTACATATGCCAAATGAAATCGACAATTGAAACTTTGGGTGCTAGGGGGAATAAGTTGAAATCTTTGCCAGAAGATTGAAAAACACACACAAGAAGATTGAAAAACTACGTTGGCTAACTTTAGAATCCAATGAGTTGAGTTGGGTAAAGGTGTGGGGTTCATTAGATTTTGAGGTGGTTTCCTCTGATATTTATTCTCTGCACATATCCGGCAGTTTGCTATTATTGATTTTAGTTTCTTTTTTATTCCGGGGAAATAGTATTCTTTTATAATCTGCGCAAAATTTTCATTCAAGGATCTATGGGCCCTATTATGTTCATTGGTGACAATTTCCCATTGATCATCTTCCCTAACGACATCTATTACCATTTTTTCATTATGTAAAAATTTAACGGACGGAAAGGCCGATAAAATAGACTGTGTAACCTCTGACAGGGTAGGCAGGTCGCATTGAATCACATTAACGATGCCTGTGTTAATAATGGATTTTAATTTATTAATTAAGCCATTTACAGAAGAGTATTCTATGTAGTGTCGAGTAAATTTTTGAAAGTAAATTTTAAAGCGGCTACTGTCGTTTTCGCCTTTAGTTATTATTAGTTGACTTTTGTACTGGTTTACAGGATAGTCGATTGTTTTAATTGTTCCTGACACAGACACTTCGCTATGTGCTGTGTCCAAGGTATTCGATATATTATGAATGTTCTGTCTAGTCAAAGCATCAGCGACCAAGTTTTCTTTGCCGGGTTTGTAGTGAAATTTGGGTGAAAACTCTTCTATAAAGTGCTTCCAACGTTTAATTTTACAATTATGGTTTTTTTCTGACATAGCGAATGTTAATGACTGGTGATCCGTAAATATATGGATACCTGAGACTCCGTAAAGAAAATGCTTAAGGCTCTTTAAGGCCCATACAATTGCAAGAAGTTCCCTTTCGTTTTTAGCGTAATTCTGTTCTTGTCTAGTGAGTGTTCGAGATATCATTGTTATAGGTTTCCCATTTTGCGAGAGAACCGCGCCTATGGCTACCGCGGAAGCGTCCGTTGTTAGTTCGAATGGTTTACTATAGTCAGGGTACGTCAACATAATATCCTCGGATATGAGGGTTTGTTTTAGTTTGTTAAATGCCGATTGCGCTTCCTGATCAAATTCGATTTTCACTTTTTTTGAGAATTTTGCTCCTACATGTCCGTTATCACCTCGCAAATACTTAGTGAGAGGTTTGGCAATACGGGCATAGTCTTTAATAAATCGTCTATAATACCCTGAAAGTCCTAAAAATGATCTCATAGATTTTAATGATTTTGGCTCTTCATATTCGGTTATAGCTCTAACTTTTGAAGGGCATGTTGATATGCCCTTTTCTGACACTTTAAAACCTAAAAATTCCACTTCTTTCTCAAAAAATTTGGATTTTTCTACTGAAATTCTCATTCCAGCCCTTTCTAATTTTTGAACGATATTTTCTATATCCTGCAAATGTTTATTTTCGTCAGGAGAGTAAATTATTATGTCATCCATATAAACTTGACATGTTTTGCCTATGTCATCCCTCAATATGTCATCGATTGCCCTTTGGAAGATACTGGGCGCATTTTTTAGTCCAAATGGCAAGCGACAAAATTCGTACTTGCCATTATTTACACTAAAAGCTGTCTTTTTCCTGTCGGACTCTTTTAGGGTGATTTGATGGAAGCCTGATTTGAGGTCTAATGTAGTGAAATATTTTGAATTACCTAAATTCGACAGGACCACGGATATGTCAGGTATTGGATGTCTATCCTCATAAGTCTGTTCGTTTAGTTTTCTAAAGTCTATTACTAGTCTATGTTTAGGTTTTCCGTCTTGATCGAACCCTTTTTTTTTCACTACATGTATCGGAGAATTATGGACAGAATAAGACTTCCTGATTATTCCGTCCCTTAGAAGAGATTCTATCTCTTTATTAACGAATTCTGTTACCGAAGTTGGATACGGATACGACCTAGAATATATGGGATTGTCGTGTTTAGTGCGTATCTCGGCCTGGACGTTTGTATTGTAGGGTAGTGCCCTATCAGAATCGGCAAAAGCAAACCGATTTCTTGCCAGCATATCTTCGACTTCATCTTTCACAGTCCCAGAAATATTTGTTTCTATGCTGTTAATTATTTGCGCTTTTTGCTCATAATCAAGGCGGTTTATCTCATTCCCACAACGGAGAATGCCTATGACTGCGTTGGCTTCTTTTAATAGATCGTATCCTATAATTCCATCAAATTCATGAAGGTTGGGTAATAGAAAAAAGGTTGCAGTACTTTCAAACAAAGTTAGTTGGCATTTGAAACTAACAGTACTGATTGCGTTTACTGTTGGAATGTTGAATGGTTTATTTAGCTTAACAAATTTAAAGTCTGTTAATTTTTTAATGTAATTGGCAGATGTGCCGGTATCAATTAAAAATTTTGAAATCCCTCCATTTAATGTTTTGTAAATGACTGGCAGGTGGGGCTTAACTAGAAAAGGCGAAAAAGAGTCTCCCACTGGACCAGAATTGACTAAGTTTACTCTTTGGTTCATGTTTGAGTAAATGTGATCGTTAGGTGGGTTGTGGTCATTGGATGGTCTTCTAAACACCGACGATTCCGGGTCGATATCCATAGGAATAGGATTTTCGCTAATCCTTGTCGATCTTCTACGAGACTGATTGCTTGGGTTGTTAAAAAATTGATTACTGTTAATATTGCGATTATTGTTATTATGGTGGGTGTTAGTCCGATTGTGATTGCCACTAGAATTACTGTTATAGTAATTATTATTATTGTTACTATTATTATTATTCCTACCGTTGTTATTATTATTATTAGGAGCCCGCGAATGTGTCTGATGCGGTTGTTTATGTGTTCCACCGGAAGCAAATATTCTAGCAAATTCGTGCCGGCGTTGATTAGCTTCAAGTTCTTGAGCCGTAGCCAAGGCTGAAGGTAAACCAGAAGGTCGTGACGAAAATAAAATATCGCATAATGTTCGCTTTAAACCAGATATAAAAACTCTCAGAGCGTTTTCTCGTGCTCTATTATTTAGGGCAGTAATTACCGATTCATTACCGGTATTATTCATTCTATTTTTATTAATAATTAGTGTTAATTGTCTATCTACTGCGTCATAGAATTCTGTAATTGACTTGTTTCCTTGTCTTAGGACACTAAGTTCGTTTTCTAAGATATAGAGGGGTCTCTTATCTGCGTAATTTTGGTCCAGTCTAGCGATAATGGCGTCAAAGTTTAAGACGGTGTTAAAAGCAGACAGGACATTATTAGCAGGTCCCGTAATTTTATTTCTAAGTATGGCCATTGCCACGAAATAGTTTTCTGATCCCTCCGGATAGTAACCCATAGCTATATGCGCTGCATCTCGCCATGCGGGATAGCCTTGAGCATTGCCTTTAAATTCGGGCAACGTTTTTATAAGTTCCAATGTAGTCGATCCATTGGGAACATCGGGATTTATTGCTACTTGACAGAAGGATGGGCCTGGTTCAGGCGTTAGACTGTTTAGTTTTTCGGACAGAGTTCTTAATTGTTCCGTAAAGTTGCCCGTTAAGGCGTCAACGGCTGCACTTACTAATTCGATAATTTGATCCCTATTAATGTTACAATATTACGTTGTCTATCAAGGGTTTATGAAATACAAAAAGAGACTTACCACGGATCCAGTACTTACATTACAAATGTTGGGCGCTAGTTAAATGTGATAGTAGGTCCCATGTTTACTGATCAATACTTCACACTATTATTACGATCAGGACCTCAACAACTGATTACTACAATATTATTTTGATCGAAACAATTTATTTTCACTCTGTTTATTTCAATTTATTAATTTTACAATATTATATCTTAAAACTTCAATAGTTGATCAACAGATTACTACAATATTATTTTGATCGAAACAATTTATTTTCACTCTATTTATTTCAATTTATTAATTTTACAATATTATATCTTAAAACTTCAATAGTTGATCAACAGATTACTACAATATTATCTTGATCGAAACAATTTATTTTCACTCTATTTATTTAAAAATTTCAATGCTGGTCGAATACCATTCCCACAACGTTAATTAAGAAAAAGCCCCCCGTGAGAGTTGATTCACTGGCTTTTATAACCAGTGAAAGAACTCTCAAAACACTGCATTTTACTTTGACCTGATTAAAACAATAAAAAAAGGTATCATGCAATATTTTGGCCCACTTAAAAAATAAAGTTTAAGCAAAATAAGTAACAATATTTAACCTACTTAAATAATGCTTACATGAAAAGGTAATAAAGAAAAAAAAAGAAAAAAGGTACCGCGATGTCCAACCATCGTCGGCGGGCTCATTTGAGCTGTGCCTAACTTGTATATTGAACATATACACCATAATATTATAAAATTTGATAGAAGCAAAATAAAAGAACACCTTATTTGCATTTATTAATTAAATATTTATTCATTCATATAATATTAAATTACATATGTACAAATATTTACTCGAAAATCTAACGTATTCCCTTTGCTTTGCTTATAAGCATAGAAAAAACAACAACAGTACGCATGCATAAAAAACCAAGAACACACAAAAAACCAATTATCGTTAAATTGGTTATGGATTAGTATATTCACACGGACACAAAACCTCTTGCTTCCTGCACATGTTTACCCATACACTTAGGAAATCGCGCAACATCGCCGCGAAGTGGTTGAAAAATCAAAATTTTAGCAAATCTTCAACTCAGGTTTGCTATGTGCGCTAACGAAACAAAAACATAATCGATTACTCCTAACATGTCTAGCATGTGTGGTTATATGCGCATGGAGCTTATACACCACCACACTATATATAATAGAATAGGCAGATAAATCATTCCTCCCTAACATTTTTATATGTTACCTAAGATACGTCGACGCGTAATTATAGGGACATGAGGCGCGTAAATAATGAATGAATATAATTAAATTCATTAATTTGAATATAATTGTGTAGTTTTTACAAATATACATATATAGAGTTATAGTGTATGAATTACATAAATGCAAGTTATATTAATCATAAATCCACATATGCTAGGAGGAATCTAATATGATTTTTGTTTCAATAGCGCACATAGCAAAGCTGTTTGATTCTGTGTCCTTGTTTTAATTGATGTTTTATGTAGTTGCTTTTTTATCAACTTATTAAATTGTAATATGGTGTGGAGTGTTAAAATATATATATATATTTAAAAAAAATATTATAATATATATGTTGCTTTTGCGCTGCTTATAAGCAATACCATAGATTGCATGGGTATTATGAGGTTTGCTCATACCAGATTTTGTGGTATAAGCAATTCTTTCAAATGTTTTCTTCATCTTGAAGAAAACGTCTGAGAAATTTCCTTGGTTTGTGGAAGTTGACGGTTGTAAGGAGCATCGTGTTAACTGTTTGAAATTTTTAATTGAGGTATTATTATTTAAAAATACCAAGCGGATTTGCGAAGAATATTTACTAAAAAATAAACGCTCCGCCCAAAAGCTCATACAACTAAAGAAATTGGCCAAACTGAACGTCTCCTCATCATAAATTATTTCATTATTTTGTTTACATATAATAATAAATTATTTGAATTGACACTATATTTATATTTTTCCGAGCTTTTCTTCTAATTTTTCCCTTTAGCTTTAGCTTTACCCCAGAGCCCACTTTATTGTAGGAGGTAAAGCAAAAAACATATAAAACAAGAAAGCACAAGCTATATTTGTTAACAGAAGTCAGCGTAACAAATAACATATTTATGTATACATTTGCCTGTATTCATTGTATACAATGAAAATGTAAAATATAGTGGGCCTCGAAATAAATCTTGAGTTCAACAAATTTTAAAGAGAATGACACTCCGTCTCTGCTTTAGATTAAATTAATTCAGAAATTGAATTGTAAGAAATGGCAAAAACAATATGATACGAAACCATTCAAATAAATGCTTCCTCTTCAATAATTCATTCCTATCTGTTGGATAATTGTAATGTACTGTAAAATATTATTATTTTTTGTTTTTTTGGTTTCTGTTTTTGTATTAGTTTTTCGTGATGTTTTGCTTTTTTAATTAACACTAGAAAGACTGAAACTTTATATATACCTATATGGACTAAAAGCAGTCAAAATGACTGCTTTGTGAAAGAATAACTAATATGCAAAGTTAATTTTTAATTAATTTTTAATATTTTTTATATATTTTTTATATTATATATAAATTTTATATTATATATTTTTTATATTATTTTCAGTTATATAACAAGTTACTTCATTTGGAAAAAATTATTTAAGCACTATTATTTGTAAATTTTATGCAAATGAAAGTGGCAATCTTTTTATGTGTACATCTTCCGCAAACATATTTTTGACATTTCAGATATATTATTTGTTTTCTTATTGTGGATCTTCATGTTCTGATGAATTTTTCTGTCTTGCATCTCTGTATTTGGTGGAAATCTGTTCTGCTAATTGAAACAAGGACTCTCTTCTTTGTCATTTCCAAGAATCCAAGCATTCAAAGCAGTCAAATCTAAAATATTGAAAAATATTTGGAGCGGCCATCTACGAGAACTAGCTTTTACTGCATATTTTCTGTCCATTTGATCCGCCATATCAACGAATAAATCGTAGGATTTGATTGAACTTATCTCTGACCATAGATTTTCTAAATAATTCGCGACCTCACTTTGCTCAGTTTTAAATTTTTTTAAATATAAAATCCCAATAAATGCAAGTATTTCCGGTAATGTTGTTGTCCAATCGTTCATCAAAATTCGGCGGCCTTCTTGTTCTGTGTAATTTTTTATATGTTTGATAATATAGTTATCTATTATCAAGGTGAATGCACTGATAGGATTATCTGCCATAATGTTCCTTTTTGCGTAGCCTGTTGGCCCTTCCACACCCTTGAATATACAAGTACATGGTAACCTTCCAGGAATAACCACCTTCGTTCAATTTTGATCACACAGCTGTTTCGGTCTCCTGAGATGTGTTTTCAGTTCCTTCATCAGATTCAGAGCTACTTAGCACCTTACACCTTTTCCTGGGCTTATTGATTTTACTTTCGTCACTGGTGATCGACTCTCCATCGCTACCTTCAGTGTCAGATGTTTCACTATAATCCACTTCATCTTTAAATGATAGCTCAGAGTTTGTTGCATCTGATTCTACATCGGAGCCCTCTTCACTTATATTCATTGGCTTTTCAATAACTCAATAAATGAATTTAGCGCGCAAAAGAAATAAAATAATCGACTTGTTCTAACTGGACTGCATAAAGATTTGAATAGCAAGTACTACTTTAGCCTGTACATATATATTATCAAGTAGCGGTAATTGAAAAGAAAGGTACTTTATTTATATGTTATTAGCTAATGGTAATCGAAACAAAGTGAAAGCAGTCAAAATGACTGCTTTTAGTCCATATAGGTATAACACGTACATATATCACGAAAATGAAGGAGGGGGAGGTAACTACTATCATTTATAAACGTATTTATTTATTATAGAAAAAGTTATAAAATTGTAAGAAATTCTGTCAATATATACATAATCATTTTTCTAATTGAAATTAAAAAGCAAGTCAAAATGACTTGCTTAGTCTATCTAGTGTTAAATTAAATTAAATTAATCAATCTCTAAATATGAATGCGGTGTGTCAATTCTTTTAGAATAATCATTTTTTGGGTACGTGTGAAGATGTTTTAGCGAAAAAGGCCTACAATCTAAATTTATCGCGTTTTGAGATGACCGAATTACCCAGAATCGTAGCAAAATGTGACATAATACTAAAATTATTTCTAAATCACAATCACCTAACGAGGTTAAGGCTGTAAAATGGTCTACTCTTGAGAATCGGAAACGTCGTATAATTGGTTTTATCATTAGATATCTCATTTTGTAGTCAATTTGAATAATCTTCAAGTGCTTACAGTGGATTATAACAAATTAACGGAATTTCCTCAAGCCTTTTGTCAATTATCAACATTAAAGGTATTGAATGTGAGTTGCAATTGCATTTCTTCATTGCGTACTGACAGTTGGTTGGACAGTTGATGTTGGAGACTTTTGCGTGCAATTACATCGGACTGTTACATATGCCAAATGAAATCGACAATTGAAACTTTGGGTGCTAGGGGGAATAAGTTGAAATCTTTGCCAGAAGATTGAAAAACACACACAAGAAGATTGAAAAACTACGTTGGCTAACTTTAGAATCCAATGAGTTGAGTTGGGTAAAGGTGTGGGGTTCATTAGATTTTGAGGTGGTTTCCTCTGATATTTATTCTCTGCACATATCCGGCAGTTTGCTATTATTGATTTTAGTTTCTTTTTTATTCCGGGGAAATAGTATTCTTTTATAATCTGCGCAAAATTTTCATTCAAGGATCTATGGGCCCTATTATGTTCATTGGTGACAATTTCCCATTGATCATCTTCCCTAACGACATCTATTACCATTTTTTCATTATGTAAAAATTTAACGGACGGAAAGGCCGATAAAATAGACTGTGTAACCTCTGACAGGGTAGGCAGGTCGCATTGAATCACATTAACGATGCCTGTGTTAATAATGGATTTTAATTTATTAATTAAGCCATTTACAGAAGAGTATTCTATGTAGTGTCGAGTAAATTTTTGAAAGTAAATTTTAAAGCGGCTACTGTCGTTTTCGCCTTTAGTTATTATTAGTTGACTTTTGTACTGGTTTACAGGATAGTCGATTGTTTTAATTGTTCCTGACACAGACACTTCGCTATGTGCTGTGTCCAAGGTATTCGATATATTATGAATGTTCTGTCTAGTCAAAGCATCAGCGACCAAGTTTTCTTTGCCGGGTTTGTAGTGAAATTTGGGTGAAAACTCTTCTATAAAGTGCTTCCAACGTTTAATTTTACAATTATGGTTTTTTTCTGACATAGCGAATGTTAATGACTGGTGATCCGTAAATATATGGATACCTGAGACTCCGTAAAGAAAATGCTTAAGGCTCTTTAAGGCCCATACAATTGCAAGAAGTTCCCTTTCGTTTTTAGCGTAATTCTGTTCTTGTCTAGTGAGTGTTCGAGATATCATTGTTATAGGTTTCCCATTTTGCGAGAGAACCGCGCCTATGGCTACCGCGGAAGCGTCCGTTGTTAGTTCGAATGGTTTACTATAGTCAGGGTACGTCAACATAATATCCTCGGATATGAGGGTTTGTTTTAGTTTGTTAAATGCCGATTGCGCTTCCTGATCAAATTCGATTTTCACTTTTTTTGAGAATTTTGCTCCTACATGTCCGTTATCACCTCGCAAATACTTAGTGAGAGGTTTGGCAATACGGGCATAGTCTTTAATAAATCGTCTATAATACCCTGAAAGTCCTAAAAATGATCTCATAGATTTTAATGATTTTGGCTCTTCATATTCGGTTATAGCTCTAACTTTTGAAGGGCATGTTGATATGCCCTTTTCTGACACTTTAAAACCTAAAAATTCCACTTCTTTCTCAAAAAATTTGGATTTTTCTACTGAAATTCTCATTCCAGCCCTTTCTAATTTTTGAACGATATTTTCTATATCCTGCAAATGTTTATTTTCGTCAGGAGAGTAAATTATTATGTCATCCATATAAACTTGACATGTTTTGCCTATGTCATCCCTCAATATGTCATCGATTGCCCTTTGGAAGATACTGGGCGCATTTTTTAGTCCAAATGGCAAGCGACAAAATTCGTACTTGCCATTATTTACACTAAAAGCTGTCTTTTTCCTGTCGGACTCTTTTAGGGTGATTTGATGGAAGCCTGATTTGAGGTCTAATGTAGTGAAATATTTTGAATTACCTAAATTCGACAGGACCACGGATATGTCAGGTATTGGATATCTATCCTCATAAGTCTGTTCGTTTAGTTTTCTAAAGTCTATTACTAGTCTATGTTTAGGTTTTCCGTCTTGATCGAACCCTTTTTTTTCACTACATGTATCGGAGAATTATAGACAGAATAAGACTTCCTGATTATTCCGTCCCTTAGAAGAGATTCTATCTCTTTATTAACGAATTCTGTTACCGAAGTTGGATACGGATACGACCTAGAATATATGGGATTGTCGTGTTTAGTGCGTATCTCGGCCTGGACGTTTGTATTGTAGGGTAGTGCCCTATCAGAATCGGCAAAAGCAAACCGATTTCTTGCCAGCATATCTTCGACTTCATCTTTCACAGTCCCAGAAATATTTGTTTCTATGCTGTTAATTATTTGCGCTTTTTGCTCATAATCAAGGCGGTTTATCTCATTCCCACAACGGAGAATGCCTTTCTCAACGTCTATGACTGCGTTGGCTTCTTTTAATAGATCGTATCCTATAATTCCATCAAATTCATGAAGGTTGGGTAATAGAAAAAAGGTTGCAGTACTTTCAAACAAAGTTAGTTGGCATTTGAAACTAACAGTACTGATTGCGTTTACTGTTGGAATGCTGAATGGTTTATTTAGCTTAACAAATTTAAGGTCTGTTAATTTTTTAATGTAATTGGCAGATGTGCCGGTATCAATTAAAAATTTTGAAATCCCTCCATTTAATGTTTTGTAAATGACTGGCAGGTGGGGCTTAACTAGAAAAGGCGAAAAAGAGTCTCCCACTGGACCAGAATTGACTAAGTTTACTCTTTGGTTCATGTTTGAGTAAATGTGATCGTTAGGTGGGTTGTGGTCATTGGATGGTCTTCTAAACGCCGACGATTCCGGGTCGATATCCATAGGAATAGGATTTTCGCTAATCCTTGTCGATCTTCTACGAGACTGATTGCTTGGGTTGTTAAAAAATTGATTACTGTTAATATTGCGATTATTGTTATTATGGTGGGTGTTAGTCCGATTGTGATTGCCACTATGATTACTGTTATAGTAATTATTATTATTGTTACTATTATTATTATTCCTACCGTTGTTATTATTATTATTAGGAGCCCGCGAATGTGTCTGATGCGGTTGTTTATGTGTTCCACCGGAAGAAAATATTCTAGCAAATTCGTGCCGGCGTTGATTAGCTTCAAGTTCTTGAGCCGTAGCCAAGGCTGAAGGTAAACCAGAAGGTCGTGACGAAAATAAAATATCGCATAATGTTCGCTTTAAACCAGATATAAAACTCTCAGAGCGTTTTCTCGTGCTCTATTATTTAGGGCAGTAATTACCGATTCATTACCGGTATTATCCATTCTATTTTTATTAATAATTAGTGTTAATTGTCTATCTACTGCGTCATAGAATTCTGTAATTGACTTGTTTCCTTGTCTTAGGACACTAAGTTCGTTTTCTAAGATATAGAGGGGTCTCTTATCTGCGTAATTTTGCTCCAGTCTAGCGATAATGGCGTCAAAGTTTAAGACGGTGTTAAAAGCAGACAGGACATTATTAGCAGGTCCCGTAATTTTATTTCTAAGTATGGCCATTGCCACGAAATAGTTTTCTGATCCCTCCGGATAGTAACCCATAGCTATATGCGCTGCATCTCGCCATGCGGGATAGCCTTGAGCATTGCCTTTAAATTCGGGCAACGATTTTATAAGTTCCAATGTAGTCGATCCATTGGGAACATCGGGATTTATTGCTACTTGACAGAAGGATGGGCCTGGTTCAGGCGTTAGACTGTTTAGTTTTTCGGACAGAGTTCTTAATTGTTCCGTAAGGTTGCCCGTTAAGGCGTCAACGGCTGCACTTACTAATTCGATAATATGATCCCTATTCATGTTACAATATTACGTTGTCTATCAAGGGTTTATGAAATACAAAAAGAGACTTACCACGGATCCAGTACTTACATTACAAATGTTGGGCGCTAGTTAAATGTGATAGTAGGTCCCATGTTTACTGATCAATACTTCACACTATTATTACGATCAGGACCTCAACAACTGATTACTACAATATTATTTTGATCGAAACAATTTATTTTCACTCTGTTTATTTCAATTTATTAATTTTGCAATATTATATCTTAAAACTTCAATAGTTGATCAACAGATTACTACAATATTATTTTGATCGAAACAATTTATTTTCACTCTATTTATTTCAATTTATTAATTTTACAATATTATATCTTAAAACTTCAATAGTTGATCAACAGATTACTACAATATTATCTTGATCGAAACAATTTATTTTCACTCTATTTATTTAAAAATTTCAATGCTGGTCGAATACCATTCCCACAACGTTAATTAAGAAAAAGCCCCCCGTGAGAGTTGATTCACTGGCTTTTATAACCAGTGAAAGAACTCTCAAAACACTGCATTTTACTTTGACCTGATTAAAACAATAAAAAAAGGTATCATGCAATATTTTGGCCCACTTAAAAAATAAAGTTTAAGCAAAATAAGTAACAATATTTAACCTACTTAAATAATGCTTACATGAAAAGGTAATAAAGAAAAAAAAAGAAAAAAGGTACCGCGATGTCCAACCATCGTCGGCGGGCTCATTTGGGCTGTGCCTAACTTGTATATTGAACATATACACCATAATATTATAAAATTTGATAGAAGCAAAATAAAAGAACACCTTATTTGCATTTATTAATTAAATATTTATTCATTCATATAATATTAAATTACATATGTACAAATGTTTACTCGAAAATCTAACGTATTCCCTTTGCTTTGCTTATAAGCATAGAAAAAACAACAACAGTACGCATGCATAAAAAACCAAGAACACACAAAAAACCAATTATCGTTAAATTGGTTATGGATTAGTATATTCACACGGACACAAAACCTCTTGCTTCCCGCACATGTTTACCCATACACTTAGGAAATCGCGCAACATCGCCGCGAAGTGGTTGAAAAATCAAAATTTTAGCAAATCTTCAACTCAGGTTTGCTATGTGCGCTAACGAAACAAAAACATAATCGATTACTCCTAACATGTCTAGCATGTGTGGTTATATGCGCATGGAGCTTATACACCACCACACTATATATAATAGAATAGGCAGATAAATCATTCCTCCCTAACATTTTTATATGTTACCTAAGATACGTCGACGCGTAATTATAGGGACATGAGGCGCGTAAATAATGAATGAATATAATTAAATTCATTAATTTGAATATAATTGTGTAGTTTTTACAAATATACATATATAGAGTTATAGTGTATGAATTACATAAATGCAAGTTATATTAATCATAAATCCACATATGCTAGGAGGAATCTAATATGATTTTTGTTTCAATAGCGCACATAGCAAAGCTGTTTGATTCTGTGTCCTTGTTTTAATTGATGTTTTATGTAGTTGCTTTTTTATCAACTTATTAAATTGTAATATGGTGTGGAGTGTTAAAATATATATATATATTTAAAAAAAATATTATAATATATATGTTGCTTTTGCGCTGCTTATAAGCAATACCATAGATTGCATGGGTATTATGAGGTTTGCTTATACCAGATTTTGTGGTATAAGCAATTCTTTCAAATGTTTTCTTCATCTTGAAGAAAACGTCTGAGAAATTTCCTTGGTTTGTGGAAGTTGACGGTTGTAAGGAGCATCGTGTTAACTGTTTGAAATTTTTAATTGAGGTATTATTATTTAAAAATACCAAGCGGATTTGCGAAGAATATTTACTAAAAAATAAACGCTCCGCCCAAAAGCTCATACAACTAAAGAAATTGGCCAAACTGAACGTCTCCTCATCATAAATTATTTCATTATTTTGTTTACATATAATAATAAATTATTTGAATTGACACTATATTTATATTTTTCCGAGCTTTTCTTCTAATTTTTCCCTTTAGCTTTAGCTTTACCCCAGAGCCCACTTTATTGTAGGAGGTAAAGCAAAAAACATATAAAACAAGAAAGCACAAGCTATATTTGTTAACAGAAGTCAGCGTAACAAATAACATATATATGTATACATTTGCCTGTATTCATTGTATACAATGAAAATGTAAAATATAGTGGGCCTCGAAATAAATCTTGAGTTCAACAAATTTTAAAGAGAATGACACTCCGTCTCTGCTTTAGATTAAATTAATTCAGAAATTGAATTGTAAGAAATGGCAAAAACAATATGATACGAAACCATTCAAATAAATGCTTCCTCTTCAATAATTCATTCCTATCTGTTGGATAATTGTAATGTACTGTAAAATATTATTATTTTTTGTTTTTTTGGTTTCTGTTTTTGTATTAGTTTTTCGTGATGTTTTGCTTTTTTAATTAACACTAGAAAGACTGAAACTTTATATATACCTATATGGACTAAAAGCAGTCAAAATGACTGCTTTGTGAAAGAATAACTAATATGCAAAGTTAATTTTTAATTAATTTTTAATATTTTTTATATATTTTTTATATTATATATAAATTTTATATTATATATTTTTTATATTATTTTCAGTTATATAACAAGTTACTTCATTTGGAAAAAATTATTTAAGCACTATTATTTGTAAATTTTATGCAAATGAAAGTGGCAATCTTTTTATGTGTACATCTTCCGCAAACATATTTTTGACATTTCAGATATATTATTTGTTTTCTTATTGTGGATCTTCATGTTCTGATGAATTTTTCTGTCTTGCATCTCTGTATTTGGTGGAAATCTGTTCTGCTAATGGAAACAAGGACTCTCTTCCTTGTATATGTATTCCTGTCATTTCCAAGGATCCAAGCATTCAAAGCAGCCAAATCTAAAATATTGAAAAATATTTGGAGCGGCCATCTACGAGAACTAGCTTTTACTGCATATTTTCTGTCCATTTGATCCGCCATATCAACGAATAAATCGTAGGATTTGATTGAACTTATCTCTGACCATAGATTTTCTAAATAATTCGCGACCTCACTTTGCTCAGTTTTAAATTTTTTTAAATATAAAATCCCAATAAATGCAAGTATTTCCGGTAATGTTGTTGTCCAATCGTTCATCAAAATTCGGCGGCCTTCTTGTTCTGTGTAATTTTTTATATGTTTGATAATATAGTTATCTATTATCAAGGTGAATGCACTGATAGGATTATCTGCCATAATGTTCCTTTTTGCGTAGCCTGTTGGCCCTTCCACACCCTTGAATATACAAGTACATGGTAACCTTCCAGGAATAACCACCTTCGTTCAATTTTGATCACACAGCTGTTTCGGTCTCCTGAGATGTGTTTTCAGTTCCTTCATCAGATTCAGAGCTACTTAGCACCTTACACCTTTTCCTGGGCTTATTGATTTTACTTTCGTCACTGGTGATCGACTCTCCATCGCTACCTTCAGTGTCAGATGTTTCACTATAATCCACTTCATCTTTAAATGATAGCTCAGAGTTTGTTGCATCTGATTCTACATCGGAGCCCTCTTCACTTATATTCATTGGCTTTTCAATAACTCAATAAATGAATTTAGCGCGCAAAAGAAATAAAATAATCGACTTGTTCTAACTGGACTGCATAAAGATTTGAATAGCAAGTACTACTTTAGCCTGTACATATATATTATCAAGTAGCGGTAATTGAAAAGAAAGGTACTTTATTTATATGTTATTAGCTAATGGTAATCGAAACAAAGTGAAAGCAGTCAAAATGACTGCTTTTAGTCCATATAGGTATAACACGTACATATATCACGAAAATGAAGGAGGGGGAGGTAACTACTATCATTTATAAACGTATTTATTTATTATAGAAAAAGTTATAAAATTGTAAGAAATTCTGTCAATATATACATAATCATTTTTCTAATTGAAATTAAAAAGCAAGTCAAAATGACTTGCTTAGTCTATCTAGTGTTAAATTAAATTAAATTAATCAATCTCTAAATATGAATGCGGTGTGTCAATTCTTTTAGAATAATCATTTTTTGGGTACGTGTGAAGATGTTTTAGCGAAAAAGGCCTACAATCTAAATTTATCGCGTTTTGAGATGACCGAATTACCCAGAATCGTAGCAAAATGTGACATAATACTAAAATTATTTCTAAATCACAATCACCTAACGAGGTTAAGGCTGTAAAATGGTCTACTCTTGAGAATCGGAAACGTCGTATAATTGGTTTTATCATTAGATATCTCATTTTGTAGTCAATTTGAATAATCTTCAAGTGCTTACAGTGGATTATAACAAATTAACGGAATTTCCTCAAGCCTTTTGTCAATTATCAACATTAAAGGTATTGAATGTGAGTTGCAATTGCATTTCTTCATTGCGTACCGACAGTTGGTTGGACAGTTGATGTTGGAGACTTTTGGGTGCAATTACATCGGACTGTTACATATGCCAAATGAAATCGACAATTGAAACTTTGGGTGCTAGGGGGAATAAGTTGAAATCTTTGCCAGAAGATTGAAAAACACACACAAGAAGATTGAAAAACTACGTTGGCTAACTTTAGAATCCAATGAGTTGAGTTGGGTAAAGGTGTGGGGTTCATTAGATTTTGAGGTGGTTTCCTCTGATATTTATTCTCTGCACATATCCGGCAGTTTGCTATTATTGATTTTAGTTTCTTTTTTATTCCGGGGAAATAGTATTCTTTTATAATCTGCGCAAAATTTTCATTCAAGGATCTATGGGCCCTATTATGTTCATTGGTGACAATTTCCCATTGATCATCTTCCCTAACGACATCTATTACCATTTTTTCATTATGTAAAAATTTAACGGACGGAAGGGCCGATAAAATAGACTGTGTAACCTCTGACAGGGTAGGCAGGTCGCATTGAATCACATTAACGATGCCTGTGTTAATAATGGATTTTAATTTATTAATTAAGCCATTTACAGAAGAGTATTCTATGTAGTGTCGAGTAAATTTTTGAAAGTAAATTTTAAAGCGGCTACTGTCGTTTTCGCCTTTAGTTATTATTAGTTGACTTTTGTACTGGTTTACAGGATAGTCGATTGTTTTAATTGTTCCTGACACAGACACTTCGCTATGTGCTGTGTCCAAGGTATTCGATATATTATGAATGTTCTGTCTAGTCAAAGCATCAGCGACCAAGTTTTCTTTGCCGGGTTTGTAGTGAAATTTGGGTGAAAACTCTTCTATAAAGTGCTTCCAACGTTTAATTTTACAATTATGGTTTTTTTCTGACATAGCGAATGTTAATGACTGGTGATCCGTAAATATATGGATACCTGAGACTCCGTAAAGAAAATGCTTAAGGCTCTTTAAGGCCCATACAATTGCAAGAAGTTCCCTTTCGTTTTTAGCGTAATTCTGTTCTTGTCTAGTGAGTGTTCGAGATATCATTGTTATAGGTTTCCCATTTTGCGAGAGAACCGCGCCTATGGCTACCGCGGAAGCGTCCGTTGTTAGTTCGAATGGTTTACTATAGTCAGGGTACGTCAACATAATATCCTCGGATATGAGGGTTTGTTTTAGTTTGTTAAATGCCGATTGCGCTTCCTGATCAAATTCGATTTTCACTTTTTTTGAGAATTTTGCTCCTACATGTCCGTTATCACCTCGCAAATACTTAGTGAGAGGTTTGGCAATACGGGCATAGTCTTTAATAAATCGTCTATAATACCCTGAAAGTCCTAAAAATGATCTCATAGATTTTAATGATTTTGGCTCTTCATATTCGGTTATAGCTCTAACTTTTGAAGGGCATGTTGATATGCCCTTTTCTGACACTTTAAAACCTAAAAATTCCACTTCTTTCTCAAAAAATTTGGATTTTTCTACTGAAATTCTCATTCCAGCCCTTTCTAATTTTTGAACGATATTTTCTATATCCTGCAAATGTTTATTTTCGTCAGGAGAGTAAATTATTATGTCATCCATATAAACTTGACATGTTTTGCCTATGTCATCCCTCAATATGTCATCGATTGCCCTTTGGAAGATACTGGGCGCATTTTTTAGTCCAAATGGCAAGCGACAAAATTCGTACTTGCCATTATTTACACTAAAAGCTGTCTTTTTCCTGTCGGACTCTTTTAGGGTGATTTGATGGAAGCCTGATTTGAGGTCTAATGTAGTGAAATATTTTGAATTACCTAAATTCGACAGGACCACGGATATGTCAGGTATTGGATGTCTATCCTCATAAGTCTGTTCGTTTAGTTTTCTAAAGTCTATTACTAGTCTATGTTTAGGTTTTCCGTCTTGATCGAACCCTTTTTTTTTCACTACATGTATCGGAGAATTATAGACAGAATAAGACTTCCTGATTATTCCGTCCCTTAGAAGAGATTCTATCTCTTTATTAACGAATTCTGTTACCGAAGTTGGATACGGATACGACCTAGAATATATGGGATTGTCGTGTTTAGTGCGTATCTCGGCCTGGACGTTTGTATTGTAGGGTAGTGCCCTATCAGAATCGGCAAAAGCAAACCGATTTCTTGCCAGCATATCTTCGACTTCATCTTTCACAGTCCCAGAAATATTTGTTTCTATGCTGTTAATTATTTGCGCTTTTTGCTCATAATCAAGGC
Organism: Ornithomya chloropus; assembly: GCA_963971445.1. Lineage (NCBI taxonomy): Eukaryota > Metazoa > Arthropoda > Insecta > Diptera > Hippoboscidae > Ornithomya > Ornithomya chloropus. The sequence goes on from OZ020531.1 coordinate 1,444,089, forward strand.
GGTTTATCTCATTCCCACAACGGAGAATGCCTATGACTGCGTTGGCTTCTTTTAATAGATCGTATCCTATAATTCCATCAAATTCATGAAGGTTGGGTAATAGAAAAAAGGTTGCAGTACTTTCAAACAAAGTTAGTTGGCATTTGAAACTAACAGTACTGATTGCGTTTACTGTTGGAATGTTGAATGGTTTATTTAGCTTAACAAATTTAAGGTCTGTTAATTTTTTAATGTAATTGGCAGATGTGCCGGTATCAATTAAAAATTTTGAAATCCCTCCATTTAATGTTTTGTAAATGACTGGCAGGTGGGGCTTAACTAGAAAAGGCGAAAAAGAGTCTCCCACTGGACCAGAATTGACTAAGTTTACTCTTTGGTTCATGTTTGAGTAAATGTGATCGTTAGGTGGGTTGTGGTCATTGGATGGTCTTCTAAACACCGACGATTCCGGGTCGATATCCATAGGAATAGGATTTTCGCTAATCCTTGTCGATCTTCTACGAGACTGATTGCTTGGGTTGTTAAAAAATTGATTACTGTTAATATTGCGATTATTGTTACTATGGTGGGTGTTAGTCCGATTGTGATTGCCACTATGATTACTGTTATAGTAATTATTATTATTGTTACTATTATTATTATTCCTACCGTTGTTATTATTATTATTAGGAGCCCGCGAATGTGTCTGATGCGGTTGTTTATGTGTTCCACCGGAAGAAAATATTCTAGCAAATTCGTGCCGGCGTTGATTAGCTTCAAGTTCTTGAGCCGTAGCCAAGGCTGAAGGTAAACCAGAAGGTCGTGACGAAAATAAAATATCGCATAATGTTCGCTTTAAACCAGATATAAAAACTCTCAGAGCGTTTTCTCGTGCTCTATTATTTAGGGCAGTAATTACCGATTCATTACCGGTATTATCCATTCTATTTTTATTAATAATTAGTGTTAATTGTCTATCTACTGCGTCATAGAATTCTGTAATTGACTTGTTTCCTTGTCTTAGGACACTAAGTTCGTTTTCTAAGATATAGAGGGGTCTCTTATCTGCGTAATTTTGGTCCAGTCTAGCGATAATGGCGTCAAAGTTTAAGACGGTGTTAAAAGCAGACAGGACATTATTAGCAGGTCCCGTAATTTTATTTCTAAGTATGGCCATTGCCACGAAATAGTTTTCTGATCCCTCCGGATAGTAACCCATAGCTATATGCGCTGCATCTCGCCATGCGGGATAGCCTTGAGCATTGCCTTTAAATTCGGGCAACGATTTTATAAGTTCCAATGTAGTCGATCCATTGGGAACATCGGGATTTATTGCTACTTGACAGAAGGATGGGCCTGGTTCAGGCGTTAGACTGTTTAGTTTTTCGGACAGAGTTCTTAATTGTTCCGTAAGGTTGCCCGTTAAGGCGTCAACGGCTGCACTTACTAATTCGATAATTTGATCCCTATTCATGTTACAATATTACGTTGTCTATCAAGGGTTTATGAAATACAAAAAGAGACTTACCACGGATCCAGTACTTACATTACAAATGTTGGGCGCTAGTTAAATGTGATAGTAGGTCCCATGTTTACTGATCAATACTTCACACTATTATTACGATCAGGACCTCAACAACTGATTACTACAATATTATTTTGATCGAAACAATTTATTTTCACTCTGTTTATTTCAATTTATTAATTTTACAATATTATATCTTAAAACTTCAATAGTTGATCAACAGATTACTACAATATTATTTTGATCGAAACAATTTATTTTCACTCTATTTATTTCAATTTATTAATTTTACAATATTATATCTTAAAACTTCAATAGTTGATCAACAGATTACTACAATATTATCTTGATCGAAACAATTTATTTTCACTCTATTTATTTAAAAATTTCAATGCTGGTCGAATACCATTCCCACAACGTTAATTAAGAAAAAGCCCCCCGTGAGAGTTGATTCACTGGCTTTTATAACCAGTGAAAGAACTCTCAAAACACTGCATTTTACTTTGACCTGATTAAAACAATAAAAAAAGGTATCATGCAATATTTTGGCCCACTTAAAAAATAAAGTTTAAGCAAAATAAGTAACAATATTTAACCTACTTAAATAATGCTTACATGAAAAGGTAATAAAGAAAAAAAAAGAAAAAAGGTACCGCGATGTCCAACCATCGTCGGCGGGCTCATTTGGGCTGTGCCTAACTTGTATATTGAACATATACACCATAATATTATAAAATTTGATAGAAGCAAAATAAAAGAACACCTTATTTGCATTTATTAATTAAATATTTATTCATTCATATAATATTAAATTACATATGTACAAATGTTTACTCGAAAATCTAACGTATTCCCTTTGCTTTGCTTATAAGCATAGAAAAAACAACAACAGTACGCATGCATAAAAAACCAAGAACACACAAAAAACCAATTATCGTTAAATTGGTTATGGATTAGTATATTCACACGGACACAAAACCTCTTGCTTCCCGCACATGTTTACCCATACACTTAGGAAATCGCGCAACATCGCCGCGAAGTGGTTGAAAAATCAAAATTTTAGCAAATCTTCAACTCAGGTTTGCTATGTGCGCTAACGAAACAAAAACATAATCGATTACTCCTAACATGTCTAGCATGTGTGGTTATATGCGCATGGAGCTTATACACCACCACACTATATATAATAGAATAGGCAGATAAATCATTCCTCCCTAACATTTTTATATGTTACCTAAGATACGTCGACGCGTAATTATAGGGACATGAGGCGCGTAAATAATGAATGAATATAATTAAATTCATTAATTTGAATATAATTGTGTAGTTTTTACAAATATACATATATAGAGTTATAGTGTATGAATTACATAAATGCAAGTTATATTAATCATAAATCCACATATGCTAGGAGGAATCTAATATGATTTTTGTTTCAATAGCGCACATAGCAAAGCTGTTTGATTCTGTGTCCTTGTTTTAATTGATGTTTTATGTAGTTGCTTTTTTATCAACTTATTAAATTGTAATATGGTGTGGAGTGTTAAAATATATATATATATTTAAAAAAAATATTATAATATATATGTTGCTTTTGCGCTGCTTATAAGCAATACCATAGATTGCATGGGTATTATGAGGTTTGCTTATACCAGATTTTGTGGTATAAGCAATTCTTTCAAATGTTTTCTTCATCTTGAAGAAAACGTCTGAGAAATTTCCTTGGTTTGTGGAAGTTGACGGTTGTAAGGAGCATCGTGTTAACTGTTTGAAATTTTTAATTGAGGTATTATTATTTAAAAATACCAAGCGGATTTGCGAAGAATATTTACTAAAAAATAAACGCTCCGCCCAAAAGCTCATACAACTAAAGAAATTGGCCAAACTGAACGTCTCCTCATCATAAATTATTTCATTATTTTGTTTACATATAATAATAAATTATTTGAATTGACACTATATTTATATTTTTCCGAGCTTTTCTTCTAATTTTTCCCTTTAGCTTTAGCTTTACCCCAGAGCCCACTTTATTGTAGGAGGTAAAGCAAAAAACATATAAAACAAGAAAGCACAAGCTATATTTGTTAACAGAAGTCAGCGTAACAAATAACATATATATGTATACATTTGCCTGTATTCATTGTATACAATGAAAATGTAAAATATAGTGGGCCTCGAAATAAATCTTGAGTTCAACAAATTTTAAAGAGAATGACACTCCGTCTCTGCTTTAGATTAAATTAATTCAGAAATTGAATTGTAAGAAATGGCAAAAACAATATGATACGAAACCATTCAAATAAATGCTTCCTCTTCAATAATTCATTCCTATCTGTTGGATAATTGTAATGTACTGTAAAATATTATTATTTTTTGTTTTTTTGGTTTCTGTTTTTGTATTAGTTTTTCGTGATGTTTTGCTTTTTTAATTAACACTAGAAAGACTGAAACTTTATATATACCTATATGGACTAAAAGCAGTCAAAATGACTGCTTTGTGAAAGAATAACTAATATGCAAAGTTAATTTTTAATTAATTTTTAATATTTTTTATATATTTTTTATATTATATATAAATTTTATATTATATATTTTTTATATTATTTTCAGTTATATAACAAGTTACTTCATTTGGAAAAAATTATTTAAGCACTATTATTTGTAAATTTTATGCAAATGAAAGTGGCAATCTTTTTATGTGTACATCTTCCGCAAACATATTTTTGACATTTCAGATATATTATTTGTTTTCTTATTGTGGATCTTCATGTTCTGATGAATTTTTCTGTCTTGCATCTCTGTATTTGGTGGAAATCTGTTCTGCTAATGGAAACAAGGACTCTCTTCCTTGTATATGTATTCCTGTCATTTCCAAGGATCCAAGCATTCAAAGCAGCCAAATCTAAAATATTGAAAAATATTTGGAGCGGCCATCTACGAGAACTAGCTTTTACTGCATATTTTCTGTCCATTTGATCCGCCATATCAACGAATAAATCGTAGGATTTGATTGAACTTATCTCTGACCATAGATTTTCTAAATAATTCGCGACCTCACTTTGCTCAGTTTTAAATTTTTTTAAATATAAAATCCCAATAAATGCAAGTATTTCCGGTAATGTTGTTGTCCAATCGTTCATCAAAATTCGGCGGCCTTCTTGTTCTGTGTAATTTTTTATATGTTTGATAATATAGTTATCTATTATCAAGGTGAATGCACTGATAGGATTATCTGCCATAATGTTCCTTTTTGCGTAGCCTGTTGGCCCTTCCACACCCTTGAATATACAAGTACATGGTAACCTTCCAGGAATAACCACCTTCGTTCAATTTTGATCACACAGCTGTTTCGGTCTCCTGAGATGTGTTTTCAGTTCCTTCATCAGATTCAGAGCTACTTAGCACCTTACACCTTTTCCTGGGCTTATTGATTTTACTTTCGTCACTGGTGATCGACTCTCCATCGCTACCTTCAGTGTCAGATGTTTCACTATAATCCACTTCATCTTTAAATGATAGCTCAGAGTTTGTTGCATCTGATTCTACATCGGAGCCCTCTTCACTTATATTCATTGGCTTTTCAATAACTCAATAAATGAATTTAGCGCGCAAAAGAAATAAAATAATCGACTTGTTCTAACTGGACTGCATAAAGATTTGAATAGCAAGTACTACTTTAGCCTGTACATATATATTATCAAGTAGCGGTAATTGAAAAGAAAGGTACTTTATTTATATGTTATTAGCTAATGGTAATCGAAACAAAGTGAAAGCAGTCAAAATGACTGCTTTTAGTCCATATAGGTATAACACGTACATATATCACGAAAATGAAGGAGGGGGAGGTAACTACTATCATTTATAAACGTATTTATTTATTATAGAAAAAGTTATAAAATTGTAAGAAATTCTGTCAATATATACATAATCATTTTTCTAATTGAAATTAAAAAGCAAGTCAAAATGACTTGCTTAGTCTATCTAGTGTTAAATTAAATTAAATTAATCAATCTCTAAATATGAATGCGGTGTGTCAATTCTTTTAGAATAATCATTTTTTGGGTACGTGTGAAGATGTTTTAGCGAAAAAGGCCTACAATCTAAATTTATCGCGTTTTGAGATGACCGAATTACCCAGAATCGTAGCAAAATGTGACATAATACTAAAATTATTTCTAAATCACAATCACCTAACGAGGTTAAGGCTGTAAAATGGTCTACTCTTGAGAATCGGAAACGTCGTATAATTGGTTTTATCATTAGATATCTCATTTTGTAGTCAATTTGAATAATCTTCAAGTGCTTACAGTGGATTATAACAAATTAACGGAATTTCCTCAAGCCTTTTGTCAATTATCAACATTAAAGGTATTGAATGTGAGTTGCAATTGCATTTCTTCATTGCGTACCGACAGTTGGTTGGACAGTTGATGTTGGAGACTTTTGGGTGCAATTACATCGGACTGTTACATATGCCAAATGAAATCGACAATTGAAACTTTGGGTGCTAGGGGGAATAAGTTGAAATCTTTGCCAGAAGATTGAAAAACACACACAAGAAGATTGAAAAACTACGTTGGCTAACTTTAGAATCCAATGAGTTGAGTTGGGTAAAGGTGTGGGGTTCATTAGATTTTGAGGTGGTTTCCTCTGATATTTATTCTCTGCACATATCCGGCAGTTTGCTATTATTGATTTTAGTTTCTTTTTTATTCCGGGGAAATAGTATTCTTTTATAATCTGCGCAAAATTTTCATTCAAGGATCTATGGGCCCTATTATGTTCATTGGTGACAATTTCCCATTGATCATCTTCCCTAACGACATCTATTACCATTTTTTCATTATGTAAAAATTTAACGGACGGAAGGGCCGATAAAATAGACTGTGTAACCTCTGACAGGGTAGGCAGGTCGCATTGAATCACATTAACGATGCCTGTGTTAATAATGGATTTTAATTTATTAATTAAGCCATTTACAGAAGAGTATTCTATGTAGTGTCGAGTAAATTTTTGAAAGTAAATTTTAAAGCGGCTACTGTCGTTTTCGCCTTTAGTTATTATTAGTTGACTTTTGTACTGGTTTACAGGATAGTCGATTGTTTTAATTGTTCCTGACACAGACACTTCGCTATGTGCTGTGTCCAAGGTATTCGATATATTATGAATGTTCTGTCTAGTCAAAGCATCAGCGACCAAGTTTTCTTTGCCGGGTTTGTAGTGAAATTTGGGTGAAAACTCTTCTATAAAGTGCTTCCAACGTTTAATTTTACAATTATGGTTTTTTTCTGACATAGCGAATGTTAATGACTGGTGATCCGTAAATATATGGATACCTGAGACTCCGTAAAGAAAATGCTTAAGGCTCTTTAAGGCCCATACAATTGCAAGAAGTTCCCTTTCGTTTTTAGCGTAATTCTGTTCTTGTCTAGTGAGTGTTCGAGATATCATTGTTATAGGTTTCCCATTTTGCGAGAGAACCGCGCCTATGGCTACCGCGGAAGCGTCCGTTGTTAGTTCGAATGGTTTACTATAGTCAGGGTACGTCAACATAATATCCTCGGATATGAGGGTTTGTTTTAGTTTGTTAAATGCCGATTGCGCTTCCTGATCAAATTCGATTTTCACTTTTTTTGAGAATTTTGCTCCTACATGTCCGTTATCACCTCGCAAATACTTAGTGAGAGGTTTGGCAATACGGGCATAGTCTTTAATAAATCGTCTATAATACCCTGAAAGTCCTAAAAATGATCTCATAGATTTTAATGATTTTGGCTCTTCATATTCGGTTATAGCTCTAACTTTTGAAGGGCATGTTGATATGCCCTTTTCTGACACTTTAAAACCTAAAAATTCCACTTCTTTCTCAAAAAATTTGGATTTTTCTACTGAAATTCTCATTCCAGCCCTTTCTAATTTTTGAACGATATTTTCTATATCCTGCAAATGTTTATTTTCGTCAGGAGAGTAAATTATTATGTCATCCATATAAACTTGACATGTTTTGCCTATGTCATCCCTCAATATGTCATCGATTGCCCTTTGGAAGATACTGGGCGCATTTTTTAGTCCAAATGGCAAGCGACAAAATTCGTACTTGCCATTATTTACACTAAAAGCTGTCTTTTTCCTGTCGGACTCTTTTAGGGTGATTTGATGGAAGCCTGATTTGAGGTCTAATGTAGTGAAATATTTTGAATTACCTAAATTCGACAGGACCACGGATATGTCAGGTATTGGATGTCTATCCTCATAAGTCTGTTCGTTTAGTTTTCTAAAGTCTATTACTAGTCTATGTTTAGGTTTTCCGTCTTGATCGAACCCTTTTTTTTTCACTACATGTATCGGAGAATTATAGACAGAATAAGACTTCCTGATTATTCCGTCCCTTAGAAGAGATTCTATCTCTTTATTAACGAATTCTGTTACCGAAGTTGGATACGGATACGACCTAGAATATATGGGATTGTCGTGTTTAGTGCGTATCTCGGCCTGGACGTTTGTATTGTAGGGTAGTGCCCTATCAGAATCGGCAAAAGCAAACCGATTTCTTGCCAGCATATCTTCGACTTCATCTTTCACAGTCCCAGAAATATTTGTTTCTATGCTGTTAATTATTTGCGCTTTTTGCTCATAATCAAGGCGGTTTATCTCATTCCCACAACGGAGAATGCCTATGACTGCGTTGGCTTCTTTTAATAGATCGTATCCTATAATTCCATCAAATTCATGAAGGTTGGGTAATAGAAAAAAGGTTGCAGTACTTTCAAACAAAGTTAGTTGGCATTTGAAACTAACAGTACTGATTGCGTTTACTGTTGGAATGTTGAATGGTTTATTTAGCTTAACAAATTTAAGGTCTGTTAATTTTTTAATGTAATTGGCAGATGTGCCGGTATCAATTAAAAATTTTGAAATCCCTCCATTTAATGTTTTGTAAATGACTGGCAGGTGGGGCTTAACTAGAAAAGGCGAAAAAGAGTCTCCCACTGGACCAGAATTGACTAAGTTTACTCTTTGGTTCATGTTTGAGTAAATGTGATCGTTAGGTGGGTTGTGGTCATTGGATGGTCTTCTAAACACCGACGATTCCGGGTCGATATCCATAGGAATAGGATTTTCGCTAATCCTTGTCGATCTTCTACGAGACTGATTGCTTGGGTTGTTAAAAAATTGATTACTGTTAATATTGCGATTATTGTTACTATGGTGGGTGTTAGTCCGATTGTGATTGCCACTATGATTACTGTTATAGTAATTATTATTATTGTTACTATTATTATTATTCCTACCGTTGTTATTATTATTATTAGGAGCCCGCGAATGTGTCTGATGCGGTTGTTTATGTGTTCCACCGGAAGAAAATATTCTAGCAAATTCGTGCCGGCGTTGATTAGCTTCAAGTTCTTGAGCCGTAGCCAAGGCTGAAGGTAAACCAGAAGGTCGTGACGAAAATAAAATATCGCATAATGTTCGCTTTAAACCAGATATAAAAACTCTCAGAGCGTTTTCTCGTGCTCTATTATTTAGGGCAGTAATTACCGATTCATTACCGGTATTATCCATTCTATTTTTATTAATAATTAGTGTTAATTGTCTATCTACTGCGTCATAGAATTCTGTAATTGACTTGTTTCCTTGTCTTAGGACACTAAGTTCGTTTTCTAAGATATAGAGGGGTCTCTTATCTGCGTAATTTTGGTCCAGTCTAGCGATAATGGCGTCAAAGTTTAAGACGGTGTTAAAAGCAGACAGGACATTATTAGCAGGTCCCGTAATTTTATTTCTAAGTATGGCCATTGCCACGAAATAGTTTTCTGATCCCTCCGGATAGTAACCCATAGCTATATGCGCTGCATCTCGCCATGCGGGATAGCCTTGAGCATTGCCTTTAAATTCGGGCAACGATTTTATAAGTTCCAATGTAGTCGATCCATTGGGAACATCGGGATTTATTGCTACTTGACAGAAGGATGGGCCTGGTTCAGGCGTTAGACTGTTTAGTTTTTCGGACAGAGTTCTTAATTGTTCCGTAAGGTTGCCCGTTAAGGCGTCAACGGCTGCACTTACTAATTCGATAATTTGATCCCTATTCATGTTACAATATTACGTTGTCTATCAAGGGTTTATGAAATACAAAAAGAGACTTACCACGGATCCAGTACTTACATTACAAATGTTGGGCGCTAGTTAAATGTGATAGTAGGTCCCATGTTTACTGATCAATACTTCACACTATTATTACGATCAGGACCTCAACAACTGATTACTACAATATTATTTTGATCGAAACAATTTATTTTCACTCTGTTTATTTCAATTTATTAATTTTGCAATATTATATCTTAAAACTTCAATAGTTGATCAACAGATTACTACAATATTATTTTGATCGAAACAATTTATTTTCACTCTATTTATTTCAATTTATTAATTTTACAATATTATATCTTAAAACTTCAATAGTTGATCAACAGATTACTACAATATTATCTTGATCGAAACAATTTATTTTCACTCTATTTATTTAAAAATTTCAATGCTGGTCGAATACCATTCCCACAACGTTAATTAAGAAAAAGCCCCCCGTGAGAGTTGATTCACTGGCTTTTATAACCAGTGAAAGAACTCTCAAAACACTGCATTTTACTTTGACCTGATTAAAACAATAAAAAAAGGTATCATGCAATATTTTGGCCCACTTAAAAAATAAAGTTTAAGCAAAATAAGTAACAATATTTAACCTACTTAAATAATGCTTACATGAAAAGGTAATAAAGAAAAAAAAAGAAAAAAGGTACCGCGATGTCCAACCATCGTCGGCGGGCTCATTTGGGCTGTGCCTAACTTGTATATTGAACATATACACCATAATATTATAAAATTTGATAGAAGCAAAATAAAAGAACACCTTATTTGCATTTATTAATTAAATATTTATTCATTCATATAATATTAAATTACATATGTACAAATGTTTACTCGAAAATCTAACGTATTCCCTTTGCTTTGCTTATAAGCATAGAAAAAACAACAACAGTACGCATGCATAAAAAACCAAGAACACACAAAAAACCAATTATCGTTAAATTGGTTATGGATTAGTATATTCACACGGACACAAAACCTCTTGCTTCCCGCACATGTTTACCCATACACTTAGGAAATCGCGCAACATCGCCGCGAAGTGGTTGAAAAATCAAAATTTTAGCAAATCTTCAACTCAGGTTTGCTATGTGCGCTAACGAAACAAAAACATAATCGATTACTCCTAACATGTCTAGCATGTGTGGTTATATGCGCATGGAGCTTATACACCACCACACTATATATAATAGAATAGGCAGATAAATCATTCCTCCCTAACATTTTTATATGTTACCTAAGATACGTCGACGCGTAATTATAGGGACATGAGGCGCGTAAATAATGAATGAATATAATTAAATTCATTAATTTGAATATAATTGTGTAGTTTTTACAAATATACATATATAGAGTTATAGTGTATGAATTACATAAATGCAAGTTATATTAATCATAAATCCACATATGCTAGGAGGAATCTAATATGATTTTTGTTTCAATAGCGCACATAGCAAAGCTGTTTGATTCTGTGTCCTTGTTTTAATTGATGTTTTATGTAGTTGCTTTTTTATCAACTTATTAAATTGTAATATGGTGTGGAGTGTTAAAATATATATATATATTTAAAAAAAATATTATAATATATATGTTGCTTTTGCGCTGCTTATAAGCAATACCATAGATTGCATGGGTATTATGAGGTTTGCTTATACCAGATTTTGTGGTATAAGCAATTCTTTCAAATGTTTTCTTCATCTTGAAGAAAACGTCTGAGAAATTTCCTTGGTTTGTGGAAGTTGACGGTTGTAAGGAGCATCGTGTTAACTGTTTGAAATTTTTAATTGAGGTATTATTATTTAAAAATACCAAGCGGATTTGCGAAGAATATTTACTAAAAAATAAACGCTCCGCCCAAAAGCTCATACAACTAAAGAAATTGGCCAAACTGAACGTCTCCTCATCATAAATTATTTCATTATTTTGTTTACATATAATAATAAATTATTTGAATTGACACTATATTTATATTTTTCCGAGCTTTTCTTCTAATTTTTCCCTTTAGCTTTAGCTTTACCCCAGAGCCCACTTTATTGTAGGAGGTAAAGCAAAAAACATATAAAACAAGAAAGCACAAGCTATATTTGTTAACAGAAGTCAGCGTAACAAATAACATATATATGTATACATTTGCCTGTATTCATTGTATACAATGAAAATGTAAAATATAGTGGGCCTCGAAATAAATCTTGAGTTCAACAAATTTTAAAGAGAATGACACTCCGTCTCTGCTTTAGATTAAATTAATTCAGAAATTGAATTGTAAGAAATGGCAAAAACAATATGATACGAAACCATTCAAATAAATGCTTCCTCTTCAATAATTCATTCCTATCTGTTGGATAATTGTAATGTACTGTAAAATATTATTATTTTTTGTTTTTTTGGTTTCTGTTTTTGTATTAGTTTTTCGTGATGTTTTGCTTTTTTAATTAACACTAGAAAGACTGAAACTTTATATATACCTATATGGACTAAAAGCAGTCAAAATGACTGCTTTGTGAAAGAATAACTAATATGCAAAGTTAATTTTTAATTAATTTTTAATATTTTTTATATATTTTTTATATTATATATAAATTTTATATTATATATTTTTTATATTATTTTCAGTTATATAACAAGTTACTTCATTTGGAAAAAATTATTTAAGCACTATTATTTGTAAATTTTATGCAAATGAAAGTGGCAATCTTTTTATGTGTACATCTTCCGCAAACATATTTTTGACATTTCAGATATATTATTTGTTTTCTTATTGTGGATCTTCATGTTCTGATGAATTTTTCTGTCTTGCATCTCTGTATTTGGTGGAAATCTGTTCTGCTAATGGAAACAAGGACTCTCTTCCTTGTATATGTATTCCTGTCATTTCCAAGGATCCAAGCATTCAAAGCAGCCAAATCTAAAATATTGAAAAATATTTGGAGCGGCCATCTACGAGAACTAGCTTTTACTGCATATTTTCTGTCCATTTGATCCGCCATATCAACGAATAAATCGTAGGATTTGATTGAACTTATCTCTGACCATAGATTTTCTAAATAATTCGCGACCTCACTTTGCTCAGTTTTAAATTTTTTTAAATATAAAATCCCAATAAATGCAAGTATTTCCGGTAATGTTGTTGTCCAATCGTTCATCAAAATTCGGCGGCCTTCTTGTTCTGTGTAATTTTTTATATGTTTGATAATATAGTTATCTATTATCAAGGTGAATGCACTGATAGGATTATCTGCCATAATGTTCCTTTTTGCGTAGCCTGTTGGCCCTTCCACACCCTTGAATATACAAGTACATGGTAACCTTCCAGGAATAACCACCTTCGTTCAATTTTGATCACACAGCTGTTTCGGTCTCCTGAGATGTGTTTTCAGTTCCTTCATCAGATTCAGAGCTACTTAGCACCTTACACCTTTTCCTGGGCTTATTGATTTTACTTTCGTCACTGGTGATCGACTCTCCATCGCTACCTTCAGTGTCAGATGTTTCACTATAATCCACTTCATCTTTAAATGATAGCTCAGAGTTTGTTGCATCTGATTCTACATCGGAGCCCTCTTCACTTATATTCATTGGCTTTTCAATAACTCAATAAATGAATTTAGCGCGCAAAAGAAATAAAATAATCGACTTGTTCTAACTGGACTGCATAAAGATTTGAATAGCAAGTACTACTTTAGCCTGTACATATATATTATCAAGTAGCGGTAATTGAAAAGAAAGGTACTTTATTTATATGTTATTAGCTAATGGTAATCGAAACAAAGTGAAAGCAGTCAAAATGACTGCTTTTAGTCCATATAGGTATAACACGTACATATATCACGAAAATGAAGGAGGGGGAGGTAACTACTATCATTTATAAACGTATTTATTTATTATAGAAAAAGTTATAAAATTGTAAGAAATTCTGTCAATATATACATAATCATTTTTCTAATTGAAATTAAAAAGCAAGTCAAAATGACTTGCTTAGTCTATCTAGTGTTAAATTAAATTAAATTAATCAATCTCTAAATATGAATGCGGTGTGTCAATTCTTTTAGAATAATCATTTTTTGGGTACGTGTGAAGATGTTTTAGCGAAAAAGGCCTACAATCTAAATTTATCGCGTTTTGAGATGACCGAATTACCCAGAATCGTAGCAAAATGTGACATAATACTAAAATTATTTCTAAATCACAATCACCTAACGAGGTTAAGGCTGTAAAATGGTCTACTCTTGAGAATCGGAAACGTCGTATAATTGGTTTTATCATTAGATATCTCATTTTGTAGTCAATTTGAATAATCTTCAAGTGCTTACAGTGGATTATAACAAATTAACGGAATTTCCTCAAGCCTTTTGTCAATTATCAACATTAAAGGTATTGAATGTGAGTTGCAATTGCATTTCTTCATTGCGTACTGACAGTTGGTTGGACAGTTGATGTTGGAGACTTTTGCGTGCAATTACATCGGACTGTTACATATGCCAAATGAAATCGACAATTGAAACTTTGGGTGCTAGGGGGAATAAGTTGAAATCTTTGCCAGAAGATTGAAAAACACACACAAGAAGATTGAAAAACTACGTTGGCTAACTTTAGAATCCAATGAGTTGAGTTGGGTAAAGGTGTGGGGTTCATTAGATTTTGAGGTGGTTTCCTCTGATATTTATTCTCTGCACATATCCGGCAGTTTGCTATTATTGATTTTAGTTTCTTTTTTATTCCGGGGAAATAGTATTCTTTTATAATCTGCGCAAAATTTTCATTCAAGGATCTATGGGCCCTATTATGTTCATTGGTGACAATTTCCCATTGATCATCTTCCCTAACGACATCTATTACCATTTTTTCATTATGTAAAAATTTAACGGACGGAAAGGCCGATAAAATAGACTGTGTAACCTCTGACAGGGTAGGCAGGTCGCATTGAATCACATTAACGATGCCTGTGTTAATAATGGATTTTAATTTATTAATTAAGCCATTTACAGAAGAGTATTCTATGTAGTGTCGAGTAAATTTTTGAAAGTAAATTTTAAAGCGGCTACTGTCGTTTTCGCCTTTAGTTATTATTAGTTGACTTTTGTACTGGTTTACAGGATAGTCGATTGTTTTAATTGTTCCTGACACAGACACTTCGCTATGTGCTGTGTCCAAGGTATTCGATATATTATGAATGTTCTGTCTAGTCAAAGCATCAGCGACCAAGTTTTCTTTGCCGGGTTTGTAGTGAAATTTGGGTGAAAACTCTTCTATAAAGTGCTTCCAACGTTTAATTTTACAATTATGGTTTTTTTCTGACATAGCGAATGTTAATGACTGGTGATCCGTAAATATATGGATACCTGAGACTCCGTAAAGAAAACGCTTAAGGCTCTTTAAGGCCCATACAATTGCAAGAAGTTCCCTTTCGTTTTTAGCGTAATTCTGTTCTTGTCTAGTGAGTGTTCGAGATATCATTGTTATAGGTTTCCCATTTTGCGAGAGAACCGCGCCTATGGCTACCGCGGAAGCGTCCGTTGTTAGTTCGAATGGTTTACTATAGTCAGGGTACGTCAACATAATATCCTCGGATATGAGGGTTTGTTTTAGTTTGTTAAATGCCGATTGCGCTTCCTGATCAAATTCGATTTTCACTTTTTTTGAGAATTTTGCTCCTACATGTCCGTTATCACCTCGCAAATACTTAGTGAGAGGTTTGGCAATACGGGCATAGTCTTTAATAAATCGTCTATAATACCCTGAAAGTCCTAAAAATGATCTCATAGATTTTAATGATTTTGGCTCTTCATATTCGGTTATAGCTCTAACTTTTGAAGGGCATGTTGATATGCCTTTTTCTGACACTTTAAAATTCTAACTCTGATAGGGCACTAACTAACTAACTAAAAATTCCACTTCTTTCTCAAAAAATTTGGATTTTTCTACTGAAATTCTCATTCCAGCCCTTTCTAATTTTTGAACGATATTTTCTATATCCTGCAAATGTTTATTTTCGTCAGGAGAGTAAATTATTATGTCATCCATATAAACTTGACATGTTTTGCCTATGTCATCCCTCAATATGTCATCGATTGCCCTTTGGAAGATACTGGGCGCATTTTTTAGTCCAAATGGCAAGCGACAAAATTCGTACTTGCCATTATTTACACTAAAAGCTGTCTTTTCCTGTCGGACTCTTTTAGATGGAAGCCTGATTTGAGGTCTAATGTAGTGAAATATTTTGAATTACCTAAATTCGACAGGACCACGGATATGTCAGGTATTGGATGTCTATCCTCATAAGTCTGTTCGTTTAGTTTTCTAAAGTCTATTACTAGTCTATGTTTAGGTTTTCCGTCTTGATCGAACCCTTTTTTTTTCACTACATGTATCGGAGAATTATAGACAGAATAAGACTTCCTGATTATTCCGTCCCTTAGAAGAGATTCTATCTCTTTATTAACGAATTCTGTTACCGAAGTTGGATACGGATACGACCTAGAATATATGGGATTATCGTGTTTAGTGCGTATCTCGGCCTGGACGTTTGTATTGTAGGGTAGTGCCCTATCAGAATCGGCAAAAGCAAACCGATTTCTTGCCAGCATATCTTCGACTTCATCTTTCACAGTCCCAGAAATATTTGTTTCTATGCTGTTAATTATTTGCGCTTTTTGCTCATAATCAAGGCGGTTTATCTCATTCCCACAACGGAGAATGCCTTTCCCAACGTCTATGACTGCGTTGGCTTCTTTTAATAGATCGTATCCTATAATTCCATCAAATTCATGAAGGTTGGGTAATAGAAAAAAGGTTGCAGTACTTTCAAACAAAGTTAGTTGGCATTTGAAACTAACAGTACTGATTGCGTTTACTGTTGGAATGTTGAATGGTTTATTTAGCTTAACAAATTTAAGGTCTGTTAATTTTTTAATGTAATTGGCAGATGTGCCGGTATCAATTAAAAATTTTGAAATCCCTCCATTTAATGTTTTGTAAATGACTGGCAGGTGGGGCTTAACTAGAAAAGGCGAAAAAGAGTCTCCCACTGGACCAGAATTGACTAAGTTTACTCTTTGGTTCATGTTTGAGTAAATGTGATCGTTAGGTGGGTTGTGGTCATTGGATGGTCTTCTAAACGCCGACGATTCCGGGTCGATATCCATAGGAATAGGATTTTCGCTAATCCTTGTCGATCTTCTACGAGACTGATTGCTTGGGTTGTTAAAAAATTGATTACTGTTAATATTGCGATTATTGTTATTATGGTGGGTGTTAGTCCGATTGTGATTGCCACTATGATTACTGTTATAGTAATTATTATTATTGTTACTATTATTATTATTCCTACCGTTGTTATTATTATTATTAGGAGCCCGCGAATGTGTCTGATGCGGTTGTTTATGTGTTCCACCGGAAGAAAATATTCTAGCAAATTCGTGCCGGCGTTGATTAGCTTCAAGTTCTTGAGCCGTAGCCAAGGCTGAAGGTAAACCAGAAGGTCGTGACGAAAATAAAATATCGCATAATGTTCGCTTTAAACCAGATATAAAAACTCTCAGAGCGTTTTCTCGTGCTCTATTATTTAGGGCAGTAATTACCGATTCATTACCGGTATTATCCATTCTATTTTTATTAATAATTAGTGTTAATTGTCTATCTACTGCGTCATAGAATTCTGTAATTGACTTGTTTCCTTGTCTTAGGACACTAAGTTCGTTTTCTAAGATATAGAGGGGTCTCTTATCTGCGTAATTTTGCTCCAGTCTAGCGATAATGGCGTCAAAGTTTAAGACGGTGTTAAAAGCAAACAGGACATTATTAGCAGGTCCCGTAATTTTATTTCTAAGTATGGCCATTGCCACGAAATAGTTTTCTGATCCCTCCGGATAGTAACCCATAGCTATATGCGCTGCATCTCGCCATGCGGGATAGCCTTGAGCATTGCCTTTAAATTCGGGCAACGATTTTATAAGTTCCAATGTAGTCGATCCATTGGGAACATCGGGATTTATTGCTACTTGACAGAAGGATGGGCCTGGTTCAGGCGTTAGACTGTTTAGTTTTTCGGACAGAGTTCTTAATTGTTCCGTAAGGTTGCCCGTTAAGGCATCAACGGCTGCACTTACTAATTCGATAATTTGATCCCTATTCATGTTACAATATTACGTTGTCTATCAAGGGTTTATGAAATACAAAAAGAGACTTACCACGGATCCAGTACTTACATTACAAATGTTGGGCGCTAGTTAAATGTGATAGTAGGTCCCATGTTTACTGATCAATACTTCACACTATTATTACGATCAGGACCTCAACAACTGATTACTACAATATTATTTTGATCGAAACAATTTATTTTCACTCTGTTTATTTCAATTTATTAATTTTGCAATATTATATCTTAAAACTTCAATAGTTGATCAACAGATTACTACAATATTATTTTGATCGAAACAATTTATTTTCACTCTATTTATTTCAATTTATTAATTTTACAATATTATATCTTAAAACTTCAATAGTTGATCAACAGATTACTACAATATTATCTTGATCGAAACAATTTATTTTCACTCTATTTATTTAAAAATTTCAATGCTGGTCGAATACCATTCCCACAACGTTAATTAAGAAAAAGCCCCCCGTGAGAGTTGATTCACTGGCTTTTATAACCAGTGAAAGAACTCTCAAAACACTGCATTTTACTTTGACCTGATTAAAACAATAAAAAAAGGTATCATGCAATATTTTGGCCCACTTAAAAAATAAAGTTTAAGCAAAATAAGTAACAATATTTAACCTACTTAAATAATGCTTACATGAAAAGGTAATAAAGAAAAAAAAAGAAAAAAGGTACCGCGATGTCCAACCATCGTCGGCGGGCTCATTTGGGCTGTGCCTAACTTGTATATTGAACATATACACCATAATATTATAAAATTTGATAGAAGCAAAATAAAAGAACACCTTATTTGCATTTATTAATTAAATATTTATTCATTCATATAATATTAAATTACATATGTACAAATGTTTACTCGAAAATCTAACGTATTCCCTTTGCTTTGCTTATAAGCATAGAAAAAACAACAACAGTACGCATGCATAAAAAACCAAGAACACACAAAAAACCAATTATCGTTAAATTGGTTATGGATTAGTATATTCACACGGACACAAAACCTCTTGCTTCCCGCACATGTTTACCCATACACTTAGGAAATCGCGCAACATCGCCGCGAAGTGGTTGAAAAATCAAAATTTTAGCAAATCTTCAACTCAGGTTTGCTATGTGCGCTAACGAAACAAAAACATAATCGATTACTCCTAACATGTCTAGCATGTGTGGTTATATGCGCATGGAGCTTATACTCCACCACACTATATATAATAGAATAGGCAGATAAATCATTCCTCCCTAACATTTTTATATGTTACCTAAGATACGTCGACGCGTAATTATAGGGACATGAGGCGCGTAAATAATGAATGAATATAATTAAATTCATTAATTTGAATATAATTGTGTAGTTTTTACAAATATACATATATAGAGTTATAGTGTATGAATTACATAAATGCAAGTTATATTAATCATAAATCCACATATGCTAGGAGGAATCTAATATGATTTTTGTTTCAATAGCGCACATAGCAAAGCTGTTTGATTCTGTGTCCTTGTTTTAATTGATGTTTTATATAGTTGCTTTTTTATCAACTTATTAAATTGTAATATGGTGTGGAGTGTTAAAATATATATATATATTTAAAAAAAATATTATAATATATATGTTGCTTTTGCGCTGCTTATAAGCAATACCATAGATTGCATGGGTATTATGAGGTTTGCTCATACCAGATTTTGTGGTATAAGCAATTCTTTCAAATGTTTTCTTCATCTTGAAGAAAACGTCTGAGAAATTTCCTTGGTTTGTGGAAGTTGACGGTTGTAAGGAGCATCGTGTTAACTGTTTGAAATTTTTAATTGAGGTATTATTATTTAAAAATACCAAGCGGATTTGCGAAGAATATTTACTAAAAAATAAACGCTCCGCCCAAAAGCTCATACAACTAAAGAAATTGGCCAAACTGAACGTCTCCTCATCATAAATTATTTCATTATTTTGTTTACATATAATAATAAATTATTTGAATTGACACTATATTTATATTTTTCCGAGCTTTTCTTCTAATTTTTCCCTTTAGCTTTAGCTTTACCCCAGAGCCCACTTTATTGTAGGAGGTAAAGCAAAAAACATATAAAACAAGAAAGCACAAGCTATATTTGTTAACAGAAGTCAGCGTAACAAATAACATATATATGTATACATTTGCCTGTATTCATTGTATACAATGAAAATGTAAAATATAGTGGGCCTCGAAATAAATCTTGAGTTCAACAAATTTTAAAGAGAATGACACTCCGTCTCTGCTTTAGATTAAATTAATTCAGAAATTGAATTGTAAGAAATGGCAAAAACAATATGATACGAAACCATTCAAATAAATGCTTCCTCTTCAATAATTCATTCCTATCTGTTGGATAATTGTAATGTACTGTAAAATATTATTATTTTTTGTTTTTTTGGTTTCTGTTTTTGTATTAGTTTTTCGTGATGTTTTGCTTTTTTAATTAACACTAGAAAGACTGAAACTTTATATATACCTATATGGACTAAAAGCAGTCAAAATGACTGCTTTGTGAAAGAATAACTAATATGCAAAGTTAATTTTTAATTAATTTTTAATATTTTTTATATATTTTTTATATTATATATAAATTTTATATTATATATTTTTTATATTATTTTCAGTTATATAACAAGTTACTTCATTTGGAAAAAATTATTTAAGCACTATTATTTGTAAATTTTATGCAAATGAAAGTGGCAATCTTTTTATGTGTACATCTTCCGCAAACATATTTTTGACATTTCAGATATATTATTTGTTTTCTTATTGTGGATCTTCATGTTCTGATGAATTTTTCTGTCTTGCATCTCTGTATTTGGTGGAAATCTGTTCTGCTAATGGAAACAAGGACTCTCTTCCTTGTATATGTATTCCTGTCATTTCCAAGGATCCAAGCATTCAAAGCAGCCAAATCTAAAATATTGAAAAATATTTGGAGCGGCCATCTACGAGAACTAGCTTTTACTGCATATTTTCTGTCCATTTGATCCGCCATATCAACGAATAAATCGTAGGATTTGATTGAACTTATCTCTGACCATAGATTTTCTAAATAATTCGCGACCTCACTTTGCTCAGTTTTAAATTTTTTTAAATATAAAATCCCAATAAATGCAAGTATTTCCGGTAATGTTGTTGTCCAATCGTTCATCAAAATTCGGCGGCCTTCTTGTTCTGTGTAATTTTTTATATGTTTGATAATATAGTTATCTATTATCAAGGTGAATGCACTGATAGGATTATCTGCCATAATGTTCCTTTTTGCGTAGCCTGTTGGCCCTTCCACACCCTTGAATATACAAGTACATGGTAACCTTCCAGGAATAACCACCTTCGTTCAATTTTGATCACACAGCTGTTTCGGTCTCCTGAGATGTGTTTTCAGTTCCTTCATCAGATTCAGAGCTACTTAGCACCTTACACCTTTTCCTGGGCTTATTGATTTTACTTTCGTCACTGGTGATCGACTCTCCATCGCTACCTTCAGTGTCAGATGTTTCACTATAATCCACTTCATCTTTAAATGATAGCTCAGAGTTTGTTGCATCTGATTCTACATCGGAGCCCTCTTCACTTATATTCATTGGCTTTTCAATAACTCAATAAATGAATTTAGCGCGCAAAAGAAATAAAATAATCGACTTGTTCTAACTGGACTGCATAAAGATTTGAATAGCAAGTACTACTTTAGCCTGTACATATATATTATCAAGTAGCGGTAATTGAAAAGAAAGGTACTTTATTTATATGTTATTAGCTAATGGTAATCGAAACAAAGTGAAAGCAGTCAAAATGACTGCTTTTAGTCCATATAGGTATAACACGTACATATATCACGAAAATGAAGGAGGGGGAGGTAACTACTATCATTTATAAACGTATTTATTTATTATAGAAAAAGTTATAAAATTGTAAGAAATTCTGTCAATATATACATAATCATTTTTCTAATTGAAATTAAAAAGCAAGTCAAAATGACTTGCTTAGTCTATCTAGTGTTAAATTAAATTAAATTAATCAATCTCTAAATATGAATGCGGTGTGTCAATTCTTTTAGAATAATCATTTTTTGGGTACGTGTGAAGATGTTTTAGCGAAAAAGGCCTACAATCTAAATTTATCGCGTTTTGAGATGACCGAATTACCCAGAATCGTAGCAAAATGTGACATAATACTAAAATTATTTCTAAATCACAATCACCTAACGAGGTTAAGGCTGTAAAATGGTCTACTCTTGAGAATCGGAAACGTCGTATAATTGGTTTTATCATTAGATATCTCATTTTGTAGTCAATTTGAATAATCTTCAAGTGCTTACAGTGGATTATAACAAATTAACGGAATTTCCTCAAGCCTTTTGTCAATTATCAACATTAAAGGTATTGAATGTGAGTTGCAATTGCATTTCTTCATTGCGTACCGACAGTTGGTTGGACAGTTGATGTTGGAGACTTTTGGGTGCAATTACATCGGACTGTTACATATGCCAAATGAAATCGACAATTGAAACTTTGGGTGCTAGGGGGAATAAGTTGAAATCTTTGCCAGAAGATTGAAAAACACACACAAGAAGATTGAAAAACTACGTTGGCTAACTTTAGAATCCAATGAGTTGAGTTGGGTAAAGGTGTGGGGTTCATTAGATTTTGAGGTGGTTTCCTCTGATATTTATTCTCTGCACATATCCGGCAGTTTGCTATTATTGATTTTAGTTTCTTTTTTATTCCGGGGAAATAGTATTCTTTTATAATCTGCGCAAAATTTTCATTCAAGGATCTATGGGCCCTATTATGTTCATTGGTGACAATTTCCCATTGATCATCTTCCCTAACGACATCTATTACCATTTTTTCATTATGTAAAAATTTAACGGACGGAAGGGCCGATAAAATAGACTGTGTAACCTCTGACAGGGTAGGCAGGTCGCATTGAATCACATTAACGATGCCTGTGTTAATAATGGATTTTAATTTATTAATTAAGCCATTTACAGAAGAGTATTCTATGTAGTGTCGAGTAAATTTTTGAAAGTAAATTTTAAAGCGGCTACTGTCGTTTTCGCCTTTAGTTATTATTAGTTGACTTTTGTACTGGTTTACAGGATAGTCGATTGTTTTAATTGTTCCTGACACAGACACTTCGCTATGTGCTGTGTCCAAGGTATTCGATATATTATGAATGTTCTGTCTAGTCAAAGCATCAGCGACCAAGTTTTCTTTGCCGGATTTGTAGTGAAATTTGGGTGAAAACTCTTCTATAAAGTGCTTCCAACGTTTAATTTTACAATTATGGTTTTTTTCTGACATAGCGAATGTTAATGACTGGTGATCCGTAAATATATGGATACCTGAGACTCCGTAAAGAAAATGCTTAAGGCTCTTTAAGGCCCATACAATTGCAAGAAGTTCCCTTTCGTTTTTAGCGTAATTCTGTTCTTGTCTAGTGAGTGTTCGAGATATCATTGTTATAGGTTTCCCATTTTGCGAGAGAACCGCGCCTATGGCTACCGCGGAAGCGTCCGTTGTTAGTTCGAATGGTTTACTATAGTCAGGGTACGTCAACATAATATCCTCGGATATGAGGGTTTGTTTTAGTTTGTTAAATGCCGATTGCGCTTCCTGATCAAATTCGATTTTCACTTTTTTTGAGAATTTTGCTCCTACATGTCCGTTATCACCTCGCAAATACTTAGTGAGAGGTTTGGCAATACGGGCATAGTCTTTAATAAATCGTCTATAATACCCTGAAAGTCCTAAAAATGATCTCATAGATTTTAATGATTTTGGCTCTTCATATTCGGTTATAGCTCTAACTTTTGAAGGGCATGTTGATATGCCCTTTTCTGACACTTTAAAACCTAAAAATTCCACTTCTTTCTCAAAAAATTTGGATTTTTCTACTGAAATTCTCATTCCAGCCCTTTCTAATTTTTGAACGATATTTTCTATATCCTGCAAATGTTTATTTTCGTCAGGAGAGTAAATTATTATGTCATCCATATAAACTTGACATGTTTTGCCTATGTCATCCCTCAATATGTCATCGATTGCCCTTTGGAAGATACTGGGCGCATTTTTTAGTCCAAATGGCAAGCGACAAAATTCGTACTTGCCATTATTTACACTAAAAGCTGTCTTTTTCCTGTCGGACTCTTTTAGGGTGATTTGATGGAAGCCTGATTTGAGGTCTAATGTAGTGAAATATTTTGAATTACCTAAATTCGACAGGACCACGGATATGTCAGGTATTGGATGTCTATCCTCATAAGTCTGTTCGTTTAGTTTTCTAAAGTCTATTACTAGTCTATGTTTAGGTTTTCCGTCTTGATCGAACCCTTTTTTTTTCACTACATGTATCGGAGAATTATAGACAGAATAAGACTTCCTGATTATTCCGTCCCTTAGAAGAGATTCTATCTCTTTATTAACGAATTCTGTTACCGAAGTTGGATACGGATACGACCTAGAATATATGGGATTGTCGTGTTTAGTGCGTATCTCGGCCTGGACGTTTGTATTGTAGGGTAGTGCCCTATCAGAATCGGCAAAAGCAAACCGATTTCTTGCCAGCATATCTTCGACTTCATCTTTCACAGTCCCAGAAATATTTGTTTCTATGCTGTTAATTATTTGCGCTTTTTGCTCATAATCAAGGCGGTTTATCTCATTCCCACAACGGAGAATGCCTATGACTGCGTTGGCTTCTTTTAATAGATCGTATCCTATAATTCCATCAAATTCATGAAGGTTGGGTAATAGAAAAAAGGTTGCAGTACTTTCAAACAAAGTTAGTTGGCATTTGAAACTAACAGTACTGATTGCGTTTACTGTTGGAATGTTGAATGGTTTATTTAGCTTAACAAATTTAAGGTCTGTTAATTTTTTAATGTAATTGGCAGATGTGCCGGTATCAATTAAAAATTTTGAAATCCCTCCATTTAATGTTTTGTAAATGACTGGCAGGTGGGGCTTAACTAGAAAAGGCGAAAAAGAGTCTCCCACTGGACCAGAATTGACTAAGTTTACTCTTTGGTTCATGTTTGAGTAAATGTGATCGTTAGGTGGGTTGTGGTCATTGGATGGTCTTCTAAACACCGACGATTCCGGGTCGATATCCATAGGAATAGGATTTTCGCTAATCCTTGTCGATCTTCTACGAGACTGATTGCTTGGGTTGTTAAAAAATTGATTACTGTTAATATTGCGATTATTGTTACTATGGTGGGTGTTAGTCCGATTGTGATTGCCACTATGATTACTGTTATAGTAATTATTATTATTGTTACTATTATTATTATTCCTACCGTTGTTATTATTATTATTAGGAGCCCGCGAATGTGTCTGATGCGGTTGTTTATGTGTTCCACCGGAAGAAAATATTCTAGCAAATTCGTGCCGGCGTTGATTAGCTTCAAGTTCTTGAGCCGTAGCCAAGGCTGAAGGTAAACCAGAAGGTCGTGACGAAAATAAAATATCGCATAATGTTCGCTTTAAACCAGATATAAAAACTCTCAGAGCGTTTTCTCGTGCTCTATTATTTAGGGCAGTAATTACCGATTCATTACCGGTATTATCCATTCTATTTTTATTAATAATTAGTGTTAATTGTCTATCTACTGCGTCATAGAATTCTGTAATTGACTTGTTTCCTTGTCTTAGGACACTAAGTTCGTTTTCTAAGATATAGAGGGGTCTCTTATCTGCGTAATTTTGGTCCAGTCTAGCGATAATGGCGTCAAAGTTTAAGACGGTGTTAAAAGCAGACAGGACATTATTAGCAGGTCCCGTAATTTTATTTCTAAGTATGGCCATTGCCACGAAATAGTTTTCTGATCCCTCCGGATAGTAACCCATAGCTATATGCGCTGCATCTCGCCATGCGGGATAGCCTTGAGCATTGCCTTTAAATTCGGGCAACGATTTTATAAGTTCCAATGTAGTCGATCCATTGGGAACATCGGGATTTATTGCTACTTGACAGAAGGATGGGCCTGGTTCAGGCGTTAGACTGTTTAGTTTTTCGGACAGAGTTCTTAATTGTTCCGTAAGGTTGCCCGTTAAGGCGTCAACGGCTGCACTTACTAATTCGATAATTTGATCCCTATTCATGTTACAATATTACGTTGTCTATCAAGGGTTTATGAAATACAAAAAGAGACTTACCACGGATCCAGTACTTACATTACAAATGTTGGGCGCTAGTTAAATGTGATAGTAGGTCCCATGTTTACTGATCAATACTTCACACTATTATTACGATCAGGACCTCAACAACTGATTACTACAATATTATTTTGATCGAAACAATTTATTTTCACTCTGTTTATTTCAATTTATTAATTTTGCAATATTATATCTTAAAACTTCAATAGTTGATCAACAGATTACTACAATATTATTTTGATCGAAACAATTTATTTTCACTCTATTTATTTCAATTTATTAATTTTACAATATTATATCTTAAAACTTCAATAGTTGATCAACAGATTACTACAATATTATCTTGATCGAAACAATTTATTTTCACTCTATTTATTTAAAAATTTCAATGCTGGTCGAATACCATTCCCACAACGTTAATTAAGAAAAAGCCCCCCGTGAGAGTTGATTCACTGGCTTTTATAACCAGTGAAAGAACTCTCAAAACACTGCATTTTACTTTGACCTGATTAAAACAATAAAAAAAGGTATCATGCAATATTTTGGCCCACTTAAAAAATAAAGTTTAAGCAAAATAAGTAACAATATTTAACCTACTTAAATAATGCTTACATGAAAAGGTAATAAAGAAAAAAAAAGAAAAAAGGTACCGCGATGTCCAACCATCGTCGGCGGGCTCATTTGGGCTGTGCCTAACTTGTATATTGAACATATACACCATAATATTATAAAATTTGATAGAAGCAAAATAAAAGAACACCTTATTTGCATTTATTAATTAAATATTTATTCATTCATATAATATTAAATTACATATGTACAAATGTTTACTCGAAAATCTAACGTATTCCCTTTGCTTTGCTTATAAGCATAGAAAAAACAACAACAGTACGCATGCATAAAAAACCAAGAACACACAAAAAACCAATTATCGTTAAATTGGTTATGGATTAGTATATTCACACGGACACAAAACCTCTTGCTTCCCGCACATGTTTACCCATACACTTAGGAAATCGCGCAACATCGCCGCGAAGTGGTTGAAAAATCAAAATTTTAGCAAATCTTCAACTCAGGTTTGCTATGTGCGCTAACGAAACAAAAACATAATCGATTACTCCTAACATGTCTAGCATGTGTGGTTATATGCGCATGGAGCTTATACACCACCACACTATATATAATAGAATAGGCAGATAAATCATTCCTCCCTAACATTTTTATATGTTACCTAAGATACGTCGACGCGTAATTATAGGGACATGAGGCGTGTAAATAATGAATGAATATAATTAAATTCATTAATTTGAATATAATTGTGTAGTTTTTACAAATATACATATATAGAGTTATAGTGTATGAATTACATAAATGCAAGTTATATTAATCATAAATCCACATATGCTAGGAGGAATCTAATATGATTTTTGTTTCAATAGCGCACATAGCAAAGCTGTTTGATTCTGTGTCCTTGTTTTAATTGATGTTTTATATAGTTGCTTTTTTATCAACTTATTAAATTGTAATATGGTGTGGAGTGTTAAAATATATATATATATTTAAAAAAAATATTATAATATATATGTTGCTTTTGCGCTGCTTATAAGCAATACCATAGATTGCATGGGTATTATGAGGTTTGCTCATACCAGATTTTGTGGTATAAGCAATTCTTTCAAATGTTTTCTTCATCTTGAAGAAAACGTCTGAGAAATTTCCTTGGTTTGTGGAAGTTGACGGTTGTAAGGAGCATCGTGTTAACTGTTTGAAATTTTTAATTGAGGTATTATTATTTAAAAATACCAAGCGGATTTGCGAAGAATATTTACTAAAAAATAAACGCTCCGCCCAAAAGCTCATACAACTAAAGAAATTGGCCAAACTGAACGTCTCCTCATCATAAATTATTTCATTATTTTGTTTACATATAATAATAAATTATTTGAATTGACACTATATTTATATTTTTCCGAGCTTTTCTTCTAATTTTTCCCTTTAGCTTTAGCTTTACCCCAGAGCCCACTTTATTGTAGGAGGTAAAGCAAAAAACATATAAAACAAGAAAGCACAAGCTATATTTGTTAACAGAAGTCAGCGTAACAAATAACATATATATGTATACATTTGCCTGTATTCATTGTATACAATGAAAATGTAAAATATAGTGGGCCTCGAAATAAATCTTGAGTTCAACAAATTTTAAAGAGAATGACACTCCGTCTCTGCTTTAGATTAAATTAATTCAGAAATTGAATTGTAAGAAATGGCAAAAACAATATGATACGAAACCATTCAAATAAATGCTTCCTCTTCAATAATTCATTCCTATCTGTTGGATAATTGTAATGTACTGTAAAATATTATTATTTTTTGTTTTTTTGGTTTCTGTTTTTGTATTAGTTTTTCGTGATGTTTTGCTTTTTTAATTAACACTAGAAAGACTGAAACTTTATATATACCTATATGGACTAAAAGCAGTCAAAATGACTGCTTTGTGAAAGAATAACTAATATGCAAAGTTAATTTTTAATTAATTTTTAATATTTTTTATATATTTTTTATATTATATATAAATTTTATATTATATATTTTTTATATTATTTTCAGTTATATAACAAGTTACTTCATTTGGAAAAAATTATTTAAGCACTATTATTTGTAAATTTTATGCAAATGAAAGTGGCAATCTTTTTATGTGTACATCTTCCGCAAACATATTTTTGACATTTCAGATATATTATTTGTTTTCTTATTGTGGATCTTCATGTTCTGATGAATTTTTCTGTCTTGCATCTCTGTATTTGGTGGAAATCTGTTCTGCTAATGGAAACAAGGACTCTCTTCCTTGTATATGTATTCCTGTCATTTCCAAGGATCCAAGCATTCAAAGCAGCCAAATCTAAAATATTGAAAAATATTTGGAGCGGCCATCTACGAGAACTAGCTTTTACTGCATATTTTCTGTCCATTTGATCCGCCATATCAACGAATAAATCGTAAAAAAAGAGTCGTTTTATAAATTAAAACAAAGTAATTCATTTATTTGATGAAATTCATTAAGACTCAAAAGTAAAAGTTTTGTAAGATTTCACGGCAAACTGCGTGGTAGTGCGTAAGCTGTTGACAACGGACTAGACAAGAAATATTACGCACCAGACATAAACGCAATTTAAGACTGGGGTGTAGTTTATAAAACTGGGTCGGTATCAACTCGTCCATCCTGATTAGAAGCGTCCTCGCTGGTTGACTCATCGTCATCATCTGGAGGTGGCAAGGTACACCATAATTTCATCCCGTCTGAAGCATGTACTGAGTTATAATGACGTTGTGTTCTTTTAGCACAAGGTAAATCTTCAACTACGTATCTGTCATTGTTTAACACTTTAGTAACAATAAACGGACCTTTATATTTCGGCTCTAATTTCTTTGAATTCCCGGTATTCTGTGGTTCGTTTTTGATGAGTACTAAATCACCGGCATTGTACAGCTTGGGTATTGCATGTTGTCGATCAAACCTTTGTTTAGCCTTTTCTCTAACCATAGTAATTCTAGCTGCGGCCATTTCTCGTCGTAGTGTTAACTGATTTAATCGGCTATCCTCTTTGTTATTTTCATGTACATTTTCATGTAAGGACGACACTAGCTTGTTACATAATACATTTTTTAGATACTCCGAGTTATGCATGTGCTGTTCCCGTTCCTCTGAGCGTTCCTGTCTGCGAAGCTCTTCTTTCAACATATCGTTCATTTGCGTTAATTTGGCCAAATCTTGTTCATTTTCTGCCAGCAAAGCTGTCAGATGCCGCACTCTGATCTCTTGTTTCTGTAAACGTTCTTTGGTGTTGTTCAGTTCGGCGTGCAATCTACTCAGGGTGCTGGTGTTGGCATTGTCAGCGACTTCAACATTTCTCGTGATTAACGTCTCGGTGTTAATATCATCAATCGAAGTGTTTAGCAACTCGTCCAGTGTCATATAATCATGAGAATGAAGGCGTTTATTATTTGTAGAAGCGTTTGAAATTTTACGTGAACTTGCCAAGTCCTCCTCGGAACCTTCGGCATCTTCACGTTCCAAAAGCATAAAATCAGTTTTATTTATTGGTGCGGTAGACTGATTAGGTAATGAAGCCCCAATAATGGGTGGTAGACGTCTCTGGGCATTTAACTCTGTACGAAGCTGTTCGAGTTGCTTTTCGCAAGATTGCTGCAAATTTTGAAGTTGCTCTTTATGAGCTTCGTCAATAGTATTTATTTGTATGCGATGTTGTTTCAAAGCTTCGTGTTGTTGTTGAATATGTTGTTGTATTTCCTGCGTTAAGCTTTCATTGAGAATGTGTAAATCTTCAACGTTTTGCGTCAACTCTTTAATGCGTTTTTGCGAATGTTCGTTGTCATCTTGAAGCAGTTGCTTCTGCTTCTCGGCTGAAGCCAACTTGCTGGTAAGTCCTTCTATAATTCTTTTTTGTTGTTGCTCCAAGTGTTTGAGGGCTACAATTTCCTCCTCAAAGTCCTTTTCTAACGTCAGATCACGCGTTTGGTTCTTTTTTAAAACATTTTGAGCCTTTACCTTGTAATCTGAAAATTCTGTACGTAAAGCTTCGGTGTTGCGTTCAGTCGCTTTCAGACGATACTCGAGTGAACGCAGTTTCTCTTGAGTAATATTTAATTGATGCGTCAATGATTCATTTTCAGTTTTTAACGCTGTGACGGCTTCTTCATGTTGACTGGATGTTTTTGTCCATTCAATGTGAGCATCTTTCAGTTCTGATTGTAAATTTTCAATTTCAATTTTATAGGATTGGTTTTTATCGTTTGCTTGCTGCTTAGCGTGCACTACATCCCGAAGGGTTTGTTGCAAATGATCAATTTGTTCTTTCAGTTCTACGGAATGTTTTACCTCAGCGTCTTTAGCTACACTTTCTGTCGCTTCTTTACAATTTATATCTGCCTTAGAATTTTTATTGTCAAAGACTAGTTTATTGTTTGCCCAAGTTACATTAGCATTTTGAAATATTCCTTGACCGAGAAGACAATCTGTACTTAATATTTCATCTTTCACAATATACATAGAAATACTGCATAACATATTATCGATCATCATATTAACATTAATTTTTCCGGTAGAATATTGGATTCCTCCAAAAATTCCTCTTATTTTCATGGAACATGGTATTATTTTGCATTTCAACAATTCTGCACAGCTATTACGAATCATATGGCACTGGCTACCAGTATCAATGAATGCCTTAAAAGTGTTGCCATTTATTTGTACAGTCTTTTCGAATTGCTGTTCTAATTCATGAATAGTGGTTTTGCGTACTGAATTTCCACAGTTCTCTGGCTGATTGCGTGGATGTACTTTGTTACAATCTTTACAGCGCATCCGACGGGGTGGTTTAGGACATTTAGATGAAATATGTCCACTTTCATTACAATTATAACACACGATTTTTTTTATATCTTTATGTGTAATACATGGTTCAGTACCGTTATCGCTCTTGTTTATATTCTTAGTACTGGCTGGTTTACTTTTATAATGTGGTATATTTGTTAAATAGTTGTCTAGCGTTTCACGCATTTCTTTCATGGAACGAAAATTTATTACTGCAATAGCCGTTTGTAATTCTGGATGTTTTAAACCTTCACGCGTATATTTTATTACAGCTGTCTCGCTAAGTCGATAACGCTTACCTAATGCGCTCATACGAAAACAATAATCAGTAACACGTTCATTCGTTTCTCGTACAGATTTACTCATTTTAAAATGTATATCTGCTTCATCATCCGTTTTGCCGAATTCTGATTTTAAAGCATCTGCTAAATCGCTCCATTTATCAAATAAGCTCTGACTACCGTCTAACCATAACTTAGCCGGCCCTTTTAACTTTTTACATAAAGCCAGAAGTACACATTTTTCATCCCAATTATAAACATCTATCGTTTTGTTTACACGATCTATGAATTGTTCAACAGAAAACATAGAATCCTTTGTTGGATCAAATTCCGGTAGCGTATCGGCTATTTCATTAATTGAGTAATTACGTTGTTGTGGTGTAGATTCCGCAGAACATGGTGAAGCAACATCATCACTCGGTGCATTTATAGAGTTATGATTAATAGATTGTTGTAAAAGAGGTATTATATTTTCTAACACTAACCTCTCCACGTGCTTTTGTAAATCCGACATCTCAGAAGTTTCTGGAGGCATTTCCACTTCGTCGCTACCAAGTGCTTCGGTTAGACTTTCGACTAACGCTGCCTTTGAACCACTTGTAGACATATTTAATTCCCGTAATTTCTTTTTTAATTCGTCGATTCTTAAATCAATTAATCGAACCATTTTGTAAAGCGTTTCTTATTTTACTTAAACGTTTTCAATTGTTATTATACGTTTTCCCTTTTCTTCAACAAGTATTTTATATTACGCATTATACATATAGTACCATCTATCTATATAAACGTTGTATTCCACGAATGAAAGTATTCGATGGCTTCGGTTACGTAATGTGATGAAATTCAGTTTAATATTTTAACCATACAATCTTTTCGTCGTTAAGCGTTTTTATCCTTTAAGATAGTTTACGTTTTATTTGTTTTATTTTCACGTTAAAATCGTTTTGACAATATTACGTTTATTAGCGTTTTATTTTTCTATACGTTTGTATTTAGAAATTAACACGTTGTTATTTAGTGAGCTCATCCCACTTCTGAGTTAAAAAAAGAGTCGTTTTATAAATTAAAACAAAGTAATTCATTTATTTGATGAAATTCATTAAGACTCAAAAGTAAAAGTTTTGTAAGATTTCACGGCAAACTGCGTGGTAGTGCGTAAGCTGTTGACAACGGACTAGACAAGAAATATTACGCACCAGACATAAACGCAATTTAAGACTGGGGTGTAGTTTATAAAACTGGGTCGGTATCAATCGTAGGATTTGATTGAACTTATCTCTGACCATAGATTTTCTAAATAATTCGCGACCTCACTTTGCTCAGTTTTAAATTTTTTTAAATATAAAATCCCAATAAATGCAAGTATTTCCGGTAATGTTGTTGTCCAATCGTTCATCAAAATTCGGCGGCCTTCTTGTTCTGTGTAATTTTTTATATGTTTGATAATATAGTTATCTATTATCAAGGTGAATGCACTGATAGGATTATCTGCCATAATGTTCCTTTTTGCGTAGCCTGTTGGCCCTTCCACACCCTTGAATATACAAGTACATGGTAACCTTCCAGGAATAACCACCTTCGTTCAATTTTGATCACACAGCTGTTTCGGTCTCCTGAGATGTGTTTTCAGTTCCTTCATCAGATTCAGAGCTACTTAGCACCTTACACCTTTTCCTGGGCTTATTGATTTTACTTTCGTCACTGGTGATCGACTCTCCATCGCTACCTTCAGTGTCAGATGTTTCACTATAATCCACTTCATCTTTAAATGATAGCTCAGAGTTTGTTGCATCTGATTCTACATCGGAGCCCTCTTCACTTATATTCATTGGCTTTTCAATAACTCAATAAATGAATTTAGCGCGCAAAAGAAATAAAATAATCGACTTGTTCTAACTGGACTGCATAAAGATTTGAATAGCAAGTACTACTTTAGCCTGTACATATATATTATCAAGTAGCGGTAATTGAAAAGAAAGGTACTTTATTTATATGTTATTAGCTAATGGTAATCGAAAAAAAGTGAAAGCAGTCAAAATGACTGCTTTTAGTCCATATAGGTATAACACGTACATATATCACGAAAATGAAGAAGGGGGAGGTAACTACTATCATTTATAAACGTATTTATTTATTATAGAAAAAGTTATAAAATTGTAAGAAATTCTGTCAATATATACATAATCATTTTTCTAATTGAAATTAAAAAGCAAGTCAAAATGACTTGCTTAGTCTATCTAGTGTTAAATTAAATTAAATTAATCAATCTCTAAATATGAATGCGGTGTGTCAATTCTTTTAGAATAATCATTTTTTGGGTACGTGTGAAGATGTTTTAGCGAAAAAGGCCTACAATCTAAATTTATCGCGTTTTGAGATGACCGAATTACCCAGAATCGTAGCAAAATGTGACATAATACTAAAATTATTTCTAAATCACAATCACCTAACGAGGTTAAGGCTGTAAAATGGTCTACTCTTGAGAATCGGAAACGTCGTATAATTGGTTTTATCATTAGATATCTCATTTTGTAGTCAATTTGAATAATCTTCAAGTGCTTACAGTGGATTATAACAAATTAACGGAATTTCCTCAAGCCTTTTGTCAATTATCAACATTAAAGGTATTGAATGTGAGTTGCAATTGCATTTCTTCATTGCGTACCGACAGTTGGTTGGACAGTTGATGTTGGAGACTTTTGGGTGCAATTACATCGGACTGTTACATATGCCAAATGAAATCGACAATTGAAACTTTGGGTGCTAGGGGGAATAAGTTGAAATCTTTGCCAGAAGATTGAAAAACACACACAAGAAGATTGAAAAACTACGTTGGCTAACTTTAGAATCCAATGAGTTGAGTTGGGTAAAGGTGTGGGGTTCATTAGATTTTGAGGTGGTTTCCTCTGATATTTATTCTCTGCACATATCCGGCAGTTTGCTATTATTGATTTTAGTTTCTTTTTTATTCCGGGGAAATAGTATTCTTTTATAATCTGCGCAAAATTTTCATTCAAGGATCTATGGGCCCTATTATGTTCATTGGTGACAATTTCCCATTGATCATCTTCCCTAACGACGTCTATTACCATTTTTTCATTATGTAAAAATTTAACGGACGGAAAGGCCGATAAAATAGACTGTGTAACCTCTGACAGGGTAGGCAGGTCGCATTGAATCACATTAACGATGCCTGTGTTAATAATGGATTTTAATTTATTAATTAAGCCATTTACAGAAGAGTATTCTATGTAGTGTCGAGTAAATTTTTGAAAGTAAATTTTAAAGCGGCTACTGTCGTTTTCGCCTTTAGTTATTATTAGTTGACTTTTGTACTGGTTTACAGGATAGTCGATTGTTTTAATTGTTCCTGACACAGACACTTCGCTATGTGCTGTGTCCAAGGTATTCGATATATTATGAATGTTCTGTCTAGTCAAAGCATCAGCGACCAAGTTTTCTTTGCCGGGTTTGTAGTGAAATTTGGGTGAAAACTCTTCTATAAAGTGCTTCCAACGTTTAATTTTACAATTATGGTTTTTTTCTGACATAGCGAATGTTAATGACTGGTGATCCGTAAATATATGGATACCTGAGACTCCGTAAAGAAAATGCTTAAGGCTCTTTAAGGCCCATACAATTGCAAGAAGTTCCCTTTCGTTTTTAGCGTAATTCTGTTCTTGTCTAGTGAGTGTTCGAGATATCATTGTTATAGGTTTCCCATTTTGCGAGAGAACCGCGCCTATGGCTACCGCGGAAGCGTCCGTTGTTAGTTCGAATGGTTTACTATAGTCAGGGTACGTCAACATAATATCCTCGGATATGAGGGTTTGTTTTAGTTTGTTAAATGCCGATTGCGCTTCCTGATCAAATTCGATTTTCACTTTTTTTGAGAATTTTGCTCCTACATGTCCGTTATCACCTCGCAAATACTTAGTGAGAGGTTTGGCAATACGGGCATAGTCTTTAATAAATCGTCTATAATACCCTGAAAGTCCTAAAAATGATCTCATAGATTTTAATGATTTTGGCTCTTCATATTCGGTTATAGCTCTAACTTTTGAAGGGCATGTTGATATGCCCTTTTCTGACACTTTAAAACCTAAAAATTCCACTTCTTTCTCAAAAAATTTGGATTTTTCTACTGAAATTCTCATTCCAGCCCTTTCTAATTTTTGAACGATATTTTCTATATCCTGCAAATGTTTATTTTCGTCAGGAGAGTAAATTATTATGTCATCCATATAAACTTGACATGTTTTGCCTATGTCATCCCTCAATATGTCATCGATTGCCCTTTGGAAGATACTGGGCGCATTTTTTAGTCCAAATGGCAAGCGACAAAATTCGTACTTGCCATTATTTACACTAAAAGCTGTCTTTTTCCTGTCGGACTCTTTTAGGGTGATTTGATGGAAGCCTGATTTGAGGTCTAATGTAGTGAAATATTTTGAATTACCTAAATTCGACAGGACCACGGATATGTCAGGTATTGGATGTCTATCCTCATAAGTCTGTTCGTTTAGTTTTCTAAAGTCTATTACTAGTCTATGTTTAGGTTTTCCGTCTTGATCGAACCCTTTTTTTTTCACTACATGTATCGGAGAATTATAGACAGAATAAGACTTCCTGATTATTCCGTCCCTTAGAAGAGATTCTATCTCTTTATTAACGAATTCTGTTACCGAAGTTGGATACGGATACGACCTAGAATATATGGGATTGTCGTGTTTAGTGCGTATCTCGGCCTGGACGTTTGTATTGTAGGGTAGTGCCCTATCAGAATCGGCAAAAGCAAACCGATTTCTTGCCAGCATATCTTCGACTTCATCTTTCACAGTCCCAGAAATATTTGTTTCTATGCTGTTAATTATTTGCGCTTTTTGCTCATAATCAAGGCGGTTTATCTCATTCCCACAACGGAGAATGCCTATGACTGCGTTGGCTTCTTTTAATAGATCGTATCCTATAATTCCATCAAATTCATGAAGGTTGGGTAATAGAAAAAAGGTTGCAGTACTTTCAAACAAAGTTAGTTGGCATTTGAAACTAACAGTACTGATTGCGTTTACTGTTGGAATGTTGAATGGTTTATTTAGCTTAACAAATTTAAGGTCTGTTAATTTTTTAATGTAATTGGCAGATGTGCCGGTATCAATTAAAAATTTTGAAATCCCTCCATTTAATGTTTTGTAAATGACTGGCAGGTGGGGCTTAACTAGAAAAGGCGAAGAAGAGTCTCCCACTGGACCAGAATTGACTAAGTTTACTCTTTGGTTCATGTTTGAGTAAATGTGATCGTTAGGTGGGTTGTGGTCATTGGATGGTCTTCTAAACACCGACGATTCCGGGTCGATATCCATAGGAATAGGATTTTCGCTAATCCTTGTCGATCTTCTACGAGACTGATTGCTTGGGTTGTTAAAAAATTGATTACTGTTAATATTGCGATTATTGTTATTATGGTGGGTGTTAGTCCGATTGTGATTGCCACTATGATTACTGTTATAGTAATTATTATTATTGTTACTATTATTATTATTCCTACCGTTGTTATTATTATTATTAGGAGCCCGCGAATGTGTCTGATGCGGTTGTTTATGTGTTCCACCGGAAGAAAATATTCTAGCAAATTCGTGCCGGCGTTGATTAGCTTCAAGTTCTTGAGCCGTAGCCAAGGCTGAAGGTAAACCAGAAGGTCGTGACGAAAATAAAATATCGCATAATGTTCGCTTTAAACCAGATATAAAAACTCTCAGAGCGTTTTCTCGTGCTCTATTATTTAGGGCAGTAATTACCGATTTATTACCGGTATTATCCATTCTATTTTTATTAATAATTAGTGTTAATTGTCTATCTACTGCGTCATAGAATTCTGTAATTGACTTGTTTCCTTGTCTTAGGACACTAAGTTCGTTTTCTAAGATATAGAGGGGTCTCTTATCTGCGTAATTTTGGTCCAGTCTAGCGATAATGGCGTCAAAGTTTAAGACGGTGTTAAAAGCAGACAGGACATTATTAGCAGGTCCCGTAATTTTATTTCTAAGTATGGCCATTGCCACGAAATAGTTTTCTGATCCCTCCGGATAGTAACCCATAGCTATATGCGCTGCATCTCGCCATGCGGGATAGCCTTGAGCATTGCCTTTAAATTCGGGCAACGTTTTTATAAGTTCCAATGTAGTCGATCCATTGGGAACATCGGGATTTATTGCTACTTGACAGAAGGATGGGCCTGGTTCAGGCGTTAGACTGTTTAGTTTTTCGGACAGAGTTCTTAATTGTTCCGTAA
Organism: Ornithomya chloropus; assembly: GCA_963971445.1. NCBI lineage: Eukaryota > Metazoa > Arthropoda > Insecta > Diptera > Hippoboscidae > Ornithomya > Ornithomya chloropus. Next base: position 1,482,037 of record OZ020531.1, read on the forward strand.
GGTTGCCCGTTAAGGCGTCAACGGCTGCACTTACTAATTCGATAATTTGATCCCTATTCATGTTACAATATTACGTTGTCTATCAAGGGTTTATGAAATACAAAAAGAGACTTACCACGGATCCAGTACTTACATTACAAATGTTGGGCGCTAGTTAAATGTGATAGTAGGTCCCATGTTTACTGATCAATACTTCACACTATTATTACGATCAGGACCTCAACAACTGATTACTACAATATTATTTTGATCGAAACAATTTATTTTCACTCTGTTTATTTCAATTTATTAATTTTGCAATATTATATCTTAAAACTTCAATAGTTGATCAACAGATTACTACAATATTATTTTGATCGAAACAATTTATTTTCACTCTATTTATTTCAATTTATTAATTTTACAATATTATATCTTAAAACTTCAATAGTTGATCAACAGATTACTACAATATTATCTTGATCGAAACAATTTATTTTCACTCTATTTATTTAAAAATTTCAATGCTGGTCGAATACCATTCCCACAACGTTAATTAAGAAAAAGCCCCCCGTGAGAGTTGATTCACTGGCTTTTATAACCAGTGAAAGAACTCTCAAAACACTGCATTTTACTTTGACCTGATTAAAACAATAAAAAAAGGTATCATGCAATATTTTGGCCCACTTAAAAAATAAAGTTTAAGCAAAATAAGTAACAATATTTAACCTACTTAAATAATGCTTACATGAAAAGGTAATAAAGAAAAAAAAAGAAAAAAGGTACCGCGATGTCCAACCATCGTCGGCGGGCTCATTTGGGCTGTGCCTAACTTGTATATTGAACATATACACCATAATATTATAAAATTTGATAGAAGCAAAATAAAAGAACACCTTATTTGCATTTATTAATTAAATATTTATTCATTCATATAATATTAAATTACATATGTACAAATGTTTACTCGAAAATCTAACGTATTCCCTTTGCTTTGCTTATAAGCATAGAAAAAACAACAACAGTACGCATGCATAAAAAACCAAGAACACACAAAAAACCAATTATCGTTAAATTGGTTATGGATTAGTATATTCACACGGACACAAAACCTCTTGCTTCCCGCACATGTTTACCCATACACTTAGGAAATCGCGCAACATCGCCGCGAAGTGGTTGAAAAATCAAAATTTTAGCAAATCTTCAACTCAGGTTTGCTATGTGCGCTAACGAAACAAAAACATAATCGATTACTCCTAACATGTCTAGCATGTGTGGTTATATGCGCATGGAGCTTATACACCACCACACTATATATAATAGAATAGGCAGATAAATCATTCCTCCCTAACATTTTTATATGTTACCTAAGATACGTCGACGCGTAATTATAGGGACATGAGGCGTGTAAATAATGAATGAATATAATTAAATTCATTAATTTGAATATAATTGTGTAGTTTTTACAAATATACATATATAGAGTTATAGTGTATGAATTACATAAATGCAAGTTATATTAATCATAAATCCACATATGCTAGGAGGAATCTAATATGATTTTTGTTTCAATAGCGCACATAGCAAAGCTGTTTGATTCTGTGTCCTTGTTTTAATTGATGTTTTATATAGTTGCTTTTTTATCAACTTATTAAATTGTAATATGGTGTGGAGTGTTAAAATATATATATATATTTAAAAAAAATATTATAATATATATGTTGCTTTTGCGCTGCTTATAAGCAATACCATAGATTGCATGGGTATTATGAGGTTTGCTCATACCAGATTTTGTGGTATAAGCAATTCTTTCAAATGTTTTCTTCATCTTGAAGAAAACGTCTGAGAAATTTCCTTGGTTTGTGGAAGTTGACGGTTGTAAGGAGCATCGTGTTAACTGTTTGAAATTTTTAATTGAGGTATTATTATTTAAAAATACCAAGCGGATTTGCGAAGAATATTTACTAAAAAATAAACGCTCCGCCCAAAAGCTCATACAACTAAAGAAATTGGCCAAACTGAACGTCTCCTCATCATAAATTATTTCATTATTTTGTTTACATATAATAATAAATTATTTGAATTGACACTATATTTATATTTTTCCGAGCTTTTCTTCTAATTTTTCCCTTTAGCTTTAGCTTTACCCCAGAGCCCACTTTATTGTAGGAGGTAAAGCAAAAAACATATAAAACAAGAAAGCACAAGCTATATTTGTTAACAGAAGTCAGCGTAACAAATAACATATATATGTATACATTTGCCTGTATTCATTGTATACAATGAAAATGTAAAATATAGTGGGCCTCGAAATAAATCTTGAGTTCAACAAATTTTAAAGAGAATGACACTCCGTCTCTGCTTTAGATTAAATTAATTCAGAAATTGAATTGTAAGAAATGGCAAAAACAATATGATACGAAACCATTCAAATAAATGCTTCCTCTTCAATAATTCATTCCTATCTGTTGGATAATTGTAATGTACTGTAAAATATTATTATTTTTTGTTTTTTTGGTTTCTGTTTTTGTATTAGTTTTTCGTGATGTTTTGCTTTTTTAATTAACACTAGAAAGACTGAAACTTTATATATACCTATATGGACTAAAAGCAGTCAAAATGACTGCTTTGTGAAAGAATAACTAATATGCAAAGTTAATTTTTAATTAATTTTTAATATTTTTTATATATTTTTTATATTATATATAAATTTTATATTATATATTTTTTATATTATTTTCAGTTATATAACAAGTTACTTCATTTGGAAAAAATTATTTAAGCACTATTATTTGTAAATTTTATGCAAATGAAAGTGGCAATCTTTTTATGTGTACATCTTCCGCAAACATATTTTTGACATTTCAGATATATTATTTGTTTTCTTATTGTGGATCTTCATGTTCTGATGAATTTTTCTGTCTTGCATCTCTGTATTTGGTGGAAATCTGTTCTGCTAATGGAAACAAGGACTCTCTTCCTTGTATATGTATTCCTGTCATTTCCAAGGATCCAAGCATTCAAAGCAGCCAAATCTAAAATATTGAAAAATATTTGGAGCGGCCATCTACGAGAACTAGCTTTTACTGCATATTTTCTGTCCATTTGATCCGCCATATCAACGAATAAATCGTAGGATTTGATTGAACTTATCTCTGACCATAGATTTTCTAAATAATTCGCGACCTCACTTTGCTCAGTTTTAAATTTTTTTAAATATAAAATCCCAATAAATGCAAGTATTTCCGGTAATGTTGTTGTCCAATCGTTCATCAAAATTCGGCGGCCTTCTTGTTCTGTGTAATTTTTTATATGTTTGATAATATAGTTATCTATTATCAAGGTGAATGCACTGATAGGATTATCTGCCATAATGTTCCTTTTTGCGTAGCCTGTTGGCCCTTCCACACCCTTGAATATACAAGTACATGGTAACCTTCCAGGAATAACCACCTTCGTTCAATTTTGATCACACAGCTGTTTCGGTCTCCTGAGATGTGTTTTCAGTTCCTTCATCAGATTCAGAGCTACTTAGCACCTTACACCTTTTCCTGGGCTTATTGATTTTACTTTCGTCACTGGTGATCGACTCTCCATCGCTACCTTCAGTGTCAGATGTTTCACTATAATCCACTTCATCTTTAAATGATAGCTCAGAGTTTGTTGCATCTGATTCTACATCGGAGCCCTCTTCACTTATATTCATTGGCTTTTCAATAACTCAATAAATGAATTTAGCGCGCAAAAGAAATAAAATAATCGACTTGTTCTAACTGGACTGCATAAAGATTTGAATAGCAAGTACTACTTTAGCCTGTACATATATATTATCAAGTAGCGGTAATTGAAAAGAAAGGTACTTTATTTATATGTTATTAGCTAATGGTAATCGAAAAAAAGTGAAAGCAGTCAAAATGACTGCTTTTAGTCCATATAGGTATAACACGTACATATATCACGAAAATGAAGAAGGGGGAGGTAACTACTATCATTTATAAACGTATTTATTTATTATAGAAAAAGTTATAAAATTGTAAGAAATTCTGTCAATATATACATAATCATTTTTCTAATTGAAATTAAAAAGCAAGTCAAAATGACTTGCTTAGTCTATCTAGTGTTAAATTAAATTAAATTAATCAATCTCTAAATATGAATGCGGTGTGTCAATTCTTTTAGAATAATCATTTTTTGGGTACGTGTGAAGATGTTTTAGCGAAAAAGGCCTACAATCTAAATTTATCGCGTTTTGAGATGACCGAATTACCCAGAATCGTAGCAAAATGTGACATAATACTAAAATTATTTCTAAATCACAATCACCTAACGAGGTTAAGGCTGTAAAATGGTCTACTCTTGAGAATCGGAAACGTCGTATAATTGGTTTTATCATTAGATATCTCATTTTGTAGTCAATTTGAATAATCTTCAAGTGCTTACAGTGGATTATAACAAATTAACGGAATTTCCTCAAGCCTTTTGTCAATTATCAACATTAAAGGTATTGAATGTGAGTTGCAATTGCATTTCTTCATTGCGTACCGACAGTTGGTTGGACAGTTGATGTTGGAGACTTTTGGGTGCAATTACATCGGACTGTTACATATGCCAAATGAAATCGACAATTGAAACTTTGGGTGCTAGGGGGAATAAGTTGAAATCTTTGCCAGAAGATTGAAAAACACACACAAGAAGATTGAAAAACTACGTTGGCTAACTTTAGAATCCAATGAGTTGAGTTGGGTAAAGGTGTGGGGTTCATTAGATTTTGAGGTGGTTTCCTCTGATATTTATTCTCTGCACATATCCGGCAGTTTGCTATTATTGATTTTAGTTTCTTTTTTATTCCGGGGAAATAGTATTCTTTTATAATCTGCGCAAAATTTTCATTCAAGGATCTATGGGCCCTATTATGTTCATTGGTGACAATTTCCCATTGATCATCTTCCCTAACGACGTCTATTACCATTTTTTCATTATGTAAAAATTTAACGGACGGAAAGGCCGATAAAATAGACTGTGTAACCTCTGACAGGGTAGGCAGGTCGCATTGAATCACATTAACGATGCCTGTGTTAATAATGGATTTTAATTTATTAATTAAGCCATTTACAGAAGAGTATTCTATGTAGTGTCGAGTAAATTTTTGAAAGTAAATTTTAAAGCGGCTACTGTCGTTTTCGCCTTTAGTTATTATTAGTTGACTTTTGTACTGGTTTACAGGATAGTCGATTGTTTTAATTGTTCCTGACACAGACACTTCGCTATGTGCTGTGTCCAAGGTATTCGATATATTATGAATGTTCTGTCTAGTCAAAGCATCAGCGACCAAGTTTTCTTTGCCGGGTTTGTAGTGAAATTTGGGTGAAAACTCTTCTATAAAGTGCTTCCAACGTTTAATTTTACAATTATGGTTTTTTTCTGACATAGCGAATGTTAATGACTGGTGATCCGTAAATATATGGATACCTGAGACTCCGTAAAGAAAATGCTTAAGGCTCTTTAAGGCCCATACAATTGCAAGAAGTTCCCTTTCGTTTTTAGCGTAATTCTGTTCTTGTCTAGTGAGTGTTCGAGATATCATTGTTATAGGTTTCCCATTTTGCGAGAGAACCGCGCCTATGGCTACCGCGGAAGCGTCCGTTGTTAGTTCGAATGGTTTACTATAGTCAGGGTACGTCAACATAATATCCTCGGATATGAGGGTTTGTTTTAGTTTGTTAAATGCCGATTGCGCTTCCTGATCAAATTCGATTTTCACTTTTTTTGAGAATTTTGCTCCTACATGTCCGTTATCACCTCGCAAATACTTAGTGAGAGGTTTGGCAATACGGGCATAGTCTTTAATAAATCGTCTATAATACCCTGAAAGTCCTAAAAATGATCTCATAGATTTTAATGATTTTGGCTCTTCATATTCGGTTATAGCTCTAACTTTTGAAGGGCATGTTGATATGCCCTTTTCTGACACTTTAAAACCTAAAAATTCCACTTCTTTCTCAAAAAATTTGGATTTTTCTACTGAAATTCTCATTCCAGCCCTTTCTAATTTTTGAACGATATTTTCTATATCCTGCAAATGTTTATTTTCGTCAGGAGAGTAAATTATTATGTCATCCATATAAACTTGACATGTTTTGCCTATGTCATCCCTCAATATGTCATCGATTGCCCTTTGGAAGATACTGGGCGCATTTTTTAGTCCAAATGGCAAGCGACAAAATTCGTACTTGCCATTATTTACACTAAAAGCTGTCTTTTTCCTGTCGGACTCTTTTAGGGTGATTTGATGGAAGCCTGATTTGAGGTCTAATGTAGTGAAATATTTTGAATTACCTAAATTCGACAGGACCACGGATATGTCAGGTATTGGATGTCTATCCTCATAAGTCTGTTCGTTTAGTTTTCTAAAGTCTATTACTAGTCTATGTTTAGGTTTTCCGTCTTGATCGAACCCTTTTTTTTTCACTACATGTATCGGAGAATTATAGACAGAATAAGACTTCCTGATTATTCCGTCCCTTAGAAGAGATTCTATCTCTTTATTAACGAATTCTGTTACCGAAGTTGGATACGGATACGACCTAGAATATATGGGATTGTCGTGTTTAGTGCGTATCTCGGCCTGGACGTTTGTATTGTAGGGTAGTGCCCTATCAGAATCGGCAAAAGCAAACCGATTTCTTGCCAGCATATCTTCGACTTCATCTTTCACAGTCCCAGAAATATTTGTTTCTATGCTGTTAATTATTTGCGCTTTTTGCTCATAATCAAGGCGGTTTATCTCATTCCCACAACGGAGAATGCCTATGACTGCGTTGGCTTCTTTTAATAGATCGTATCCTATAATTCCATCAAATTCATGAAGGTTGGGTAATAGAAAAAAGGTTGCAGTACTTTCAAACAAAGTTAGTTGGCATTTGAAACTAACAGTACTGATTGCGTTTACTGTTGGAATGTTGAATGGTTTATTTAGCTTAACAAATTTAAGGTCTGTTAATTTTTTAATGTAATTGGCAGATGTGCCGGTATCAATTAAAAATTTTGAAATCCCTCCATTTAATGTTTTGTAAATGACTGGCAGGTGGGGCTTAACTAGAAAAGGCGAAGAAGAGTCTCCCACTGGACCAGAATTGACTAAGTTTACTCTTTGGTTCATGTTTGAGTAAATGTGATCGTTAGGTGGGTTGTGGTCATTGGATGGTCTTCTAAACACCGACGATTCCGGGTCGATATCCATAGGAATAGGATTTTCGCTAATCCTTGTCGATCTTCTACGAGACTGATTGCTTGGGTTGTTAAAAAATTGATTACTGTTAATATTGCGATTATTGTTATTATGGTGGGTGTTAGTCCGATTGTGATTGCCACTATGATTACTGTTATAGTAATTATTATTATTGTTACTATTATTATTATTCCTACCGTTGTTATTATTATTATTAGGAGCCCGCGAATGTGTCTGATGCGGTTGTTTATGTGTTCCACCGGAAGAAAATATTCTAGCAAATTCGTGCCGGCGTTGATTAGCTTCAAGTTCTTGAGCCGTAGCCAAGGCTGAAGGTAAACCAGAAGGTCGTGACGAAAATAAAATATCGCATAATGTTCGCTTTAAACCAGATATAAAAACTCTCAGAGCGTTTTCTCGTGCTCTATTATTTAGGGCAGTAATTACCGATTTATTACCGGTATTATCCATTCTATTTTTATTAATAATTAGTGTTAATTGTCTATCTACTGCGTCATAGAATTCTGTAATTGACTTGTTTCCTTGTCTTAGGACACTAAGTTCGTTTTCTAAGATATAGAGGGGTCTCTTATCTGCGTAATTTTGGTCCAGTCTAGCGATAATGGCGTCAAAGTTTAAGACGGTGTTAAAAGCAGACAGGACATTATTAGCAGGTCCCGTAATTTTATTTCTAAGTATGGCCATTGCCACGAAATAGTTTTCTGATCCCTCCGGATAGTAACCCATAGCTATATGCGCTGCATCTCGCCATGCGGGATAGCCTTGAGCATTGCCTTTAAATTCGGGCAACGTTTTTATAAGTTCCAATGTAGTCGATCCATTGGGAACATCGGGATTTATTGCTACTTGACAGAAGGATGGGCCTGGTTCAGGCGTTAGACTGTTTAGTTTTTCGGACAGAGTTCTTAATTGTTCCGTAAGGTTGCCCGTTAAGGCGTCAACGGCTGCACTTACTAATTCGATAATTTGATCCCTATTCATGTTACAATATTACGTTGTCTATCAAGGGTTTATGAAATACAAAAAGAGACTTACCACGGATCCAGTACTTACATTACAAATGTTGGGCGCTAGTTAAATGTGATAGTAGGTCCCATGTTTACTGATCAATACTTCACACTATTATTACGATCAGGACCTCAACAACTGATTACTACAATATTATTTTGATCGAAACAATTTATTTTCACTCTGTTTATTTCAATTTATTAATTTTGCAATATTATATCTTAAAACTTCAATAGTTGATCAACAGATTACTACAATATTATTTTGATCGAAACAATTTATTTTCACTCTATTTATTTCAATTTATTAATTTTACAATATTATATCTTAAAACTTCAATAGTTGATCAACAGATTACTACAATATTATCTTGATCGAAACAATTTATTTTCACTCTATTTATTTAAAAATTTCAATGCTGGTCGAATACCATTCCCACAACGTTAATTAAGAAAAAGCCCCCCGTGAGAGTTGATTCACTGGCTTTTATAACCAGTGAAAGAACTCTCAAAACACTGCATTTTACTTTGACCTGATTAAAACAATAAAAAAAGGTATCATGCAATATTTTGGCCCACTTAAAAAATAAAGTTTAAGCAAAATAAGTAACAATATTTAACCTACTTAAATAATGCTTACATGAAAAGGTAATAAAGAAAAAAAAAGAAAAAAGGTACCGCGATGTCCAACCATCGTCGGCGGGCTCATTTGGGCTGTGCCTAACTTGTATATTGAACATATACACCATAATATTATAAAATTTGATAGAAGCAAAATAAAAGAACACCTTATTTGCATTTATTAATTAAATATTTATTCATTCATATAATATTAAATTACATATGTACAAATGTTTACTCGAAAATCTAACGTATTCCCTTTGCTTTGCTTATAAGCATAGAAAAAACAACAACAGTACGCATGCATAAAAAACCAAGAACACACAAAAAACCAATTATCGTTAAATTGGTTATGGATTAGTATATTCACACGGACACAAAACCTCTTGCTTCCCGCACATGTTTACCCATACACTTAGGAAATCGCGCAACATCGCCGCGAAGTGGTTGAAAAATCAAAATTTTAGCAAATCTTCAACTCAGGTTTGCTATGTGCGCTAACGAAACAAAAACATAATCGATTACTCCTAACATGTCTAGCATGTGTGGTTATATGCGCATGGAGCTTATACACCACCACACTATATATAATAGAATAGGCAGATAAATCATTCCTCCCTAACATTTTTATATGTTACCTAAGATACGTCGACGCGTAATTATAGGGACATGAGGCGCGTAAATAATGAATGAATATAATTAAATTCATTAATTTGAATATAATTGTGTAGTTTTTACAAATATACATATATAGAGTTATAGTGTATGAATTACATAAATGCAAGTTATATTAATCATAAATCCACATATGCTAGGAGGAATCTAATATGATTTTTGTTTCAATAGCGCACATAGCAAAGCTGTTTGATTCTGTGTCCTTGTTTTAATTGATGTTTTATATAGTTGCTTTTTTATCAACTTATTAAATTGTAATATGGTGTGGAGTGTTAAAATATATATATATATTTAAAAAAAATATTATAATATATATGTTGCTTTTGCGCTGCTTATAAGCAATACCATAGATTGCATGGGTATTATGAGGTTTGCTCATACCAGATTTTGTGGTATAAGCAATTCTTTCAAATGTTTTCTTCATCTTGAAGAAAACGTCTGAGAAATTTCCTTGGTTTGTGGAAGTTGACGGTTGTAAGGAGCATCGTGTTAACTGTTTGAAATTTTTAATTGAGGTATTATTATTTAAAAATACCAAGCGGATTTGCGAAGAATATTTACTAAAAAATAAACGCTCCGCCCAAAAGCTCATACAACTAAAGAAATTGGCCAAACTGAACGTCTCCTCATCATAAATTATTTCATTATTTTGTTTACATATAATAATAAATTATTTGAATTGACACTATATTTATATTTTTCCGAGCTTTTCTTCTAATTTTTCCCTTTAGCTTTAGCTTTACCCCAGAGCCCACTTTATTGTAGGAGGTAAAGCAAAAAACATATAAAACAAGAAAGCACAAGCTATATTTGTTAACAGAAGTCAGCGTAACAAATAACATATATATGTATACATTTGCCTGTATTCATTGTATACAATGAAAATGTAAAATATAGTGGGCCTCGAAATAAATCTTGAGTTCAACAAATTTTAAAGAGAATGACACTCCGTCTCTGCTTTAGATTAAATTAATTCAGAAATTGAATTGTAAGAAATGGCAAAAACAATATGATACGAAACCATTCAAATAAATGCTTCCTCTTCAATAATTCATTCCTATCTGTTGGATAATTGTAATGTACTGTAAAATATTATTATTTTTTGTTTTTTTGGTTTCTGTTTTTGTATTAGTTTTTCGTGATGTTTTGCTTTTTTAATTAACACTAGAAAGACTTAAACTTTATATATACCTATATGGACTAAAAGCAGTCAAAATGACTGCTTTGTGAAAGAATAACTAATATGCAAAGTTAATTTTTAATTAATTTTTAATATTTTTTATATATTTTTTATATTATATATAAATTTTATATTATATATTTTTTATATTATTTTCAGTTATATAACAAGTTACTTCATTTGGAAAAAATTATTTAAGCACTATTATTTGTAAATTTTATGCAAATGAAAGTGGCAATCTTTTTATGTGTACATCTTCCGCAAACATATTTTTGACATTTCAGATATATTATTTGTTTTCTTATTGTAGTTCTTCATGTTCTGATGAATTTTTCTGTCTTGCATCTCTGTATTTGGTGGAAATCTGTTCTGCTAATGGAAACAAGGACTCTCTTCCTTGTATATGTATTCCTGTCATTTCCAAGGATCCAAGCATTCAAAGCAGCCAAATCTAAAATATTGAAAAATATTTGGAGCGGCCATCTACGAGAACTAGCTTTTACTGCATATTTTCTGTCCATTTGATCCGCCATATCAACGAATAAATCGTAGGATTTGATTGAACTTATCTCTGACCATAGATTTTCTAAATAATTCGCGACCTCACTTTGCTCAGTTTTAAATTTTTTTAAATATAAAATCCCAATAAATGCAAGTATTTCCGGTAATGTTGTTGTCCAATCGTTCATCAAAATTCGGCGGCCTTCTTGTTCTGTGTAATTTTTTATATGTTTGATAATATAGTTATCTATTATCAAGGTGAATGCACTGATAGGATTATCTGCCATAATGTTCCTTTTTGCGTAGCCTGTTGGCCCTTCCACACCCTTGAATATACAAGTACATGGTAACCTTCCAGGAATAACCACCTTCGTTCAATTTTGATCACACAGCTGTTTCGGTCTCCTGAGATGTGTTTTCAGTTCCTTCATCAGATTCAGAGCTACTTAGCACCTTACACCTTTTCCTGGGCTTATTGATTTTACTTTCGTCACTGGTGATCGACTCTCCATCGCTACCTTCAGTGTCAGATGTTTCACTATAATCCACTTCATCTTTAAATGATAGCTCAGAGTTTGTTGCATCTGATTCTACATCGGAGCCCTCTTCACTTATATTCATTGGCTTTTCAATAACTCAATAAATGAATTTAGCGCGCAAAAGAAATAAAATAATCGACTTGTTCTAACTGGACTGCATAAAGATTTGAATAGCAAGTACTACTTTAGCCTGTACATATATATTATCAAGTAGCGGTAATTGAAAAGAAAGGTACTTTATTTATATGTTATTAGCTAATGGTAATCGAAACAAAGTGAAAGCAGTCAAAATGACTGCTTTTATCACGAAAATGAAGGAGGGGGAGGTAACTACTATCATTTATAAACGTATTTATTTATTATAGAAAAAGTTATAAAATTGTAAGAAATTCTGTCAATATATACATAATCATTTTTCTAATTGAAATTAAAAAGCAAGTCAAAATGACTTGCTTAGTCTATCTAGTGTTAAATTAAATTAAATTAATCAATCTCTAAATATGAATGCGGTGTGTCAATTCTTTTAGAATAATCATTTTTTGGGTACGTGTGAAGATGTTTTAGCGAAAAAGGCCTACAATCTAAATTTATCGCGTTTTGAGATGACCGAATTACCCAGAATCGTAGCAAAATGTGACATAATACTAAAATTATTTCTAAATCACAATCACCTAACGAGGTTAAGGCTGTAAAATGGTCTACTCTTGAGAATCGGAAACGTCGTATAATTGGTTTTATCATTAGATATCTCATTTTGTAGTCAATTTGAATAATCTTCAAGTGCTTACAGTGGATTATAACAAATTAACGGAATTTCCTCAAGCCTTTTGTCAATTATCAACATTAAAGGTATTGAATGTGAGTTGCAATTGCATTTCTTCATTGCGTACCGACAGTTGGTTGGACAGTTGATGTTGGAGACTTTTGGGTGCAATTACATCGGACTGTTACATATGCCAAATGAAATCGACAATTGAAACTTTGGGTGCTAGGGGGAATAAGTTGAAATCTTTGCCAGAAGATTGAAAAACACACACAAGAAGATTGAAAAACTACGTTGGCTAACTTTAGAATCCAATGAGTTGAGTTGGGTAAAGGTGTGGGGTTCATTAGATTTTGAGGTGGTTTCCTCTGATATTTATTCTCTGCACATATCCGGAAGTTTGCTATTATTGATTTTAGTTTCTTTTTTATTCCGGGGAAATAGTATTCTTTTATAATCTGCGCAAAATTTTCATTCAAGGATCTATGGGCCCTATTATGTTCATTGGTGACAATTTCCCATTGATCATCTTCCCTAACGACATCTATTACCATTTTTTCATTATGTAAAAATTTAACGGACGGAAAGGCCGATAAAATAGACTGTGTAACCTCTAACAGGGTAGGCAGGTCGCATTGAATCACATTAACGATGCCTGTGTTAATAATGGATTTTAATTTATTAATTAAGCCATTTACAGAAGAGTATTCTATGTAGTGTCGAGTAAATTTTTGAAAGTAAATTTTAAAGCGGCTACTGTCGTTTTCGCCTTTAGTTATTATTAGTTGACTTTTGTACTGGTTTACAGGATAGTCGATTGTTTTAATTGTTCCTGACACAGACACTTCGCTATGTGCTGTGTCCAAGGTATTCGATATATTATGAATGTTCTGTCTAGTCAAAGCATCAGCGACCAAGTTTTCTTTGCCGGGTTTGTAGTGAAATTTGGGTGAAAACTCTTCTATAAAGTGCTTCCAACGTTTAATTTTACAATTATGGTTTTTTTCTGACATAGCGAATGTTAATGACTGGTGATCCGTAAATATATGGATACCTGAGACTCCGTAAAGAAAATGCTTAAGGCTCTTTAAGGCCCATACAATTGCAAGAAGTTCCCTTTCGTTTTTAGCGTAATTCTGTTCTTGTCTAGTGAGTGTTCGAGATATCATTGTTATAGGTTTCCCATTTTGCGAGAGAACCGCGCCTATGGCTACCGCGGAAGCGTCCGTTGTTAGTTCGAATGGTTTACTATAGTCAGGGTACGTCAACATAATATCCTCGGATATGAGGGTTTGTTTTAGTTTGTTAAATGCCGATTGCGCTTCCTGATCAAATTCGATTTTCACTTTTTTTGAGAATTTTGCTCCTACATGTCCGTTATCACCTCGCAAATACTTAGTGAGAGGTTTGGCAATACGGGCATAGTCTTTAATAAATCGTCTATAATACCCTGAAAGTCCTAAAAATGATCTCATAGATTTTAATGATTTTGGCTCTTCATATTCGGTTATAGCTCTAACTTTTGAAGGGCATGTTGATATGCCCTTTTCTGACACTTTAAAACCTAAAAATTCCACTTCTTTCTCAAAAAATTTGGATTTTTCTACTGAAATTCTCATTCCAGCCCTTTCTAATTTTTGAACGATATTTTCTATATCCTGCAAATGTTTATTTTCGTCAGGAGAGTAAATTATTATGTCATCCATATAAACTTGACATGTTTTGCCTATGTCATCCCTCAATATGTCATCGATTGCCCTTTGGAAGATACTGGGCGCATTTTTTAGTCCAAATGGCAAGCGACAAAATTCGTACTTGCCATTATTTACACTAAAAGCTGTCTTTTTCCTGTCGGACTCTTTTAGGGTGATTTGATGGAAGCCTGATTTGAGGTCTAATGTAGTGAAATATTTTGAATTACCTAAATTCGACAGGACCACGGATATGTCAGGTATTGGATGTCTATCCTCATAAGTCTGTTCGTTTAGTTTTCTAAAGTCTATTACTAGTCTATGTTTAGGTTTTCCGTCTTGATCGAACCCTTTTTTTTTCACTACATGTATCGGAGAATTATAGACAGAATAAGACTTCCTGATTATTCCGTCCCTTAGAAGAGATTCTATCTCTTTATTAACGAATTCTGTTACCGAAGTTGGATACGGATACGACCTAGAATATATGGGATTGTCGTGTTTAGTGCGTATCTCGGCCTGGACGTTTGTATTGTAGGGTAGTGCCCTATCAGAATCGGCAAAAGCAAACCGATTTCTTGCCAGCATATCTTCGACTTCATCTTTCACAGTCCCAGAAATATTTGTTTCTATGCTGTTAATTATTTGCGCTTTTTGCTCATAATCAAGGCGGTTTATCTCATTCCCACAACGGAGAATGCCTATGACTGCGTTGGCTTCTTTTAATAGATCGTATCCTATAATTCCATCAAATTCATGAAGGTTGGGTAATAGAAAAAAGGTTGCAGTACTTTCAAACAAAGTTAGTTGGCATTTGAAACTAACAGTACTGATTGCGTTTACTGTTGGAATGTTGAATGGTTTATTTAGCTTAACAAATTTAAGGTCTGTTAATTTTTTAATGTAATTGGCAGATGTGCCGGTATCAATTAAAAATTTTGAAATCCCTCCATTTAATGTTTTGTAAATGACTGGCAGGTGGGGCTTAACTAGAAAAGGCGAAAAAGAGTCTCCCACTGGACCAGAATTGACTAAGTTTACTCTTTGGTTCATGTTTGAGTAAATGTGATCGTTAGGTGGGTTGTGGTCATTGGATGGTCTTCTAAACACCGACGATTCCGGGTCGATATCCATAGGAATAGGATTTTCGCTAATCCTTGTCGATCTTCTACGAGACTGATTGCTTGGGTTGTTAAAAAATTGATTACTGTTAATATTGCGATTATTGTTACTATGGTGGGTGTTAGTCCGATTGTGATTGCCACTATGATTACTGTTATAGTAATTATTATTATTGTTACTATTATTATTATTCCTACCGTTGTTATTATTATTATTAGGAGCCCGCGAATGTGTCTGATGCGGTTGTTTATGTGTTCCACCGGAAGAAAATATTCTAGCAAATTCGTGCCGGCGTTGATTAGCTTCAAGTTCTTGAGCCGTAGCCAAGGCTGAAGGTAAACCAGAAGGTCGTGACGAAAATAAAATATCGCATAATGTTCGCTTTAAACCAGATATAAAAACTCTCAGAGCGTTTTCTCGTGCTCTATTATTTAGGGCAGTAATTACCGATTCATTACCGGTATTATCCATTCTATTTTTATTAATAATTAGTGTTAATTGTCTATCTACTGCGTCATAGAATTCTGTAATTGACTTGTTTCCTTGTCTTAGGACACTAAGTTCGTTTTCTAAGATATAGAGGGGTCTCTTATCTGCGTAATTTTGGTCCAGTCTAGCGATAATGGCGTCAAAGTTTAAGACGGTGTTAAAAGCAGACAGGACATTATTAGCAGGTCCCGTAATTTTATTTCTAAGTATGGCCATTGCCACGAAATAGTTTTCTGATCCCTCCGGATAGTAACCCATAGCTATATGCGCTGCATCTCGCCATGCGGGATAGCCTTGAGCATTGCCTTTAAATTCGGGCAACGATTTTATAAGTTCCAATGTAGTCGATCCATTGGGAACATCGGGATTTATTGCTACTTGACAGAAGGATGGGCCTGGTTCAGGCGTTAGACTGTTTAGTTTTTCGGACAGAGTTCTTAATTGTTCCGTAAGGTTGCCCGTTAAGGCGTCAACGGCTGCACTTACTAATTCGATAATTTGATCCCTATTCATGTTACAATATTACGTTGTCTATCAAGGGTTTATGAAATACAAAAAGAGACTTACCACGGATCCAGTACTTACATTACAAATGTTGGGCGCTAGTTAAATGTGATAGTAGGTCCCATGTTTACTGATCAATACTTCACACTATTATTACGATCAGGACCTCAACAACTGATTACTACAATATTATTTTGATCGAAACAATTTATTTTCACTCTGTTTATTTCAATTTATTAATTTTGCAATATTATATCTTAAAACTTCAATAGTTGATCAACAGATTACTACAATATTATTTTGATCGAAACAATTTATTTTCACTCTATTTATTTCAATTTATTAATTTTACAATATTATATCTTAAAACTTCAATAGTTGATCAACAGATTACTACAATATTATCTTGATCGAAACAATTTATTTTCACTCTATTTATTTAAAAATTTCAATGCTGGTCGAATACCATTCCCACAACGTTAATTAAGAAAAAGCCCCCCGTGAGAGTTGATTCACTGGCTTTTATAACCAGTGAAAGAACTCTCAAAACACTGCATTTTACTTTGACCTGATTAAAACAATAAAAAAAGGTATCATGCAATATTTTGGCCCACTTAAAAAATAAAGTTTAAGCAAAATAAGTAACAATATTTAACCTACTTAAATAATGCTTACATGAAAAGGTAATAAAGAAAAAAAAAGAAAAAAGGTACCGCGATGTCCAACCATCGTCGGCGGGCTCATTTGGGCTGTGCCTAACTTGTATATTGAACATATACACCATAATATTATAAAATTTGATAGAAGCAAAATAAAAGAACACCTTATTTGCATTTATTAATTAAATATTTATTCATTCATATAATATTAAAATACATATGTACAAATGTTTACTCGAAAATCTAACGTATTCCCTTTGCTTTGCTTATAAGCATAGAAAAAACAACAATAGTACGCATGCATAAAAAACCAAGAACACACAAAAAACCAATTATCGTTAAATTGGTTATGGATTAGTATATTCACACGGACACAAAACCTCTTGCTTCCCGCACATGTTTACCCATACACTTAGGAAATCGCGCAACATCGCCGCGAAGTGGTTGAAAAATCAAAATTTTAGCAAATCTTCAACTCAGGTTTGCTATGTGCGCTAACGAAACAAAAACATAATCGATTACTCCTAACATGTCTAGCATGTGTGGTTATATGCGCATGGAGCTTATACACCACCACACTATATATAATAGAATAGGCAGATAAATCATTCCTCCCTAACATTTTTATATGTTACCTAAGATACGTCGACGCGTAATTATAGGGACATGAGGCGTGTAAATAATGAATGAATATAATTAAATTCATTAATTTGAATATAATTGTGTAGTTTTTACAAATATACATATATAGAGTTATAGTGTATGAATTACATAAATGCAAGTTATATTAATCATAAATCCACATATGCTAGGAGGAATCTAATATGATTTTTGTTTCAATAGCGCACATAGCAAAGCTGTTTGATTCTGTGTCCTTGTTTTAATTGATGTTTTATATAGTTGCTTTTTTATCAACTTATTAAATTGTAATATGGTGTG
Source organism: Ornithomya chloropus (assembly GCA_963971445.1). NCBI lineage: Eukaryota > Metazoa > Arthropoda > Insecta > Diptera > Hippoboscidae > Ornithomya > Ornithomya chloropus. The sequence goes on from OZ020531.1 coordinate 1,499,955, forward strand.
GAGTGTTAAAATATATATATATATATTTAAAAAAAATATTATAATATATATGTTGCTTTTGCGCTGCTTATAAGCAATACCATAGATTGCATGGGTATTATGAGGTTTGCTCATACCAGATTTTGTGGTATAAGCAATTCTTTCAAATGTTTTCTTCATCTTGAAGAAAACGTCTGAGAAATTTCCTTGGTTTGTGGAAGTTGACGGTTGTAAGGAGCATCGTGTTAACTGTTTGAAATTTTTAATTGAGGTATTATTATTTAAAAATACCAAGCGGATTTGCGAAGAATATTTACTAAAAAATAAACGCTCCGCCCAAAAGCTCATACAACTAAAGAAATTGGCCAAACTGAACGTCTCCTCATCATAAATTATTTCATTATTTTGTTTACATATAATAATAAATTATTTGAATTGACACTATATTTATATTTTTCCGAGCTTTTCTTCTAATTTTTCCCTTTAGCTTTAGCTTTACCCCAGAGCCCACTTTATTGTAGGAGGTAAAGCAAAAAACATATAAAACAAGAAAGCACAAGCTATATTTGTTAACAGAAGTCAGCGTAACAAATAACATATTTATGTATACATTTGCCTGTATTCATTGTATACAATGAAAATGTAAAATATAGTGGGCCTCGAAATAAATCTTGAGTTCAACAAATTTTAAAGAGAATGACACTCCGTCTCTGCTTTAGATTAAATTAATTCAGAAATTGAATTGTAAGAAATGGCAAAAACAATATGATACGAAACCATTCAAATAAATGCTTCCTCTTCAATAATTCATTCCTATCTGTTGGATAATTGTAATGTACTGTAAAATATTATTATTTTTTGTTTTTTTGGTTTCTGTTTTTGTATTAGTTTTTCGTGATGTTTTGCTTTTTTAATTAACACTAGAAAGACTGAAACTTTATATATACCTATATGGACTAAAAGCAGTCAAAATGACTGCTTTGTGAAAGAATAACTAATATGCAAAGTTAATTTTTAATTAATTTTTAATATTTTTTATATATTTTTTATATTATATATAAATTTTATATTATATATTTTTTATATTATTTTCAGTTATATAACAAGTTACTTCATTTGGAAAAAATTATTTAAGCACTATTATTTGTAAATTTTACGCAAATGAAAGTGGCAATCTTTTTATGTGTACATCTTCCGCAAACATATTTTTGACATTTCAGATATATTATTTGTTTTCTTATTGTAGTTCTTCATGTTCTGATGAATTTTTCTGTCTTGCATCTCTGTATTTGGTGGAAATCTGTTCTGCTAATGGAAACAAGGACTCTCTTCCTTGTATATGTATTCCTGTCATTTCCAAGGATCCAAGCATTCAAAGCAGCCAAATCTAAAATATTGAAAAATATTTGGAGCGGCCATCTACGAGAACTAGCTTTTACTGCATATTTTCTGTCCATTTGATCCGCCATATCAACGAATAAATCGTAGGATTTGATTGAACTTATCTCTGACCATAGATTTTCTAAATAATTCGCGACCTCACTTTGCTCAGTTTTAAATTTTTTTAAATATAAAATCCCAATAAATGCAAGTATTTCCGGTAATGTTGTTGTCCAATCGTTCATCAAAATTCGGCGGCCTTCTTGTTCTGTGTAATTTTTTATATGTTTGATAATATAGTTATCTATTATCAAGGTGAATGCACTGATAGGATTATCTGCCATAATGTTCCTTTTTGCGTAGCCTGTTGGCCCTTCCACACCCTTGAATATACAAGTACATGGTAACCTTCCAGGAATAACCACCTTCGTTAAATTTTGATCACACAGCTGTTTCGGTCTCCTGAGATGTGTTTTCAGTTCCTTCATCAGATTCAGAGCTACTTAGCACCTTACACCTTTTCCTGGGCTTATTGATTTTACTTTCGTCACTGGTGATCGACTCTCCATCGCTACCTTCAGTGTCAGATGTTTCACTATAATCCACTTCATCTTTAAATGATAGCTCAGAGTTTGTTGCATCTGATTCTACATCGGAGCCCTCTTCACTTATATTCATTGGCTTTTCAATAACTCAATAAATGAATTTAGCGCGCAAAAGAAATAAAATAATCGACTTGTTCTAACTGGACTGCATAAAGATTTGAATAGCAAGTACTACTTTAGCCTGTACATATATATTATCAAGTAGCGGTAATTGAAAAGAAAGGTACTTTATTTATATGTTATTAGCTAATGGTAATCGAAACAAAGTGAAAGCAGTCAAAATGACTGCTTTTAGTCCATATAGGTATAACACGTACATATATCACGAAAATGAAGGAGGGGGAGGTAACTACTATCATTTATAAACGTATTTATTTATTATAGAAAAAGTTATAAAATTGTAAGAAATTCTGTCAATATATACATAATCATTTTTCTAATTGAAATTAAAAAGCAAGTCAAAATGACTTGCTTAGTCTATCTAGTGTTAAATTAAATTAAATTAATCAATCTCTAAATATGAATGCGGTGTGTCAATTCTTTTAGAATAATCATTTTTTGGGTACGTGTGAAGATGTTTTAGCGAAAAAGGCCTACAATCTAAATTTATCGCGTTTTGAGATGACCGAATTACCCAGAATCGTAGCAAAATGTGACATAATACTAAAATTATTTCTAAATCACAATCACCTAACGAGGTTAAGGCTGTAAAATGGTCTACTCTTGAGAATCGGAAACGTCGTATAATTGGTTTTATCATTAGATATCTCATTTTGTAGTCAATTTGAATAATCTTCAAGTGCTTACAGTGGATTATAACAAATTAACGGAATTTCCTCAAGCCTTTTGTCAATTATCAACATTAAAGGTATTGAATGTGAGTTGCAATTGCATTTCTTCATTGCGTACCGACAGTTGGTTGGACAGTTGATGTTGGAGACTTTTGGGTGCAATTACATCGGACTGTTACATATGCCAAATGAAATCGACAATTGAAACTTTGGGTGTTAGGGGGAATAAGTTGAAATCTTTGCCAGAAGATTGAAAAACACACACAAGAAGATTGAAAAACTACGTTGGCTAACTTTAGAATCCAATGAGTTGAGTTGGGTAAAGGTGTGGGGTTCATTAGATTTTGAGGTGGTTTCCTCTGATATTTATTCTCTGCACATATCCGGCAGTTTGCTATTATTGATTTTAGTTTCTTTTTTATTCCGGGGAAATAGTATTCTTTTATAATCTGCGCAAAATTTTCATTCAAGGATCTATGGGCCCTATTATGTTCAACGATATTTTCTATATCCTGCAAATGTTTATTTTCGTCAGGAGAGTAAATTATTATGTCATCCATATAAACTTGACATGTTTTGCCTATGTCATCCCTCAATATGTCATCGATTGCCCTTTGGAAGATACTGGGCGCATTTTTTAGTCCAAATGGCAAGCGACAAAATTCGTACTTGCCATTATTTACACTAAAAGCTGTCTTTTTCCTGTCGGACTCTTTTAGGGTGATTTGATGGAAGCCTGATTTGAGGTCTAATGTAGTGAAATATTTTGAATTACCTAAATTCGACAGGACCACGGATATGTCAGGTATTGGATGTCTATCCTCATAAGTCTGTTCGTTTAGTTTTCTAAAGTCTATTACTAGTCTATGTTTAGGTTTTCCGTCTTGATCGAACCCTTTTTTTTTCACTACATGTATCGGAGAATTATGGACAGAATAAGACTTCCTGATTATTCCGTCCCTTAGAAGAGATTCTATCTCTTTATTAACGAATTCTGTTACCGAAGTTGGATACGGATACGACCTAGAATATATGGGATTGTCGTGTTTAGTGCGTATCTCGGCCTGGACGTTTGTATTGTAGGGTAGTGCCCTATCAGAATCGGCAAAAGCAAACCGATTTCTTGCCAGCATATCTTCGACTTCATCTTTCACAGTCCCAGAAATATTTGTTTCTATGCTGTTAATTATTTGCGCTTTTTGCTCATAATCAAGGCGGTTTAGCTCATTCCCACAACGGAGAATGCCTATGACTGCGTTGGCTTCTTTTAATAGATCGTATCCTATAATTCCATCAAATTCATGAAGGTTGGGTAATAGAAAAAAGGTTGCAGTACGTTCAAACAAAGTTAGTTGGCATTTGAAACTAACAGTACTGATTGCGTTTACTGTTGGAATGTTGAATGGTTTATTTAGCTTAACAAATTTAAGGTCTGTTAATTTTTTAATGTAATTGGCAGATGTGCCGGTATCAATTAAAAATTTTGAAATCCTACCATTTAATGTTTTGTAAATGACTGGCAGGTGGGGCTTAACTAGAAAAGGCGAAAAAGAGTCTCCCACTGGACCAGAATTGACTAAGTTTACTCTTTGGTTCATGTTTGAGTAAATGTGATCGTTAGGTGGGTTGTGGTCATTGGATGGTCTTCTAAACACCGACGATTCCGGGTCGATATCCATAGGAATAGGATTTTCGCTAATCCTTGTCGATCTTCTACGAGACTGATTGCTTGGGTTGTTAAAAAATTGATTACTGTTAATATTGCGATTATTGTTATTATGGTGGGTGTTAGTCCGATTGTGATTGCCACTATGATTACTGTTATAGTAATTATTATTATTGTTACTATTATTATTATTCCTACCGTTGTTATTATTATTATTAGGAGCCCGCGAATGTGTCTGATGCGGTTGTTAATGTGTTCCACCGGAAGCAAATATTCTAGCAAATTCGTGCCGGCGTTGATTAGCTTCAAGTTCTTGAGCCGTAGCCAAGGCTGAAGGTAAACCAGAAGGTCGTGACGAAAATAAAATATCGCATAATGTTCGCTTTAAACCAGATATAAAAACTCTCAGAGCGTTTTCTCGTGCTCTATTATTTAGGGCAGTAATTACCGATTCATTACCGGTATTATCTATTCTATTTTTATTAATAATTAGTGTTAATTGTCTATCTACTGCGTCATAGAATTCTGTAATTGACTTGTTTCCTTGTCTTAGGACACTAAGTTCGTTTTCTAAGATATAGAGGGGTCTCTTATCTGCGTAATTTTGGTCCAGTCTAGCGATAATGGCGTCAAAGTTTAAGACGGTGTTAAAAGCAGACAGGACATTATTAGCAGGTCCCGTAATTTTATTTCTAAGTATGGCCATTGCCACGAAATAGTTTTCTGATTCCTCCGGATAGTAACCCATAGCTATATGCGCTGCATCTCGCCATGCGGGATAGCCTTGAGCATTGCCTTTAAATTCGGGCAACGATTTTATAAGTTCCAATGTAGTCGATCCATTGGGAACATCGGGATTTATTGCTACTAGACAGAAGGATGGGCCTGGTTCAGGCGTTAGACTGTTTAGTTTTTCGGACAGAGTTCTTAATTGTTCCGTAAGGTTGCCCGTTAAGGCGTCAACGGCTGCACTTACTAATTCGATAATTTGATCCCTATTCATGTTACAATATTACGTTGTCTATCAAGGGTTTATGAAATACAAAAAGAGACTTACCACGGATCCAGTACTTACATTACAAATGTTGGGCGCTAGTTAAATGTGATAGTAGGTCCCATGTTTACTGATCAATACTTCACACTATTATTACGATCAGGACCTCAACAACTGATTACTACAATATTATTTTGATCGAAACAATTTATTTTCACTCTGTTTATTTCAATTTATTAATTTTGCAATATTATATCTTAAAACTTCAATAGTTGATCAACAGATTACTACAATATTATTTTGATCGAAACAATTTATTTTCACTCTATTTATTTCAATTTATTAATTTTACAATATTATTTCTTAAAACTTCAATAGTTGATCAACAGATTACTACAATATTATTTTGATCGAAACAATTTATTTTCACTCTGTTTATTTCAATTTATTAATTTTACAATATTATATCTTAAAACTTCAATAGTTGATCAACAGATTACTACAATATTATTTTGATCGAAACAATTTATTTTCACTCTATTTATTTCAATTTATTAATTTTACAATATTATAACTTAAAACTTCAATAGTTGATCAACAGATTACTACAATATTATTTTGATCGAAACAATTTATTTTCACTCTATTTCAATTTATTAATTTTACAATATTATATCTTAAAACTTCAATAGTTCATCAACAGATTACTACAATATTATTTTGATCGAAACAATTTATTTTCTTTCTATTTATTTCAATTTATTAATTTTACAATATTATTTCTTAAAACTTCAATAGTTGATCAACAGATTACTACAATATTATTTTGATCGAAACAATTTATTTTCACTCTGTTTATTTTAATTTATTTATTTTACAATATTATTTCTTAAAACTTCAATAGCTGATCAACAGATTACTACAATATTATCTTGATCGAAACAATTTATTTTCACTCTATTTATTTAAAAATTTCAATGCTGGTCGAATACCATTCCCACAACGTTAATTAAGAAAAAGCCCCCCGTGAGAGTTGATTCACTGGCTTTTATAACCAGTGAAAGAACTCTCAAAACACTGCATTTTACTTTGACCTGATTAAAACAATAAAAAAAGGTATCATGCAATATTTTGGCCCACTTAAAAAATAAAGTTTAAGCAAAATAAGTAACAATATTTAACCTACTTAAATAATGCTTACATGAAAAGGTAATAAAGAAAAAAAAAGAAAAAAGGTACCGCGATGTCCAACCATCGTCGGCGGGCTCATTTGGGCTGTGCCTAACTTGTATATTGAACATATACACCATAATATTATAAAATTTGATAGAAGCAAAATAAAAGAACACCTTATTTGCATTTATTAATTAAATATTTATTCATTCATATAATATTAAATTACATATGTACAAATGTTTACTCGAAAATCTAACGTATTCCCTTTGCTTTGCTTATAAGCATAGAAAAAACAACAACAGTACGCATGCATAAAAAACCAAGAACACACAAAAAACCAATTATCGTTAAATTGGTTATGGATTAGTATATTCACACGGACACAAAACCTCTTGCTTCCCGCACATGTTTACCCATACACTTAGGAAATCGCGCAACATCGCCGCGAAGTGGTTGAAAAATCAAAATTTTAGCAAATCTTCAACTCAGGTTTGCTATGTGCGCTAACGAAACAAAAACATAATCGATTACTCCTAACATGTCTAGCATGTGTGGTTATATGCGCATGGAGCTTATACACCACCACACTATATATAATAGAATAGGCAGATAAATCATTCCTCCCTAACATTTTTATATGTTACCTAAGATACGTCGACGCGTAATTATAGGGACATGAGGCGTGTAAATAATGAATGAATATAATTAAATTCATTAATTTGAATATAATTGTGTAGTTTTTACAAATATACATATATAGAGTTATAGTGTATGAATTACATAAATGCAAGTTATATTAATCATAAATCCACATATGCTAGGAGGAATCTAATATGATTTTTGTTTCAATAGCGCACATAGCAAAGCTGTTTGATTCTGTGTCCTTGTTTTAATTGATGTTTTATATAGTTGCTTTTTTATCAACTTATTAAATTGTAATATGGTGTGGAGTGTTAAAATATATATATATATTTAAAAAAAATATTATAATATATATGTTGCTTTTGCGCTGCTTATAAGCAATACCATAGATTGCATGGGTATTATGAGGTTTGCTCATACCAGATTTTGTGGTATAAGCAATTCTTTCAAATGTTTTCTTCATCTTGAAGAAAACGTCTGAGAAATTTCCTTGGTTTGTGGAAGTTGACGGTTGTAAGGAGCATCGTGTTAACTGTTTGAAATTTTTAATTGAGGTATTATTATTTAAAAATACCAAGCGGATTTGCGAAGAATATTTACTAAAAAATAAACGCTCCGCCCAAAAGCTCATACAACTAAAGAAATTGGCCAAACTGAACGTCTCCTCATCATAAATTATTTCATTATTTTGTTTACATATAATAATAAATTATTTGAATTGACACTATATTTATATTTTTCCGAGCTTTTCTTCTAATTTTTCCCTTTAGCTTTAGCTTTACCCCAGAGCCCACTTTATTGTAGGAGGTAAAGCAAAAAACATATAAAACAAGAAAGCACAAGCTATATTTGTTAACAGAAGTCAGCGTAACAAATAACATATTTATGTATACATTTGCCTGTATTCATTGTATACAATGAAAATGTAAAATATAGTGGGCCTCGAAATAAATCTTGAGTTCAACAAATTTTAAAGAGAATGACACTCCGTCTCTGCTTTAGATTAAATTAATTCAGAAATTGAATTGTAATTTTTCTGTCTTGCATCTCTGTATTTGGTGGAAATCTGTTCTGCTAATTGAAACAAGGACTCTCTTCTTTGTATATGTATTCCTGTCAGTTCCAAGGATCCAAGCATTCAAAGCAGCCAAATCTAAAATATGATACCAACCCAGTTTTATAAACTACACCCCAGTCTTAAATTGCGTTTATGACTTGTGCGTAATATTTCTTAGCTAGTCCGTTGTCAACAGCTTACGCACTACCACGCAGTTCTCCGTGAAATCTTTAAAAACTTTTTACTTTTGTGTCATAATGAATTTCATCAAATAAATGAATTATTTTGTTTTAATTTATAAAGACGACTCTCTTTTTTTAACTCAGAAGTGGGATGAGCTCACTAAATAACAACGTGTTAATTTCTAAATACAAACGTATAGAAAAATAAAACGCTAATAAACGTAATATTGTCAAAACGATTTTAACGTGAAAATAAAACAAATAAAACGTAAACTATCTTAAAGGATAAAAACGCTTAACGACGAAAAGATTGTATGGTTAAAATATTAAACTGAATTTCATCACATTACGTAACCGAAGCCATCGAATACTTTCATTCGTGGAATACAACGTTTATATAGATAGATGGTACTATATGTATAATGCGTAATATAAAATACTTGTTGAAGAAAGGGAAAAACGTATAATAACAATTGAAAACGTTTAAGTAAAATAAGAAACGCTTTACAAAATGGTTCGATTAATTGATTTAAGAATCGACGAATTAAAAAAGAAATTACGGGAATTAAATATGTCTACAAGTGGTTCAAAGGCAGCGTTAGTCGAAAGACTAACCGAAGCACTTGGTAGCGACGAAGTGGAAATGCCTCCAGAAACTTCTGAGATGTCGGATTTACAAAAGCACGTGGAGAGGTTAGTGTTAGAAAATATAATACCTCTTTTACAACAATCTATTAATCATAACTCTATAAATGCACCGAGTGATGATGTTGCTTCACCATGTTCTGCGGAATCTACACCACAACAACGTAATTACTCAATTAATGAAATAGCCGATACGCTACCGGAATTTGATCCAACAAAGGATTCTATGTTTTCTGTTGAACAATTCATAGATCGTGTAAGCAAAACGATAGATGTTTATAATTGGGATGAAAAATGTGTACTTCTGGCTTTATGTAAAAAGTTAAAAGGGCCGGCTAAGTTATGGTTAGACGGTAGTCAGAGCTTATTTGATAAATGGAGCGATTTAGCAGATGCTTTAAAATCAGAATTCGGCAAAACGGATGATGAAGCAGATATACATTTTAAAATGAGTAAATCTGTACGAGAAACGAATGAACGTGTTACTGATTATTGTTTTCGTATGAGCGCATTAGGTAAGCGTTATCGACTTAGCGAGACAGCTGTAATAAAATATACGCGTGAAGGTTTAAAACATCCAGAATTACAAACGGCTATTGCAGTAATAAATTTTCGTTCCATGAAAGAAATGCGTGAAACGCTAGACAACTATTTAACAAATATACCACATTATAAAAGTAAACCAGCCAGTACTAAGAATATAAACAAGAGCGATAACGGTAATGAACCATGTATTACACATAAAGATATTAAAAAAATCGTGTGTTATAATTGTAATGAAAGTGGACATATTTCATCTAAATGTCCTAAACCACCCCGTCGGATGCGCTGTAAAGATTGTAACAAAGTACATCCACGCAATCAGCCAGAGAACTGTGGAAATTCAGTACGCAAAACCACTATTCATGAATTAGAACAGCAATTCGAAAAGACTGTACAAATAAATGGCAACACTTTTGAGGCATTCATTGATACTGGTAGCCAGTGCCATATGATTCGTAATAGCTGTGCAGAATTGTTGAAATGCAAAATAATACCATGTTCCATGAAAATAAGAGGAATTTTTGGAGGAATCCAATATTCTACCGGAAAAATTAATGTTAATATGATGATCGATAATATGTTATGCAGTATTTCTATGTATATTGTGAAAGATGAAATATTAAGTACAGATTGTTTTCTCGGTCAAGGAATATTTCAAAATGCTAATGTAACTTGGGCAAACAATAAACTAGTCTTTGACAATAAAAATTCTAAGGCAGATATAAATTGTAAAGAAGCGACAGAAAGTGTAGCTAAAGACGCTGAGGTAAAACATTCCGTAGAACTGAAAGAACAAATTGATCATTTGCAACAAACCCTTCGGGATGTAGTGCACGCTAAGCAGCAAGCAAACGATAAAAACCAATCCTATAAAATTGAAATTGAAAATTTACAATCAGAACTGAAAGATGCTCACATTGAATGGACAAAAACATCCAGTCAACATGAAGAAGCCGTCACAGCGTTAAAAACTGAAAATGAATCATTGACGCATCAATTAAATATTACTCAAGAGAAACTGCGTTCACTCGAGTATCGTCTGAAAGCGACTGAACGCAACACCGAAGCTTTACGTACAGAATTTTCAGATTACAAGGTAAAGGCTCAAAATGTTTTAAAAAAGAACCAAACGCGTGATCTGACGTTAGAAAAGGACTTTGAGGAGGAAATTGTAGCCCTCAAACACTTGGAGCAACAACAAAAAAGAATTATAGAAGGACTTACCAGCAAGTTGGCTTCAGCCGAGAAGCAGAAGCAACTGCTTCAAGATGACAACGAACATTCGCAAAAACGCATTAAAGAGTTGACGCAAAACGTTGAAGATTTACACATTCTCAATGAAAGCTTAACGCAGGAAATACAACAACATATTCAACAACAACACGAAGCTTTGAAACAACATCGCATACAAATAAATACTATTGACGAAGCTCATAAGGAGCAACTTCAAAATTTGCAGCAATCTTGCGAAAAGCAACTCGAACAGCTTCGTACAGAGTTAAATGCCCAGAGACGTCTACCACCCATTATTGGGGCTTCATTACCTAATCAGTCTACCGCACCAATAAATAAAACTGATTTTATGCTTTTGGAACGTGAAGATGCCGAAGGTTCCGAGGAGGACTTGGCAAGTTCACGTAAAATTTCAAACGCTTCTACAAATAATAAACGCCTTCATTCTCATGATTATATGACACTGGACGAGTTGCTAAACACTTCGATTAATGATATTAACACCGAGACGTTAATCACGAGAAATGTTGAAGTCGCTGACAATGCCAACACCAGCACCCTGAGTAGATTGCACACCGAACTGAACAACACCAAAGAACGTTTACAGAAACAAGAGATCAGAGTGCGGCATCTGACAGCTTTGCTGGCAGAAAATGAACAAGATTTGGCCAAATTAACGCAAATGAACGATATGTTGAAAGAAGAGCTTCGCAGACAGGAACGCTCAGAGGAACGGGAACAGCACATGCATAACTCGGAGTATCTAAAAAATGTATTATGTAACAAGCTAGTGTCGTCCTTACATGAAAATGTACATGAAAATAACAAAGAGGGTAGCCGATTAAATCAGTTAACACTACGACGAGAAATGGCCGCAGCTAGAATTACTATGGTTAGAGAAAAGGCTAAACAAAGGTTTGATCGACAACATGCAATACCCAAGCTGTACAATGCCGGTGATTTAGTACTCATCAAAAACGAACCACAGAATACCGGGAATTCAAAGAAATTAGAGCCGAAATATAAAGGTCCGTTTATTGTTACTAAAGTGTTAAACAATGACAGATACGTAGTTGAAGATTTACCTTGTGCTAAAAGAACACAACGTCATTATAACTCAGTACATGCTTCAGACGGGATAAAATTATGGTGTACCTTGCCACCTCCAGATGATGACGATGAGTCAACCAGCGAGGACGCTTCTAATCAGGATGGACGAGTTGATACCAACCCAGTTTTATAAACTACACCCCAGTCTTAAATTGCGTTTATGACTTGTGCGTAATATTTCTTAGCTAGTCCGTTGTCAACAGCTTACGCACTACCACGCAGTTCTCCGTGAAATCTTTAAAAACTTTTTACTTTTGTGTCATAATGAATTTCATCAAATAAATGAATTATTTTGTTTTAATTTATAAAGACGACTCTCTTTTTTTAAATATTGAAAAATATTTGGAGCGGCCATCTACGAGAACTAGCTTTTACTGCATATTTTCTGTCCATTTGATCCGCCATATCAACGAATAAATCGTAGGATTTGATTGAACTTATCTCTGACCATAGATTTTCTAAATAATTCGCGACCTCACTTTGCTCAGTTTTAAATTTTTTTAAATATAAAATCCCAATAAATGCAAGTATTTCCGGTAATGTTGTTGTCCAATCGTTCATCAAAATTCGGCGGCCTTCTTGTTCTGTGTAATTTTTTATATGTTTGATAATATAGTTATCTATTATCAAGGTGAATGCACTGATAGGATTATCTGCCATAATGTTCCTTTTTGCGTAGCCTGTTGGCCCTTCCACACCCTTCAATATACAAGTACATGGTAACCTTCCAGGAATAACCACCTTCGTTCAATTTTGATCACACAGCTGTTTCGGTCTCCTGAGATGTGTTTTCAGTTCCTTCATCAGATTCAGAGCTACTTAGCACCTTACACCTTTTCCTGGGCTTATTGATTTTACTTTCGTCACTGGTGATCGACTCTCCATCGCTACCTTCAGTGTCAGATGTTTCACTATAATCCACTTCATCTTTAAATGATAGCTCAGAGTTTGTTGCATCTGATTCTACATCGGAGCCCTCTTCACTTATATTCATTGGCTTTTCAATAACTCAATAAATGAATTTAGCGCGCAAAAGAAATAAAATAATCGACTTGTTCTAACTGGACTGCATAAAGATTTGAATAGCAAGTACTACTTTAGCGTGTACATATATATTATCAAGTAGCGGTAATTGAAAAGAAAGGTACTTTATTTATATGTTATTAGCTAATGGTAATCGAAACAAAGTGAAAGCAGTCAAAATGACTGCTTTTAGTCCATATAGGTATAACACGTACATATATCACGAAAATGAAGGAGGGGGAGGTAACTACTATCATTTATAAACGTATTTATTTATTATAGAAAAAGTTATAAAATTGTAAGAAATTCTGTCAATATATACATAATCATTTTTCTAATTGAAATTAAAAAGCAAGTCAAAATGACTTGCTTAGTCTATCTAGTGTTAAATTAAATTAAATTAATCAATCTCTAAATATGAATGCGGTGTGTCAATTCTTTTAGAATAATCATTTTTTGGGTACGTGTGAAGATGTTTTAGCGAAAAAGGCCTACAATCTAAATTTATCGCGTTTTGAGATGACCGAATTACCCAGAATCGTAGCAAAATGTGACATAATACTAAAATTATTTCTAAATCACAATCACCTAACGAGGTTAAGGCTGTAAAATGGTCTACTCTTGAGAATCGGAAACGTCGTATAATTGGTTTTATCATTAGATATCTCATTTTGTAGTCAATTTGAATAATCTTCAAGTGCTTACAGTGGATTTTATTTATTTATTTATTTATTTATCGAAACTTAGCTAAATATACAGCCAATTCATTAAAAAAAAAAACGAATAGAATAATTTTTTATTTTATATATACTTAAAACTAAAGTCAGCAAAACAGCAAAACGCCGAAACAACAACAACAACAACAACATCCGCAGCTGCAACAGATTAGAATCTAATTAATAATAAACTATAATACTTAAGAACTAGCATGTTTAAGAACTAGAAAGTAACCAACAATAATACAAATCATGTAAATAATAAAAAAAAAAAAAAAAAGGGAGAAAGCAATCCGGCATCTTATTAATTTAATATTAAACTTTTAATACTCTCGATGGATCTGTGTGATCCATCGTATAAATAATAGTACTCATTAAAACAACTGGATATAACCCTCAATGGGTGAAACATCTCGTAATTGGTGCGACACTGTGACAGTTTAATTAAAACAAAATGCCTACTACATCTTTTGGGCACATTAATATATACTTCGTTCAACAAAGCAGGACAGTTAACTTCACCGTTCAAAAGTTTAATGAAAAAAGAGACACCTAACCAAATACGTCTATTTGACAGCGAAGTCATATTAATAAGTTTTAAGCGACTTTCATAGGGTGGTAAAGGTATTTGGGGGTCCCAACCTAAACCGCGTAAAGCAAATCGTAAAAAGGACTTCTGCACGGATTCAATACTATCCTTATATAAATTATAGTTAGGCGACCACACGACAACTGCATATTCAAGAACCGGACGTACTAATGCAACATAAAGAGATTTGGTCACGTATGGATCCAAAAATTCTTTAGACCAACGCTTTACAAATCCTAAAAGACATTTAGACTTATTAACGACGGAGCGGATTTGGAGATTAAAGTTAAGTTTCGGATCCAGGATAACACCAAGATCCTTAAAAAATGAAACATGTTCCAACCTATGATTGCCAATAAAGTAATCCACATTTATTGGAGCATACCTTGAAAATGTAATTTTTTTACACTTGTCTAAGTTTGATATCATACCATTAAACTTAGACCACTTAACCAATTCCACCAGATCTGACTGTAACAACGCACTACCACCAAGGGAATGATATGAGTGAAAAATTTTAACATCATCGGCAAACATTAAAATATTAGAATGCCTAATGCATGACGGAAGATCGTTAATAAATAGGATAAACAACAAAGGCCCCAGATGGCTGCCTTGCGGTACACCAGATGACACATTAATAATAGAAGATACGTAACCCTGATAAAGAACACGTTGGGTTCGCCCAGAGATATAAGACCTAACCCATTGCACCAGATTAAGCGGGAGACCTATACGATTCAACTTATATAATAGAAGGGAATGCGAAACTTTGTCAAAAGCTTTAGAAAAATCAGTGTATAACACATCAGTTTGAGTTTTCTCAGAAAATGAACGAAATATACAACATGCTAGTTCAAGAAGGTTAGTTGTTGTAGATTTACCTTTAATGAAACCATGCTGAGCGGGCGATAAGATTGAAAAGATGTATGGTTGAAGTCTATTCACTAATAGGCGTTCAAATAGTTTAGGGATAACGCTAAGTTTAGATATACCCCTATAATTACTGATCAAATTTCGCGAACCTGTTTTAAAAAGTGGTATTATGTATGACTCCTTCCAAATATTAGGAAAGTACCCATTGTTGAGACAATTGTTAAAAATGGCTGTTAATGGTGCACTTAAAATATCGGCACAATAGATGATAATACATGACGGTATACCATCGGGTCCAGGGTAATAAGATCTTTTTATGGACCTCAGAGCGTTAAGTACTTCTGATTCCGAAAAACGTACTTGGGGAAAGATATTGAACGATTCAATATAATAAGGATAAGCATCCGAAGCGATAATTTTATCACTATAACAGTTTGCAAAAAAATCTGCAAAGAAATTGCATATTTCAAAGGGGTTGGAAGATTCAATATTATTATAGTACATATATGATGGAAATTCTTTAACCCTTCTTTTGGAGTTAACAAAATCATAAAACTTTCTCGGATCACTTAATATTCTGTTTTTCATTTTCAGAACATAATCGTCATAACATTTCTTGTTAACAGTATTAAATTTACGCATTTCTTTGATATAAATGATATAATCCGCAGAGAGACCAGTTCTCTTATAACGCTTAAAAAACTTATTCCTTCTATTTCTGATGGATTTCAAATCATCCGAAAACCAGGCAGGGCAACCTTGTGCCCCATGACTTAATCCTACTGGTACACTTAGGGAAATAGCAAAAAAAAGTTTTTCATATATAACGGACAGACAATTATCAATGTTCTTATAACTCAAATCCCAGACCACATTAGACAAACAGTCAGATAACGCTTTGTAATCAGTTTTATGAAAGAGGTAACGAGTATTGGTTGAACTATTATTGTTATTAATCTCACCAATAGATACATTTAGCAAAATAGAAATAGAAGGATGATGGGTATCTTCAGGTGTAACAAGAGGAGATGCCCGTAAAATAGTTAGATTATTTGTATTAGAAAAGACCAAGTCTAATAGCCGACCATTAACATTTGATACCTGATTTAATTGCATTAAGCTGAGATCAAAAATTGACTCAAAGATATCTTCATAATATGAGGGATAGCTAATGGGTGAAAAATACCCACACTCCATATCAAAAGTCCACGTTACATCAGGTAAGTTGAAATCACCCAATACAAGGATTAAATCATTCGGTCTTAACCGAGAACACACGTCAGAGATGAAGGTAAAGTGCTTTAAATAGATATCGATATTAGATGACGGTGGAACGTATGAGCAAGTAATATAAACAAAAATACTACCGACTCGTAATTGAACACAAATAAATTCAATATCAAGAGGAATAGAAAAATCAAGTTTACGAGAAGAGAAGGAATTAGAAATAGCAATGAGTACACCACCGCCCACTTTTCCAATCCTATCCTCCCTGTAAACCTGATATCTAGTGCAAAAGATTTCAGAATCATGGATCCCTGGCTTAAGCCAGGTTTCAGTGAAGGCAACAATGTGGTAGTCACAGTTAAGAGTGTTAAGGAGTAAAGTTGACAATTTAGTATTCAACCCACGCACGTTTTGGTACAGAAAAGACAGGACACTGTTCAGTTTTTTGGAACATTATCAACCGGATTGGAAATAAGTGACACCACAGCTCTTTTACGTGGAACAAAGTCCTTAATGAAAATCCCTTCAGGCCAAAAAACTTTATTCGAAACCAGATTATAAAGATTAGCCGGTAATTGCATTTTGAAAGACGAAATGTCACGCTGTTGGGGGACACTAAATTTAAAGATGCCAATATTAGCTGTATCCACATTAGAAATTTTAGACTTGATGTACTCCGTAATCATGTCAACCGTTGTATCAGCAGCAAGACGAGAGATAAAAATTGCCTTGCGGGCAGGTACAACAGTTAAAACATTTTTAGGAGGAACAGACTTCACTGACTCACACACATTGTTGCAATCAAATGTACTAGCTGGAGTAGCGGGCGTACAACGTGGTTCCGTTAAAGGAACATTCTGTACATTGCCAACATTCGATACCTCCGCATTGTATACAGCATCCGTAGAATTACCGTTGGAATCTACATCAACGTTAATTTGGGGAAAATCCTTAACAGCCTTAGACAAAGCATTAGAAGTAGAGGGTAAGTTGTCATCAATAACAATAGTTGGAATCGCAAGAGGACCAGACGTGGTATCCGAATTTAAAGACGACATAGATGTCGTACGATACGGTACATCACATATGTTTGGGGCTAATGAATCCTTATGCGCATCAACTTGTTTCACAAATTTACCACGATCCTGAAAAGAACCATCCAAATATTTACAAGACGCAAACAGATCTTGATAGAAGTCAAACTTAGCAGTTAGCTTAGCTAAATCGCTACATAACTCCCTAAAGGATTATAACAAATTAACGGAATTTCCTCAAGCCTTTTGTCAATTATCAACATTAAAGGTATTGAATGTGAGTTGCAATTGCATTTCTTCATTGCGTACCGACAGTTGGTTGGACAGTTGATGTTGGAGACTTTTGGGTGCAATTACATCGGACTGTTACATATGCCAAATGAAATCGACAATTGAAACTTTGGGTGCTAGGGGGAATAAGTTGAAATCTTTGCCAGAAGATTGAAAAACACACACAAGAAGATTGAAAAACTACGTTGGCTAACTTTAGAATCCAATGAGTTGAGTTGGGTAAAGGTGTGGGGTTCATTAGATTTTGAGGTGGTTTCCTCTGATATTTATTCTCTGCACATATCCGGCAGTTTGCTATTATTGATTTTAGTTTCTTTTTTATTCCGGGGAAATAGTATTCTTTTATAATCTGCGCAAAATTTTTATTCAAGGATCTATGGGCCCTATTATGTTCATTGGTGACAATTTCCCATTGATCATCTTCCCTAACGACATCTATTACCATTTTTTCATTATGTAAAAATTTAACGGACGGAAAGGCCGATAAAATAGACTGTGTAACCTCTGACAGGGTAGGCAGGTCGCATTGAATCACATTAACGATGCCTGTGTTAATAATGGATTTTAATTTATTAATTAAGCCATTTACAGAAGAGTATTCTATGTAGTGTCGAGTAAATTTTTGAAAGTAAATTTTAAAGCGGCTACTGTCGTTTTCGCCTTTAGTTATTATTAGTTGACTTTTGTACTGGTTTACAGGATAGTCGATTGTTTTAATTGTTCCTGACACAGACACTTCGCTATGTGCTGTGTCCAAGGTATTCGATATATTATGAATGTTCTGTCTAGTCAAAGCATCAGCGACCAAGTTTTCTTTGCCGGGTTTGTAGTGAAATTTGGGTGAAAACTCTTCTATAAAGTGCTTCCAACGTTTAATTTTACAATTATGGTTTTTTTCTGACATAGCGAATGTTAATGACTGGTGATCCGTAAATATATGGATACCTGAGACTCCGTAAAGAAAATGCTTAAGGCTCTTTAAGGCCCATACAATTGCAAGAAGTTCCCTTTCGTTTTTAGCGTAATTCTGTTCTTGTCTAGTGAGTGTTCGAGATATCATTGTTATAGGTTTCCCATTTTGCGAGAGAACCGCGCCTATGGCTACCGCGGAAGCGTCCGTTGTTAGTTCGAATGGTTTACTATAGTCAGGGTACGTCAACATAATATCCTCGGATATGAGGGTGTGTTTTAGTTTGTTAAATGCCGATTGCGCTTCCTGATCAAATTCGATTTTCACTTTTTTTGAGAATTTTGCTCCTACATGTCCGTTATCACCTCGCAAATACTTAGTGAGAGGTTTGGCAATACGGGCATAGTCTTTAATAAATCGTCTATAATACCCTGAAAGTCCTAAAAATGATCTCATAGATTTTAATGATTTTGGCTCTTCATATTCGGTTATAGCTCTAACTTTTGAAGGGCATGTTGATATGCCCTTTTCTGACACTTTAAAACCTAAAAATTCCACTTCTTTCTCAAAAAATTTGGATTTTTCTACTGAAATTCTCATTCCAGCCCTTTCTAATTTTTGAACGATATTTTCTATATCCTGCAAATGTTTATTTTCGTCAGGAGAGTAAATTATTATGTCATCCATATAAACTTGACATGTTTTGCCTATGTCATCCCTCAATATGTCATCGATTGCCCTTTGGAAGATACTGGGCGCATTTTTTAGTCCAAATGGCAAGCGACAAAATTCGTACTTGCCATTATTTACACTAAAAGCTGTCTTTTTCCTGTCGGACTCTTTTAGGGTGATTTGATGGAAGCCTTTTTGTGGTCTAATGTAGTGAAATATTTTGAATTACCTAAATTCGACAGGACCACGGATATGTCAGGTATTGGATGTCTATCCTCATAAGTCTGTTCGTTTAGTTTTCTAAAGTCTATTACTAGTCTATGTTTAGGTTTTCCGTCTTGATCGAACCCTTTTTTTTTCACTACATGTATCGGAGAATTATAGACAGAATAAGACTTCCTGATTATTCCGTCCCTCTTTATTAACGAATTCTGTTACCGAAGTTGGATACGGATACGACCTAGAATATATGGGATTGTCGTGTTTAGTGTGTATCTCGGCCTGGACGTTTGTATTGTAGGGTAGTGCCCTATCAGAATCGGCAAAAGCAAACCGATTTCTTGCCAGCATATCTTCGACTTCATCTTTCACAGTCCCAGAAATATTTGTTTCTATGCTGTTAATTATTTGCGCTTTTTGCTCATAATCAAGGCGGTTTATCTCATTCCCACAACGGAGAATGCCTTTCCCAACGTCTATGACTGCGTTGGCTTCTTTTAATAGATCGTATCCTATAATTCCATCAAATTCATGAAGGTTGGGTAATAGAAAAAAGGTTGCAGTACTTTCAAACAAAGTTAGTTGGCATTTGAAACTAACAGTACTGATTGCGTTTACTGTTGGAATGTTGAATGGTTTATTTAGCTTAACAAATTTAAGGTCTGTTAATTTTTTAATGTAATTGGCAGATGTGCCGGTATCAATTAAAAATTTTGAAATCCCTCCATTTAATGTTTTGTAAATGACTGGCAGGTGGGGCTTAACTAGAAAAGGCGAAGAAGAGTCTCCCACTGGACCAGAATTGACTAAGTTTACTCTTTGGTTCATGTTTGAGTAAATGTGATCGTTAGGTGGGTTGTGGTCATTGGATGGTCTTCTAAACACCGACGATTCCGGGTCGATATCCATAGGAATAGGATTTTCGCTAATCCTTGTCGATCTTCTACGAGACTGATTGCTTGGGTTGTTAAAAAATTGATTACTGTTAATATTGCGATTATTGTTATTATGGTGGGTGTTAGTCCGATTGTGATTGCCACTATGATTACTGTTATAGTAATTATTATTATTGTTACTATTATTATTATTCCTACCGTTGTTATTATTATTATTAGGAGCCCGCGAATGTGTCTGATGCGGTTGTTTATGTGTTCCACCGGAAGAAAATATTCTAGCAAATTCGTGCCGGCGTTGATTAGCTTCAAGTTCTTGAGCCGTAGCCAAGGCTGAAGGTAAACCAGAAGGTCGTGACGAAAATAAAATATCGCATAATGTTCGCTTTAAACCAGATATAAAAACTCTCAGAGCGTTTTCTCGTGCTCTATTATTTAGGGCAGTAATTACCGATTCATTACCGGTATTATCCATTCTATTTTTATTAATAATTAGTGTTAATTGTCTATCTACTGCGTCATAGAATTCTGTAATTGACTTGTTTCCTTGTCTTAGGACACTAAGTTCGTTTTCTAAGATATAGAGGGGTCTCTTATCTGCGTAATTTTGCTCCAGTCTAGCGATAATGGCGTCAAAGTTTAAGACGGTGTTAAAAGCAGACAGGACATTATTAGCAGGTCCCGTAATTTTATTTCTAAGTATGGCCATTGCCACGAAATAGTTTTCTGATCCCTCCGGATAGTAACCCATAGCTATATGCGCTGCATCTCGCCATGCGGGATAGCCTTGAGCATTGCCTTTAAATTCGGGCAACGATTTTATAAGTTCCAATGTAGTCGATCCATTGGGAACATCGGGATTTATTGCTACTTGACAGAAGGATGGGCCTGGTTCAGGCGTTAGACTGTTTAGTTTTTCGGACAGAGTTCTTAATTGTTCCGTAAGGTTGCCCGTTAAGGCGTCAACGGCTGCACTTACTAATTCGATAATTTGATCCCTATTCATGTTACAATATTACGTTGTCTATCATGGGTTTATGAAATACAAAAAGAGACTTACCACGGATCCAGTACTTACATTACAAATGTTGGGCGCTAGTTAAATGTGATAGTAGGTCCCATGTTTACTGATCAATACTTCACACTATTATTACGATCAGGACCTCAACAACTGATTACTACAATATTATTTTGATCGAAACAATTTATTTTCACTCTATTTATTTCAATTTATTAATTTTACAATATTATATCTTAAAACTTCAATAGTTGATCAACAGATTACTACAATATTATTTTGATCGAAACAATTTATTTTCACTCTATTTATTTCAATTTATTAATTTTACAATATTATATCTTAAAACTTCAATAGTTGATCAACAGATTACTACAATATTATTTTGATCGAAACAATTTATTTTCACTCTGTTTATTTCAATTTATTAATTTTACAATATTATTTCTTAAAACTTCACTAGTTGATCAACAGATTACTACAATATTATTTTGATCGAAACAATTTATTTTCACTCTGTTTATTTCAATTTATTTATTTTACAATATTATTTCTTAAAACTTCAATAGCTGATCAACAGATTACTACAATATTATCTTGATCGAAACAATTTATTTTCACTCTATTTATTTAAAAATTTCAATGCTGGTCGAATACCATTCCCACAACGTTAATTAAGAAAAAGCCCCCCGTGAGAGTTGATTCACTGGCTTTTATAAGCAGTGAAAGAACTCTCAAAACACTGCATTTTACTTTGACCTGATTAAAACAATAAAAAAAGGTATCATGCAATATTTTGGCCCACTTAAAAAATAAAGTTTAAGCAAAATAAGTAACAATATTTAACCTACTTAAATAATGCTTACATGAAAAGGTAATAAAGAAAAAAAAAGAAAAAAGGTACCGCGATGTCCAACCATCGTCGGCGGGCTCATTTGGGCTGTGCCTAACTTGTATATTGAACATATACACCATAATATTATAAAATTTGATAGAAGCAAAATAAAAGAACACCTTATTTGCATTTATTAATTAAATATTTATTCATTCATATAATATTAAATTACATATGTACAAATGTTTACTCGAAAATCTAACGTATTCCCTTTGCTTTGCTTATAAGCATAGAAAAAACAACAACAGTACGCATGCATAAAAAACCAAGAACACACAAAAAACCAATTATCGTTAAATTGGTTATGGATTAGTATATTCACACGGACACAAAACCTCTTGCTTCCCGCACATGTTTACCCATACACTTAGGAAATCGCGCAACATCGCCGCGAAGTGGTTGAAAAATCAAAATTTTAGCAAATCTTCAACTCAGGTTTGCTATGTGCGCTAACGAAACAAAAACATAATCGATTACTCCTAACATGTCTAGCATGTGTGGTTATATGCGCATGGAGCTTATACACCACCACACTATATATAATAGAATAGGCAGATAAATCATTCCTCCCTAACATTTTTATATGTTACCTAAGATACGTCGACGCGTAATTATAGGGACATGAGGCGTGTAAATAATGAATGAATATAATTAAATTCATTAATTTGAATATAATTGTGTAGTTTTTACAAATATACATATATAGAGTTATAGTGTATGAATTACATAAATGCAAGTTATATTAATCATAAATCCACATATGCTAGGAGGAATCTAATATGATTTTTGTTTCAATAGCGCACATAGCAAAGCTGTTTGATTCTGTGTCCTTGTTTTAATTGATGTTTTATATAGTTGCTTTTTTATCAACTTATTAAATTGTAATATGGTGTGGAGTGTTAAAATATATATATATATTTTAAAAAAATATTATAATATATATGTTGCTTTTGCGCTGCTTATAAGCAATACCATAGATTGCATGGGTATTATGAGGTTTGCTCATACCAGATTTTGTGGTATAAGCAATTCTTTCAAATGTTTTCTTCATCTTGAAGAAAACGTCTGAGAAATTTCCTTGGTTTGTGGAAGTTGACGGTTGTAAGGAGCATCGTGTTAACTGTTTGAAATTTT
Organism: Ornithomya chloropus; assembly: GCA_963971445.1. Lineage (NCBI taxonomy): Eukaryota > Metazoa > Arthropoda > Insecta > Diptera > Hippoboscidae > Ornithomya > Ornithomya chloropus. The sequence continues at coordinate 1,523,455 of OZ020531.1, forward strand.
TAATTGAGGTATTATTATTTAAAAATACCAAGCGGATTTGCGAAGAATATTTACTAAAAAATAAACGCTCCGCCCAAAAGCTCATACAACTAAAGAAATTGGCCAAACTGAACGTCTCCTCATCATAAATTATTTCATTATTTTGTTTACATATAATAATAAATTATTTGAATTGACACTATATTTATATTTTTCCGAGCTTTTCTTCTAATTTTTCCCTTTAGCTTTAGCTTTACCCCAGAGCCCACTTTATTGTAGGAGGTAAAGCAAAAAACATATAAAACAAGAAAGCACAAGCTATATTTGTTAACAGAAGTCAGCGTAACAAATAACATATTTATGTATACATTTGCCTGTATTCATTGTATACAATGAAAATGTAAAATATAGTGGGCCTCGAAATAAATCTTGAGTTCAACAAATTTTAAAGAGAATGACACTCCGTCTCTGCTTTAGATTAAATTAATTCAGAAATGGCAAAAACAATATGATACGAAACCATTCAAATAAATGCTTCCTCTTCAATAATTCATTCCTATCTGTTGGATAATTGTAATGTACTGTAAAATATTATTATTTTTTGTTTTTTTGGTTTTTGTTTTTGTATTAGTTTTTCGTGATGTTTTGCTTTTTTAATTAACACTAGAAAGACTGAAACTTTATATATACCTATATGGACTAAAAGCAGTCAAAATGACTGCTTTGTGAAAGAATAACTAATATGCAAAGTTAATTTTTAATTAATTTTTAATATTTTTTATATATTTTTTATATTATATATAAATTTTATATTATATATTTTTTATATTATTTTCAGTTATATAACAAGTTACTTCATTTGGAAAAAATTATTTAAGCACTATTATTTGTAAATTTTATGCAAATGAAAGTGGCAATCTTTTTATGTGTACATCTTCCGCAAACATATTTTTGACATTTCAGATATATTATTTGTTTTCTTATTGTAGTTCTTCATGTTCTGATGAATTTTTCTGTCTTGCATCTCTGTATTTGGTGGAAATCTGTTCTGCTAATTGAAACAAGGACTCTCTTCTTTGTATATGTATTCCTGTCATTTCCAAGGATCCAAGTATTCAAAGCAGCCAAATCTAAAATATTGAAAAATATTTGGAGCGGCCATCTACGAGAACTAGCTTTTACTGCATATTTTCTGTCCATTTGATCCGCCATATCAACGAATAAATCGTAGGATTTGATTGAACTTATCTCTGACCATAGATTTTCTAAATAATTCGCGACCTCACTTTGCTCAGTTTTAAATTTTTTTAAATATAAAATCCCAATAAATGCAAGTATTTCCGGTAATGTTGTTGTCCAATCGTTCATCAAAATTCGGCGGCCTTCTTGTTCTGTGTAATTTTTTATATGTTTGATAATATAGTTATCTATTATCAAGGTGAATGCACTGATAGGATTATCTGCCATAATGTTCCTTTTTGCGTAGCCTGTTGGCCCTTCCACACCCTTCAATATACAAGTACATGGTAACCTTCCAGGAATAACCACCTTCGTTCAATTTTGATCACACAGCTGTTTCGGTCTCCTGAGATGTGTTTTCAGTTCCTTCATCAGATTCAGAGCTACTTAGCACCTTACACCTTTTCCTGGGCTTATTGATTTTACTTTCGTCACTGGTGATCGACTCTCCATCGCTACCTTCAGTGTCAGATGTTTCACTATAATCCACTTCATCTTTAAATGATAGCTCAGAGTTTGTTGCATCTGATTCTACATCGGAGCCCTCTTCACTTATATTCATTGGCTTTTCAATAACTCAATAAATGAATTTAGCGCGCAAAAGAAATAAAATAATCGACTTGTTCTAACTGGACTGCATAAAGATTTGAATAGCAAGTACTACTTTAGCCTGTACATATATATTATCAAGTAGCGGTAATTGAAAAGAAAGGTACTTTATTTATATGTTATTAGCTAATGGTAATCGAAACAAAGTGAAAGCAGTCAAAATGACTGCTTTTATCACGAAAATGAAGGAGGGGGAGGTAACTACTATCATTTATAAACGTATTTATTTATTATAGAAAAAGTTATAAAATTGTAAGAAATTCTGTGACTTGCTTAGTCTATCTAGTGTTAAATTAAATTAAATTAATCAATCTCTAAATATGAATGCGGTGTGTCAATTCTTTTAGAATAATCATTTTTTGGGTACGTGTGAAGATGCCTTAGCGAAAAAGGCCTACAATCTAAATTTATCGCGTTTTGAGATGACCGAATTGCCCAGAATCGTAGCAAAATGTGACATAATACTAAAATTATTTCTAAATCACAATCACCTAACGAGGTTATGGCTGTAAAATGGTCTACTCTTGAGAATCGGAAACGTCGTATAATTGGTTTTATCATTAGATATCTCATTTTGTAGTCAATTTGAATAATCTTCAAGTGCTTACAGTGGATTATAACAAATTAACGGAATTTCCTCAAGCCTTTTGTCAATTATCAACATTAAAGGTATTGAATGTGAGTTGCAATTGCATTTCTTCATTGCGTACCGACAGTTGGTTGGACAGTTGATGTTGGAGACTTTTGGGTGCAGTTACATCGGACTGTTACATATGCCAAATGAAATCGACAATTGAAACTTTGGGTGCTAGGGGGAATAAGTTGAAATCTTTGCCAGAAGATTGAAAAACACACACAAGAAGATTGAAAAACTACGTTGGCTAACTTTAGAATCCAATAAGTTGACGCTGGTGCCGGAAGGATTAAAAGAATTAAGGCATTTGGTTCATTTTAAATGAAGAACCTTCAATACGTATATCTGAATGGCAATTCAATCGGAGAGATATGTTCCATCGAGCAATTAAATAGTTTGGATTTCATTCGTATTCTAAATGTATGTGATAATCCTTTTTGCCAATTGTCATCAGTACAAAGCAATTATCGGTATTGTTGCATATAATAGAAAAAGGCAAGAAAAAACATTTTTTATGCCATTACCTTCAGGGGCATCCAAATGTCTTATGTAGATTGCCAGCCACTGTGTCTTCTTCTACTACCATCAATACGCTATCGGATGAAATGGATGCGTTTAAGGCGGTGGAAGAGTATTTGTCCGATTGGGAAAATAGTGTAGAAACCAACGATTTGGATAGTAGTGAAGGTAGTAGCCTTAAAAATGATTTAGAACCTAAATTTTCGACCAGTTTAGAAAAAAATTTTACAAGTCTTCTTTTTACAGGACATTTCTCTGCTTATATTTTATGAAACAATAAAAAGTTTATTTTATAATCTGTTTAATTGAAATAATTAACTGGACATTTTCTTCATTAATTCTTCATCCTGTATGGACATGGCCGTTAGTTTTTTACCAATCTTTTCATGTATATCCAAATATTTGGCCACACAACGATCAATGCACACCATTTCACCTTTACCCAATTCCGCTTCAGCGTATCGTGGCGGTATGCATTTCTTATGACACGCATTCGTCATACGATTGTACAAATCAGACATCATTTCAATTTCCATTTCTTGCATTACTTGTAGTTTGGCCTGATCCGCGGCACTTAATTGGGGCATAGGCATTTTGTTTACTTCTTTTGTTGTTTGTTTTTTTAAGAACTGAACTTTCTGTTTCCACCTGACTCGTAATCACCTATATTAGCCTTTCGCATACGTTCACGTATTTGCATATCCTCTAAACGTCACTTGTCCACTGAAGTTATAGACAAAACGAAGGAGTACACGCCAGCAATACATATAATAGTCCTGATCAATTGGAATGTTTTAATTTTATAAAGTATGGAACAAAATAAGTGATAATGTAATATTATTATATATATAATATACCAAGCTAATGTAATGCGCCCGAAATCTCCCAACGACATTTGCTATTCATAGTATTGCCAGAGTGATAAAAATAATAGAAATACAGCTGAGTCTATTTAAGAAAATGCCATCTGAAGGGTATCTACATTTTTGATTTTTATGTCAGAAACGAATTCAATTTTTTTTTTCTAGAGCGTCCTTTAAATCAATCCATTAAACCAATGCGTCAAGTAAATGCAATACAGCATTTCAACTTTTCGTCACCAACAAATATGCAACGATAACAACAAAAACAACAAAAACAGCGACAATTGCAGCAATAATAACAACAACAACGATTATAAATCAAGAACAGGTAAACTAACGGAGGAATGTCCATTAATAAGAATTGATAAGAAGAATATACATATGTAAGTTTACATACATAAAAAAATATATGTCATAATAAGTGTATTGACATATATAAAAGGATATCTTTCTTTCATAAGAAAAATCAAAAAGGACATAAAATTTTTCATTGAAAAATAAAAAAAACAAATTTCATAAAAATAAACAAAATTCAAAAAAAAAAAAAGCAATCTTCAAAATTTTTCATGATTGTAAATTCTTTCTCCGAGATAAAAATGGCATTACAACATACACCTCCACATACTTCAACAAATAGAACTTTCACCAATAGCAGCATAATGGATCTCATTATAGAAAACATGACACAAGAACTTACACAATCTAACACTCATATTAATATAAATAACAATAATAACATTAATGATGCACACTTACATACAAATATACATACAAACCCAGGAAACAATACAATTAATACTGAAATTTGTGCTACATCTGTTAAACTTCCCCCTTTCTGGACTGATTTTCCTGGCGCTTGGTTCATACAAGCCGAAGGACAATTTAATTATAAAGGCATTACACAAGACACAACTAAGTACGAATTTGTACTTACTTCTCTACCGCAAGAAACAATTAAGACTGTTCTTGATTTTATCTGAGACCCTCCGGCAACAGATAAATATTCTTTTTTTAAAAAAATTCTCATTGAAAGGCACTCCCTTAGCGAGAATTCTCGATTAGATAAAGTTTTGTCCGAATCAGAAATTAGCTGATAATATTTGGGAAGTGAGTAATCAGCCAGAAGTACATACCATCAGTTCTTACTCCAATGACACAAATAATTTGGCAATTCAGTCATTACTTAAGACTCAAACGTTATTTTGTGAGAATAACAACAAATTAACGCTTGAAGTAACGAGTCTTAAGTCACTGATGAATCAGCGCAAGTCTAGACCTTTTTCTCGATTTAGATCACGTTCACGTAACAGATCTACTTCACGAAATAATGGTCTTTGTTGGTATCACCACAGATACCAAAACAAAGCCCAAAAATGTATTCAACCCTGTAATTTCAAGAATTCGTCAACAAACTAAATAAGTCCATTGTTGCTGCGACTAACAGTGGAAGTTTTGAATATTCATCACGTCGCCTATTTATATTTGATAAGGACAACGGTCTAAAATTTTTGATTGATAGTGGTGCAGAAATATCCATTTTACCTGCTTCCAAATTTCCGCACCAAAAACATTCGTCCGACATAACATTAACTTCTGCTAACGGCTCACCTATACCAACGTACGGCACGAAACTATTAAATGTTAATTTCCTTTTATTTTTCTAATTGCCGACATTGCAAGACCGATTATAGGTGCTGACTTTCTCAGCAAATATGGACTACTAATTGACTTTAAACCCAAGCGATTAGTAGATCCTTTAACCAATTTATCCGTTGATGCCATTATTCCTCATAGAAAATAAATAGTTCGAACTATTAAAAAAATATCCAAGTTTGACCTCTGAACCAGATTACACCAAACCGGTCAAACACAATACTGAACACAGACTAGTAACTGAAGGAGTCCTTCCGTTCTCAAAACCAAGACGACTTGATCCTATCAAATATAAAGTCGCCAAGACAGAATTCGTTTTTTTAGTCAAATCAGGTATTTGTAGGCCATCCAATTCTTCTGTGGTTTCACCTCTTCATTTAGTAGCCAAAAAGGATCCTAATGAATGGCGTCCTTGTAGTGATTTTAGACGCATAAGTTGTGTCACTATTCCGGATCGCCATCCGTTACCTCACATTAATGATTTTAGTATAAATCTACGGAACAAATCTATATTATCTAAATTAGATTTAGTAAAAGCTTACCACCATATCCCTATGGCTGAAGCCGACATACGAGTATACAAAACAGCCATTACAACTCCATTTGGCATGTTCGAATTTGTTAGAATGCCATTTGGGTTAAGGAATTCGGCACAAACTTTTCAAAGGTTTGTGAATGAAGTATTTAGTGGCTTAGATTTTATTTTTGTATACATTGACGATGTTTTAATTGCAAGTGAATCGGAATGTGAACATTTAAAATATTTAAAAATCGTTTTCGATAGACTTGAGGAATATGGTTTAAATATTAAACCATCTAAATGTACTTTCGGCACTACATCTATTTTTAGGACACAATATTCCAAAAGATGGCATTCGACCTTCTGAAGACAAAGTATCTGCCATAAAAGACTTTGAGCGTCTTAAGTCCGTCAAACAAGCTCAAAAATTTGTTGGAATGATCAATTATTATCATCGATACGTTCCAAAATTAGCAGAGTTGACATGTCCGATACATTCTATAATTAATAAGGCTCTTAAAACTAAAGGCAAAGCTTTAATTTGGGATGATGAATCTATCAAATCGTTTGAGCATATTAAAGACAATTTTGCCTCAAAGGTTCTGTTGAATAATTTCAATAGTGAAGCAAAATTGTCTTTAACCGTAGTCGCTTCAAACATTGCAATTGGTGGAGTTCTCCAACAGTTCTCGAATGGTTCGACAGAACCATTAGCATTCTTTTCAAAAAAGCTTTCTCCGCCTGAAATTAAATATAGTACGTTCGATCGAGAACTTTTAGCTATTTATTTATGTATCAAACATTTTAAATACATACTTGAAGGAAGACAGTTTACAGTCTTTACGGATCATAAACCATTAACAATGGCATTAAATTCTAAAACAGAGAGAAGCCCAAGACAAACTCGACATCTAGAATATATCTCTCAATTTACTAATGACATACGGTACATACAAAGCTGAATATATTTCAACGATCAACATCGTTATGCGCTCCGCGAGCTTAAATATAAAATTTATAAAAATTGTGATCTGAGTTTATAAAATATTCTTGTTTATATAAAAACATAAGAACTTAAGAAATACATTTTCTTACATACAATACTTCTTTATTAAATAGTGAAAAGAACTAAGAATACAATTATAAAGTGTGGAAAGTAACTAAAAAAAAATTTTTACAATTTAATAAAACTGTTAAATCAAACAGTTAGCTTTTGTTATATACTTGAGAGCGCTTTGGCACACCTCTCTCACTTATAGATATAATATATATATTTATTACGTTTTTTTTTTTTTTTTTCTCAACAATCTACACCGAGTGGTTTCCCTCTAATAACTCTTGTATAAGTTTGTACTTATTAAATATCGCCACCTCGGTGCCTCAGCGTGTGGTGTCCTCGTCAACAAACTCAGCTGTCGCAGGTTCAAATCCCGGTGTCGTGAAGAGTTTTTTTTTTTTTTAAACAGATCGCCATGGAGAGTGATGCAGACCCCTTTAAAAAGTCAGCTAAGGTTCCTAGGTCTCCTACAAAACAAACTGAGAGGAAAAATACATTAGTAGCCCTTGTTAATAAAGATAGTAGCAGCAATATTGAAAGAGCGGCTAGCAATCCCGAATTGAGCGCCTCGTCATCAAGCAAACACTATGATGCTACAACATTTATTAAGGCGCCAGCTCATGAGAGACCTGCAAAAGGTAACAGCGGCGGTAGTGGTAGCAGCGGCAGCGGTAGTACCAACACCATAAAAGTAGGCAAAAATAAACAAGCCGCCCCCATTCAAACTAGCATTGATAGATATATCAATATAAAAAGAAAAATATCGTCACCGACTGAAAATGCTGCCAAAATATCGAAAACAAACGAAAATCACCCTACCTCTTCTAAAGTGGCTGCAACGGCCAATAGATTTGCACCGCTTGCAGATATAAATGATGCTGACGAAGATGCAGTAGCAGAAGTTCAACTTCGGCCCCCTCCCATATATTTGCAGGAAGCTTTAAATAATAATCTCATCAATGCTCTTGCTCAATTAGTTGGTAATAACCAATTTCACGTGGCTGGTATTAAGAGAGGTGCTATAGCCGAAGCGAAAATCCAGTTTTATACGGAGGAAAACCACAAAATTGGCATTAAATACCTCGAAAATTCTAAAAAAAGTTATTACACTCATGTGTATTACACTGAAGTGTGAAAAAGGACTGGTAGTTGTAATAAGAGGAATCGAAAGCTCGGTGCTAACTGATGATATTAAGGAGGCGTTGGAAGGTGAAGGACATAGAGTCAAGTCAGTTTTCAATTTACATAATCGTGAGAAGATTCCACAACCACTGTTCCGAGTAGTGCTTGAACATGACAATAAAAAAGGTGCACAACAACAACAACACCAGATTTACAGATGCTTCACCGCAAGGTCACTGTAGAAGCACCTCATAAGCGGAATAACCCGCCGCAATGCTACAACTGCCAGGAGTATGGCCACACACGATCTTACTGTCGACTACCACCAGTATGTGTTATATGCGGACAACTGCATAAATCAGCTGAATGCAATGTTCCCTCCACCTCAAGAAAATGCGGAAATTGTGGTGGTGATCACTCAGCAAATTATCGTGGATGTCCCATTTTCCAAAATCTGAAACATAAGTCACTTAAATTAACACCTGCTTCTAAACAACAACATGATCCGATGATAGCCGCTCCTGCCGCTCAACACTTGGCACCAAAAAACATAGCAAAAAACACCAATGTTAATATAAATGCTTGTTCATACGCTGACATCTTACGTTCAAGCCAAAAAAATCGAACTGATTCGCAGCCAAATACATTTACATGCCACCAACCGGCCGCTTCGAAACTGGAGAGTACTATTGCTATGTTGGTACAACAGATGCAGACGTTTATGAGCACAATGCAGTCGATGGTGCAGGAAATGGTTAGAAACCAAACAGCATTGATCCAGGTGTTAATGAACAAGCCATGAACAACATAAACCTATGGTCTCACATTAGTAGCAAACTTTTTGGCGTTTTCCTTTTATGTGGAAAATCTTTGTTTTTTAGTCACATATATTTAGTGTTGTTATTAATCATAATTTCTCTCTTAGTATCTACTGCCACTTTGCTTTTTATACTGTATGTTCTATAAATTATACTATGGCTATGACAACAGGTGACGTTACACACACCATGATTAGAGTCTTCACTAAGCGACATTCTGGTATTCATATTTGTCATCTGAATGCCCAAAGTTTACGTAACAAAATTGACGAATTTCGACACATCTTTGAGAATTCTGATATGCACGTCATATGCATGTCTGAGACGTGGTTCATGCCTGCCGAACTTAGCTCTCTTTTTAGCTTGAGCGGTTATATACTCCTTCGTGCCGATCGGCATAATCATGCTGGTGGTGTAGCCGTATATATAAAAAACCTCATACACTGCTCATTGGTATGCAAGTCGAATCCAGACAGTCTTATTGAATACATTTTTATCAACATAAGTAGGGGACATAACAAACTCTTGGTGGGTTGCGTATACCGACCTCACCGTAGTACCGATTTTACTGAGCTTGTGATGACAATCGGAGATATTAGTATCGGTTATCCCGATGTGATCATTTGCGGAGATTTCAATAGCAATCTTTTGTTAGATAACAGCTTTATAGATGAGATGCATATGCTTGGTCTACTCTCCGTTAATACGTCAAACCCGACTCATTACACTGCTCATACATCTACAGTCCTTGACCTATTCCTAGTCAACAACATAAATAAGGTCCTCCTTTATGATCAGCTAAACGCTTCAAATTTTTCTAATCATGACCTGATTTTCATGACGTATAATTTTCAACTCCATAATGCTCACATTAACCCTACCTATAGAGATTTTAAGGGTGTGGTTATTAACGAACTAGAATGTGCAGCAAACCAAGTTAACTGGAGTGAGGTTACGTGTTTACCGGACAGTAAATCAAAAATACTTTGGTTCGATAACAATGTCCGGTCACTGTACGACGCTTACGTCCCACTAAAAGTTGCCAGTGCCAATTCGCATAAACGCCCCTGGTTTAACAACTACATTCAGCGATTGATGCTAGCCAGAGACGAGTCCTATAGCGCATTAAAGCGTACGCGTGCGCCCGAACACAATGAATTATTTAAGCACCTACGCAGAAAGGTTTCCTATGCTATTAGGCGTGCGAAAATGGCATATTATGGATCAGAGTTTGTCAACTTCAATTATTCAATTATTAAGCCAATCGATTCAGAATCAAAATCTGAATCGATTTCATCATGTCCGTCTGCCTATCAATATAAATTAGTGCGCTACGGCTGGCATTTTTGGAGAAATGTTCATGAAATTTAGTAAAAGGTTCAGAAAGGAACCCTGTTGAAAATGGACCGAATTGGACCATTTTTAGAACATCTCTCATATAGTATAAAGGGAATAATTTTTTTGGGCAATTTGGTGCAGAACAGTTAATTAGCTTAATAATTGGCTAAACCAAATTTGATCCCGATCGCACCATGTTAGATATTTTTATAAGACAAGGACTGACACAATTAAACTAATTGTAATAGAATCCGAATATATATATTCTTGTAATCATGGTAAATGTATTATCTTTTTTATTGTACCCGAAATCACCTTTTCCAGCATCCCCAACAGGCGATGTATCTTTAGATAATTGATGTACTTTTGGTTTCTTCTCCTTCTTATCCTTAATTGATGTAAAAAAAAAAACGAATTTTGTACATTTCTCATCAGTTTATAAAATCCTTCTTACCTTCTTATATTCCATTTTGGTTTTTAATTGAGCCTTTTTGGAAAACTCTAGAATCTCATCACAACGATTAAGTATACGTTTAATTTGATTGTATTCGGAAGGATCTTTGTCAGTCTTGTACTTTGGATTTGTGCACGATGAAGATTTTTGAGTTGCCGTTGAACTTTCCTCCTCAATAATTAATTCAACGCTGTCATTATTTTCAGTAGGAATACAGAGACTTTGCGATAAACGTTTGCATTTCTTCCGCTTTATTGCATGAGATTCTGGCGGTTCTAGAGAGTCACTGGAAGTAAGTTTACCGCTTGACTCAACGCTGTCATTATTTTTACTAGGAATGCAGAGACTTTGCGATAAACTTTTGCATTTCTTCCGCTTTATTGCATGAGATTCTGGCGGTTCTAGAGAGTCACTGGAAGTAAGTTTACCGCTTGACTCAACGCTGTCATTATTTTCAATAGGAATACAGAGACTTTGCGATAAACGTTTGCATTTCTTCCGCTTTATTGCATGAGATTCTGGCGGTTCTAGAGAGTCACTGGAAGTAAGTTTACCGCTTGACTCAACGCTGTCATTATTTTTACTAGGAATGCAGAGACTTTGCGATAAACTTTTGCCTTTCTTCCGCTCTATTGCATGAGATTCTGATGGTTCTAGATTTATATTAGAAGTAGGTTTACCATCTGATTCAACGCTGTCATTATTTTCACTAGGAATGTGTTTCTTCCGCTCTATTGCATGAGATTCTGTTGGTTCTGGAAGCTCATTGGAAGTAGGTTTATCACCTTCATATGTAAGGGAATGATGTAAATTAAGCTTTTCTTTACATACCTTGGAAGGGCCAGGAAATGACACAGATAATTTAGTGTAATCTTTAGAGCATCTTTTTACATCATCAACTACTTTACTGTTACTAAAGGGATCTTCATCATTATCATCATCATCATCGGTTATCGAAGCTTCTCCTAAACGGTTTTCCAATTTTTTCTTCTTCTTCTTGTGTGCGATCGAATCATTTTTTCTCCTTTTTTATTAAATTTAACTGATTGCTCTTCCTCCTGTGAGGTAACTTTAACTATTACTGAATCTGATGAAGTGTTATCTTCGTTTTCGATATGCTTCAATTTATTATCACTTCTATTTTGAATGTTGTCCGAGGACTTATTTGTAGAGGAACCATTTAGCAAACCTACACTTGCTCTACGATGTTCTTGGTCAGTGATAGAAACTGAAGTATTACTTTTACTCTTATGTGCATTTTTTTTATTCACAACTTGCTCGTCTGCTTCGTCATTGGAAGAAGAATCCGACCCTACATATTGTAGGCATTTATACATCTTTTTCTCGGTATTTGAGAAGCCAAGTAACTTATCTTTATCATCATAAACAACAACATTTTCATCATTATCATCATCATCGTCACCGAGAACAATAAATGAATCAAATTCATCGTCATCCTCCTCACCCCTCGATTCGTATGTAGTGTTACTACCAATGGATTCACCATCACATGGAATTTCATTTAATAGCATTTCCTTACGATCATCTGAACACATTGAATCGCCACTTTCATAATTGCTAACTTCCATAACTTCATTAATAAATTCATTCACATCTTTATCTTCCTCCTGCTCCTCCTTCTCCTCCTCGTCCTCCCATTCGTTACATAATTCCATTTTATTATAAATATTAGATTTTTTCTCTTTACTTTCATTTTGTATACTTTTCTCTTTTTCATTAACATTAACATTATCAATAACATCGACATCATCTAGCTTCGTGTTGTCCAAAAATTTTTTCGTAACACTTTCTTCAATCCACTTTAATGATAATACTATTTCTGTGTTTTCTTTAGATGATGATGGTGGTGATGATACTGATGACGTAACATTGATTGATTCATTTGTTATTTCCAATTTTTTTCGTTCTTCTTTCACTTCTTCAATAATTGTTGAATTTTTACGCGATTCTTCTATACAAATAATTTCATTCTCAGTATTGTGACTTATGTTAATGCTTTTTTCCGTTTCGCTTACATTTTATGGATCGCTTTCCAAAACATTACTTTTACTTATTTTTTGAGATAAGTTGGCTTTGCTATTTGAACTGTTCTTGTTATTTTTTATGGATTGACGTTTTCGTGGTGTAGTACATTTTTCATTTTTACCGTTATAATCTTTGCCTGTATCCATTTGTGATTTCCCCTCCAAACCGTTAATATTTTGATAATCTGTTGCTTTTGGTCTTATTGTTTGCGAGTCTGGCAATACCGCTTCAGTAGAACCTTCATATGAACTTTCTAATGGTACATCTTTGTTGTTTTCTCCATCGGAATTTGTTTTTTGTATAATTTTTGGTGATTGACTGATGGTTATCTTTTTCTTGGGTGAATTATTTTCCATCTTCATTTCTTTTTCATTATTATTCGAATCGTCCTCTAAATTACAGCTTTCATCATGTTTTTGTGAGTCGTTTAACATAACTGTATATACTTCTTGATGATTCGTTTTCAAAGGTGTCGTAGTTTTTGCCTTGAAAATGTCTTTTTCATTACTATTGCAAGGCGAGTTAATCGATTCCTCCTGCTTATTATTATCAGTTTTATCCTCTTCATCTTTGGAATACCCGCATATAAAAAATGTTTCCGTTATATTATAGACTTCATTTAATTTATCATTTTTATCAGATTCGGAATGAAGAGTACAATCGTCTGTACTTATTTTTAATGTATTATTTTCCATACATACATACATACTTTGTACAGGTAATTTTTGAACAACAAACAGTTTTTTTGCCAATTATGGCTGTGTCCGTTATTTGACCCCGCCCATTTTTGGCAGAAAGTTGTGTAGTGTGGTAATTGAAAAGTGTGTCACATTACAATTTAGTATGCATTAAATTGTTTAAACAAGAAATGGTGTTTTTTTATACCCTCCACCACCTCAGTGATGAGGGTATACTAAGTTTGTTCTTCCATTTGCAACACCCAGAAGTAGGCGTCAGAGACTCTACAAAGTATATATATTTTTCATCAGCGTCAAAAACTGAGTCGATTTAGACATGTATGTCCGTGTGTCCGTCTGTTGTTGGCACTCTCAAGGGCGTACATTTTGAGATACTGTGTTGAAGTTTTGTACAGACACTTTCAGTTTTTGCACGCAGATTGCTATTTAAAATGGGAAAAATCGGTCAAGAGCCACGCCCACAATCGACAAAAAACTATTTATCTGCCACAAAAATTGAGCTATAAACTTGAAATTTGGTATGTACATCTATAAATATTAGCCTTATCAATATGCAAAAAATGGGCGTATTCGGAATACAGACACGCCCACAATTAATAAAAATTTTAATATCTGCCACAAAAGTTGACCTAGGAACATGAAATTTATAACGCATATACATATCTACCGATGTGCCAAAAGTGGACGTGGTCGGACAACAGACACGCCCACAATTTATAAAAAACCATATTTAACGTAAAAGTAGACTTGCATGCTGATACGTAATATGTACACTATTAGAAGGCGCAATATACATATATATTTGCCACGCCCTTTGTTGTAGAGGTGGAGGGTATTTAAGATTTAATTTAAGCCAAATTTAGTTCTCTTACTTGTTTTTAATTATAGGCGTTTGCGTTATTCAATCACGCCCATTTTTTGGCACGGTGTTGGATAACGGTACCATTTATATTTTTACCAAATTTCAATCTGATAGGCATAGAATTGTGCGATATATAAATTTTTGAAGATACAATTTTTTCGAGGTATGTTGAGATTTTTGTATATTGTGGGCATGTCCCTTAACCGATTAAACTAAGAATACGTATGCAAAGTTTCAATTTGATATCTCTAAATAATAAATAAAAAAATAAATAAATAGTTATTTTATATGAACCATCAAGTTCAATCAATGGGGTCTAATCAGTAAAATATAATATGAGAGCTAGTTGATAATCATTTCGCACGCCAGGGTAACAACACAGTTAGACTACCAATTTTTACACTAGCTAGAAAAAGAGTAAGAAAAAGAAAACAGAAACCTCTAAAACCCTCTGCAAGAATAAGTTTCGTTTTCTTGTATAATGTTTTCTTTTTATTAAACAAAAAGAAAAAAGAAATATAAATAATACAATATTTGAACACAAACGTAACCATGGCATTGTGGAATAACAGAGCTAATTTACTTCATAAAGTTTAAATCCTAAATCAGCTTCCGTTGTATTATTTCACTTGCCGAACTCCGTTTAATATTGCTACGCATTTGAGTACGATACTTGAAATTACAACTGTTACCTTCTTTTTCTGTTAGATCTTTCCTTATTTTACGCGATTTTTCCAAGCTGCTAACAATAAATTGTGTTGCTGCGGTATTTCGGATTCCATGTTTTACGGGTAGTTTTTCTTCTATATAGAAACCAGCTGGCGTCCATTTCGGTTTTGGTAGAGTATCCTGCTTTAGTACAGCGCACGTGCGACTTGTTTTCAATTTTTTCCTTTTTTCCGCTAACGTCTTGCCAGTGCTACCAGCAAGTGGTGTTAAAGGAGTTTCAATAAATTCCATATCCCCCAACCATTTTCTTTTGGGTGATATTGGTTCTTCTAACATTGGTCCGAATGATGTCATTATTGTTTTCGGTTTTTTCATTTTAATCGGCGTTTGAGGGGCTTCCACAACAATGCCAGTGTTAGTGTTCATTTACAAAATCTTTTTATCTTTCTTATCACATACTTCCGGCTCTGTTAAATTAAAATTTTCAATCAATCCAAATACCATAAAGTCATGCTTGAACTGGATGCGTTTTCTCCATTATTGTTTTAGTTTTGGCCAAAACATTAACTATATTGTATGGTAAAGGTTTTGGGGCGTTCATAACTTCCTCGTTCTTCTTCTCAGGATCGTAATAATTTGGCTCTTTTGGTCTCTTCTTATTACCCATTGTAGGAGCAGCTGAAACTTGCAACGCTTGGGTAATAGCCAACCGCTTTTCTTTTTTGATAAAATTTTTTTTTTTTTTCGATAAGTGATTTTTATACGCTCACCTTTTATACCTTACGCTATTTGTGATAAAGTCCGAACGTTTGTCAATTATTAAACCAATCGATTCAGAATCAAAATCTGAATCGATTTAATCATGTCCGTCTGCCTATCAATATAAATTAGTGCGCTACGGCTGGCATTTTTGGAGAAATGTTCATGAAATTTAGTAAAAGGTTCAGAAAGGAACCCTGTTGAAAATGGACCGAATTGGACCATTTTTAGAACATCTCTCATATAGTATAAAGGGAATAATTTTTTTGGGCAATTTGGTGCAGAACAGTTAATTAGCTTAATAATTGGCTAAACCAAATTTGATCCCGATCGCACCATGTTAGATATTTTTATAAGACAAGGACTGACACAATTAAACTAATTGTAATAGAATCCGAATATATATATTCTTGTAATAGTGGTAAATGTATTATCTTTTTTATTGTACCCGAAATCACCTTTTCCAGCATCCCCAACAGGCGATGTATCTTTAGACAATTGATGTACTTTTGGTTTCTTCTCCTTCTTATCCTTAATTGATGTAAAAAAAAAAACGAATTTTGTACATTTCTCATCAATTTATAAAATCCTTCTTACCTTCTTATATTCCATTTTGGTTTTTAATTGAGCCTTTTTGGAAAACTCTAGAATCTCATCACAACGATTAAGTATACGTTTAATTTGATTGTATTCGGAAGGATCTTTGTCAGTCTTGTACTTTGGATTTGTGCACGATGAAGATTTTTGAGTTGCCGTTGAACTCTCCTCCTCAATAATTAATTCAACGCTGTCATTATTTTCAGTAGGAATACAGAGACTTTGCGATAAACGTTTGCATTTCTTCCGCTTTATTGCATGAGATTCTGGCGGTTCTAGAGAGTCACTGGAAGTAAGTTTACCGCTTGACTCAACGCTGTCATTATTTTCAATAGGAATACAGAGACTTTGCGATAAACGTTTGCATTTCTTCCGCTTTATTGCATGAGATTCTGGCGGTTCTAGAGAGTCACTGGAAGTAAGTTTACCGCTTGACTCAACGCTGTCATTATTTTTATTAGGAATGCAGAGACTTTGCGATAAACTTTTGCATTTCTTCCGCTCTATTGCATGAGATTCTGATGGTTCTAGATTTATATTAGAAGTAGGTTTACCATCTGATTCAACGCTGTCATTATTTTCACTAGGAATGCGTTTCTTCCGCTCTATTGCATGAGATTCTGTTGGTTCTGGAAGCTCATTGGAAGTAGGTTTATCACCTTCATATGTAAGGGAATGATGTAAATTAAGCTTTTCTTTACATTCCTTGGAAGGGCCAGGAAATGACACAGATAATTTAGTGTAATCTTTAGAGCATCTTTTTACATCATCAACTACTTTACTGTTACTAAAGGGATCTTCATCATTATCATCATCATCATCGGTTATCGAAGCTTCTCCTAAACGGTTTTCCAATTTTTTCTTCTTCTTCTTGTGTGCGATCGAATCATTTTTTCTCCTTTTTTATTAAATTTAACTGATTGCTCTTCCTCCTGTGAGGTAACTTTAACTATTACTGAATCTGATGAAGTGTTATCTTCGTTTTCGATATGCTTCAATTTATTATCACTTCTATTTTGAATGTTGTCCGAGGACTTATTTGTAGAGGAACCATTTAGCAAACCTACACTTGCTCTACGATGTTCTTGGTCAGTGATAGAAACTGAAGTATTACTTTTACTCTTATGTGCATTTTT
The DNA here is from genome assembly GCA_963971445.1 of Ornithomya chloropus. Lineage (NCBI taxonomy): Eukaryota > Metazoa > Arthropoda > Insecta > Diptera > Hippoboscidae > Ornithomya > Ornithomya chloropus. Next base: position 1,541,027 of record OZ020531.1, read on the forward strand.
TTTATTCACAACTTGCTCGTCTGCTTCGTCATTGGAAGAAGAATCCGACCCTACATATTGTAGGCATTTATACATCTTTTTCTCGGTATTTGAGAAGCCAAGTAACTTATCTTTATCATCATAAACAACAACATTTTCATCATTATCATCATCATCGTCACCGAGAACAATAAATGAATCAAATTCATCGTCATCCTCCTCACCCCTCGATTCGTATGTAGTGTTACTACCAATGGATTCACCATCACATGGAATTTCATTTAATAGCATTTCCTTACGATCATCTGAACACATTGAATCGCCACTTTCATAATTGCTAACTTCCATAACTTCATTAATAAATTCATTCACATCTTTATCTTCCTCCTGCTCCTCCTTCTCCTCCTCGTCCTCCCATTCGTTACATAATTCCATTTTATTATAAATATTAGATTTTTTCTCTTTACTTTCATTTTGTATACTTTTCTCTTTTTCATTAACATTAACATTATCAATAACATCGACATCATCTAGCTTCGTGTTGTCCAAAAATTTTTTCGTAACACTTTCTTCAATCCACTTTAATGATAATACTATTTCTGTGTTTTCTTTAGATGATGATGGTGGTGATGATACTGATGACGTAACATTGATTGATTCATTTGTTATTTCCAATTTTTTTCGTTCTTCTTTCACTTCTTCAATAATTGTTGAATTTTTACGCGATTCTTCTATACAAATAATTTCATTCTCAGTATTGTGACTTATGTTAATGCTTTTTTCCGTTTCGCTTACATTTTATGGATCGCTTTCCAAAACATTACTTTTACTTATTTTTTGAGATAAGTTGGCTTTGCTATTTGAACTGTTCTTGTTATTTTTTATGGATTGACGTTTTCGTGGTGTAGTACATTTTTCATTTTTACCGTTATAATCTTTGCCTGTATCCATTTGTGATTTCCCCTCCAAACCGTTAATATTTTGATAATCTGTTGCTTTTGGTCTTATTGTTTGCGAGTCTGGCAATACCGCTTCAGTAGAACCTTCATATGAACTTTCTAATGGTACATCTTTGTTGTTTTCTCCATCGGAATTTGTTTTTTGTATAATTTTTGGTGATTGACTGATGGTTATCTTTTTCTTGGGTGAATTATTTTCCATCTTCATTTCTTTTTCATTATTATTCGAATCGTCCTCTAAATTACAGCTTTCATCATGTTTTTGTGAGTCGTTTAACATAACTGTATATACTTCTTGATGATTCGTTTTCAAAGGTGTCGTAGTTTTTGCCTTGAAAATGTCTTTTTCATTACTATTGCAAGGCGAGTTAATCGATTCCTCCTGCTTATTATTATCAGTTTTATCCTCTTCATCTTTGGAATACCCGCATATAAAAAATGTTTCCGTTATATTATAGACTTCATTTAATTTATCATTTTTATCAGATTCGGAATGAAGAGTACAATCGTTTGTACTTATTTTTAATGTATTATTTTCCATACATACATACATACTTTGTACAGGTAATTTTTGAACAACAAACAGTTTTTTGCCAATTATGGCTGTGTCCGTTATTTGACCCCGCCCATTTTTGGCAGAAAGTTGTGTAGTGTGGTAATTGAAAAGTGTGTCACATTACAATTTAGTATGCATTAAATTGTTTAAACAAGAAATGGTGTTTTTTTATACCCTCCACCACCTCAGTGATGAGGGTATACTAAGTTTGTTCTTCCATTTGCAACACCCAGAAGTAGGCGTCAGAGACTCTACAAAGTATATATATTTTTCATCAGCGTCAAAAACTGAGTCGATTTAGACATGTATGTCCGTGTGTCCGTCTGTTGTTGGCACTCTCAAGGGCGTACATTTTGAGATACTGTGTTGAAGTTTTGTACAGACACTTTCAGTTTTTGCACGCAGATTGCTATTTAAAATGGGAAAAATCGGTCAAGAGCCACGCCCACAATCGACAAAAAACTATTTATCTGCCACAAAAATTGAGCTATAAACTTGAAATTTGGTATGTACATCTATAAATATTAGCTTTATCAATATGCAAAAAATGGGCGTATTCGGAATACAGACACGCCCACAATTAATAAAAATTTTAATATCTGCCACAAAAGTTGACCTAGGAACATGAAATTTATAACGCATATACATATCTACCGATGTGCCAAAAGTGGACGTGGTCGGACAACAGACACGCCCACAATTTATAAAAAACCATATTTAACGTAAAAGTAGACTTGCATGCTGATACGTAATATGTACACTATTAGAAGGCGCAATATACATATATATTTGCCACGCCCTTTGTTGTAGAGGTGGAGGGTATTTAAGATTTAATTTAAGCCAAATTTAGTTCTCTTACTTGTTTTTAATTATAGGCGTTTGCGTTATTCAATCACGCCCATTTTTTGGCACGGTGTTGGATAACGGTACCATTTATATTTTTACCAAATTTCAATCTGATAGGCATAGAATTGTGCGATATATAAATTTTTGAAGATACAATTTTTTCGAGGTATGTTGAGATTTTTGTATATTGTGGGCATGTCCCTTAACCGATTAAACTAAGAATACGTATGCAAAGTTTCAATTTGATATCTCTAAATAATAAATAAAAAAATAAATAAATAGTTATTTTATATGAACCATCAAGTTCAATCAATGGGGTCTAATCAGTAAAATATAATATGAGAGCTAGTTGATAATCATTTCGCACGCCAGGGTAACAACACAGTTAGACTACCAATTTTTACACTAGCTAGAAAAAGAGTAAGAAAAAGAAAACAGAAACCTCTAAAACCCTCTGCAAGAATAAGTTTCGTTTTCTTGTATAATGTTTTCTTTTTATTAAACAAAAAGAAAAAAGAAATATAAATAATACAATATTTGAACACAAACGTAACCATGGCATTGTGGAATAACAGAGCTAATTTACTTCATAAAGTTTAAATCCTAAATCAGCTTCCGTTGTATTATTTCACTTGCCGAACTCCATTTAATATTGCTACGCATTTGAGTACGATACTTGAAATTACAACTGTTACCTTCTTTTTCTGTTAGATCTTTCCTTATTTTACGCGACTTTTCCAAGCTGCTAACAATAAATTGTGTTGCTGCGGTATTTCGGATTCCATGTTTTACGGGTAGTTTTTCTTCTATATAGAAACCAGCTGGCGTCCATTTCGGTTTTGGTAGAGTATCCTGCTTTAGTACAGCGCACGTGCGACTTGTTTTCAATTTTTTCCTTTTTTCCGCTAACGTCTTGCCAGTGCTACCAGCAAGTGGTGTTAAAGGAGTTTCAATAAATTCCATATCCCCCAACCATTTTCTTTTGGGTGATATTGGTTCTTCTAACATTGGTCCGAATGATGTCATTATTGTTTTCGGTTTTTTCATTTTAATCGGCGTTTGAGGGGCTTCCACAACAATGCCAGTGTTAGTGTTCATTTACAAAATCTTTTTATCTTTCTTATCACATACTTCCGGCTCTGTTAAATTAAAATTTTCAATCAATCCAAATACCATAAAGTCATGCTTGAACTGGATGCGTTTTCTCCATTATTGTTTTAGTTTTGGCCAAAACATTAACTATATTGTATGGTAAAGGTTTTGGGGCGTTCATAACTTCCTCGTTCTTCTTCTCAGGATCGTAATAATTTGGCTCTTTTGGTCTCTTCTTATTACCCATTGTAGGAGCAGCTGAAACTTGCAACGCTTGGGTAATAGCCAACCGCTTTTCTTTTTTGATAAAATTTTTTTTTTTTTTCGATAAGTGATTTTTATACGCTCACCTTTTATACCTTACGCTATTTGTGATAAAGTCCGAACGTTTGTCAATTATTAAACCAATCGATTCAGAATCAAAATCTGAATCGATTTAATCATGTCCGTCTGCCTATCAATATAAATTAGTGCGCTACGGCTGGCATTTTTGGAGAAATGTTCATGAAATTTAGTAAAAGGTTCAGAAAGGAACCCTGTTGAAAATGGACCGAATTGGACCATTTTTAGAACATCTCTCATATAGTATAAAGGGAATAATTTTTTTGGGCAATTTGGTGCAGAACAGTTAATTAGCTTAATAATTGGCTAAACCAAATTTGATCCCGATCGCACCATGTTAGATATTTTTATAAGACAAGGACTGACACAATTAAACTAATTGTAATAGAATCCGAATATATATATTCTTGTAATAGTGGTAAATGTATTATCTTTTTTATTGTACCCGAAATCACCTTTTCCAGCATCCCCAACAGGCGATGTATCTTTAGACAATTGATGTACTTTTGGTTTCTTCTCCTTCTTATCCTTAATTGATGTAAAAAAAAAAACGAATTTTGTACATTTCTCATCAATTTATAAAATCCTTCTTACCTTCTTATATTCCATTTTGGTTTTTAATTGAGCCTTTTTGGAAAACTCTAGAATCTCATCACAACGATTAAGTATACGTTTAATTTGATTGTATTCGGAAGGATCTTTGTCAGTCTTGTACTTTGGATTTGTGCACGATGAAGATTTTTGAGTTGCCGTTGAACTCTCCTCCTCAATAATTAATTCAACGCTGTCATTATTTTCAGTAGGAATACAGAGACTTTGCGATAAACGTTTGCATTTCTTCCGCTTTATTGCATGAGATTCTGGCGGTTCTAGAGAGTCACTGGAAGTAAGTTTACCGCTTGACTCAACGCTGTCATTATTTTCAATAGGAATACAGAGACTTTGCGATAAACGTTTGCATTTCTTCCGCTTTATTGCATGAGATTCTGGCGGTTCTAGAGAGTCACTGGAAGTAAGTTTACCGCTTGACTCAACGCTGTCATTATTTTTATTAGGAATGCAGAGACTTTGCGATAAACTTTTGCATTTCTTCCGCTCTATTGCATGAGATTCTGATGGTTCTAGATTTATATTAGAAGTAGGTTTACCATCTGATTCAACGCTGTCATTATTTTCACTAGGAATGCGTTTCTTCCGCTCTATTGCATGAGATTCTGTTGGTTCTGGAAGCTCATTGGAAGTAGGTTTATCACCTTCATATGTAAGGGAATGATGTAAATTAAGCTTTTCTTTACATTCCTTGGAAGGGCCAGGAAATGACACAGATAATTTAGTGTAATCTTTAGAGCATCTTTTTACATCATCAACTACTTTACTGTTACTAAAGGGATCTTCATCATTATCATCATCATCATCGGTTATCGAAGCTTCTCCTAAACGGTTTTCCAATTTTTTCTTCTTCTTCTTGTGTGCGATCGAATCATTTTTTCTCCTTTTTTATTAAATTTAACTGATTGCTCTTCCTCCTGTGAGGTAACTTTAACTATTACTGAATCTGATGAAGTGTTATCTTCGTTTTCGATATGCTTCAATTTATTATCACTTCTATTTTGAATGTTGTCCGAGGACTTATTTGTAGAGGAACCATTTAGCAAACCTACACTTGCTCTACGATGTTCTTGGTCAGTGATAGAAACTGAAGTATTACTTTTACTCTTATGTGCATTTTTTTTATTCACAACTTGCTCGTCTGCTTCGTCATTGGAAGAAGAATCCGACCCTACATATTGTAGGCATTTATACATCTTTTTCTCGGTATTTGAGAAGCCAAGTAACTTATCTTTATCATCATAAACAACAACATTTTCATCATTATCATCATCATCGTCACCGAGAACAATAAATGAATCAAATTCATCGTCATCCTCCTCACCCCTCGATTCGTATGTAGTGTTACTACCAATGGATTCACCATCACATGGAATTTCATTTAATAGCATTTCCTTACGATCATCTGAACACATTGAATCGCCACTTTCATAATTGCTAACTTCCATAACTTCATTAATAAATTCATTCACATCTTTATCTTCCTCCTGCTCCTCCTTCTCCTCCTCGTCCTCCCATTCGTTACATAATTCCATTTTATTATAAATATTAGATTTTTTCTCTTTACTTTCATTTTGTATACTTTTCTCTTTTTCATTAACATTAACATTATCAATAACATCGACATCATCTAGCTTCGTGTTGTCCAAAAATTTTTTCGTAACACTTTCTTCAATCCACTTTAATGATAATACTATTTCTGTGTTTTCTTTAGATGATGATGGTGGTGATGATACTGATGACGTAACATTGATTGATTCATTTGTTATTTCCAATTTTTTTCGTTCTTCTTTCACTTCTTCAATAATTGTTGAATTTTTACGCGATTCTTCTATACAAATAATTTCATTCTCAGTATTGTGACTTATGTTAATGCTTTTTTCCGTTTCGCTTACATTTTATGGATCGCTTTCCAAAACATTACTTTTACTTATTTTTTGAGATAAGTTGGCTTTGCTATTTGAACTGTTCTTGTTATTTTTTATGGATTGACGTTTTCGTGGTGTAGTACATTTTTCATTTTTACCGTTATAATCTTTGCCTGTATCCATTTGTGATTTCCCCTCCAAACCGTTAATATTTTGATAATCTGTTGCTTTTGGTCTTATTGTTTGCGAGTCTGGCAATACCGCTTCAGTAGAACCTTCATATGAACTTTCTAATGGTACATCTTTGTTGTTTTCTCCATCGGAATTTGTTTTTGTATAATTTTTGGTGATTGACTGATGGTTATCTTTTTCTTGGGTGAATTATTTTCCATCTTCATTTCTTTTTCATTATTATTCGAATCGTCCTCTAAATTACAGCTTTCATCATGTTTTTGTGAGTCGTTTAACATAACTGTATATACTTCTTGATGATTCGTTTTCAAAGGTGTCGTAGTTTTTGCCTTGAAAATGTCTTTTTCATTACTATTGCAAGGCGAGTTAATCGATTCCTCCTGCTTATTATTATCAGTTTTATCCTCTTCATCTTTGGAATACCCGCATATAAAAAATGTTTCCGTTATATTATAGACTTCATTTAATTTATCATTTTTATCAGATTCGGAATGAAGAGTACAATCGTCTGTACTTATTTTTAATGTATTATTTTCCATACATACATACATACTTTGTACAGGTAATTTTTGAACAACAAACAGTTTTTTGCCAATTATGGCTGTGTCCGTTATTTGACCCCGCCCATTTTTGGCAGAAAGTTGTGTAGTGTGGTAATTGAAAAGTGTGTCACATTACAATTTAGTATGCATTAAATTGTTTAAACAAGAAATGGTGTTTTTTTATACCCTCCACCACCTCAGTGATGAGGGTATACTAAGTTTGTTCTTCCATTTGCAACACCCAGAAGTAGGCGTCAGAGACTCTACAAAGTATATATATTTTTCATCAGCGTCAAAAACTGAGTCGATTTAGACATGTATGTCCGTGTGTCCGTCTGTTGTTGGCACTCTCAAGGGCGTACATTTTGAGATACTGTGTTGAAGTTTTGTACAGACACTTTCAGTTTTTGCACGCAGATTGCTATTTAAAATGGGAAAAATCGGTCAAGAGCCACGCCCACAATCGACAAAAAACTATTTATCTGCCACAAAAATTGAGCTATAAACTTGAAATTTGGTATGTACATCTATAAATATTAGCTTTATCAATATGCAAAAAATGGGCGTATTCGGAATACAGACACGCCCACAATTAATAAAAATTTTAATATCTGCCACAAAAGTTGACCTAGGAACATGAAATTTATAACGCATATACATATCTACCGATGTGCCAAAAGTGGACGTGGTCGGACAACAGACACGCCCACAATTTATAAAAAACCATATTTAACGTAAAAGTAGACTTGCATGCTGATACGTAATATGTACACTATTAGAAGGCGCAATATACATATATATTTGCCACGCCCTTTGTTGTAGAGGTGGAGGGTATTTAAGATTTAATTTAAGCCAAATTTAGTTCTCTTACTTGTTTTTAATTATAGGCGTTTGCGTTATTCAATCACGCCCATTTTTTGGCACGGTGTTGGATAACGGTACCATTTATATTTTTACCAAATTTCAATCTGATAGGCATAGAATTGTGCGATATATAAATTTTTGAAGATACAATTTTTTCGAGGTATGTTGAGATTTTTGTATATTGTGGGCATGTCCCTTAACCGATTAAACTAAGAATACGTATGCAAAGTTTCAATTTGATATCTCTAAATAATAAATAAAAAAATAAATAAATAGTTATTTTATATGAACCATCAAGTTCAATCAATGGGGTCTAATCAGTAAAATATAATATGAGAGCTAGTTGATAATCATTTCGCACGCCAGGGTAACAACACAGTTAGACTACCAATTTTTACACTAGCTAGAAAAAGAGTAAGAAAAAGAAAACAGAAACCTCTAAAACCCTCTGCAAGAATAAGTTTCGTTTTCTTGTATAATGTTTTCTTTTTATTAAACAAAAAGAAAAAAGAAATATAAATAATACAATATTTGAACACAAACGTAACCATGGCATTGTGGAATAACAGAGCTAATTTACTTCATAAAGTTTAAATCCTAAATCAGCTTCCGTTGTATTATTTCACTTGCCGAACTCCGTTTAATATTGCTACGCATTTGAGTACGATACTTGAAATTACAACTGTTACCTTCTTTTTCTGTTAGATCTTTCCTTATTTTACGCGACTTTTCCAAGCTGCTAACAATAAATTGTGTTGCTGCGGTATTTCGGATTCCATGTTTTACGGGTAGTTTTTCTTCTATATAGAAACCAGCTGGCGTCCATTTCGGTTTTGGTAGAGTATCCTGCTTTAGTACAGCGCACGTGCGACTTGTTTTCAATTTTTTCCTTTTTTCCGCTAACGTCTTGCCAGTGCTACCAGCAAGTGGTGTTAAAGGAGTTTCAATAAATTCCATATCCCCCAACCATTTTCTTTTGGGTGATATTGGTTCTTCTAACATTGGTCCGAATGATGTCATTATTGTTTTCGGTTTTTTCATTTTAATCGGCGTTTGAGGGGCTTCCACAACAATGCCAGTGTTAGTGTTCATTTACAAAATCTTTTTATCTTTCTTATCACATACTTCCGGCTCTGTTAAATTAAAATTTTCAATCAATCCAAATACCATAAAGTCATGCTTGAACTGGATGCGTTTTCTCCATTATTGTTTTGTTTTGGCCAAAACATTAACTATATTGTATGGTAAAGGTTTTGGGGCGTTCATAACTTCCTCGTTTGTCTTTCCAGGATCGTAATGATTTGGTTCTTTTCGTCTCTTCTTATTACCCATTGTAGGAGCAGCTTCTTTTTTGATAAAAATTTTTTTTTTTTTTCGATAAGTGATTTTTATACGCTCACTTTTTATACCTTACGCTATTTGTGATAAAGTCCGAACGTTTGTCAATTATTAAACCAATCGATTCAGAATCAAAATCTGAATCGATTTAATCATGTCCGTCTGCCTATCAATATAAATTAGTGCGCTACGGCTGGCATTTTTGGAGAAATGTTCATGAAATTTAGTAAAAGGTTCAGAAAGGAACCCTGTTGAAAATGGACCGAATTGGACCATTTTTAGAACATCTCTCATATAGTATAAAGGGAATAATTTTTTTGGCAAAATTTGGTGCAGAACAGTTAATTAGCTTAATAATTGGCTAAACCAAATTTGATCCCGATCGCACCATGTTAGATATTTTTATAAGACAAGGACTGACACAATTAAACTAATTGTAATAGAATCCGAATATATATATTCTTGTAATCGTGGTAAATGTATTATCTTTTTTATTGTACCCGAAATCACCTTTTCCAGCATCCCCAACAGGCGATGTATCTTTAGACAATTGATGTACTTTTGGTTTCTTCTCCTTCTTATCCTTAATTGATGTAAAAAAAAAACGAATTTTGTACATTTATCATCAGGTTATAAAATCCTTCTTACCTTCTTATATTCCATTTTGGTTTTTAATTGAGCCTTTTTGGAAAACTCTAGAATCTCATCACAACGATTAAGTATACGTTTAATTTGATTGTATTCGGAAGGATCTTTGTCAGTCTTGTACTTTGGATTTGTGCACGATGAAGATTTTTGAGTTGCCGTTGAACTCTCCTCCTCAATAATTAATTCAACGCTGTCATTATTTTCAGTAGGAATACAGAGACTTTGCGATAAACGTTTGCATTTCTTCCGCTTTATTGCATGAGATTCTGGCGGTTCTAGAGAGTCACTGGAAGTAAGTTTACCGCTTGACTCAACGCTGTCATTATTTTCAATAGGAATACAGAGACTTTGCGATAAACGTTTGCATTTCTTCCGCTTTATTGCATGAGATTCTGGCGGTTCTAGAGAGTCACTGGAAGTAAGTTTACCGCTTGACTCAACGCTGTCATTATTTTTATTAGGAATGCAGAGACTTTGCGATAAACTTTTGCATTTCTTCCGCTCTATTGCATGAGATTCTGATGGTTCTAGATTTATATTAGAAGTAGGTTTACCATCTGATTCAACGCTGTCATTATTTTCACTAGGAATGCGTTTCTTCCGCTCTATTGCATGAGATTCTGTTGGTTCTGGAAGCTCATTGGAAGTAGGTTTATCACCTTCATATGTAAGGGAATGATGTAAATTAAGCTTTTCTTTACATTCCTTGGAAGGGCCAGGAAATGACACAGATAATTTAGTGTAATCTTTAGAGCATCTTTTTACATCATCAACTACTTTACTGTTACTAAAGGGATCTTCATCATTATCATCATCATCATCGGTTATCGAAGCTTCTCCTAAACGGTTTTCCAATTTTTTCTTCTTCTTCTTGCGTGCGATCGAATCATTTTTTTCTCCTTTTTTATTAAATTTAACTGATTGCTCTTCCTCCTGTGAGGTAACTTTAACTATTACTGAATCTGATGAAGTGTTATCTTCGTTTTCGATATGCTTCAATTTATTATCACTTCTATTTTGAATGTTGTCCGAGGACTTATTTGTAGAGGAACCATTTAGCAAACCTACACTTGCTCTACGATGTTCTTGGTCAGTGATAGAAACTGAAGTATTACTTTTACTCTTATGTGCATTTTTTTTATTCACAACTTGCTCGTCTGCTTCGTCATTGGAAGAAGAATCCGACCCTACATATTGTAGGCATTTATACATCTTTTTCTCGGTATTTGAGAAGCCAAGTAACTTATCTTTATCATCATAAACAACAACATTTTCATCATTATCATCATCATCGTCACCGAGAACAATAAATGAATCAAATTCATCGTCATCCTCCTCACCCCTCGATTCGTATGTAGTGTTACTACCAATGGATTCACCATCACATGGAATTTCATTTAATAGCATTTCCTTACGATCATCTGAACACATTGAATCGCCACTTTCATAATTGCTAACTTCCATAACTTCATTAATAAATTCATTCACATCTTTATCTTCCTCCTGCTCCTCCTTCTCCTCCTCGTCCTCCCATTCGTTACATAATTCCATTTTATTATAAATATTAGATTTTTTCTCTTTACTTTCATTTTGTATACTTTTCTCTTTTTCATTAACATTAACATTATCAATAACATCGACATCATCTAGCTTCGTGTTGTCCAAAAATTTTTTCGTAACACTTTCTTCAATCCACTTTAATGATAATACTATTTCTGTGTTTTCTTTAGATGATGATGGTGGTGATGATACTGATGACGTAACATTGATTGATTCATTTGTTATTTCCAATTTTTTTCGTTCTTCTTTCACTTCTTCAATAATTGTTGAATTTTTACGCGATTCTTCTATACAAATAATTTCATTCTCAGTATTGTGACTTATGTTAATGCTTTTTTCCGTTTCGCTTACATTTTATGGATCGCTTTCCAAAACATTACTTTTACTTATTTTTTGAGATAAGTTGGCTTTGCTATTTGAACTGTTCTTGTTATTTTTTATGGATTGACGTTTTCGTGGTGTAGTACATTTTTCATTTTTACCGTTATAATCTTTGCCTGTATCCATTTGTGATTTCCCCTCCAAACCGTTAATATTTTGATAATCTGTTGCTTTTGGTCTTATTGTTTGCGAGTCTGGCAATACCGCTTCAGTAGAACCTTCATATGAACTTTCTAATGGTACATCTTTGTTGTTTTCTCCATCGGAATTTGTTTTTTGTATAATTTTTGGTGATTGACTGATGGTTATCTTTTTCTTGGGTGAATTATTTTCCATCTTCATTTCTTTTTCATTATTATTCGAATCGTCCTCTAAATTACAGCTTTCATCATGTTTTTGTGAGTCGTTTAACATAACTGTATATACTTCTTGATGATTCGTTTTCAAAGGTGTCGTAGTTTTTGCCTTGAAAATGTCTTTTTCATTACTATTGCAAGGCGAGTTAATCGATTCCTCCTGCTTATTATTATCAGTTTTATCCTCTTCATCTTTGGAATACCCGCATATAAAAAATGTTTCCGTTATATTATAGACTTCATTTAATTTATCATTTTTATCAGATTCGGAATGAAGAGTACAATCGTTTGTACTTATTTTTAATGTATTATTTTCCATACATACATACATACTTTGTACAGGTAATTTTTGAACAACAAACAGTTTTTTGCCAATTATGGCTGTGTCCGTTATTTGACCCCGCCCATTTTTGGCAGAAAGTTGTGTAGTGTGGTAATTGAAAAGTGTGTCACATTACAATTTAGTATGCATTAAATTGTTTAAACAAGAAATGGTGTTTTTTTATACCCTCCACCACCTCAGTGATGAGGGTATACTAAGTTTGTTCTTCCATTTGCAACACCCAGAAGTAGGCGTCAGAGACTCTACAAAGTATATATATTTTTCATCAGCGTCAAAAACTGAGTCGATTTAGACATGTATGTCCGTGTGTCCGTCTGTTGTTGGCACTCTCAAGGGCGTACATTTTGAGATACTGTGTTGAAGTTTTGTACAGACACTTTCAGTTTTTGCACGCAGATTGCTATTTAAAATGGGAAAAATCGGTCAAGAGCCACGCCCACAATCGACAAAAAACTATTTATCTGCCACAAAAATTGAGCTATAAACTTGAAATTTGGTATGTACATCTATAAATATTAGCCTTATCAATATGCAAAAAATGGGCGTATTCGGAATACAGACACGCCCACAATTAATAAAAATTTTAATATCTGCCACAAAAGTTGACCTAGGAACATGAAATTTATAACGCATATACATATCTACCGATGTGCCAAAAGTGGACGTGGTCGGACAACAGACACGCCCACAATTTATAAAAAACCATATTTAACGTAAAAGTAGACTTGCATGCTGATACGTAATATGTACACTATTAGAAGGCGCAATATACATATATATTTGCCACGCCCTTTGTTGTAGAGGTGGAGGGTATTTAAGATTTAATTTAAGCCAAATTTAGTTCTCTTACTTGTTTTTAATTATAGGCGTTTGCGTTATTCAATCACGCCCATTTTTTGGCACGGTGTTGGATAACGGTACCATTTATATTTTTACCAAATTTCAATCTGATAGGCATAGAATTGTGCGATATATAAATTTTTGAAGATACAATTTTTTCGAGGTATGTTGAGATTTTTGTATATTGTGGGCATGTCCCTTAACCGATTAAACTAAGAATACGTATGCAAAGTTTCAATTTGATATCTCTAAATAATAAATAAAAAAATAAATAAATAGTTATTTTATATGAACCATCAAGTTCAATCAATGGGGTCTAATCAGTAAAATATAATATGAGAGCTAGTTGATAATCATTTCGCACGCCAGGGTAACAACACAGTTAGACTACCAATTTTTACACTAGCTAGAAAAAGAGTAAGAAAAAGAAAACAGAAACCTCTAAAACCCTCTGCAAGAATAAGTTTCGTTTTCTTGTATAATGTTTTCTTTTTATTAAACAAAAAGAAAAAAGAAATATAAATAATACAATATTTGAACACAAACGTAACCATGGCATTGTGGAATAACAGAGCTAATTTACTTCATAAAGTTTAAATCCTAAATCAGCTTCCGTTGTATTATTTCACTTGCCGAACTCCGTTTAATATTGCTACGCATTTGAGTACGATACTTGAAATTACAACTGTTACCTTCTTTTTCTGTTAGATCTTTCCTTATTTTACGCGATTTTTCCAAGCTGCTAACAATAAATTGTGTTGCTGCGGTATTTCGGATTCCATGTTTTACGGGTAGTTTTTCTTCTATATAGAAACCAGCTGGCGTCCATTTCGGTTTTGTTAGAGTATCCTGCTTTAGTACAGCGCACGTGCGACTTGTTTTCAATTTTTTCCTTTTTTCCGCTAACGTCTTGCCAGTGCTACCAGCAAGTGGTGTTAAAGGAGTTTCAATAAATTCCATATCCCCCAACCATTTTCTTTTGGGTGATATTGGTTCTTCTAACATTGGTCCGAATGATGTTATTATTGTTTTCGGTTTTTTCATTTTAATCGGCGTTTGAGGGGCTTCCACAACAATGCCAGTGTTAGTGTTCATTTACAAAATCTTTTTATCTTTCTTATCACATACTTCCGGCTCTGTTAAATTAAAATTTTCAATCAATCCAAATACCATAAAGTCATGCTTGAACTGGATGCGTTTTCTCCATTATTGTTTTGTTTTGGCCAAAACATTAACTATATTGTATGGTAAAGGTTTTGGGGCGTTCATAACTTCCTCGTTTGTCTTTCCAGGATCGTAATGATTTGGTTCTTTTCGTCTCTTCTTATTACCCATTGTAGGAGCAGCTTCTTTTTTGATAAAAATTTTTTTTTTTTTCGATAAGTGATTTTTATACGCTCACTTTTTATACCTTACGCTATTTGTGATAAAGTCCGAACGTTTGTCAATTATTAAACCAATCGATTCAGAATCAAAATCTGAATCGATTTAATCATGTCCGTCTGCCTATCAATATAAATTAGTGCGCTACGGCTGGCATTTTTGGAGAAATGTTCATGAAATTTAGTAAAAGGTTCAGAAAGGAACCCTGTTGAAAATGGACCGAATTGGACCATTTTTAGAACATCTCTCATATAGTATAAAGGGAATAATTTTTTTGGGCAATTTGGTGCAGAACAGTTAATTAGCTTAATAATTGGCTAAACCAAATTTGATCCCGATCGCACCATGTTAGATATTTTTATAAGACAAGGACTGACACAATTAAACTAATTGTAATAGAATCCGAATATATATATTCTTGTAATCGTGGTAAATGTATTATCTTTTTTATTGTACCCGAAATCACCTTTTCCAGCATCCCCAACAGGCGATGTATCTTTAGACAATTGATGTACTTTTGGTTTCTTCTCCTTCTTATCCTTAATTGATGTAAAAAAAAAAACGAATTTTGTACATTTCTCATCAGTTTATAAAATCCTTCTTACCTTCTTATATTCCATTTTGGTTTTTAATTGAGCCTTTTTGGAAAACTCTAGAATCTCATCACAACGATTAAGTATACGTTTAATTTGATTGTATTCGGAAGGATCTTTGTCAGTCTTGTACTTTGGATTTGTGCACGATGAAGATTTTTGAGTTGCCGTTGAACTCTCCTCCTCAATAATTAATTCAACGCTGTCATTATTTTCAGTAGGAATACAGAGACTTTGCGATAAACGTTTGCATTTCTTCCGCTTTATTGCATGAGATTCTGGCGGTTCTAGAGAGTCACTGGAAGTAAGTTTACCGCTTGACTCAACGCTGTCATTATTTTTAATAGGAATACAGAGACTTTGCGATAAACGTTTGCATTTCTTCCGCTTTATTGCATGAGATTCTGGCGGTTCTAGAGAGTCACTGGAAGTAAGTTTACCGCTTGACTCAACGCTGTCATTATTTTTATTAGGAATGCAGAGACTTTGCGATAAACTTTTGCATTTCTTCCGCTCTATTGCATGAGATTCTGATGGTTCTAGATTTATATTAGAAGTAGGTTTACCATCTGATTCAACGCTGTCATTATTTTCACTAGGAATGCGTTTCTTCCGCTCTATTGCATGAGATTCTGTTGGTTCTGGAAGCTCATTGGAAGTAGGTTTATCACCTTCATATGTAAGGGAATGATGTAAATTAAGCTTTTCTTTACATTCCTTGGAAGGGCCAGGAAATGACACAGATAATTTAGTGTAATCTTTAGAGCATCTTTTTACATCATCAACTACTTTACTGTTACTAAAGGGATCTTCATCATTATCATCATCATCATCGGTTATCGAAGCTTCTCCTAAACGGTTTTCCAATTTTTTCTTCTTCTTCTTGTGTGCGATCGAATCATTTTTTCTCCTTTTTTATTAAATTTAACTGATTGCTCTTCCTCCTGTGAGGTAACTTTAACTATTACTGAATCTGATGAAGTGTTATCTTCGTTTTCGATATGCTTCAATTTATTATCACTTCTATTTTGAATGTTGTCCGAGGACTTATTTGTAGAGGAACCATTTAGCAAACCTACACTTGCTCTACGATGTTCTTGGTCAGTGATAGAAACTGAAGTATTACTTTTACTCTTATGTGCATTTTTTTTATTCACAACTTGCTCGTCTGCTTCGTCATTGGAAGAAGAATCCGACCCTACATATTGTAGGCATTTATACATCTTTTTCTCGGTATTTGAGAAGCCAAGTAACTTATCTTTATCATCATAAACAACAACATTTTCATCATTATCATCATCATCGTCACCGAGAACAATAAATGAATCAAATTCATCGTCATCCTCCTCACCCCTCGATTCGTATGTAGTGTTACTACCAATGGATTCACCATCACATGGAATTTCATTTAATAGCATTTCCTTACGATCATCTGAACACATTGAATCGCCACTTTCATAATTGCTAACTTCCATAACTTCATTAATAAATTCATTCACATCTTTATCTTCCTCCTGCTCCTCCTTCTCCTCCTCGTCCTCCCATTCGTTACATAATTCCATTTTATTATAAATATTAGATTTTTTCTCTTTACTTTCATTTTGTATACTTTTCTCTTTTTCATTAACATTAACATTATCAATAACATCGACATCATCTAGCTTCGTGTTGTCCAAAAATTTTTTCGTAACACTTTCTTCAATCCACTTTAATGATAATACTATTTCTGTGTTTTCTTTAGATGATGATGGTGGTGATGATACTGATGACGTAACATTGATTGATTCATTTGTTATTTCCAATTTTTTTCGTTCTTCTTTCACTTCTTCAATAATTGTTGAATTTTTACGCGATTCTTCTATACAAATAATTTCATTCTCAGTATTGTGACTTATGTTAATGCTTTTTTCCGTTTCGCTTACATTTTATGGATCGCTTTCCAAAACATTACTTTTACTTATTTTTTGAGATAAGTTGGCTTTGCTATTTGAACTGTTCTTGTTATTTTTTATGGATTGACGTTTTCGTGGTGTAGTACATTTTTCATTTTTACCGTTATAATCTTTGCCTGTATCCATTTGTGATTTCCCCTCCAAACCGTTAATATTTTGATAATCTGTTGCTTTTGGTCTTATTGTTTGCGAGTCTGGCAATACCGCTTCAGTAGAACCTTCATATGAACTTTCTAATGGTACATCTTTGTTGTTTTCTCCATCGGAATTTGTTTTTGTATAATTTTTGGTGATTGACTGATGGTTATCTTTTTCTTGGGTGAATTATTTTCCATCTTCATTTCTTTTTCATTATTATTCGAATCGTCCTCTAAATTACAGCTTTCATCATGTTTTTGTGAGTCGTTTAACATAACTGTATATACTTCTTGATGATTCGTTTTCAAAGGTGTCGTAGTTTTTGCCTTGAAAATGTCTTTTTCATTACTATTGCAAGGCGAGTTAATCGATTCCTCCTGCTTATTATTATCAGTTTTATCCTCTTCATCTTTGGAATACCCGCATATAAAAAATGTTTCCGTTATATTATAGACTTCATTTAATTTATCATTTTTATCAGATTCGGAATGAAGAGTACAATCGTCTGTACTTATTTTTAATGTATTATTTTCCATACATACATACATACTTTGTACAGGTAATTTTTGAACAACAAACAGTTTTTTGCCAATTATGGCTGTGTCCGTTATTTGACCCCGCCCATTTTTGGCAGAAAGTTGTGTAGTGTGGTAATTGAAAAGTGTGTCACATTACAATTTAGTATGCATTAAATTGTTTAAACAAGAAATGGTGTTTTTTTATACCCTCCACCACCTCAGTGATGAGGGTATACTAAGTTTGTTCTTCCATTTGCAACACCCAGAAGTAGGCGTCAGAGACTCTACAAAGTATATATATTTTTCATCAGCGTCAAAAACTGAGTCGATTTAGACATGTATGTCCGTGTGTCCGTCTGTTGTTGGCACTCTCAAGGGCGTACATTTTGAGATACTGTGTTGAAGTTTTGTACAGACACTTTCAGTTTTTGCACGCAGATTGCTATTTAAAATGGGAAAAATCGGTCAAGAGCCACGCCCACAATCGACAAAAAACTATTTATCTGCCACAAAAATTGAGCTATAAACTTGAAATTTGGTATGTACATCTATAAATATTAGCTTTATCAATATGCAAAAAATGGGCGTATTCGGAATACAGACACGCCCACAATTAATAAAAATTTTAATATCTGCCACAAAAGTTGACCTAGGAACATGAAATTTATAACGCATATACATATCTACCGATGTGCCAAAAGTGGACGTGGTCGGACAACAGACACGCCCACAATTTATAAAAAACCATATTTAACGTAAAAGTAGACTTGCATGCTGATACGTAATATGTACACTATTAGAAGGCGCAATATACATATATATTTGCCACGCCCTTTGTTGTAGAGGTGGAGGGTATTTAAGATTTAATTTAAGCCAAATTTAGTTCTCTTACTTGTTTTTAATTATAGGCGTTTGCGTTATTCAATCACGCCCATTTTTTGGCACGGTGTTGGATAACGGTACCATTTATATTTTTACCAAATTTCAATCTGATAGGCATAGAATTGTGCGATATATAAATTTTTGAAGATACAATTTTTTCGAGGTATGTTGAGATTTTTGTATATTGTGGGCATGTCCCTTAACCGATTAAACTAAGAATACGTATGCAAAGTTTCAATTTGATATCTCTAAATATTAAATAAAAAAATAAATAAATAGTTATTTTATATGAACCATCAAGTTCAATCAATGGGGTCTAATCAGTAAAATATAATATGAGAGCTAGTTGATAATCATTTCGCACGCCAGGGTAACAACACAGTTAGACTACCAATTTTTACACTAGCTAGAAAAAGAGTAAGAAAAAGAAAACAGAAACCTCTAAAACCCTCTGCAAGAATAAGTTTCGTTTTCTTGTATAATGTTTTCTTTTTATTAAACAAAAAGAAAAAAGAAATATAAATAATACAATATTTGAACACAAACGTAACCATGGCATTGTGGAATAACAGAGCTAATTTACTTCATAAAGTTTAAATCCTAAATCAGCTTCCGTTGTATTATTTCACTTGCCGAACTCCGTTTAATATTGCTACGCATTTGAGTACGATACTTGAAATTACAACTGTTACCTTCTTTTTCTGTTAGATCTTTCCTTATTTTACGCGACTTTTCCAAGCTGCTAACAATAAATTGTGTTGCTGCGGTATTTCGGATTCCATGTTTTACGGGTAGTTTTTCTTCTATATAGAAACCAGCTGGCGTCCATTTCGGTTTTGGTAGAGTATCCTGCTTTAGTACAGCGCACGTGCGACTTGTTTTCAATTTTTTCCTTTTTTCCGCTAACGTCTTGCCAGTGCTACCAGCAAGTGGTGTTAAAGGAGTTTCAATAAATTCCATATCCCCCAACCATTTTCTTTTGGGTGATATTGGTTCTTCTAACATTGGTCCGAATGATGTCATTATTGTTTTCGGTTTTTTCATTTTAATCGGCGTTTGAGGGGCTTCCACAACAATGCCAGTGTTAGTGTTCATTTACAAAATCTTTTTATCTTTCTTATCACATACTTCCGGCTCTGTTAAATTAAAATTTTCAATCAATCCAAATACCATAAAGTCATGCTTGAACTGGATGCGTTTTCTCCATTATTGTTTTGTTTTGGCCAAAACATTAACTATATTGTATGGTAAAGGTTTTGGGGCGTTCATAACTTCCTCGTTTGTCTTTCCAGGATCGTAATGATTTGGTTCTTTTCGTCTCTTCTTATTACCCATTGTAGGAGCAGCTTCTTTTTTGATAAAAATTTTTTTTTTTTTTCGATAAGTGATTTTTATACGCTCACTTTTTATACCTTACGCTATTTGTGATAAAGTCCGAACGTTTGTCAATTATTAAACCAATCGATTCAGAATCAAAATCTGAATCGATTTAATCATGTCCGTCTGCCTATCAATATAAATTAGTGCGCTACGGCTGGCATTTTTGGAGAAATGTTCATGAAATTTAGTAAAAGGTTCAGAAAGGAACCCTGTTGAAAATGGACCGAATTGGACCATTTTTAGAACATCTCTCATATAGTATAAAGGGAATAATTTTTTTGGCAAAATTTGGTGCAGAACAGTTAATTAGCTTAATAATTGGCTAAACCAAATTTGATCCCGATCGCACCATGTTAGATATTTTTATAAGACAAGGACTGACACAATTAAACTAATTGTAATAGAATCCGAATATATATATTCTTGTAATCGTGGTAAA
This sequence comes from Ornithomya chloropus, assembly GCA_963971445.1. NCBI lineage: Eukaryota > Metazoa > Arthropoda > Insecta > Diptera > Hippoboscidae > Ornithomya > Ornithomya chloropus. The sequence continues at coordinate 1,561,627 of OZ020531.1, forward strand.
TGTATTATCTTTTTTATTGTACCCGAAATCACCTTTTCCAGCATCCCCAACAGGCGATGTATCTTTAGACAATTGATGTACTTTTGGTTTCTTCTCCTTCTTATCCTTAATTGATGTAAAAAAAAAACGAATTTTGTACATTTATCATCAGGTTATAAAATCCTTCTTACCTTCTTATATTCCATTTTGGTTTTTAATTGAGCCTTTTTGGAAAACTCTAGAATCTCATCACAACGATTAAGTATACGTTTAATTTGATTGTATTCGGAAGGATCTTTGTCAGTCTTGTACTTTGGATTTGTGCACGATGAAGATTTTTGAGTTGCCGTTGAACTCTCCTCCTCAATAATTAATTCAACGCTGTCATTATTTTCAGTAGGAATACAGAGACTTTGCGATAAACGTTTGCATTTCTTCCGCTTTATTGCATGAGATTCTGGCGGTTCTAGAGAGTCACTGGAAGTAAGTTTACCGCTTGACTCAACGCTGTCATTATTTTCAATAGGAATACAGAGACTTTGCGATAAACGTTTGCATTTCTTCCGCTTTATTGCATGAGATTCTGGCGGTTCTAGAGAGTCACTGGAAGTAAGTTTACCGCTTGACTCAACGCTGTCATTATTTTTATTAGGAATGCAGAGACTTTGCGATAAACTTTTGCATTTCTTCCGCTCTATTGCATGAGATTCTGATGGTTCTAGATTTATATTAGAAGTAGGTTTACCATCTGATTCAACGCTGTCATTATTTTCACTAGGAATGCGTTTCTTCCGCTCTATTGCATGAGATTCTGTTGGTTCTGGAAGCTCATTGGAAGTAGGTTTATCACCTTCATATGTAAGGGAATGATGTAAATTAAGCTTTTCTTTACATTCCTTGGAAGGGCCAGGAAATGACACAGATAATTTAGTGTAATCTTTAGAGCATCTTTTTACATCATCAACTACTTTACTGTTACTAAAGGGATCTTCATCATTATCATCATCATCATCGGTTATCGAAGCTTCTCCTAAACGGTTTTCCAATTTTTTCTTCTTCTTCTTGCGTGCGATCGAATCATTTTTTTCTCCTTTTTTATTAAATTTAACTGATTGCTCTTCCTCCTGTGAGGTAACTTTAACTATTACTGAATCTGATGAAGTGTTATCTTCGTTTTCGATATGCTTCAATTTATTATCACTTCTATTTTGAATGTTGTCCGAGGACTTATTTGTAGAGGAACCATTTAGCAAACCTACACTTGCTCTACGATGTTCTTGGTCAGTGATAGAAACTGAAGTATTACTTTTACTCTTATGTGCATTTTTTTTATTCACAACTTGCTCGTCTGCTTCGTCATTGGAAGAAGAATCCGACCCTACATATTGTAGGCATTTATACATCTTTTTCTCGGTATTTGAGAAGCCAAGTAACTTATCTTTATCATCATAAACAACAACATTTTCATCATTATCATCATCATCGTCACCGAGAACAATAAATGAATCAAATTCATCGTCATCCTCCTCACCCCTCGATTCGTATGTAGTGTTACTACCAATGGATTCACCATCACATGGAATTTCATTTAATAGCATTTCCTTACGATCATCTGAACACATTGAATCGCCACTTTCATAATTGCTAACTTCCATAACTTCATTAATAAATTCATTCACATCTTTATCTTCCTCCTGCTCCTCCTTCTCCTCCTCGTCCTCCCATTCGTTACATAATTCCATTTTATTATAAATATTAGATTTTTTCTCTTTACTTTCATTTTGTATACTTTTCTCTTTTTCATTAACATTAACATTATCAATAACATCGACATCATCTAGCTTCGTGTTGTCCAAAAATTTTTTCGTAACACTTTCTTCAATCCACTTTAATGATAATACTATTTCTGTGTTTTCTTTAGATGATGATGGTGGTGATGATACTGATGACGTAACATTGATTGATTCATTTGTTATTTCCAATTTTTTTCGTTCTTCTTTCACTTCTTCAATAATTGTTGAATTTTTACGCGATTCTTCTATACAAATAATTTCATTCTCAGTATTGTGACTTATGTTAATGCTTTTTTCCGTTTCGCTTACATTTTATGGATCGCTTTCCAAAACATTACTTTTACTTATTTTTTGAGATAAGTTGGCTTTGCTATTTGAACTGTTCTTGTTATTTTTTATGGATTGACGTTTTCGTGGTGTAGTACATTTTTCATTTTTACCGTTATAATCTTTGCCTGTATCCATTTGTGATTTCCCCTCCAAACCGTTAATATTTTGATAATCTGTTGCTTTTGGTCTTATTGTTTGCGAGTCTGGCAATACCGCTTCAGTAGAACCTTCATATGAACTTTCTAATGGTACATCTTTGTTGTTTTCTCCATCGGAATTTGTTTTTTGTATAATTTTTGGTGATTGACTGATGGTTATCTTTTTCTTGGGTGAATTATTTTCCATCTTCATTTCTTTTTCATTATTATTCGAATCGTCCTCTAAATTACAGCTTTCATCATGTTTTTGTGAGTCGTTTAACATAACTGTATATACTTCTTGATGATTCGTTTTCAAAGGTGTCGTAGTTTTTGCCTTGAAAATGTCTTTTTCATTACTATTGCAAGGCGAGTTAATCGATTCCTCCTGCTTATTATTATCAGTTTTATCCTCTTCATCTTTGGAATACCCGCATATAAAAAATGTTTCCGTTATATTATAGACTTCATTTAATTTATCATTTTTATCAGATTCGGAATGAAGAGTACAATCGTTTGTACTTATTTTTAATGTATTATTTTCCATACATACATACATACTTTGTACAGGTAATTTTTGAACAACAAACAGTTTTTTGCCAATTATGGCTGTGTCCGTTATTTGACCCCGCCCATTTTTGGCAGAAAGTTGTGTAGTGTGGTAATTGAAAAGTGTGTCACATTACAATTTAGTATGCATTAAATTGTTTAAACAAGAAATGGTGTTTTTTTATACCCTCCACCACCTCAGTGATGAGGGTATACTAAGTTTGTTCTTCCATTTGCAACACCCAGAAGTAGGCGTCAGAGACTCTACAAAGTATATATATTTTTCATCAGCGTCAAAAACTGAGTCGATTTAGACATGTATGTCCGTGTGTCCGTCTGTTGTTGGCACTCTCAAGGGCGTACATTTTGAGATACTGTGTTGAAGTTTTGTACAGACACTTTCAGTTTTTGCACGCAGATTGCTATTTAAAATGGGAAAAATCGGTCAAGAGCCACGCCCACAATCGACAAAAAACTATTTATCTGCCACAAAAATTGAGCTATAAACTTGAAATTTGGTATGTACATCTATAAATATTAGCCTTATCAATATGCAAAAAATGGGCGTATTCGGAATACAGACACGCCCACAATTAATAAAAATTTTAATATCTGCCACAAAAGTTGACCTAGGAACATGAAATTTATAACGCATATACATATCTACCGATGTGCCAAAAGTGGACGTGGTCGGACAACAGACACGCCCACAATTTATAAAAAACCATATTTAACGTAAAAGTAGACTTGCATGCTGATACGTAATATGTACACTATTAGAAGGCGCAATATACATATATATTTGCCACGCCCTTTGTTGTAGAGGTGGAGGGTATTTAAGATTTAATTTAAGCCAAATTTAGTTCTCTTACTTGTTTTTAATTATAGGCGTTTGCGTTATTCAATCACGCCCATTTTTTGGCACGGTGTTGGATAACGGTACCATTTATATTTTTACCAAATTTCAATCTGATAGGCATAGAATTGTGCGATATATAAATTTTTGAAGATACAATTTTTTCGAGGTATGTTGAGATTTTTGTATATTGTGGGCATGTCCCTTAACCGATTAAACTAAGAATACGTATGCAAAGTTTCAATTTGATATCTCTAAATAATAAATAAAAAAATAAATAAATAGTTATTTTATATGAACCATCAAGTTCAATCAATGGGGTCTAATCAGTAAAATATAATATGAGAGCTAGTTGATAATCATTTCGCACGCCAGGGTAACAACACAGTTAGACTACCAATTTTTACACTAGCTAGAAAAAGAGTAAGAAAAAGAAAACAGAAACCTCTAAAACCCTCTGCAAGAATAAGTTTCGTTTTCTTGTATAATGTTTTCTTTTTATTAAACAAAAAGAAAAAAGAAATATAAATAATACAATATTTGAACACAAACGTAACCATGGCATTGTGGAATAACAGAGCTAATTTACTTCATAAAGTTTAAATCCTAAATCAGCTTCCGTTGTATTATTTCACTTGCCGAACTCCGTTTAATATTGCTACGCATTTGAGTACGATACTTGAAATTACAACTGTTACCTTCTTTTTCTGTTAGATCTTTCCTTATTTTACGCGATTTTTCCAAGCTGCTAACAATAAATTGTGTTGCTGCGGTATTTCGGATTCCATGTTTTACGGGTAGTTTTTCTTCTATATAGAAACCAGCTGGCGTCCATTTCGGTTTTGTTAGAGTATCCTGCTTTAGTACAGCGCACGTGCGACTTGTTTTCAATTTTTTCCTTTTTTCCGCTAACGTCTTGCCAGTGCTACCAGCAAGTGGTGTTAAAGGAGTTTCAATAAATTCCATATCCCCCAACCATTTTCTTTTGGGTGATATTGGTTCTTCTAACATTGGTCCGAATGATGTTATTATTGTTTTCGGTTTTTTCATTTTAATCGGCGTTTGAGGGGCTTCCACAACAATGCCAGTGTTAGTGTTCATTTACAAAATCTTTTTATCTTTCTTATCACATACTTCCGGCTCTGTTAAATTAAAATTTTCAATCAATCCAAATACCATAAAGTCATGCTTGAACTGGATGCGTTTTCTCCATTATTGTTTTGTTTTGGCCAAAACATTAACTATATTGTATGGTAAAGGTTTTGGGGCGTTCATAACTTCCTCGTTTGTCTTTCCAGGATCGTAATGATTTGGTTCTTTTCGTCTCTTCTTATTACCCATTGTAGGAGCAGCTTCTTTTTTGATAAAAATTTTTTTTTTTTTCGATAAGTGATTTTTATACGCTCACTTTTTATACCTTACGCTATTTGTGATAAAGTCCGAACGTTTGTCAATTATTAAACCAATCGATTCAGAATCAAAATCTGAATCGATTTAATCATGTCCGTCTGCCTATCAATATAAATTAGTGCGCTACGGCTGGCATTTTTGGAGAAATGTTCATGAAATTTAGTAAAAGGTTCAGAAAGGAACCCTGTTGAAAATGGACCGAATTGGACCATTTTTAGAACATCTCTCATATAGTATAAAGGGAATAATTTTTTTGGGCAATTTGGTGCAGAACAGTTAATTAGCTTAATAATTGGCTAAACCAAATTTGATCCCGATCGCACCATGTTAGATATTTTTATAAGACAAGGACTGACACAATTAAACTAATTGTAATAGAATCCGAATATATATATTCTTGTAATCGTGGTAAATGTATTATCTTTTTTATTGTACCCGAAATCACCTTTTCCAGCATCCCCAACAGGCGATGTATCTTTAGACAATTGATGTACTTTTGGTTTCTTCTCCTTCTTATCCTTAATTGATGTAAAAAAAAAAACGAATTTTGTACATTTCTCATCAGTTTATAAAATCCTTCTTACCTTCTTATATTCCATTTTGGTTTTTAATTGAGCCTTTTTGGAAAACTCTAGAATCTCATCACAACGATTAAGTATACGTTTAATTTGATTGTATTCGGAAGGATCTTTGTCAGTCTTGTACTTTGGATTTGTGCACGATGAAGATTTTTGAGTTGCCGTTGAACTCTCCTCCTCAATAATTAATTCAACGCTGTCATTATTTTCAGTAGGAATACAGAGGCTTTGCGATAAACGTTTGCATTTCTTCCGCTTTATTGCATGAGATTCTGGTGGTTCTAGAGAGTCACTGGAAGTAAGTTTACCGCTTGACTCAACGCTGTCATTATTTTCAATAGGAATACAGAGACTTTGCGATAAACGTTTACATTTCTTCCGCTTTATTGCATGAGATTCTGGCGGTTCTAGATTTATATTAGAAGTAGGTTTACCATCTGATTTAACGCTGTCATTATTTTCACTAGGAATGCGTTTCTTCCGCTCTATTGCATGAGATTCTGTTGGTTCTGGAAGCTCATTGGAAGTAGGTTTATCACCTTCATATGTAAGGGAATGATGTAAATTAAGCTTTTCTTTACATTCCTTGGAAGGGCCAGGAAATGACACAGATAATTTAGTGTAATCTTTAGAGCATCTTTTTACATCATCAACTACTTTACTGTTACTAAAGGGATCTTCATCATTATCATCATCATCATCGGTTATCGAAGCTTCTCCTAAACGGTTTTCCAATTTTTTCTTCTTCTTCTTGCGTGCGATCGAATCATTTTTTCTCCTTTTTTATTAAATTTAACTGATTGCTCTTCCTCCTGTGAGGTAACTTTAACTATTACTGAATCTGATGAAGTGTTATCTTCGTTTTCGATATGCTTCAATTTATTATCACTTCTATTTTGAATGTTGTCCGAGGACTTATTTGTAGAGGAACCATTTAGCAAACCTACACTTGCTCTACGATGTTCTTGGTCAGTGATAGAAACTGAAGTATTACTTTTACTCTTATGTGCATTTTTTTTATTCACAACTTGCTCGTCTGCTTCGTCATTGGAAGAAGAATCCGACCCTACATATTGTAGACATTTATACATCTTTTTCTCGGTATTTGAGAAGCCAAGTAACTTATCTTTATCATCATAAACAACAACATTTTCATCATTATCATCATCATCGTCACCGAGAACAATAAATGAATCAAATTCATCGTCATCCTCCTCACCCCTCGATTCGTATGTAGTGTTACTACCAATGGATTCACCATCACATGGAATTTCATTTAATAGCATTTCCTTACGATCATCTGAACACATTGAATCGCCACTTTCATAATTGCTAACTTCCATAACTTCATTAATAAATTCATTCACATCTTTATCTTCCTCCTGCTCCTCCTTCTCCTTCTCGTCCTCCCATTCGTTACATAATTCCATTTTATTATAAATATTAGATTTTTTCTCTTTACTTTCAATTTTGTATACTTTTCTCTTTTTCATTAACATTAACATTATCAATAACATCGACATCATCTAGCTTTGTGTTGTCCAAAAATTTTTTCGTAACACTTTCTTCAATCCACTTCAATGATAATACTATTTCTGTGTTTTCTTTAGATGATGATGGTGGTGATGATACTGATGACGTAACATTGATTGATTCATTTGTTATTTCCAATTTTTTTCGTTCTTCTTTCACTTCTTCAATAATTGTTGAATTTTTACTCGATTCTTCTATACAAATAATTTCATTCTCAGTATTGTGACTTATGTTAATGCTTTTTTCCGTTTCGCTTACATTTTATGGATCGCTTTCCAAAACATTACTTTTACTTATTTTTTGAGATAAGTTGGCTTTGCTATTTGAACTGTTCTTGTTATTTTTTATGGATTGACGTTTTCGTGGTGTAGTACATTTTTCATTTTTACCGTTATAATCTTTGCCTGTATCCATTTGTGATTTCCCCTCCAAACCGTTAATATTTTGATAATCTGTTGCTTTTGGTCTTATTGTTTGCGAGTCTGGCAATACCGCTTCAGTAGAACCTTCATATGAACTTTCTAATGGTACATCTTTGTTGTTTTCTCCATCGGAATTTGTTTTTTGTATAATTTTTGGTGATTGACTGATGGTTATCTTTTTCTTGGGTGAATTATTTTCCATCTTCATTTCTTTTTCATTATTATTCGAATCGTCCTCTAAATTACAGCTTTCATCATGTTTTTGTGAGTCGTTTAACATAACTGTATAAACTTCTTGATGATTCGTTTTCAAAGGTGTCGTAGTTTTTGCCTTGAAAATGTCTTTTTCATTACTATTGCAAGGCGAGTTAATCGATTCCTCCTGCTTATTATTATCAGTTTTATCCTCTTCATCTTTGGAATACCCGCATATAAAAAATGTTTCCGTTATATTATAGACTTCATTTAATTTATCATTTTTATCAGATTCGGAATGAAGAGTACAATCGTCTGTACTTATTTTTAATGTATTATTTTCCATACATACATACATACTTTGTACAGGTAATTTTTGAACAACAAACAGTTTTTTGCCAATTATGGCTGTGTCCGTTATTTGACCCCGCCCATTTTTGGCAGAAAGTTGTGTAGTGTGGTAATTGAAAAGTGTGTCACATTACAATTTAGTATGCATTAAATTGTTTAAACAAGAAATGGTGTTTTTTTATACCCTCCACCACCTCAGTGATGAGGGTATACTAAGTTTGTTCTTCCATTTGCAACACCCAGAAGTAGGCGTCAGAGACTCTACAAAGTATATATATTTTTCATCAGCGTCAAAAACTGAGTCGATTTAGACATGTATGTCCGTGTGTCCGTCTGTTGTTGGCACTCTCAAGGGCGTACATTTTGAGATACTGTGTTGAAGTTTTGTACAGACACTTTCAGTTTTTGCACGCAGATTGCTATTTAAAATGGGAAAAATCGGTCAAGAGCCACGCCCACAATCGACAAAAAACTATTTATCTGCCACAAAAATTGAGCTATAAACTTGAAATTTGGTATGTACATCTATAAATATTAGCCTTATCAATATGCAAAAAATGGGCGTATTCGGAATACAGACACGCCCACAATTAATAAAAATTTTAATATCTGCCACAAAAGTTGACCTAGGAACATGAAATTTATAACGCATATACATATCTACCGATGTGCCAAAAGTGGACGTGGTCGGACAACAGACACGCCCACAATTTATAAAAAACCATATTTAACGTAAAAGTAGACTTGCATGCTGATACGTAATATGTACACTATTAGAAGGCGCAATATACATATATATTTGCCACGCCCTTTGTTGTAGAGGTGGAGGGTATTTAAGATTTAATTTAAGCCAAATTTAGTTCTCTTACTTGTTTTTAATTATAGGCGTTTGCGTTATTCAATCACGCCCATTTTTTGGCACGGTGTTGGATAACGGTACCATTTATATTTTTACCAAATTTCAATCTGATAGGCATAGAATTGTGCGATATATAAATTTTTGAAGATACAATTTTTTCGAGGTATGTTGAGATTTTTGTATATTGTGGGCATGTCCCTTAACCGATTAAACTAAGAATACGTATGCAAAGTTTCAATTTGATATCTCTAAATAATAAATAAAAAAATAAATAAATAGTTATTTTATATGAACCATCAAGTTCAATCAATGGGGTCTAATCAGTAAAATATAATATGAGAGCTAGTTGATAATCATTTCGCACGCCAGGGTAACAACACAGTTAGACTACCAATTTTTACACTAGCTAGAAAAAGAGTAAGAAAAAGAAAACAGAAACCTCTAAAACCCTCTGCAAGAATAAGTTTCGTTTTCTTGTATAATGTTTTCTTTTTATTAAACAAAAAGAAAAAAGAAATATAAATAATACAATATTTGAACACAAACGTAACCATGGCATTGTGGAATAACAGAGCTAATTTACTTCATAAAGTTTAAATCCTAAATCAGCTTCCGCTGTATTATTTCACTTGCCGAACTCCGTTTAATATTGCTACGCATTTGAGTACGATACTTGAAATTACAACTGTTACCTTCTTTTTCTGTTAGATCTTTCCTTATTTTACGCGACTTTTCCAAGCTGCTAACAATAAATTGTGTTGCTGCGGTATTTCGGATTCCATGTTTTACGGGTAGTTTTTCTTCTATATAGAAACCAGCTGGCGTCCATTTCGGTTTTGTTAGAGTATCCTGCTTTAGTACAGCGCACGTGCGACTTGTTTTCAATTTTTTCCTTTTTTCCGCTAACGTCTTGCCAGTGCTACCAGCAAGTGGTGTTAAAGGAGTTTCAATAAATTCCATATCCCCCAACCATTTTCTTTTGGGTGATATTGGTTCTTCTAACATTGGTCCGAATGATGTTATTATTGTTTTCGGTTTTTTCATTTTAATCGGCGTTTGAGGGGCTTCCACAACAATGCCAGTGTTAGTGTTCATTTACAAAATCTTTTTATCTTTCTTATCACATACTTCCGGCTCTGTTAAATTAAAATTTTCAATCAATCCAAATACCATAAAGTCATGCTTGAACTGGATGCGTTTTCTCCATTATTGTTTTGTTTTGGCCAAAACATTAACTATATTGTATGGTAAAGGTTTTGGGGCGTTCATAACTTCCTCGTTTGTCTTTCCAGGATCGTAATGATTTGGTTCTTTTCGTCTCTTCTTATTACCCATTGTAGGAGCAGCTTCTTTTTTGATAAAAATTTTTTTTTTTTTCGATAAGTGATTTTTATACGCTCACTTTTTATACCTTACGCTATTTGTGATAAAGTCCGAACGTTTGTCAATTATTAAACCAATCGATTCAGAATCAAAATCTGAATCGATTTAATCATGTCCGTCTGCCTATCAATATAAATTAGTGCGCTACGGCTGGCATTTTTGGAGAAATGTTCATGAAATTTAGTAAAAGGTTCAGAAAGGAACCCTGTTGAAAATGGACCGAATTGGACCATTTTTAGAACATCTCTCATATAGTATAAAGGGAATAATTTTTTTGGGCAATTTGGTGCAGAACAGTTAATTAGCTTAATAATTGGCTAAACCAAATTTGATCCCGATCGCACCATGTTAGATATTTTTATAAGACAAGGACTGACACAATTAAACTAATTGTAATAGAATCCGAATATATATATTCTTGTAATCGTGGTAAATGTATTATCTTTTTTATTGTACCCGAAATCACCTTTTCCAGCATCCCCAACAGGCGATGTATCTTTAGACAATTGATGTACTTTTGGTTTCTTCTCCTTCTTATCCTTAATTGATGTAAAAAAAAAAACGAATTTTGTACATTTCTCATCAGTTTATAAAATCCTTCTTACCTTCTTATATTCCATTTTGGTTTTTAATTGAGCCTTTTTGGAAAACTCTAGAATCTCATCACAACGATTAAGTATACGTTTAATTTGATTGTATTCGGAAGGATCTTTGTCAGTCTTGTACTTTGGATTTGTGCACGATGAAGATTTTTGAGTTGCCGTTGAACTCTCCTCCTCAATAATTAATTCAACGCTGTCATTATTTTCAGTAGGAATACAGAGGCTTTGCGATAAACGTTTGCATTTCTTCCGCTTTATTGCATGAGATTCTGGTGGTTCTAGAGAGTCACTGGAAGTAAGTTTACCGCTTGACTCAACGCTGTCATTATTTTCAATAGGAATACAGAGACTTTGCGATAAACGTTTGCATTTCTTCCGCTTTATTGCATGAGATTCTGGCGGTTCTAGATTTATATTAGAAGTAGGTTTACCATCTGATTTAACGCTGTCATTATTTTCACTAGGAATGCGTTTCTTCCGCTCTATTGCATGAGATTCTGTTGGTTCTGGAAGCTCATTGGAAGTAGGTTTATCACCTTCATATGTAAGGGAATGATGTAAATTAAGCTTTTCTTTACATTCCTTGGAAGGGCCAGGAAATGACACAGATAATTTAGTGTAATCTTTAGAGCATCTTTTTACATCATCAACTACTTTACTGTTACTAAAGGGATCTTCATCATTATCATCATCATCATCGGTTATCGAAGCTTCTCCTAAACGGTTTTCCAATTTTTTCTTCTTCTTCTTGCGTGCGATCGAATCATTTTTTCTCCTTTTTTATTAAATTTAACTGATTGCTCTTCCTCCTGTGAGGTAACTTTAACTATTACTGAATCTGATGAAGTGTTATCTTCGTTTTCGATATGCTTCAATTTATTATCACTTCTATTTTGAATGTTGTCCGAGGACTTATTTGTAGAGGAACCATTTAGCAAACCTACACTTGCTCTACGATGTTCTTGGTCAGTGATAGAAACTGAAGTATTACTTTTACTCTTATGTGCATTTTTTTTATTCACAACTTGCTCGTCTGCTTCGTCATTGGAAGAAGAATCCGACCCTACATATTGTAGACATTTATACATCTTTTTCTCGGTATTTGAGAAGCCAAGTAACTTATCTTTATCATCATAAACAACAACATTTTCATCATTATCATCATCATCGTCACCGAGAACAATAAATGAATCAAATTCATCGTCATCCTCCTCACCCCTCGATTCGTATGTAGTGTTACTACCAATGGATTCACCATCACATGGAATTTCATTTAATAGCATTTCCTTACGATCATCTGAACACATTGAATCGCCACTTTCATAATTGCTAACTTCCATAACTTCATTAATAAATTCATTCACATCTTTATCTTCCTCCTGCTCCTCCTTCTCCTTCTCGTCCTCCCATTCGTTACATAATTCCATTTTATTATAAATATTAGATTTTTTCTCTTTACTTTCAATTTTGTATACTTTTCTCTTTTTCATTAACATTAACATTATCAATAACATCGACATCATCTAGCTTTGTGTTGTCCAAAAATTTTTTCGTAACACTTTCTTCAATCCACTTCAATGATAATACTATTTCTGTGTTTTCTTTAGATGATGATGGTGGTGATGATACTGATGACGTAACATTGATTGATTCATTTGTTATTTCCAATTTTTTTCGTTCTTCTTTCACTTCTTCAATAATTGTTGAATTTTTACTCGATTCTTCTATACAAATAATTTCATTCTCAGTATTGTGACTTATGTTAATGCTTTTTTCCGTTTCGCTTACATTTTATGGATCGCTTTCCAAAACATTACTTTTACTTATTTTTTGAGATAAGTTGGCTTTGCTATTTGAACTGTTCTTGTTATTTTTTATGGATTGACGTTTTCGTGGTGTAGTACATTTTTCATTTTTACCGTTATAATCTTTGCCTGTATCCATTTGTGATTTCCCCTCCAAACCGTTAATATTTTGATAATCTGTTGCTTTTGGTCTTATTGTTTGCGAGTCTGGCAATACCGCTTCAGTAGAACCTTCATATGAACTTTCTAATGGTACATCTTTGTTGTTTTCTCCATCGGAATTTGTTTTTTGTATAATTTTTGGTGATTGACTGATGGTTATCTTTTTCTTGGGTGAATTATTTTCCATCTTCATTTCTTTTTCATTATTATTCGAATCGTCCTCTAAATTACAGCTTTCATCATGTTTTTGTGAGTCGTTTAACATAACTGTATAAACTTCTTGATGATTCGTTTTCAAAGGTGTCGTAGTTTTTGCCTTGAAAATGTCTTTTTCATTACTATTGCAAGGCGAGTTAATCGATTCCTCCTGCTTATTATTATCAGTTTTATCCTCTTCATCTTTGGAATACCCGCATATAAAAAATGTTTCCGTTATATTATAGACTTCATTTAATTTATCATTTTTATCAGATTCGGAATGAAGAGTACAATCGTCTGTACTTATTTTTAATGTATTATTTTCCATACATACATACATACTTTGTACAGGTAATTTTTGAACAACAAACAGTTTTTTGTCAATTATGGCTGTGTCCGTTATTTGACCCCGCCCATTTTTGGCAGAAAGTTGTGTAGTGTGGTAATTGAAAAGTGTGTCACATTACAATTTAGTATGCATTAAATTGTTGCGAATATATTATTATTCAGGTCATTTTTAAACAACAAATGGTGTTTTTTTATACCCTCCACCACCTCAGTGATGAGGGTATACTAAGTTTGTTCTTCCATTTGCAACACCCAGAAGTAGGCGTCAGAGACTCTACAAAGTATATATATTTTTCATCAGCGTCAAAAACTGAGTCGATTTAGACATGTATGTCCGTGTGTCCGTCTGTTGTTGGCACTCTCAAGGGCGTACATTTTGAGATACTGTGTTGAAGTTTTGTACAGACACTTTCAGTTTTTGCACGCAGATTGCTATTTAAAATGGGAAAAATCGGTCAAGAGCCACGCCCACAATCGACAAAAAACTATTTATCTGCCACAAAAATTGAGCTATAAACTTGAAATTTGGTATGTACATCTATAAATATTAGCTTTATCAATATGCAAAAAATGGGCGTATTCGGAATACAGACACGCCCACAATTAATAAAAATTTTAATATCTGCCACAAAAGTTGACCTAGGAACATGAAATTTATAACGCATATACATATCTACCGATGTGCCAAAAGTGGACGTGGTCGGACAACAGACACGCCCACAATTTATAAAAAACCATATTTAACGTAAAAGTAGACTTGCATGCTGATACGTAATATGTACACTATTAGAAGGCGCAATATACATATATATTTGCCACGCCCTTTGTTGTAGAGGTGGAGGGTATTTAAGATTTAATTTAAGCCAAATTTAGTTCTCTTACTTGTTTTTAATTATAGGCGTTTGCGTTATTCAATCACGCCCATTTTTTGGCACGGTGTTGGATAACGGTACCATTTATATTTTTACCAAATTTCAATCTGATAGGCATAGAATTGTGCGATATATAAATTTTTGAAGATACAATTTTTTCGAGGTATGTTGAGATTTTTGTATATTGTGGGCATGTCCCTTAACCGATTAAACTAAGAATACGTATGCAAAGTTTCAATTTGATATCTCTAAATAATAAATAAAAAAATAAATAAATAGTTATTTTATATGAACCATCAAGTTCAATCAATGGGGTCTAATCAGTAAAATATAATATGAGAGCTAGTTGATAATCATTTCGCACGCCAGGGTAACAACACAGTTAGACTACCAATTTTTACACTAGCTAGAAAAAGAGTAAGAAAAAGAAAACAGAAACCTCTAAAACCCTCTGCAAGAATAAGTTTCGTTTTCTTGTATAATGTTTTCTTTTTATTAAACAAAAAGAAAAAAGAAATATAAATAATACAATATTTGAACACAAACGTAACCATGGCATTGTGGAATAACAGAGCTAATTTACTTCATAAAGTTTAAATCCTAAATCAGCTTCCGTTGTATTATTTCACTTGCCGAACTCCGTTTAATATTGCTACGCATTTGAGTACGATACTTGAAATTACAACTGTTACCTTCTTTTTCTGTTAGATCTTTCCTTATTTTACGCGATTTTTCCAAGCTGCTAACAATAAATTGTGTTGCTGCGGTATTTCGGATTTCATGTTTTACAGGTAGTTTTTCTTCTATATAGAAATCAGCTGGCGTCCATTTCGGTTTTGGTAGAGTATCCTGCTTTAGTACGGCACACGTGCGACTTGTTTTCAATTTTTTCCTTTTTTCCGCTGACGTCTTACCAGTGCTACCAGCAAGTGGTGTTAAAGGAGTTTCAATAAATTCCATATCCCCCAACCATTTTCTTTTGGGTGATATTGGTTCTTCTAACATTGGTCCGAATGATGTTATTATTGTTTTCGGTTTTTTCATTTTAATCGGCGTTTGAGGGGCTTCCACAACAATGCCAGTGTTAGTGTACATTTTCAAAATCTTTTTATCTTTCTTATCACATACTTCGGGCTCTGTTAAATTAAAATTTTCAATCAATCCAAATACCATAAAGTCATGCTTGAACTGGATGCGTTTTCTCCATTATTGTTTTGTTTTGGCCAAAACATTAACTATATTGTATGGTAAAGGTTTTGGGGCGTTCATAACTTCCTCGTTTGTCTTTCCAGGATCGTAATGATTTGGTTCTTTTCGTCTCTTCTTATTACCCATTGTAGGAGCAGCTTCTTTTTTGATAAAAATTTTTTTTTTTTTTCGATAAGTGATTTTTATACGCTCACTTTTTATACCTTACGCTATTTGTGATAAAGTCCGAACGTTTGTCAATTATTAAACCAATCGATTCAGAATCAAAATCTGAATCGATTTAATCATGTCCGTCTGCCTATCAATATAAATTAGTGCGCTACGGCTGGCATTTTTGGAGAAATGTTCATGAAATTTAGTAAAAGGTTCAGAAAGGAACCCTGTTGAAAATGGACCGAATTGGACCATTTTTAGAACATCTCTCATATAGTATAAAGGGAATAATTTTTTTGGCAAAATTTGGTGCAGAACAGTTAATTAGCTTAATAATTGGCTAAACCAAATTTGATCCCGATCGCACCATGTTAGATATTTTTATAAGACAAGGACTGACACAATTAAACTAATTGTAATAGAATCCGAATATATATATTCTTGTAATCATGGTAAATGTATTATCTTTTTTATTGTACCCGAAATCACCTTTTCCAGCATCCCCAACAGGCGATGTATCTTTAGACAATTGATGTACTTTTGGTTTCTTCTCCTTCTTATCCTTAATTGATGTAAAAAAAAAAACGAATTTTGTACATTTCTCATCAGGTTATAAAATCCTTCTTACCTTCTTATATTCCATTTTGGTTTTTAATTGAGCCTTTTTGGAAAACTCTAGAATCTCATCACAACGATTAGGTATACGTTTAATTTGATTGTATTCGGAAGGATCTTTGTCAGTCTTGTATTTTGGATTTGTGCACGATGAAGATTTTTGAGTTGCCGTTGAACTCTCCTCCTCAATAATTAATTCAACGCTGTCATTATTTTCAGTAGGAATACAGAGGCTTTGCGATAAACGTTTGCATTTCTTCCGCTTTATTGCATGAGATTCTGGTGGTTCTAGAGAGTCACTGGAAGTAAGTTTACCGCTTGACTCAACGCTGTCATTATTTTCAATAGGAATACAGAGACTTTGCGATAAACGTTTGCATTTCTTCCGCTTTATTGCATGAGATTCTGGCGGTTCTAGAGAGTCACTGGAAGTAAGTTTACCGCTTGACTCAACGCTGTCATTATTTTTACTAGGAATGCAGAGACTTTGCGATAAACGTTTGCATTTCTTCCGCTTTATTGCATGAGATTCTGGCGGTTCTAGAGAGTCACTGGAAGTAAGTTTACCGCTTGACTCAACGCTGTCATTATTTTCAATAGGAATACAGAGACTTTGCGATAAACTTTTGCATTTCTTCCGCTTTATTGCATGAGATTCTGGCGGTTCTAGAGAGTCACTGGAAGTAAGTTTACCGCTTGACTCAACGCTGTCATTATTTTCAATAGGAATACAGAGGCTTTGCGATAAACGTTTGCATTTCTTCCGCTTTATTGCATGAGATTCTGGTGGTTCTAGAGAGTCACTGGAAGTAAGTTTACCGCTTGACTCAACGCTGTCATTATTTTCAATAGGAATACAGAGACTTTGCGATAAACGTTTGCATTTCTTCCGCTTTATTGCATGAGATTCTGGCGGTTCTAGATTTATATTAGAAGTAGGTTTACCATCTGATTTAACGCTGTCATTATTTTCACTAGGAATGCGTTTCTTCCGCTCTATTGCATGAGATTCTGTTGGTTCTGGAAGCTCATTGGAAGTAGGTTTATCACCTTCATATGTAAGGGAATGATGTAAATTAAGCTTTTCTTTACATTCCTTGGAAGGGCCAGGAAATGACACAGATAATTTAGTGTAATCTTTAGAGCATCTTTTTACATCATCAACTACTTTACTGTTACTAAAGGGATCTTCATCATTATCATCATCATCATCGGTTATCGAAGCTTCTCCTAAACGGTTTTCCAATTTTTTCTTCTTCTTCTTGCGTGCGATCGAATCATTTTTTCTCCTTTTTTATTAAATTTAACTGATTGCTCTTCCTCCTGTGAGGTAACTTTAACTATTACTGAATCTGATGAAGTGTTATCTTCGTTTTCGATATGCTTCAATTTATTATCACTTCTATTTTGAATGTTGTCCGAGGACTTATTTGTAGAGGAACCATTTAGCAAACCTACACTTGCTCTACGATGTTCTTGGTCAGTGATAGAAACTGAAGTATTACTTTTACTCTTATGTGCATTTTTTTTATTCACAACTTGCTCGTCTGCTTCGTCATTGGAAGAAGAATCCGACCCTACATATTGTAGACATTTATACATCTTTTTCTCGGTATTTGAGAAGCCAAGTAACTTATCTTTATCATCATAAACAACAACATTTTCATCATTATCATCATCATCGTCACCGAGAACAATAAATGAATCAAATTCATCGTCATCCTCCTCACCCCTCGATTCGTATGTAGTGTTACTACCAATGGATTCACCATCACATGGAATTTCATTTAATAGCATTTCCTTACGATCATCTGAACACATTGAATCGCCACTTTCATAATTGCTAACTTCCATAACTTCATTAATAAATTCATTCACATCTTTATCTTCCTCCTGCTCCTCCTTCTCCTTCTCGTCCTCCCATTCGTTACATAATTCCATTTTATTATAAATATTAGATTTTTTCTCTTTACTTTCAATTTTGTATACTTTTCTCTTTTTCATTAACATTAACATTATCAATAACATCGACATCATCTAGCTTTGTGTTGTCCAAAAATTTTTTCGTAACACTTTCTTCAATCCACTTCAATGATAATACTATTTCTGTGTTTTCTTTAGATGATGATGGTGGTGATGATACTGATGACGTAACATTGATTGATTCATTTGTTATTTCCAATTTTTTTCGTTCTTCTTTCACTTCTTCAATAATTGTTGAATTTTTACTCGATTCTTCTATACAAATAATTTCATTCTCAGTATTGTGACTTATGTTAATGCTTTTTTCCGTTTCGCTTACATTTTATGGATCGCTTTCCAAAACATTACTTTTACTTATTTTTTGAGATAAGTTGGCTTTGCTATTTGAACTGTTCTTGTTATTTTTTATGGATTGACGTTTTCGTGGTGTAGTACATTTTTCATTTTTACCGTTATAATCTTTGCCTGTATCCATTTGTGATTTCCCCTCCAAACCGTTAATATTTTGATAATCTGTTGCTTTTGGTCTTATTGTTTGCGAGTCTGGCAATACCGCTTCAGTAGAACCTTCATATGAACTTTCTAATGGTACATCTTTGTTGTTTTCTCCATCGGAATTTGTTTTTTGTATAATTTTTGGTGATTGACTGATGGTTATCTTTTTCTTGGGTGAATTATTTTCCATCTTCATTTCTTTTTCATTATTATTCGAATCGTCCTCTAAATTACAGCTTTCATCATGTTTTTGTGAGTCGTTTAACATAACTGTATAAACTTCTTGATGATTCGTTTTCAAAGGTGTCGTAGTTTTTGCCTTGAAAATGTCTTTTTCATTACTATTGCAAGGCGAGTTAATCGATTCCTCCTGCTTATTATTATCAGTTTTATCCTCTTCATCTTTGGAATACCCGCATATAAAAAATGTTTCCGTTATATTATAGACTTCATTTAATTTATCATTTTTATCAGATTCGGAATGAAGAGTACAATCGTCTGTACTTATTTTTAATGTATTATTTTCCATACATACATACATACTTTGTACAGGTAATTTTTGAACAACAAACAGTTTTTTGTCAATTATGGCTGTGTCCGTTATTTGACCCCGCCCATTTTTGGCAGAAAGTTGTGTAGTGTGGTAATTGAAAAGTGTGTCACATTACAATTTAGTATGCATTAAATTGTTGCGAATATATTATTATTCAGGTCATTTTTAAACAACAAATGGTGTTTTTTTATACCCTCCACCACCTCAGTGATGAGGGTATACTAAGTTTGTTCTTCCATTTGCAACACCCAGAAGTAGGCGTCAGAGACTCTACAAAGTATATATATTTTTCATCAGCGTCAAAAACTGAGTCGATTTAGACATGTATGTCCGTGTGTCCGTCTGTTGTTGGCACTCTCAAGGGCGTACATTTTGAGATACTGTGTTGAAGTTTTGTACAGACACTTTCAGTTTTTGCACGCAGATTGCTATTTAAAATGGGAAAAATCGGTCAAGAGCCACGCCCACAATCGACAAAAAACTATTTATCTGCCACAAAAATTGAGCTATAAACTTGAAATTTGGTATGTACATCTATAAATATTAGCCTTATCAATATGCAAAAAATGGGCGTATTCGGAATACAGACACGCCCACAATTAATAAAAATTTTAATATCTGCCACAAAAGTTGACCTAGGAACATGAAATTTATAACGCATATACATATCTACCGATGTGCCAAAAGTGGACGTGGTCGGACAACAGACACGCCCACAATTTATAAAAAACCATATTTAACGTAAAAGTAGACTTGCATGCTGATACGTAATATGTACACTATTAGAAGGCGCAATATACATATATATTTGCCACGCCCTTTGTTGTAGAGGTGGAGGGTATTTAAGATTTAATTTAAGCCAAATTTAGTTCTCTTACTTGTTTTTAATTATAGGCGTTTGCGTTATTCAATCACGCCCATTTTTTGGCACGGTGTTGGATAACGGTACCATTTATATTTTTACCAAATTTCAATCTGATAGGCATAGAATTGTGCGATATATAAATTTTTGAAGATACAATTTTTTCGAGGTATGTTGAGATTTTTGTATATTGTGGGCATGTCCCTTAACCGATTAAACTAAGAATACGTATGCAAAGTTTCAATTTGATATCTCTAAATAATAAATAAAAAAATAAATAAATAGTTATTTTATATGAACCATCAAGTTCAATCAATGGGGTCTAATCAGTAAAATATAATATGAGAGCTAGTTGATAATCATTTCGCACGCCAGGGTAACAACACAGTTAGACTACCAATTTTTACACTAGCTAGAAAAAGAGTAAGAAAAAGAAAACAGAAACCTCTAAAACCCTCTGCAAGAATAAGTTTCGTTTTCTTGTATAATGTTTTCTTTTTATTAAACAAAAAGAAAAAAGAAATATAAATAATACAATATTTGAACACAAACGTAACCATGGCATTGTGGAATAACAGAGCTAATTTACTTCATAAAGTTTAAATCCTAAATCAGCTTCCGTTGTATTATTTCACTTGCCGAACTCCGTTTAATATTGCTACGCATTTGAGTACGATACTTGAAATTACAACTGTTACCTTCTTTTTCTGTTAGATCTTTCCTTATTTTACGCGACTTTTCCAAGCTGCTAACAATAAATTGTGTTGCTGCGGTATTTCGGATTTCATGTTTTACAGGTAGTTTTTCTTCTATATAGAAATCAGCTGGCGTCCATTTCGGTTTTGGTAGAGTATCCTGCTTTAGTACGGCACACGTGCGACTTGTTTTCAATTTTTTCCTTTTTTCCGCTGACGTCTTACCAGTGCTACCAGCAAGTGGTGTTAAAGGAGTTTCAATAAATTCCATATCCCCCAACCATTTTCTTTTGGGTGATATTGGTTCTTCTAACATTGGTCCGAATGATGTCATTATTGTTTTCGGTTTTTTCATTTTAATCGGCGTTTGAGGGGCTTCCACAACAATGCCAGTGTTAGTGTACATTTTCAAAATCTTTTTATCTTTCTTATCACATACTTCGGGCTCTGTTAAATTAAAATTTTCAATCAATCCAAATACCACAAAGTCATGCTTAAACTGGGTGCGTTTTCTCCATTATTGTTTTAGTTTTGGCCAAAACATTAACTATATTGTATGGTAAACGTTTTGGGGCGTTTATAACTTCGTACGTTTGTCAACTTCTAACGTTTGTCAACTTCGAACGTTTGTCAATTATTAAACCAATCGATTCAGAATCAAAATCTGAATCGATTTAATCATGTCCGTCTGCCTATCAATATAAATTAGTGCGCTACGGCTGGCATTTTTGGAGAAATGTTCATGAAATTTAGTAAAAGGTTCAGAAAGGAACCCTGTTGAAAATGGACCGAATTGGACCATTTTTAGAACATCTCTCATATAGTATAAAGGGAATAATTTTTTTGGCAAAATTTGGTGCAGAACAGTTAATTAGCTTAATAATTGGCTAAACCAAATTTGATCCCGATCGCACCATGTTAGATATTTTTATAAGACAAGGACTGACACAATTAAACTAATTGTAATAGAATCCGAATATATATATTCTTGTGATCATGGTAAATGTATTATCTTTTTTATTGTACCCGAAATCACCTTTTCCAGCATCCCCAACAGGCGATGTATCTTTAGACAATTGATGTACTTTTGGTTTCTTCTCCTTCTTATCCTTAATTGATGTAAAAAAAAAAACGAATTTTGTACATTTCTCATCAGGTTATAAAATCCTTCTTACCTTCTTATATTCCATTTTGGTTTTTAATTGAGCCTTTTTGGAAAACTCTAGAATCTCATCACAACGATTAGGTATACGTTTAATTTGATTGTATTCGGAAGGATCTTTGTCAGTCTTGTATTTTGGATTTGTGCACGATGAAGATTTTTGAGTTGCCGTTGAACTCTCCTCCTCAATAATTAATTCAACGCTGTCATTATTTTCAGTAGGAATACAGAGGCTTTGCGATAAACGTTTGCATTTCTTCCGCTTTATTGCATGAGATTCTGGTGGTTCTAGAGAGTCACTGGAAGTAAGTTTACCGCTTGACTCAACGCTGTCATTATTTTCAATAGGAATACAGAGACTTTGCGATAAACGTTTGCATTTCTTCCGCTTTATTGCATGAGATTCTGGCGGTTCTAGAGAGTCACTGGAAGTAAGTTTACCGCTTGACTCAACGCTGTCATTATTTTTACTAGGAATGCAGAGACTTTGCGATAAACGTTTGCATTTCTTCCGCTTTATTGCATGAGATTCTGGCGGTTCTAGAGAGTCACTGGAAGTAAGTTTACCGCTTGACTCAACGCTGTCATTATTTTCAATAGGAATACAGAGACTTTGCGATAAACTTTTGCATTTCTTCCGCTTTATTGCATGAGATTCTGGCGGTTCTAGAGAGTCACTGGAAGTAAGTTTACCGCTTGACTCAACGCTGTCATTATTTTCAATAGGAATACAGAGACTTTGCGATAAACGTTTGCATTTCTTCCGCTTTATTGCATGAGATTCTGGCGGTTCTAGAGAGTCACTGGAAGTAAGTTTACCGCTTGACTCAACGCTGTCATTATTTTCAATAGGAATACAGAGACTTTGCGATAAACTTTTGCATTTCTTCCGCTCTATTGCATGAGAATCTGATGGTTCTAGATTTATATTAGAAGTAGGTTTACCATCTGATTCAACGCTGTCATTATTTTCACTAGGAATGCGTTTCTTCCGCTCTATTGCATGAGATTCTGTTGGTTCTGGAAGCTCATTGGAAGTAGGTTTATCACCTTCATATGTAAGGGAATGATGTAAATTAAGCTTTTCTTTACATTCCTTGGAAGGGCCAGGAAATGACACAGATAATTTAGTGTAATCTTTAGAGCATCTTTTTACATCATCAACTACTTTACTGTTACTAAAGGGATCTTCATCATTATCATCATCATCATCGGTTATCGAAGCTTCTCCTAAACGGTTTTCCAATTTTTTCTTCTTCTTCTTGCGTGCGATCGAATCATTTTTTCTCCTTTTTTATTAAATTTAACTGATTGCTCTTCCTCCTGTGAGGTAACTTTAACTATTACTGAATCTGATGAAGTGTTATCTTCGTTTTCGATATGCTTCAATTTATTATCACTTCTATTTTGAATGTTGTCCGAGGACTTATTTGTAGAGGAACCATTTAGCAAACCTACACTTGCTCTACGATGTTCTTGGTCAGTGATAGAAACTGAAGTATTACTTTTACTCTTATGTGCATTTTTTTTATTCACAACTTGCTCGTCTGCTTCGTCATTGGAAGAAGAATCCGACCCTACATATTGTAGGCATTTATACATCTTTTTCTCGGTATTTGAGAAGCCAAGTAACTTATCTTTATCATCATAAACAACAACATTTTCATCATTATCATCATCATCGTCACCGAGAACAATAAATGAATCAAATTCATCGTCATCCTCCTCACCCCTCGATTCGTATGTAGTGTTACTACCAATGGATTCACCATCACATGGAATTTCATTTAATAGCATTTCCTTACGATCATCTGAACACATTGAATCGCCACTTTCATAATTGCTAACTTCCATAACTTCATTAATAAATTCATTCACATCTTTATCTTCCTCCTGCTCCTCCTTCTCCTCCTCGTCCTCCCATTCGTTACATAATTCCATTTTATTATAAATATTAGATTTTTTCTCTTTACTTTCATTTTGTATACTTTTCTCTTTTTCATTAACATTAACATTATCAATAACATCGACATCATCTAGCTTCGTGTTGTCCAAAAATTTTTTCGTAACACTTTCTTCAATCCACTTTAATGATAATACTATTTCTGTGTTTTCTTTAGATGATGATGGTGGTGATGATACTGATGACGTAACATTGATTGATTCATTTGTTATTTCCAATTTTTTTCGTTCTTCTTTCACTTCTTCAATAATTGTTGAATTTTTACGCGATTCTTCTATACAAATAATTTCATTCTCAGTATTGTGACTTATGTTAATGCTTTTTTCCGTTTCGCTTACATTTTATGGATCGCTTTCCAAAACATTACTTTTACTTATTTTTTGAGATAAGTTGGCTTTGCTATTTGAACTGTTCTTGTTATTTTTTATGGATTGACGTTTTCGTGGTGTAGTACATTTTTCATTTTTACCGTTATAATCTTTGCCTGTATCCATTTGTGATTTCCCCTCCAAACCGTTAATATTTTGATAATCTGTTGCTTTTGGTCTTATTGTTTGCGAGTCTGGCAATACCGTTTCAGTAGAACCTTCATATGAACTTTCTAATGGTACATCTTTGTTGTTTTCTCCATCGGAATTTGTTTTTTGTATAATTTTTGGTGATTGACTGATGGTTATCTTTTTCTTGGGTGAATTATTTTCCATCTTCATTTCTTTTTCATTATTATTCGAATCGTCCTCTAAATTACAGCTTTCATCATGTTTTTGTGAGTCGTTTAACATAACTGTATAAACTTCTTGATGATTCGTTTTCAAAGGTGTCGTAGTTTTTGCCTTGAAAATGTCTTTTTCATTACTATTGCAAGGCGAGTTAATCGATTCCTCCTGCTTATTATTATCAGTTTTATCCTCTTCATCTTTGGAATACCCGCATATAAAAAATGTTTCCGTTATATTATAGACTTCATTTAATTTATCATTTTTATCAGATTCGGAATGAAGAGTACAATCGTCTGTACTTATTTTTAATGTATTATTTTCCATACATACATACATACTTTGTACAGGTAATTTTTGAACAACAAACAGTTTTTTGCCAATTATGGCTGTGTCCGTTATTTGACCCCGCCCATTTTTGGCAGAAAGTTGTGTAGTGTGGTAATTGAAAAGTGTGTCACATTACAATTTAGTATGCATTAAATTGTTTAAACAAGAAATGGTGTTTTTTTATACCCTCCACCACCTCAGTGATGAGGGTATACTAAGTTTGTTCTTCCATTTGCAACACCCAGAAGTAGGCGTCAGAGACTCTACAAAGTATATATATTTTTCATCAGCGTCAAAAACTGAGTCGATTTAGACATGTATGTCCGTGTGTCCGTCTGTTGTTGGCACTCTCAAGGGCGTACATTTTGAGATACTGTGTTGAAGTTTTGTACAGACACTTTCAGTTTTTGCACGCAGATTGCTATTTAAAATGGGAAAAATCGGTCAAGAGCCACGCCCACAATCGACAAAAAACTATTTATCTGCCACAAAAATTGAGCTATAAACTTGAAATTTGGTATGTACATCTATAAATATTAGCTTTATCAATATGCAAAAAATGGGCGTATTCGGAATACAGACACGCCCACAATTAATAAAAATTTTAATATCTGCCACAAAAGTTGACCTAGGAACATGAAATTTATAACGCATATACATATCTACCGATGTGCCAAAAGTGGACGTGGTCGGACAACAGACACGCCCACAATTTATAAAAAACCATATTTAACGTAAAAGTAGACTTGCATGCTGATACGTAATATGTACACTATTAGAAGGCGCAATATACATATATATTTGCCACGCCCTTTGTTGTAGAGGTGGAGGGTATTTAAGATTTAATTTAAGCCAAATTTAGTTCTCTTACTTGTTTTTAATTATAGGCGTTTGCGTTATTCAATCACGCCCATTTTTTGGCACAGTGTTGGATAACGGTACCATTTATATTTTTACCAAATTTCAATCTGATAGGCATAGAATTGTGCGATATATAAATTTTTGAAGATACAATTTTTTCGAGGTATGTTGAGATTTTTGTATATTGTGGGCATGTCCCTTAACCGATTAAACTAAGAATACGTATGCAAAGTTTCAATTTGATATCTCTAAATAATAAATAAAAAAATAAATAAATAGTTATTTTATATGAACCATCAAGTTCAATCAATGGGGTCTAATCAGTAAAATATAATATGAGAGCTAGTTGATAATCATTTCGCACGCCAGGGTAACAACACAGTTAGACTACCAATTTTTACACTAGCTAGAAAAAGAGTAAGAAAAAGAAAACAGAAACCTCTAAAACCCTCTGCAAGAATAAGTTTCGTTTTCTTGTATAATGTTTTCTTTTTATTAAACAAAAAGAAAAAAGAAATATAAATAATACAATATTTGAACACAAACGTAACCATGGCATTGTGGAATAACAGAGCTAATTTACTTCATAAAGTTTAAATCCTAAATCAGCTTCCGTTGTATTATTTCACTTGCCGAACTCCGTTTAATATTGCTACGCATTTGAGTACGATACTTGAAATTACAACTGTTACCTTCTTTTTCTGTTAGATCTTTCCTTATTTTACGCGACTTTTCCAAGCTGCTAACAATAAATTGTGTTGCTGCGGTATTTCGGATTCCATGTTTTACGGGTAGTTTTTCTTCTATATAGAAACCAGCTGGCGTCCATTTCGGTTTTGGTAGAGTATCCTGCTTTAGTACAGCGCACGTGCGACTTGTTTTCAATTTTTTCCTTTTTTCCGCTAACGTCTTGCCAGTGCTACCAGCAAGTGGTGTTAAAGGAGTTTCAATAAATTCCATATCCCCCAACCATTTTCTTTTGGGTGATATTGGTTCTTCTAACATTGGTCCGAATGATGTCATTATTGTTTTCGGTTTTTTCATTTTAATCGGCGTTTGAGGGGCTTCCACAACAATGCCAGTGTTAGTGTTCATTTACAAAATCTTTTTATCTTTCTTATCACATACTTCCGGCTCTGTTAAATTAAAATTTTCAATCAATCCAAATACCATAAAGTCATGCTTGAACTGGATGCGTTTTCTCCATTATTGTTTTGTTTTGGCCAAAACATTAACTATATTGTATGGTAAAGGTTTTGGGGCGTTCATAACTTCCTCGTTTGTCTTTCCAGGATCGTAATGATTTGGTTCTTTTCGTCTCTTCTTATTACCCATTGTAGGAGCAGCTTCTTTTTTGATAAAAATTTTTTTTTTTTTTCGATAAGTGATTTTTATACGCTCACTTTTTATACCTTACGCTATTTGTGATAAAGTCCGAACGTTTGTCAATTATTAAACCAATCGATTCAGAATCAAAATCTGAATCGATTTAATCATGTCCGTCTGCCTATCAATATAAATTAGTGCGCTACGGCTGGCATTTTTGGAGAAATGTTCATGAAATTTAGTAAAAGGTTCAGAAAGGAACCCTGTTGAAAATGGACCGAATTGGACCATTTTTAGAACATCTCTCATATAGTATAAAGGGAATAATTTTTTTGGCAAAATTTGGTGCAGAACAGTTAATTAGCTTAATAATTGGCTAAACCAAATTTGATCCCGATCGCACCATGTTAGATATTTTTATAAGACAAGGACTGACACAATTAAACTAATTGTAATAGAATCCGAATATATATATTCTTGTGATCATGGTAAACGTATTATCTTTTTTATTGTACCCGAAATCACCTTTTCCAGCATCCCCAACAGGCGATGTATCTTTAGACAATTGATGTACTTTTGGTTTCTTCTCCTTCTTATCCTTAATTGATGTAAAAAAAAAAACGAATTTTGTACATTTCTGATCAGGTTATAAAATCCTTCTTACCTTCTTATATTCCATTTTGGTTTTTAATTGAGCCTTTTTGGAAAACTCTAGAATCTCATCACAACGATTAGGTATACGTTTAATTTGATTGTATTCGGAAGGATCTTTGTCAGTCTTGTATTTTGGATTTGTGCACGATGAAGATTTTTGAGTTGCCGTTGAACTCTCCTCCTCAATAATTAATTCAACGCTGTCATTATTTTCAGTAGGAATACAAAGGCTTTGCGATAAACGTTTGCATTTCTTCCGCTTTATTGCATGAGATTCTGGTGGTTCTAGAGAGTCACTGGAAGTAAGTTTACCGCTTGACTCAACGCTGTCATTATTTTCAATAGGAATACAGAGACTTTGCGATAAACGTTTGCATTTCTTCCGCTTTATTGCATGAGATTCTGGCGGTTCTAGAGAGTCACTGGAAGTAAGTTTACCGCTTGACTCAACGCTGTCATTATTTTTACTAGGAATGCAGAGACTTTGCGATAAACGTTTGCATTTCTTCCGCTTTATTGCATGAGATTCTGGTGGTTCTAGAGAGTCACTGGAAGTAAGTTTACCGCTTGACTCAACGCTGTCATTATTTTCAATAGGAATACAGAGACTTTGCGATAAACGTTTGCATTTCTTCCGCTTTATTGCATGAGATTCTGGCGGTTCTAGAGAGTCACTGGAAGTAAGTTTACCGCTTGACTCAACGCTGTCATTATTTTCAATAGGAATACAGAGACTTTGCGATAAACGTTTGCATTTCTTCCGCTTTATTGCATGAGATTCTGGCGGTTCTAGAGAGTCACTGGAAGTAAGTTTACCGCTTGACTCAACGCTGTCATTATTTTTACTAGGAATGCAGAGACTTTGCGATAAACTTTTGCATTTCTTCCGCTCTATTGCATGAGATTCTGATGGTTCTAGATTTATATTAGAAGTAGGTTTACCATCTGATTCAACGCTGTCATTATTTTCACTAGGAATGCGTTTCTTCCGCTCTATTGCATGAGATTCTGTTGGTTCTGGAAGCTCATTGGAAGTAGGTTTATCACCTTCATATGTAAGGGAATGATGTAAATTAAGCTTTTCTTTACATTCCTTGGAAGGGCCAGGAAATGACACAGATAATTTAGTGTAATCTTTAGAGCATCTTTTTACATCATCAACTACTTTACTGTTACTAAAGGGATCTTCATCATTATCATCATCATCATCGGTTATCGAAGCTTCTCCTAAACGGTTTTCCAATTTTTTCTTCTTCTTCTTGCGTGCGATCGAATCATTTTTTCTCCTTTTTTATTAAATTTAACTGATTGCTCTTCCTCCTGTGAGGTAACTTTAACTATTACTGAATCTGATGAAGTGTTATCTTCGTTTTCGATATGCTTCAATTTATTATCACTTCTATTTTGAATGTTGTCCGAGGACTTATTTGTAGAGGAACCATTTAGCAAACCTACACTTGCTCTACGATGTTCTTGGTCAGTGATAGAAACTGAAGTATTACTTTTACTCTTATGTGCATTTTTTTTATTCACAACTTGCTCGTCTGCTTCGTCATTGGAAGAAGAATCCGACCCTACATATTGTAGACATTTATACATCTTTTTCTCGGTATTTGAGAAGCCAAGTAACTTATCTTTATCATCATAAACAACAACATTTTCATCATTATCATCATCATCGTCACCGAGAACAATAAATGAATCAAATTCATCGTCATCCTCCTCACCCGTCGATTCGTATGTAGTGTTACTACCAATGGATTCACCATCACATGGAATTTCATTTAATAGCATTTCCTTACGATCATCTGAACACATTGAATCGCCACTTTCATAATTGCTAACTTCCATAACTTCATTAATAAATTCATTCACATCTTTATCTTCCTCCTGCTCCTCCTTCTCCTTCTCGTCCTCCCATTCGTTACATAATTCCATTTTATTATAAATATTAGATTTTTTCTCTTTACTTTCAATTTTGTATACTTTTCTCTTTTTCATTAACATTAACATTATCAATAACATCGACATCATCTAGCTTTGTGTTGTCCAAAAATTTTTTCGTAACACTTTCTTCAATCCACTTCAATGATAATACTATTTCTGTGTTTTCTTTAGATGATGATGGTGGTGATGATACTGATGACGTAACATTGATTGATTCATTTGTTATTTCCAATTTTTTTCGTTCTTCTTTCACTTCTTCAATAATTGTTGAATTTTTACTCGATTCTTCTATACAAATAATTTCATTCTCAGTATTGTGACTTATGTTAATGCTTTTTTCCGTTTCGCTTACATTTTATGGATCGCTTTCCAAAACATTACTTTTACTTATTTTTTGAGATAAGTTGGCTTTGCTATTTGAACTGTTCTTGTTATTTTTTATGGATTGACGTTTTCGTGGTGTAGTACATTTTTCATTTTTACCGTTATAATCTTTGCCTGTATCCATTTGTGATTTCCCCTCCAAACCGTTAATATTTTGATAATCTGTTGCTTTTGGTCTTATTGTTTGCGAGTCTGGCAATACCGCTTCAGTAGAACCTTCATATGAACTTTCTAATGGTACATCTTTGTTGTTTTCTCCATCGGAATTTGTTTTTTGTATAATTTTTGGTGATTGACTGATGGTTATCTTTTTCTTGGGTGAATTATTTTCCATCTTCATTTCTTTTTCATTATTATTCGAATCGTCCTCTAAATTACAGCTTTCATCATGTTTTTGTGAGTCGTTTAACATAACTGTATAAACTTCTTGATGATTCGTTTTCAAAGGTGTCGTAGTTTTTGCCTTGAAAATGTCTTTTTCATTACTATTGCAAGGCGAGTTAATCGATTCTTCCTGCTTATTATTATCAGTTTTATCCTCTTCATCTTTGGAATACCCGCATATAAAAAATGTTTCCGTTATATTATAGACTTCATTTAATTTATCATTTTTATCAGATTCGGAATGAAGAGTACAATCGTCTGTACTTATTTTTAATGTATTATTTTCCATACATACATACATACTTTGTACAGGTAATTTTTGAACAACAAACAGTTTTTTGTCAATTATGGCTGTGTCCGTTATTTGACCCCGTCCATTTTTGGCAGAAAGTTGTGTAGTGTGGTAATTGAAAAGTGTGTCACATTACAATTTAGTATGCATTAAATTGTTGCGAATATATTATTATTCAGGTCATTTTTAAACAACAAATGGTGTTTTTTTATACCCTCCACCACCTCAGTGATGAGGGTATACTAAGTTTGTTCTTCCATTTGCAACACCCAGAAGTAGGCGTCAGAGACTCTACAAAGTATATATATTTTTCATCAGCGTCAAAAACTGAGTCGATTTAGACATGTATGTCCGTGTGTCCGTCTGTTGTTGGCACTCTCAAGGGCGTACATTTTGAGATACTGTGTTGAAGTTTTGTACAGACACTTTCAGTTTTTGCACGCAGATTGCTATTTAAAATGGAAAAAATCGGTCAAGAGCCACGCCCACAATCGACAAAAAACTATTTATCTGCCACAAAAATTGAGCTATAAACTTGAAATTTGGTATGTACATCTATAAATATTAGCTTTATCAATATGCAAAAAATGGGCGTATTCGGAATACAGACACGCCCACAATTAATAAAAATTTTAATATCTGCCACAAAAGTTGACCTAGGAACATGAAATTTATAACGCATATACATATCTACCGATGTGCCAAAAGTGGACGTGGTCGGACAACAGACACGCCCACAATTTATAAAAAACCATATTTAACGTAAAAGTAGACTTGCATGCTGATACGTAATATGTACACTATTAGAAGGCGCAATATACATATATATTTGCCACGCCCTTTGTTGTAGAGGTGGAGGGTATTTAAGATTTAATTTAAGCCAAATTTAGTTCTCTTACTTGTTTTTAATTATAGGCGTTTGCGTTATTCAATCACGCCCATTTTTTGGCACGGTGTTGGATAACGGTACCATTTATATTTTTACCAAATTTCAATCTGATAGGCATAGAATTGTGCGATATATAAATTTTTGAAGATACAATTTTTTCGAGGTATGTTGAGATTTTTGTATATTGTGGGCATGTCCCTTAACCGATTAAACTAAGAATACGTATGCAAAGTTTCAATTTGATATCTCTAAATAATAAATAAAAAAATAAATAAATAGTTATTTTATATGAACCATCAAGTTCAATCAATGGGGTCTAATCAGTAAAATATAATATGAGAGCTAGTTGATAATCATTTCGCACGCCAGGGTAACAACACAGTTAGACTACCAATTTTTACACTAGCTAGAAAAAGAGTAAGAAAAAGAAAACAGAAACCTCTAAAACCCTCTGCAAGAATAAGTTTCGTTTTCTTGTATAATGTTTTCTTTTTATTAAACAAAAAGAAAAAAGAAATATAAATAATACAATATTTGAACACAAACGTAACCATGGCATTGTGGAATAACAGAGCTAATTTACTTCATAAAGTTTAAATCCTAAATCAGCTTCCGTTGTATTATTTCACTTGCCGAACTCCGTTTAATATTGCTACGCATTTGAGTACGATACTTGAAATTACAACTGTTACCTTCTTTTTCTGTTAGATCTTTCCTTATTTTACGCGATTTTTCCAAGCTGCTAACAATAAATTGTGTTGCTGCGGTATTTCGGATTTCATGTTTTACAGGTAGTTTTTCTTCTATATAGAAATCAGCTGGCGTCCATTTCGGTTTTGGTAGAGTATCCTGCTTTAGTACGGCACACGTGCGACTTGTTTTCAATTTTTTCCTTTTTTCCGCTGACGTCTTACCAGTGCTACCAGCAAGTGGTGTTAAAGGAGTTTCAATAAATTCCATATCCCCCAACCATTTTCTTTTGGGTGATATTGGTTCTTCTAACATTGGTCCGAATGATGTCATTATTGTTTTCGGTTTTTTCATTTTAATCGGCGTTTGAGGGGCTTCCACAACAATGCCAGTGTTAGTGTACATTTTCAAAATCTTTTTATCTTTCTTATCACATACTTCGGGCTCTGTTAAATTAAAATTTTCAATCAATCCAAATACCACAAAGTCATGCTTAAACTGGGTGCGTTTTCTCCATTATTGTTTTAGTTTTGGCCAAAACATTAACTATATTGTATGGTAAACGTTTTGGGGCGTTTATAACTTCGTACGTTTGTCAACTTCTAACGTTTGTCAACTTCGAACGTTTGTCAATTATTAAACCAATCGATTCAGAATCAAAATCTGAATCGATTTAATCATGTCCGTCTGCCTATCAATATAAATTAGTGCGCTACGGCTGGCATTTTTGGAGAAATGTTCATGAAATTTAGTAAAAGGTTCAGAAAGGAACCCTGTTGAAAATGGACCGAATTGGACCATTTTTAGAACATCTCTCATATAGTATAAAGGGAATAATTTTTTTGGCAAAATTTGGTGCAGAACAGTTAATTAGCTTAATAATTGGCTAAACCAAATTTGATCCCGATCGCACCATGTTAGATATTTTTATAAGACAAGGACTGACACAATTAAACTAATTGTAATAGAATCCGAATATATATATTCTTGTGATCATGGTAAATGTATTATCTTTTTTATTGTACCCGAAATCACCTTTTCCAGCATCCCCAACAGGCGATGTATCTTTAGACAATTGATGTACTTTTGGTTTCTTCTCCTTCTTATCCTTAATTGATGTAAAAAAAAAAACGAATTTTGTACATTTCTCATCAGGTTATAAAATCCTTCTTACCTTCTTATATTCCATTTTGGTTTTTAATTGAGCCTTTTTGGAAAACTCTAGAATCTCATCACAACGATTAGGTATACGTTTAATTTGATTGTATTCGGAAGGATCTTTGTCAGTCTTGTATTTTGGATTTGTGCACGATGAAGATTTTTGAGTTGCCGTTGAACTCTCCTCCTCAATAATTAATTCAACGCTGTCATTATTTTCAGTAGGAATACAGAGGCTTTGCGATAAACGTTTGCATTTCTTCCGCTTTATTGCATGAGATTCTGGTGGTTCTAGAGAGTCACTGGAAGTAAGTTTACCGCTTGACTCAACGCTGTCATTATTTTCAATAGGAATACAGAGACTTTGCGATAAACGTTTGCATTTCTTCCGCTTTATTGCATGAGATTCTGGCGGTTCTAGAGAGTCACTGGAAGTAAGTTTACCGCTTGACTCAACGCTGTCATTATTTTTACTAGGAATGCAGAGACTTTGCGATAAACGTTTGCATTTCTTCCGCTTTATTGCATGAGATTCTGGCGGTTCTAGAGAGTCACTGGAAGTAAGTTTACCGCTTGACTCAACGCTGTCATTATTTTCAATAGGAATACAGAGACTTTGCGATAAACGTTTGCATTTCTTCCGCTTTATTGCATGAGATTCTGGCGGTTCTAGAGAGTCACTGGAAGTAAGTTTACCGCTTGACTCAACGCTGTCATTATTTTCAATAGGAATACAGAGACTTTGCGATAAACGTTTGCATTTCTTCCGCTTTATTGCATGAGATTCTGGCGGTTCTAGAGAGTCACTGGAAGTAAGTTTACCGCTTGACTCAACGCTGTCATTATTTTCAATAGGAATACAGAGACTTTGCGATAAACGTTTGCATTTCTTCCGCTTTATTGCATGAGATTCTGGCGGTTCTAGAGAGTCACTGGAAGTAAGTTTACCGCTTGACTCAACGCTGTCATTATTTTTACTAGGAATGCAGAGACTTTGCGATAAACTTTTGCATTTCTTCCGCTCTATTGCATGAGATTCTGATGGTTCTAGATTTATATTAGAAGTAGGTTTACCATCTGATTCAACGCTGTCATTATTTTCACTAGGAATGCGTTTCTTCCGCTCTATTGCATGAGATTCTGTTGGTTCTGGAAGCTCATTGGAAGTAGGTTTATCACCTTCATATGTAAGGGAATGATGTAAATTAAGCTTTTCTTTACATTCCTTGGAAGGGCCAGGAAATGACACAGATAATTTAGTGTAATCTTTAGAGCATCTTTTTACATCATCAACTACTTTACTGTTACTAAAGGGATCTTCATCATTATCATCATCATCATCGGTTATCGAAGCTTCTCCTAAACGGTTTTCCAATTTTTTCTTCTTCTTCTTGCGTGCGATCGAATCATTTTTTCTCCTTTTTTATTAAATTTAACTGATTGCTCTTCCTCCTGTGAGGTAACTTTAACTATTACTGAATCTGATGAAGTGTTATCTTCGTTTTCGATATGCTTCAATTTATTATCACTTCTATTTTGAATGTTGTCCGAGGACTTATTTGTAGAGGAACCATTTAGCAAACCTACACTTGCTCTACGATGTTCTTGGTCAGTGATAGAAACTGAAGTATTACTTTTACTCTTATGTGCATTTTTTTTATTCACAACTTGCTCGTCTGCTTCGTCATTGGAAGAAGAATCCGACCCTACATATTGTAGACATTTATACATCTTTTTCTCGGTATTTGAGAAGCCAAGTAACTTATCTTTATCATCATAAACAACAACATTTTCATCATTATCATCATCATCGTCACCGAGAACAATAAATGAATCAAATTCATCGTCATCCTCCTCACCCGTCGATTCGTATGTAGTGTTACTACCAATGGATTCACCATCACATGGAATTTCATTTAATAGCATTTCCTTACGATCATCTGAACACATTGAATCGCCACTTTCATAATTGCTAACTTCCGTAACTTCATTAATAAATTCATTCACATCTTTATCTTCCTCCTGCTCCTCCTTCTCCTTCTCGTCCTCCCATTCGTTACATAATTCCATTTTATTATAAATATTAGATTTTTTCTCTTTACTTTCAATTTTGTATACTTTTCTCTTTTTCATTAACATTAACATTATCAATAACATCGACATCATCTAGCTTTGTGTTGTCCAAAAATTTTTTCGTAACACTTTCTTCAATCCACTTCAATGATAATACTATTTCTGTGTTTTCTTTAGATGATGATGGTGGTGATGATACTGATGACGTAACATTGATTGATTCATTTGTTATTTCCAATTTTTTTCGTTCTTCTTTCACTTCTTCAATAATTGTTGAATTTTTACTCGATTCTTCTATACAAATAATTTCATTCTCAGTATTGTGACTTATGTTAATGCTTTTTTCCGTTTCGCTTACATTTTATGGATCGCTTTCCAAAACATTACTTTTACTTATTTTTTGAGATAAGTTGGCTTTGCTATTTGAACTGTTCTTGTTATTTTTTATGGATTGACGTTTTCGTGGTGTAGTACATTTTTCATTTTTACCGTTATAATCTTTGCCTGTATCCATTTGTGATTTCCCCTCCAAACCGTTAATATTTTGATAATCTGTTGCTTTTGGTCTTATTGTTTGCGAGTCTGGCAATACCGCTTCAGTAGAACCTTCATATGAACTTTCTAATGGTACATCTTTGTTGTTTTCTCCATCGGAATTTGTTT
This sequence comes from Ornithomya chloropus, assembly GCA_963971445.1. Classification (NCBI taxonomy): domain Eukaryota; kingdom Metazoa; phylum Arthropoda; class Insecta; order Diptera; family Hippoboscidae; genus Ornithomya; species Ornithomya chloropus. Next base: position 1,598,046 of record OZ020531.1, read on the forward strand.
TTTGTATAATTTTTGGTGATTGACTGATGGTTATCTTTTTCTTGGGTGAATTATTTTCCATCTTCATTTCTTTTTCATTATTATTCGAATCGTCCTCTAAATTACAGCTTTCATCATGTTTTTGTGAGTCGTTTAACATAACTGTATAAACTTCTTGATGATTCCTTTTCAAAGGTGTCGTAGTTTTTGCCTTGAAAATGTCTTTTTCATTACTATTGCAAGGCGAGTTAATCGATTCCTCCTGCTTATTATTATCAGTTTTATCCTCTTCATCTTTGGAATACCCGCATATAAAAAATGTTTCCGTTATATTATAGACTTCATTTAATTTATCATTTTTATCAGATTCGGAATGAAGAGTACAATCGTCTGTACTTATTTTTAATGTATTATTTTCCATACATACATACATACTTTGTACAGGTAATTTTTGAACAACAAACAGTTTTTTGTCAATTATGGCTGTGTCCGTTATTTGACCCCGCCCATTTTTGGCAGAAAGTTGTGTAGTGTGGTAATTGAAAAGTGTGTCACATTACAATTTAGTATGCATTAAATTGTTGCGAATATATTATTATTCAGGTCATTTTTAAACAACAAATGGTGTTTTTTTATACCCTCCACCACCTCAGTGATGAGGGTATACTAAGTTTGTTCTTCCATTTGCAACACCCAGAAGTAGGCGTCAGAGACTCTACAAAGTATATATATTTTTCATCAGCGTCAAAAACTGAGTCGATTTAGACATGTATGTCCGTGTGTCCGTCTGTTGTTGGCACTCTCAAGGGCGTACATTTTGAGATACTGTGTTGAAGTTTTGTACAGACACTTTCAGTTTTTGCACGCAGATTGCTATTTAAAATGGAAAAAATCGGTCAAGAGCCACGCCCACAATCGACAAAAAACTATTTATCTGCCACAAAAATTGAGCTATAAACTTGAAATTTGGTATGTACATCTATAAATATTAGCTTTATCAATATGCAAAAAATGGGCGTATTCGGAATACAGACACGCCCACAATTAATAAAAATTTTAATATCTGCCACAAAAGTTGACCTAGGAACATGAAATTTATAACGCATATACATATCTACCGATGTGCCAAAAGTGGACGTGGTCGGACAACAGACACGCCCACAATTTATAAAAAACCATATTTAACGTAAAAGTAGACTTGCATGCTGATACGTAATATGTACACTATTAGAAGGCGCAATATACATATATATTTGCCACGCCCTTTGTTGTAGAGGTGGAGGGTATTTAAGATTTAATTTAAGCCAAATTTAGTTCTCTTACTTGTTTTTAATTATAGGCGTTTGCGTTATTCAATCACGCCCATTTTTTGGCACGGTGTTGGATAACGGTACCATTTATATTTTTACCAAATTTCAATCTGATAGGCATAGAATTGTGCGATATATAAATTTTTGAAGATACAATTTTTTCGAGGTATGTTGAGATTTTTGTATATTGTGGGCATGTCCCTTAACCGATTAAACTAAGAATACGTATGCAAAGTTTCAATTTGATATCTCTAAATAATAAATAAAAAAATAAATAAATAGTTATTTTATATGAACCATCAAGTTCAATCAATGGGGTCTAATCAGTAAAATATAATATGAGAGCTAGTTGATAATCATTTCGCACGCCAGGGTAACAACACAGTTAGACTACCAATTTTTACACTAGCTAGAAAAAGAGTAAGAAAAAGAAAACAGAAACCTCTAAAACCCTCTGCAAGAATAAGTTTCGTTTTCTTGTATAATGTTTTCTTTTTATTAAACAAAAAGAAAAAAGAAATATAAATAATACAATATTTGAACACAAACGTAACCATGGCATTGTGGAATAACAGAGCTAATTTACTTCATAAAGTTTTAATCCTAAATCAGCTTCCGTTGTATTATTTCACTTGCCGAACTCCATTTAATATTGCTACGCATTTGAGTACGATACTTGAAATTACAACTGTTACCTTCTTTTTCTGTTAGATCTTTCCTTATTTTACGCGACTTTTCCAAGCTGCTAACAATAAATTGTGTTGCTGCGGTATTTCGGATTCCATGTTTTACGGGTAGTTTTTCTTCTATATAGAAATCAGCTGGCGTCCATTTCGGTTTTGGTAGAGTATCCTGCTTTAGTACGGCACACGTGCGACTTGTTTTCAATTTTTTCCTTTTTTCCGCTGACGTCTTACCAGTGCTACCAGCAAGTGGTGTTAAAGGAGTTTCAATAAATTCCATATCCCCCAACCATTTTCTTTTGGGTGATATTGGTTCTTCTAACATTGGTCCGAATGATGTCATTATTGTTTTCGGTTTTTTCATTTTAATCGGCGTTTGAGGGGCTTCCACAACAATGCCAGTGTTAGTGTACATTTTCAAAATCTTTTTATCTTTCTTATCACATACTTCGGGCTCTGTTAAATTAAAATTTTCAATCAATCCAAATACCACAAAGTCATGCTTAAACTGGGTGCGTTTTCTCCATTATTGTTTTAGTTTTGGCCAAAACATTAACTATATTGTATGGTAAACGTTTTGGGGCGTTTATAACTTCGTACGTTTGTCAACTTCTAACGTTTGTCAACTTCGAACGTTTGTCAATTATTAAACCAATCGATTCAGAATCAAAATCTGAATCGATTTAATCATGTCCGTCTGCCTATCAATATAAATTAGTGCGCTACGGCTGGCATTTTTGGAGAAATGTTCATGAAATTTAGTAAAAGGTTCAGAAAGGAACCCTGTTGAAAATGGACCGAATTGGACCATTTTTAGAACATCTCTCATATAGTATAAAGGGAATAATTTTTTTGGCAAAATTTGGTGCAGAACAGTTAATTAGCTTAATAATTGGCTAAACCAAATTTGATCCCGATCGCACCATGTTAGATATTTTTATAAGACAAGGACTGACACAATTAAACTAATTGTAATAGAATCCGAATATATATATTCTTGTGATCATGGTAAATGTATTATCTTTTTTATTGTACCCGAAATCACCTTTTCCAGCATCCCCAACAGGCGATGTATCTTTAGACAATTGATGTACTTTTGGTTTCTTCTCCTTCTTATCCTTAATTGATGTAAAAAAAAAAACGAATTTTGTACATTTCTGATCAGGTTATAAAATCCTTCTTACCTTCTTATATTCCATTTTGGTTTTTAATTGAGCCTTTTTGGAAAACTCTAGAATCTCATCACAACGATTAGGTATACGTTTAATTTGATTGTATTCGGAAGGATCTTTGTCAGTCTTGTATTTTGGATTTGTGCACGATGAAGATTTTTGAGTTGCCGTTGAACTCTCCTCCTCAATAATTAATTCAACGCTGTCATTATTTTCAGTAGGAATACAAAGGCTTTGCGATAAACGTTTGCATTTCTTCCGCTTTATTGCATGAGATTCTGGTGGTTCTAGAGAGTCACTGGAAGTAAGTTTACCGCTTGACTCAACGCTGTCATTATTTTCAATAGGAATACAGAGACTTTGCGATAAACGTTTGCATTTCTTCCGCTTTATTGCATGAGATTCTGGCGGTTCTAGAGAGTCACTGGAAGTAAGTTTACCGCTTGACTCAACGCTGTCATTATTTTTACTAGGAATGCAGAGACTTTGCGATAAACGTTTGCATTTCTTCCGCTTTATTGCATGAGATTCTGGCGGTTCTAGAGAGTCACTGGAAGTAAGTTTACCGCTTGACTCAACGCTGTCATTATTTTCAATAGGAATACAGAGACTTTGCGATAAACGTTTGCATTTCTTCCGCTTTATTGCATGAGATTCTGGCGGTTCTAGAGAGTCACTGGAAGTAAGTTTACCGCTTGACTCAACGCTGTCATTATTTTCAATAGGAATACAGAGACTTTGCGATAAACGTTTGCATTTCTTCCGCTTTATTGCATGAGATTCTGGCGGTTCTAGAGAGTCACTGGAAGTAAGTTTACCGCTTGACTCAACGCTGTCATTATTTTTACTAGGAATGCAGAGACTTTGCGATAAACTTTTGCATTTCTTCCGCTCTATTGCATGAGATTCTGATGGTTCTAGATTTATATTAGAAGTAGGTTTACCATCTGATTCAACGCTGTCATTATTTTCACTAGGAATGCGTTTCTTCCGCTCTATTGCATGAGATTCTGTTGGTTCTGGAAGCTCATTGGAAGTAGGTTTATCACCTTCATATGTAAGGGAATGATGTAAATTAAGCTTTTCTTTACATTCCTTGGAAGGGCCAGGAAATGACACAGATAATTTAGTGTAATCTTTAGAGCATCTTTTTACATCATCAACTACTTTACTGTTACTAAAGGGATCTTCATCATTATCATCATCATCATCGGTTATCGAAGCTTCTCCTAAACGGTTTTCCAATTTTTTCTTCTTCTTCTTGCGTGCGATCGAATCATTTTTTCTCCTTTTTTATTAAATTTAACTGATTGCTCTTCCTCCTGTGAGGTAACTTTAACTATTACTGAATCTGATGAAGTGTTATCTTCGTTTTCGATATGCTTCAATTTATTATCACTTCTATTTTGAATGTTGTCCGAGGACTTATTTGTAGAGGAACCATTTAGCAAACCTACACTTGCTCTACGATGTTCTTGGTCAGTGATAGAAACTGAAGTATTACTTTTACTCTTATGTGCATTTTTTTTATTCACAACTTGCTCGTCTGCTTCGTCATTGGAAGAAGAATCCGACCCTACATATTGTAGACATTTATACATCTTTTTCTCGGTATTTGAGAAGCCAAGTAACTTATCTTTATCATCATAAACAACAACATTTTCATCATTATCATCATCATCGTCACCGAGAACAATAAATGAATCAAATTCATCGTCATCCTCCTCACCCGTCGATTCGTATGTAGTGTTACTACCAATGGATTCACCATCACATGGAATTTCATTTAATAGCATTTCCTTACGATCATCTGAACACATTGAATCGCCACTTTCATAATTGCTAACTTCCATAACTTCATTAATAAATTCATTCACATCTTTATCTTCCTCCTGCTCCTCCTTCTCCTTCTCGTCCTCCCATTCGTTACATAATTCCATTTTATTATAAATATTAGATTTTTTCTCTTTACTTTCAATTTTGTATACTTTTCTCTTTTTCATTAACATTAACATTATCAATAACATCGACATCATCTAGCTTTGTGTTGTCCAAAAATTTTTTCGTAACACTTTCTTCAATCCACTTCAATGATAATACTATTTCTGTGTTTTCTTTAGATGATGATGGTGGTGATGATACTGATGACGTAACATTGATTGATTCATTTGTTATTTCCAATTTTTTTCGTTCTTCTTTCACTTCTTCAATAATTGTTGAATTTTTACTCGATTCTTCTATACAAATAATTTCATTCTCAGTATTGTGACTTATGTTAATGCTTTTTTCCGTTTCGCTTACATTTTATGGATCGCTTTCCAAAACATTACTTTTACTTATTTTTTGAGATAAGTTGGCTTTGCTATTTGAACTGTTCTTGTTATTTTTTATGGATTGACGTTTTCGTGGTGTAGTACATTTTTCATTTTTACCGTTATAATCTTTGCCTGTATCCATTTGTGATTTCCCCTCCAAACCGTTAATATTTTGATAATCTGTTGCTTTTGGTCTTATTGTTTGCGAGTCTGGCAATACCGCTTCAGTAGAACCTTCATATGAACTTTCTAATGGTACATCTTTGTTGTTTTCTCCATCGGAATTTGTTTTTTGTATAATTTTTGGTGATTGACTGATGGTTATCTTTTTCTTGGGTGAATTATTTTCCATCTTCATTTCTTTTTCATTATTATTCGAATCGTCCTCTAAATTACAGCTTTCATCATGTTTTTGTGAGTCGTTTAACATAACTGTATAAACTTCTTGATGATTCGTTTTCAAAGGTGTCGTAGTTTTTGCCTTGAAAATGTCTTTTTCATTACTATTGCAAGGCGAGTTAATCGATTCCTCCTGCTTATTATTATCAGTTTTATCCTCTTCATCTTTGGAATACCCGCATATAAAAAATGTTTCCGTTATATTATAGACTTCATTTAATTTATCATTTTTATCAGATTCGGAATGAAGAGTACAATCGTCTGTACTTATTTTTAATGTATTATTTTCCATACATACATACATACTTTGTACAGGTAATTTTTGAACAACAAACAGTTTTTTGTCAATTATGGCTGTGTCCGTTATTTGACCCCGCCCATTTTTGGCAGAAAGTTGTGTAGTGTGGTAATTGAAAAGTGTGTCACATTACAATTTAGTATGCATTAAATTGTTGCGAATATATTATTATTCAGGTCATTTTTAAACAACAAATGGTGTTTTTTTATACCCTCCACCACCTCAGTGATGAGGGTATACTAAGTTTGTTCTTCCATTTGCAACACCCAGAAGTAGGCGTCAGAGACTCTACAAAGTATATATATTTTTCATCAGCGTCAAAAACTGAGTCGATTTAGACATGTATGTCCGTGTGTCCGTCTGTTGTTGGCACTCTCAAGGGCGTACATTTTGAGATACTGTGTTGAAGTTTTGTACAGACACTTTCAGTTTTTGCACGCAGATTGCTATTTAAAATGGAAAAAATCGGTCAAGAGCCACGCCCACAATCGACAAAAAACTATTTATCTGCCACAAAAATTGAGCTATAAACTTGAAATTTGGTATGTACATCTATAAATATTAGCTTTATCAATATGCAAAAAATGGGCGTATTCGGAATACAGACACGCCCACAATTAATAAAAATTTTAATATCTGCCACAAAAGTTGACCTAGGAACATGAAATTTATAACGCATATACATATCTACCGATGTGCCAAAAGTGGACGTGGTCGGACAACAGACACGCCCACAATTTATAAAAAACCATATTTAACGTAAAAGTAGACTTGCATGCTGATACGTAATATGTACACTATTAGAAGGCGCAATATACATATATATTTGCCACGCCCTTTGTTGTAGAGGTGGAGGGTATTTAAGATTTAATTTAAGCCAAATTTAGTTCTCTTACTTGTTTTTAATTATAGGCGTTTGCGTTATTCAATCACGCCCATTTTTTGGCACGGTGTTGGATAACGGTACCATTTATATTTTTACCAAATTTCAATCTGATAGGCATAGAATTGTGCGATATATAAATTTTTGAAGATACAATTTTTTCGAGGTATGTTGAGATTTTTGTATATTGTGGGCATGTCCCTTAACCGATTAAACTAAGAATACGTATGCAAAGTTTCAATTTGATATCTCTAAATAATAAATAAAAAAATAAATAAATAGTTATTTTATATGAACCATCAAGTTCAATCAATGGGGTCTAATCAGTAAAATATAATATGAGAGCTAGTTGATAATCATTTCGCACGCCAGGGTAACAACACAGTTAGACTACCAATTTTTACACTAGCTAGAAAAAGAGTAAGAAAAAGAAAACAGAAACCTCTAAAACCCTCTGCAAGAATAAGTTTCGTTTTCTTGTATAATGTTTTCTTTTTATTAAACAAAAAGAAAAAAGAAATATAAATAATACAATATTTGAACACAAACGTAACCATGGCATTGTGGAATAACAGAGCTAATTTACTTCATAAAGTTTAAATCCTAAATCAGCTTCCGTTGTATTATTTCACTTGCCGAACTCCGTTTAATATTGCTACGCATTTGAGTACGATACTTGAAATTACAACTGTTACCTTCTTTTTCTGTTAGATCTTTCCTTATTTTACGCGATTTTTCCAAGCTGCTAACAATAAATTGTGTTGCTGCGGTATTTCGGATTTCATGTTTTACAGGTAGTTTTTCTTCTATATAGAAATCAGCTGGCGTCCATTTCGGTTTTGGTAGAGTATCCTGCTTTAGTACGGCACACGTGCGACTTGTTTTCAATTTTTTCCTTTTTTCCGCTGACGTCTTACCAGTGCTACCAGCAAGTGGTGTTAAAGGAGTTTCAATAAATTCCATATCCCCCAACCATTTTCTTTTGGGTGATATTGGTTCTTCTAACATTGGTCCGAATGATGTCATTATTGTTTTCGGTTTTTTCATTTTAATCGGCGTTTGAGGGGCTTCCACAACAATGCCAGTGTTAGTGTACATTTTCAAAATCTTTTTATCTTTCTTATCACATACTTCGGGCTCTGTTAAATTAAAATTTTCAATCAATCCAAATACCACAAAGTCATGCTTAAACTGGGTGCGTTTTCTCCATTATTGTTTTAGTTTTGGCCAAAACATTAACTATATTGTATGGTAAACGTTTTGGGGCGTTTATAACTTCGTACGTTTGTCAACTTCTAACGTTTGTCAACTTCGAACGTTTGTCAATTATTAAACCAATCGATTCAGAATCAAAATCTGAATCGATTTAATCATGTCCGTCTGCCTATCAATATAAATTAGTGCGCTACGGCTGGCATTTTTGGAGAAATGTTCATGAAATTTAGTAAAAGGTTCAGAAAGGAACCCTGTTGAAAATGGACCGAATTGGACCATTTTTAGAACATCTCTCATATAGTATAAAGGGAATAATTTTTTTGGCAAAATTTGGTGCAGAACAGTTAATTAGCTTAATAATTGGCTAAACCAAATTTGATCCCGATCGCACCATGTTAGATATTTTTATAAGACAAGGACTGACACAATTAAACTAATTGTAATAGAATCCGAATATATATATTCTTGTGATCATGGTAAATGTATTATCTTTTTTATTGTACCCGAAATCACCTTTTCCAGCATCCCCAACAGGCGATGTATCTTTAGACAATTGATGTACTTTTGGTTTCTTCTCCTTCTTATCCTTAATTGATGTAAAAAAAAAAACGAATTTTGTACATTTCTCATCAGGTTATAAAATCCTTCTTACCTTCTTATATTCCATTTTGGTTTTTAATTGAGCCTTTTTGGAAAACTCTAGAATCTCATCACAACGATTAGGTATACGTTTAATTTGATTGTATTCGGAAGGATCTTTGTCAGTCTTGTATTTTGGATTTGTGCACGATGAAGATTTTTGAGTTGCCGTTGAACTCTCCTCCTCAATAATTAATTCAACGCTGTCATTATTTTCAGTAGGAATACAGAGGCTTTGCGATAAACGTTTGCATTTCTTCCGCTTTATTGCATGAGATTCTGGTGGTTCTAGAGAGTCACTGGAAGTAAGTTTACCGCTTGACTCAACGCTGTCATTATTTTCAATAGGAATACAGAGACTTTGCGATAAACGTTTGCATTTCTTCCGCTTTATTGCATGAGATTCTGGCGGTTCTAGAGAGTCACTGGAAGTAAGTTTACCGCTTGACTCAACGCTGTCATTATTTTTACTAGGAATGCAGAGACTTTGCGATAAACGTTTGCATTTCTTCCGCTTTATTGCATGAGATTCTGGCGGTTCTAGAGAGTCACTGGAAGTAAGTTTACCGCTTGACTCAACGCTGTCATTATTTTCAATAGGAATACAGAGACTTTGCGATAAACGTTTGCATTTCTTCCGCTTTATTGCATGAGATTCTGGCGGTTCTAGAGAGTCACTGGAAGTAAGTTTACCGCTTGACTCAACGCTGTCATTATTTTCAATAGGAATACAGAGACTTTGCGATAAACGTTTGCATTTCTTCCGCTTTATTGCATGAGATTCTGGCGGTTCTAGAGAGTCACTGGAAGTAAGTTTACCGCTTGACTCAACGCTGTCATTATTTTTACTAGGAATGCAGAGACTTTGCGATAAACTTTTGCATTTCTTCCGCTCTATTGCATGAGATTCTGATGGTTCTAGATTTATATTAGAAGTAGGTTTACCATCTGATTCAACGCTGTCATTATTTTCACTAGGAATGCGTTTCTTCCGCTCTATTGCATGAGATTCTGTTGGTTCTGGAAGCTCATTGGAAGTAGGTTTATCACCTTCATATGTAAGGGAATGATGTAAATTAAGCTTTTCTTTACATTCCTTGGAAGGGCCAGGAAATGACACAGATAATTTAGTGTAATCTTTAGAGCATCTTTTTACATCATCAACTACTTTACTGTTACTAAAGGGATCTTCATCATTATCATCATCATCATCGGTTATCGAAGCTTCTCCTAAACGGTTTTCCAATTTTTTCTTCTTCTTCTTGCGTGCGATCGAATCATTTTTTCTCCTTTTTTATTAAATTTAACTGATTGCTCTTCCTCCTGTGAGGTAACTTTAACTATTACTGAATCTGATGAAGTGTTATCTTCGTTTTCGATATGCTTCAATTTATTATCACTTCTATTTTGAATGTTGTCCGAGGACTTATTTGTAGAGGAACCATTTAGCAAACCTACACTTGCTCTACGATGTTCTTGGTCAGTGATAGAAACTGAAGTATTACTTTTACTCTTATGTGCATTTTTTTTATTCACAACTTGCTCGTCTGCTTCGTCATTGGAAGAAGAATCCGACCCTACATATTGTAGACATTTATACATCTTTTTCTCGGTATTTGAGAAGCCAAGTAACTTATCTTTATCATCATAAACAACAACATTTTCATCATTATCATCATCATCGTCACCGAGAACAATAAATGAATCAAATTCATCGTCATCCTCCTCACCCGTCGATTCGTATGTAGTGTTACTACCAATGGATTCACCATCACATGGAATTTCATTTAATAGCATTTCCTTACGATCATCTGAACACATTGAATCGCCACTTTCATAATTGCTAACTTCCATAACTTCATTAATAAATTCATTCACATCTTTATCTTCCTCCTGCTCCTCCTTCTCCTTCTCGTCCTCCCATTCGTTACATAATTCCATTTTATTATAAATATTAGATTTTTTCTCTTTACTTTCAATTTTGTATACTTTTCTCTTTTTCATTAACATTAACATTATCAATAACATCGACATCATCTAGCTTTGTGTTGTCCAAAAATTTTTTCGTAACACTTTCTTCAATCCACTTCAATGATAATACTATTTCTGTGTTTTCTTTAGATGATGATGGTGGTGATGATACTGATGACGTAACATTGATTGATTCATTTGTTATTTCCAATTTTTTTCGTTCTTCTTTCACTTCTTCAATAATTGTTGAATTTTTACTCGATTCTTCTATACAAATAATTTCATTCTCAGTATTGTGACTTATGTTAATGCTTTTTTCCGTTTCGCTTACATTTTATGGATCGCTTTCCAAAACATTACTTTTACTTATTTTTTGAGATAAGTTGGCTTTGCTATTTGAACTGTTCTTGTTATTTTTTATGGATTGACGTTTTCGTGGTGTAGTACATTTTTCATTTTTACCGTTATAATCTTTGCCTGTATCCATTTGTGATTTCCCCTCCAAACCGTTAATATTTTGATAATCTGTTGCTTTTGGTCTTATTGTTTGCGAGTCTGGCAATACCGCTTCAGTAGAACCTTCATATGAACTTTCTAATGGTACATCTTTGTTGTTTTCTCCATCGGAATTTGTTTTTTGTATAATTTTTGGTGATTGACTGATGGTTATCTTTTTCTTGGGTGAATTATTTTCCATCTTCATTTCTTTTTCATTATTATTCGAATCGTCCTCTAAATTACAGCTTTCATCATGTTTTTGTGAGTCGTTTAACATAACTGTATAAACTTCTTGATGATTCGTTTTCAAAGGTGTCGTAGTTTTTGCCTTGAAAATGTCTTTTTCATTACTATTGCAAGGCGAGTTAATCGATTCCTCCTGCTTATTATTATCAGTTTTATCCTCTTCATCTTTGGAATACCCGCATATAAAAAATGTTTCCGTTATATTATAGACTTCATTTAATTTATCATTTTTATCAGATTCGGAATGAAGAGTACAATCGTCTGTACTTATTTTTAATGTATTATTTTCCATACATACATACATACTTTGTACAGGTAATTTTTGAACAACAAACAGTTTTTTGTCAATTATGGCTGTGTCCGTTATTTGACCCCGCCCATTTTTGGCAGAAAGTTGTGTAGTGTGGTAATTGAAAAGTGTGTCACATTACAATTTAGTATGCATTAAATTGTTGCGAATATATTATTATTCAGGTCATTTTTAAACAACAAATGGTGTTTTTTTATACCCTCCACCACCTCAGTGATGAGGGTATACTAAGTTTGTTCTTCCATTTGCAACACCCAGAAGTAGGCGTCAGAGACTCTACAAAGTATATATATTTTTCATCAGCGTCAAAAACTGAGTCGATTTAGACATGTATGTCCGTGTGTCCGTCTGTTGTTGGCACTCTCAAGGGCGTACATTTTGAGATACTGTGTTGAAGTTTTGTACAGACACTTTCAGTTTTTGCACGCAGATTGCTATTTAAAATGGAAAAAATCGGTCAAGAGCCACGCCCACAATCGACAAAAAACTATTTATCTGCCACAAAAATTGAGCTATAAACTTGAAATTTGGTATGTACATCTATAAATATTAGCTTTATCAATATGCAAAAAATGGGCGTATTCGGAATACAGACACGCCCACAATTAATAAAAATTTTAATATCTGCCACAAAAGTTGACCTAGGAACATGAAATTTATAACGCATATACATATCTACCGATGTGCCAAAAGTGGACGTGGTCGGACAACAGACACGCCCACAATTTATAAAAAACCATATTTAACGTAAAAGTAGACTTGCATGCTGATACGTAATATGTACACTATTAGAAGGCGCAATATACATATATATTTGCCACGCCCTTTGTTGTAGAGGTGGAGGGTATTTAAGATTTAATTTAAGCCAAATTTAGTTCTCTTACTTGTTTTTAATTATAGGCGTTTGCGTTATTCAATCACGCCCATTTTTTGGCACGGTGTTGGATAACGGTACCATTTATATTTTTACCAAATTTCAATCTGATAGGCATAGAATTGTGCGATATATAAATTTTTGAAGATACAATTTTTTCGAGGTATGTTGAGATTTTTGTATATTGTGGGCATGTCCCTTAACCGATTAAACTAAGAATACGTATGCAAAGTTTCAATTTGATATCTCTAAATAATAAATAAAAAAATAAATAAATAGTTATTTTATATGAACCATCAAGTTCAATCAATGGGGTCTAATCAGTAAAATATAATATGAGAGCTAGTTGATAATCATTTCGCACGCCAGGGTAACAACACAGTTAGACTACCAATTTTTACACTAGCTAGAAAAAGAGTAAGAAAAAGAAAACAGAAACCTCTAAAACCCTCTGCAAGAATAAGTTTCGTTTTCTTGTATAATGTTTTCTTTTTATTAAACAAAAAGAAAAAAGAAATATAAATAATACAATATTTGAACACAAACGTAACCATGGCATTGTGGAATAACAGAGCTAATTTACTTCATAAAGTTTAAATCCTAAATCAGCTTCCGTTGTATTATTTCACTTGCCGAACTCCGTTTAATATTGCTACGCATTTGAGTACGATACTTGAAATTACAACTGTTACCTTCTTTTTCTGTTAGATCTTTCCTTATTTTACGCGATTTTTCCAAGCTGCTAACAATAAATTGTGTTGCTGCGGTATTTCGGATTTCATGTTTTACAGGTAGTTTTTCTTCTATATAGAAATCAGCTGGCGTCCATTTCGGTTTTGGTAGAGTATCCTGCTTTAGTACGGCACACGTGCGACTTGTTTTCAATTTTTTCCTTTTTTCCGCTGACGTCTTACCAGTGCTACCAGCAAGTGGTGTTAAAGGAGTTTCAATAAATTCCATATCCCCCAACCATTTTCTTTTGGGTGATATTGGTTCTTCTAACATTGGTCCGAATGATGTCATTATTGTTTTCGGTTTTTTCATTTTAATCGGCGTTTGAGGGGCTTCCACAACAATGCCAGTGTTAGTGTACATTTTCAAAATCTTTTTATCTTTCTTATCACATACTTCGGGCTCTGTTAAATTAAAATTTTCAATCAATCCAAATACCACAAAGTCATGCTTAAACTGGGTGCGTTTTCTCCATTATTGTTTTAGTTTTGGCCAAAACATTAACTATATTGTATGGTAAACGTTTTGGGGCGTTTATAACTTCGTACGTTTGTCAACTTCTAACGTTTGTCAACTTCGAACGTTTGTCAATTATTAAACCAATCGATTCAGAATCAAAATCTGAATCGATTTAATCATGTCCGTCTGCCTATCAATATAAATTAGTGCGCTACGGCTGGCATTTTTGGAGAAATGTTCATGAAATTTAGTAAAAGGTTCAGAAAGGAACCCTGTTGAAAATGGACCGAATTGGACCATTTTTAGAACATCTCTCATATAGTATAAAGGGAATAATTTTTTTGGCAAAATTTGGTGCAGAACAGTTAATTAGCTTAATAATTGGCTAAACCAAATTTGATCCCGATCGCACCATGTTAGATATTTTTATAAGACAAGGACTGACACAATTAAACTAATTGTAATAGAATCCGAATATATATATTCTTGTGATCATGGTAAATGTATTATCTTTTTTATTGTACCCGAAATCACCTTTTCCAGCATCCCCAACAGGCGATGTATCTTTAGACAATTGATGTACTTTTGGTTTCTTCTCCTTCTTATCCTTAATTGATGTAAAAAAAAAAACGAATTTTGTACATTTCTCATCAGGTTATAAAATCCTTCTTACCTTCTTATATTCCATTTTGGTTTTTAATTGAGCCTTTTTGGAAAACTCTAGAATCTCATCACAACGATTAGGTATACGTTTAATTTGATTGTATTCGGAAGGATCTTTGTCAGTCTTGTATTTTGGATTTGTGCACGATGAAGATTTTTGAGTTGCCGTTGAACTCTCCTCCTCAATAATTAATTCAACGCTGTCATTATTTTCAGTAGGAATACAGAGGCTTTGCGATAAACGTTTGCATTTCTTCCGCTTTATTGCATGAGATTCTGGTGGTTCTAGAGAGTCACTGGAAGTAAGTTTACCGCTTGACTCAACGCTGTCATTATTTTCAATAGGAATACAGAGACTTTGCGATAAACGTTTGCATTTCTTCCGCTTTATTGCATGAGATTCTGGCGGTTCTAGAGAGTCACTGGAAGTAAGTTTACCGCTTGACTCAACGCTGTCATTATTTTTACTAGGAATGCAGAGACTTTGTGATAAACGTTTGCATTTCTTCCGCTTTATTGCATGAGATTCTGGCGGTTCTAGAGAGTCACTGGAAGTAAGTTTACCGCTTGACTCAACGCTGTCATTATTTTCAATAGGAATACAGAGACTTTGCGATAAACGTTTGCATTTCTTCCGCTTTATTGCATGAGATTCTGGCGGTTCTAGAGAGTCACTGGAAGTAAGTTTACCGCTTGACTCAACGCTGTCATTATTTTCAATAGGAATACAGAGACTTTGCGATAAACGTTTGCATTTCTTCCGCTTTATTGCATGAGATTCTGGCGGTTCTAGAGAGTCACTGGAAGTAAGTTTACCGCTTGACTCAACGCTGTCATTATTTTTACTAGGAATGCAGAGACTTTGCGATAAACTTTTGCATTTCTTCCGCTCTATTGCATGAGATTCTGATGGTTCTAGATTTATATTAGAAGTAGGTTTACCATCTGATTCAACGCTGTCATTATTTTCACTAGGAATGCGTTTCTTCCGCTCTATTGCATGAGATTCTGTTGGTTCTGGAAGCTCATTGGAAGTAGGTTTATCACCTTCATATGTAAGGGAATGATGTAAATTAAGCTTTTCTTTACATTCCTTGGAAGGGCCAGGAAATGACACAGATAATTTAGTGTAATCTTTAGAGCATCTTTTTACATCATCAACTACTTTACTGTTACTAAAGGGATCTTCATCATTATCATCATCATCATCGGTTATCGAAGCTTCTCCTAAACGGTTTTCCAATTTTTTCTTCTTCTTCTTGCGTGCGATCGAATCATTTTTTCTCCTTTTTTATTAAATTTAACTGATTGCTCTTCCTCCTGTGAGGTAACTTTAACTATTACTGAATCTGATGAAGTGTTATCTTCGTTTTCGATATGCTTCAATTTATTATCACTTCTATTTTGAATGTTGTCCGAGGACTTATTTGTAGAGGAACCATTTAGCAAACCTACACTTGCTCTACGATGTTCTTGGTCAGTGATAGAAACTGAAGTATTACTTTTACTCTTATGTGCATTTTTTTTATTCACAACTTGCTCGTCTGCTTCGTCATTGGAAGAAGAATCCGACCCTACATATTGTAGACATTTATACATCTTTTTCTCGGTATTTGAGAAGCCAAGTAACTTATCTTTATCATCATAAACAACAACATTTTCATCATTATCATCATCATCGTCACCGAGAACAATAAATGAATCAAATTCATCGTCATCCTCCTCACCCGTCGATTCGTATGTAGTGTTACTACCAATGGATTCACCATCACATGGAATTTCATTTAATAGCATTTCCTTACGATCATCTGAACACATTGAATCGCCACTTTCATAATTGCTAACTTCCATAACTTCATTAATAAATTCATTCACATCTTTATCTTCCTCCTGCTCCTCCTTCTCCTTCTCGTCCTCCCATTCGTTACATAATTCCATTTTATTATAAATATTAGATTTTTTCTCTTTACTTTCAATTTTGTATACTTTTCTCTTTTTCATTAACATTAACATTATCAATAACATCGACATCATCTAGCTTTGTGTTGTCCAAAAATTTTTTCGTAACACTTTCTTCAATCCACTTCAATGATAATACTATTTCTGTGTTTTCTTTAGATGATGATGGTGGTGATGATACTGATGACGTAACATTGATTGATTCATTTGTTATTTCCAATTTTTTTCGTTCTTCTTTCACTTCTTCAATAATTGTTGAATTTTTACTCGATTCTTCTATACAAATAATTTCATTCTCAGTATTGTGACTTATGTTAATGCTTTTTTCCGTTTCGCTTACATTTTATGGATCGCTTTCCAAAACATTACTTTTACTTATTTTTTGAGATAAGTTGGCTTTGCTATTTGAACTGTTCTTGTTATTTTTTATGGATTGACGTTTTCGTGGTGTAGTACATTTTTCATTTTTACCGTTATAATCTTTGCCTGTATCCATTTGTGATTTCCCCTCCAAACCGTTAATATTTTGATAATCTGTTGCTTTTGGTCTTATTGTTTGCGAGTCTGGCAATACCGCTTCAGTAGAACCTTCATATGAACTTTCTAATGGTACATCTTTGTTGTTTTCTCCATCGGAATTTGTTTTTTGTATAATTTTTGGTGATTGACTGATGGTTATCTTTTTCTTGGGTGAATTATTTTCCATCTTCATTTCTTTTTCATTATTATTCGAATCGTCCTCTAAATTACAGCTTTCATCATGTTTTTGTGAGTCGTTTAACATAACTGTATAAACTTCTTGATGATTCGTTTTCAAAGGTGTCGTAGTTTTTGCCTTGAAAATGTCTTTTTCATTACTATTGCAAGGCGAGTTAATCGATTCCTCCTGCTTATTATTATCAGTTTTATCCTCTTCATCTTTGGAATACCCGCATATAAAAAATGTTTCCGTTATATTATAGACTTCATTTAATTTATCATTTTTATCAGATTCGGAATGAAGAGTACAATCGTCTGTACTTATTTTTAATGTATTATTTTCCATACATACATACATACTTTGTACAGGTAATTTTTGAACAACAAACAGTTTTTTGTCAATTATGGCTGTGTCCGTTATTTGACCCCGCCCATTTTTGGCAGAAAGTTGTGTAGTGTGGTAATTGAAAAGTGTGTCACATTACAATTTAGTATGCATTAAATTGTTGCGAATATATTATTATTCAGGTCATTTTTAAACAACAAATGGTGTTTTTTTATACCCTCCACCACCTCAGTGATGAGGGTATACTAAGTTTGTTCTTCCATTTGCAACACCCAGAAGTAGGCGTCAGAGACTCTACAAAGTATATATATTTTTCATCAGCGTCAAAAACTGAGTCGATTTAGACATGTATGTCCGTGTGTCCGTCTGTTGTTGGCACTCTCAAGGGCGTACATTTTGAGATACTGTGTTGAAGTTTTGTACAGACACTTTCAGTTTTTGCACGCAGATTGCTATTTAAAATGGAAAAAATCGGTCAAGAGCCACGCCCACAATCGACAAAAAACTATTTATCTGCCACAAAAATTGAGCTATAAACTTGAAATTTGGTATGTACATCTATAAATATTAGCTTTATCAATATGCAAAAAATGGGCGTATTCGGAATACAGACACGCCCACAATTAATAAAAATTTTAATATCTGCCACAAAAGTTGACCTAGGAACATGAAATTTATAACGCATATACATATCTACCGATGTCCCAAAAGTGGACGTGGTCGGACAACAGACACGCCCACAATTTATAAAAAACCATATTTAACGTAAAAGTAGACTTGCATGCTGATACGTAATATGTACACTATTAGAAGGCGCAATATACATATATATTTGCCACGCCCTTTGTTGTAGAGGTGGAGGGTATTTAAGATTTAATTTAAGCCAAATTTAGTTCTCTTACTTGTTTTTAATTATAGGCGTTTGCGTTATTCAATCACGCCCATTTTTTGGCACGGTGTTGGATAACGGTACCATTTATATTTTTACCAAATTTCAATCTGATAGGCATAGAATTGTGCGATATATAAATTTTTGAAGATACAATTTTTTCGAGGTATGTTGAGATTTTTGTATATTGTGGGCATGTCCCTTAACCGATTAAACTAAGAATACGTATGCAAAGTTTCAATTTGATATCTCTAAATAATAAATAAAAAAATAAATAAATAGTTATTTTATATGAACCATCAAGTTCAATCAATGGGGTCTAATCAGTAAAATATAATATGAGAGCTAGTTGATAATCATTTCGCACGCCAGGGTAACAACACAGTTAGACTACCAATTTTTACACTAGCTAGAAAAAGAGTAAGAAAAAGAAAACAGAAACCTCTAAAACCCTCTGCAAGAATAAGTTTCGTTTTCTTGTATAATGTTTTCTTTTTATTAAACAAAAAGAAAAAAGAAATATAAATAATACAATATTTGAACACAAACGTAACCATGGCATTGTGGAATAACAGAGCTAATTTACTTCATAAAGTTTTAATCCTAAATCAGCTTCCGTTGTATTATTTCACTTGCCGAACTCCATTTAATATTGCTACGCATTTGAGTACGATACTTGAAATTACAACTGTTACCTTCTTTTTCTGTTAGATCTTTCCTTATTTTACGCGACTTTTCCAAGCTGCTAACAATAAATTGTGTTGCTGCGGTATTTCGGATTCCATGTTTTACGGGTAGTTTTTCTTCTATATAGAAACCAGCTGGCGTCCATTTCGGTTTTGGTAGAGTATCCTGCTTTAGTACAGCGCACGTGCGACTTGTTTTCAATTTTTTCCTTTTTTCCGCTAACGTCTTGCCAGTGCTACCAGCAAGTGGTGTTAAAGGAGTTTCAATAAATTCCATATCCCCCAACCATTTTCTTTTGGGTGATATTGGTTCTTCTAACATTGGTCCGAATGATGTCATTATTGTTTTCGGTTTTTTCATTTTAATCGGCGTTTGAGGGGCTTCCACAACAATGCCAGTGTTAGTGTTCATTTACAAAATCTTTTTATCTTTCTTATCACATACTTCCGGCTCTGTTAAATTAAAATTTTCAATCAATCCAATACCATAAAGTCATGCTTGAACTGGATGCGTTTTCTCCATTATTGTTTTAGTTTTGGCCAAAACATTAACTATATTGTATGGTAAAGGTTTTGGGGCGTTCATAACTTCCTCGTTTGTCTTTCCAGGATCGTAATGATTTGGTTCTTTTCGTCTCTTCTTATTACCCATTGTAGGAGCAGCTTCTTTTTTCATAAAAAATTTTTTTTTTTTTTCGATAAGTGATTTTTATACGCTCACTTTTTATACCTTACGCTATTTGTGATAAAGTCCGAACGTTTGTCAATTATTAAACCAATCGATTCAGAATCAAAATCTGAATCGATTTAATCATGTCCGTCTGCCTATCAATATAAATTAGTGCGCTACGGCTGGCATTTTTGGAGAAATGTTCATGAAATTTAGTAAAAGGTTCAGAAAGGAACCCTGTTGAAAATGGACCGAAGTGGACCATTTTTAGAACATCTCTCATATAGTATAAAGGGAATAATTTTTTTGGGCAATTTGGTGCAGAACAGTTAATTAGCTTAATAATTGGCTAAACCAAATTTGATCCCGATCGCACCATGTTAGATATTTTTATAAGACAAGGACTGACACAATTAAACTAATTGTAATAGAATCCGAATATATATATTCTTGTGATCATGGTAAATGTATTATCTTTTTTATTGTACCCGAAATCACCTTTTCCAGCATCCCCAACAGGCGATGTATCTTTAGACAATTGATGTACTTTTGGTTTCTTCTCCTTCTTATCCTTAATTGATGTAAAAAAAAAAACGAATTTTGTACATTTCTGATCAGGTTATAAAATCCTTCTTACCTTCTTATATTCCATTTTGGTTTTTAATTGAGCCTTTTTGGAAAACTCTAGAATCTCATCACAACGATTAGGTATACGTTTAATTTGATTGTATTCGGAAGGATCTTTGTCAGTCTTGTATTTTGGATTTGTGCACGATGAAGATTTTTGAGTTGCCGTTGAACTCTCCTCCTCAATAATTAATTCAACGCTGTCATTATTTTCAGTAGGAATACAAAGGCTTTGCGATAAACGTTTGCATTTCTTCCGCTTTATTGCATGAGATTCTGGTGGTTCTAGAGAGTCACTGGAAGTAAGTTTACCGCTTGACTCAACGCTGTCATTATTTTCAATAGGAATACAGAGACTTTGCGATAAACGTTTGCATTTCTTCCGCTTTATTGCATGAGATTCTGGCGGTTCTAGAGAGTCACTGGAAGTAAGTTTACCGCTTGACTCAACGCTGTCATTATTTTTACTAGGAATGCAGAGACTTTGCGATAAACGTTTGCATTTCTTCCGCTTTATTGCATGAGATTCTGGCGGTTCTAGAGAGTCACTGGAAGTAAGTTTACCGCTTGACTCAACGCTGTCATTATTTTCAATAGGAATACAGAGACTTTGCGATAAACGTTTGCATTTCTTCCGCTTTATTGCATGAGATTCTGGCGGTTCTAGAGAGTCACTGGAAGTAAGTTTACCGCTTGACTCAACGCTGTCATTATTTTCAATAGGAATACAGAGACTTTGCGATAAACGTTTGCATTTCTTCCGCTTTATTGCATGAGATTCTGGCGGTTCTAGAGAGTCACTGGAAGTAAGTTTACCGCTTGACTCAACGCTGTCATTATTTTTACTAGGAATGCAGAGACTTTGCGATAAACTTTTGCATTTCTTCCGCTCTATTGCATGAGATTCTGATGGTTCTAGATTTATATTAGAAGTAGGTTTACCATCTGATTCAACGCTGTCATTATTTTCACTAGGAATGCGTTTCTTCCGCTCTATTGCATGAGATTCTGTTGGTTCTGGAAGCTCATTGGAAGTAGGTTTATCACCTTCATATGTAAGGGAATGATGTAAATTAAGCTTTTCTTTACATTCCTTGGAAGGGCCAGGAAATGACACAGATAATTTAGTGTAATCTTTAGAGCATCTTTTTACATCATCAACTACTTTACTGTTACTAAAGGGATCTTCATCATTATCATCATCATCATCGGTTATCGAAGCTTCTCCTAAACGGTTTTCCAATTTTTTCTTCTTCTTCTTGAGTGCGATCGAATCATTTTTTCTCCTTTTTTATTAAATTTAACTGATTGCTCTTCCTCCTGTGAGGTAACTTTAACTATTACTGAATCTGATGAAGTGTTATCTTCGTTTTCGATATGCTTCAATTTATTATCACTTCTATTTTGAATGTTGTCCGAGGACTTATTTGTAGAGGAACCATTTAGCAAACCTACACTTGCTCTACGATGTTCTTGGTCAGTGATAGAAACTGAAGTATTACTTTTACTCTTATGTGCATTTTTTTTATTCACAACTTGCTCGTCTGCTTCGTCATTGGAAGAAGAATCCGACCCTACATATTGTAGACATTTATACATCTTTTTCTCGGTATTTGAGAAGCCAAGTAACTTATCTTTATCATCATAAACAACAACATTTTCATCATTATCATCATCATCGTCACCGAGAACAATAAATGAATCAAATTCATCGTCATCCTCCTCACCCGTCGATTCGTATGTAGTGTTACTACCAATGGATTCACCATCACATGGAATTTCATTTAATAGCATTTCCTTACGATCATCTGAACACATTGAATCGCCACTTTCATAATTGCTAACTTCCATAACTTCATTAATAAATTCATTCACATCTTTATCTTCCTCCTGCTCCTCCTTCTCCTTCTCGTCCTCCCATTCGTTACATAATTCCATTTTATTATAAATATTAGATTTTTTCTCTTTACTTTCAATTTTGTATACTTTTCTCTTTTTCATTAACATTAACATTATCAATAACATCGACATCATCTAGCTTTGTGTTGTCCAAAAATTTTTTCGTAACACTTTCTTCAATCCACTTCAATGATAATACTATTTCTGTGTTTTCTTTAGATGATGATGGTGGTGATGATACTGATGACGTAACATTGATTGATTCATTTGTTATTTCCAATTTTTTTCGTTCTTCTTTCACTTCTTCAATAATTGTTGAATTTTTACTCGATTCTTCTATACAAATAATTTCATTCTCAGTATTGTGACTTATGTTAATGCTTTTTTCCGTTTCGCTTACATTTTATGGATCGCTTTCCAAAACATTACTTTTACTTATTTTTTGAGATAAGTTGGCTTTGCTATTTGAACTGTTCTTGTTATTTTTTATGGATTGACGTTTTCGTGGTGTAGTACATTTTTCATTTTTACCGTTATAATCTTTGCCTGTATCCATTTGTGATTTCCCCTCCAAACCGTTAATATTTTGATAATCTGTTGCTTTTGGTCTTATTGTTTGCGAGTCTGGCAATACCGCTTCAGTAGAACCTTCATATGAACTTTCTAATGGTACATCTTTGTTGTTTTCTCCATCGGAATTTGTTTTTTGTATAATTTTTGGTGATTGACTGATGGTTATCTTTTTCTTGGGTGAATTATTTTCCATCTTCATTTCTTTTTCATTATTATTCGAATCGTCCTCTAAATTACAGCTTTCATCATGTTTTTGTGAGTCGTTTAACATAACTGTATAAACTTCTTGATGATTCGTTTTCAAAGGTGTCGTAGTTTTTGCCTTGAAAATGTCTTTTTCATTACTATTGCAAGGCGAGTTAATCGATTCCTCCTGCTTATTATTATCAGTTTTATCCTCTTCATCTTTGGAATACCCGCATATAAAAAATGTTTCCGTTATATTATAGACTTCATTTAATTTATCATTTTTATCAGATTCGGAATGAAGAGTACAATCGTCTGTACTTATTTTTAATGTATTATTTTCCATACATACATACATACTTTGTACAGGTAATTTTTGAACAACAAACAGTTTTTTGTCAATTATGGCTGTGTCCGTTATTTGACCCCGCCCATTTTTGGCAGAAAGTTGTGTAGTGTGGTAATTGAAAAGTGTGTCACATTACAATTTAGTATGCATTAAATTGTTGCGAATATATTATTATTCAGGTCATTTTTAAACAACAAATGGTGTTTTTTTATACCCTCCACCACCTCAGTGATGAGGGTATACTAAGTTTGTTCTTCCATTTGCAACACCCAGAAGTAGGCGTCAGAGACTCTACAAAGTATATATATTTTTCATCAGCGTCAAAAACTGAGTCGATTTAGACATGTATGTCCGTGTGTCCGTCTGTTGTTGGCACTCTCAAGGGCGTACATTTTGAGATACTGTGTTGAAGTTTTGTACAGACACTTTCAGTTTTTGCACGCAGATTGCTATTTAAAATGGAAAAAATCGGTCAAGAGCCACGCCCACAATCGACAAAAAACTATTTATCTGCCACAAAAATTGAGCTATAAACTTGAAATTTGGTATGTACATCTATAAATATTAGCTTTATCAATATGCAAAAAATGGGCGTATTCGGAATACAGACACGCCCACAATTAATAAAAATTTTAATATCTGCCACAAAAGTTGACCTAGGAACATGAAATTTATAACGCATATACATATCTACCGATGTGCCAAAAGTGGACGTGGTCGGACAACAGACACGCCCACAATTTATAAAAAACCATATTTAACGTAAAAGTAGACTTGCATGCTGATACGTAATATGTACACTATTAGAAGGCGCAATATACATATATATTTGCCACGCCCTTTGTTGTAGAGGTGGAGGGTATTTAAGATTTAATTTAAGCCAAATTTAGTTCTCTTACTTGTTTTTAATTATAGGCGTTTCCGTTATTCAATCACGCCCATTTTTTGGCACGGTGTTGGATAACGGTACCATTTATATTTTTACCAAATTTCAATCTGATAGGCATAGAATTGTGCGATATATAAATTTTTGAAGATACAATTTTTTCGAGGTATGTTGAGATTTTTGTATATTGTGGGCATGTCCCTTAACCGATTAAACTAAGAATACGTATGCAAAGTTTCAATTTGATATCTCTAAATAATAAATAAAAAAATAAATAAATAGTTATTTTATATGAACCATCAAGTTCAATCAATGGGGTCTAATCAGTAAAATATAATATGAGAGCTAGTTGATAATCATTTCGCACGCCAGGGTAACAACACAGTTAGACTACCAATTTTTACACTAGCTAGAAAAAGAGTAAGAAAAAGAAAACAGAAACCTCTAAAACCCTCTGCAAGAATAAGTTTCGTTTTCTTGTATAATGTTTTCTTTTTATTAAACAAAAAGAAAAAAGAAATATAAATAATACAATATTTGAACACAAACGTAACCATGGCATTGTGGAATAACAGAGCTAATTTACTTCATAAAGTTTTAATCCTAAATCAGCTTCCGTTGTATTATTTCACTTGCCGAACTCCATTTAATATTGCTACGCATTTGAGTACGATACTTGAAATTACAACTGTTACCTTCTTTTTCTGTTAGATCTTTCCTTATTTTACGCGACTTTTCCAAGCTGCTAACAATAAATTGTGTTGCTGCGGTATTTCGGATTCCATGTTTTACAGGTAGTTTTTCTTCTATATAGAAACCAGCTGGCGTCCATTTCGGTTTTGGTAGAGTATCCTGCTTTAGTACAGCGCACGTGCGACTTGTTTTCAATTTTTTCCTTTTTTCCGCTAACGTCTTGCCAGTGCTACCAGCAAGTGGTGTTAAAGGAGTTTCAATAAATTCCATATCCCCCAACCATTTTCTTTTGGGTGATATTGGTTCTTCTAACATTGGTCCGAATGATGTCATTATTGTTTTCGGTTTTTTCATTTTAATCGGCGTTTGAGGGGCTTCCACAACAATGCCAGTGTTAGTGTTCATTTACAAAATCTTTTTATCTTTCTTATCACATACTTCCGGCTCTGTTAAATTAAAATTTTCAATCAATCCAAATACCATAAAGTCATGCTTGAACTGGATGCGTTTTCTCCATTATTGTTTTAGTTTTGGCCAAAACATTAACTATATTGTATGGTAAAGGTTTTGGGGCGTTCATAACTTCCTCGTTTGTCTTTCCAGGATCGTAATGATTTGGTTCTTTTCGTCTCTTCTTATTACCCATTGTAGGAGCAGCTTCTTTTTTGATAAAAAATTTTTTTTTTTTTTCGATAAGTGATTTTTATACGCTCACTTTTTATACCTTACGCTATTTGTGATAAAGTCCGAACGTTTGTCAATTATTAAACCAATCGATTCAGAATCAAAATCTGAATCGATTTAATCATGTCCGTCTGCCTATCAATATAAATTAGTGCGCTACGGCTGGCATTTTTGGAGAAATGTTCATGAAATTTAGTAAAAGGTTCAGAAAGGAACCCTGTTGAAAATGGACCGAATTGGACCATTTTTAGAACATCTCTCATATAGTATAAAGGGAATAATTTTTTTGGGCAATTTGGTGCAGAACAGTTAATTAGCTTAATAATTGGCTAAACCAAATTTGATCCCGATCGCACCATGTTAGATATTTTTATAAGACAAGGACTGACACAATTAAACTAATTGTAATAGAATCCGAATATATATATTCTTGTAATCATGGTAAATGTATTATCTTTTTTATTGTACCCGAAATCACCTTTTCCAGCATCCCCAACAGGCGATGTATCTTTAGACAATTGATGTACTTTTGGTTTCTTCTCCTTCTTATCCTTAATTGATGTAAAAAAAAAAACGAATTTTGTACATTTCTCATCAGTTTATAAAATCCTTCTTACCTTCTTATATTCCATTTTGGTTTTTAATTGAGCCTTTTTGGAAAACTCTAGAATCTCATCACAACGATTAGGTATACGTTTAATTTGATTGTATTCGGAAGGATCTTTGTCAGTCTTGTACTTTGGATTTGTGCACGATGAAGATTTTTGAGTTGCCGTTGAACTCTCCTCCTCAATAACTAATTCAACGCTGTCATTATTTTCAATAGGAATACAGAGACTTTGCGATAAACGTTTGCATTTCTTCCGCTTTATTGCATGAGATTCTGGCGGTTCTAGAGAGTCACTGGAAGTAAGTTTACCGCTTGACTCAACGCTGTCATTATTTTTACTAGGAATGCAGAGACTTTGCGATAAACTTTTGCATTTCTTCCGCTCTATTGCATGAGATTCTGATGGTTCTAGATTTATATTAGAAGTAGGTTTACCATCTGATTCAACGCTGTCATTATTTTCACTAGGAATGCGTTTCTTCCGCTCTATTGCATGAGATTCTGTTGGTTCTGGAAGCTCATTGGAAGTAGGTTTATCACCTTCATATGTAAGGGAATGATGTAAATTAAGCTTTTCTTTACATTCCTTGGAAGGGCCAGGAAATGACACAGATAATTTAGTGTAATCTTTAGAGCATCTTTTTACATCATCAACTACTTTACTGTTACTAAAGGGATCTTCATCATTATCATCATCATCATCGGTTATCGAAGCTTCTCCTAAACGGTTTTCCAATTTTTTCTTCTTCTTCTTGCGTGCGATCGAATCATTTTTTCTCCTTTTTTATTAAATTTAACTGATTGCTCTTCCTCCTGTGAGGTAACTTTAACTATTACTGAATCTGATGAAGTGTTATCTTCGTTTTCGATATGCTTCAATTTATTATCACTTCTATTTTGAATGTTGTCCGAGGACTTATTTGTAGAGGAACCATTTAGCAAACCTACACTTGCTCTACGATGTTCTTGGTCAGTGATAGAAACTGAAGTATTACTTTTACTCTTATGTGCATTTTTTTTATTCACAACTTGCTCGTCTGCTTCGTCATTGGAAGAAGAATCCGACCCTACATATTGTAGACATTTATACATCTTTTTCTCGGTATTTGAGAAGCCAAGTAACTTATCTTTATCATCATAAACAACAACATTTTCATCATTATCATCATCATCGTCACCGAGAACAATAAATGAATCAAATTCATCGTCATCCTCCTCACCCGTCGATTCGTATGTAGTGTTACTACCAATGGATTCACCATCACATGGAATTTCATTTAATAGCATTTCCTTACGATCATCTGAACACATTGAATCGCCACTTTCATAATTGCTAACTTCCATAACTTAATTAATAAATTCATTCACATCTTTATCTTCCTCCTGCTCCTCCTTCTCCTCCTCGTCCTCACATTCGTTAGATAATTCCATTTTATTATAAATATTAGATTTTTCTCTTTACTTTCATTATGTATACTTTTCTCTTTTTCATTAACATTAACATTATCAATAACATCGACATCATCTAGCTTCGTGTTGTCCAAAAATTTTTTCGTAACACTTTCTTCAATCCACTTTAATGATAATACTATTTCTGTGTTTTCTTTAGATGATGATGGTGGTGATGATACTGATGACGTAACATTGATTGATCCATTTGTTATTTCCAATTTTTTTCGTTCTTCTTTCACTTCTTCAATAATTGTTGAATTTTTACGCGATTCTTCTATACAAATAATTTCATTCTCAGTATTGTGACTTATGTTAATGCTTTTTTCCGTTTCGCTTACATTTTATGGATCGCTTTCCAAAACATTACTTTCACTTATTTTTTTTCATTTTTACCGTTATAATCTTTGCCTGTATCCATTTGTGATTTCCCCTCCAAACCGTTAATATTTTGATAATCTGCTGCTTTTGGCCTTATTGTTTGCGAGTCTGGCAATACCGCTTCAGTAGAACCTTCATATGAACTTTCTAATGGTACATCTTTGTTGTTTTCTCCATCGGAATTTGTTTTTTGTATAATTTTTGGTGATTGACTGATGGTTATCTTTTTCTTGGGTGAATTATTTTCCATCTTCATTTCTTTTTCATTATTATTCGAATCGTCCTCTAAATTACAGCTTTCATCATGTTTTTGTGAGTCGTTTAACATAACTGTATAAACTTCTTGATGATTCGTTTTCAAAGGTGTCGTAGTTTTTGCCTTGAAAATGTCTTTTTCATTACTATTGCAAGGCGAGTTAATCGATTCCTCCTGCTTATTATTATCAGTTTTATCCTCTTCATCTTTGGAATACCCGCATATAAAAAATGTTTCCGTTATATTATAGACTTCATTTAATTTATCATTTTTATCAGATTCGGAATGAAGAGTACAATCGTCTGTACTTATTTTTAATGTATTATTTTCCATACATACATACATACTTTGTACAGATAATTTTTGAACAACAAACAGTTTTTTGTCAATTATGGCTGTGTCCGTTATTTGACCCCGCCCATTTTTGGCAGAAAGTTGTGTAGTGTGGTAATTGAAAAGTGTGTCACATTACAATTTAGTATGCATTAAATTGTTGCGAATATATTATTATTCAGGTCATTTTTAAACAACAAATGGTGTTTTTTTATACCCTCCACCACCTCAGTGATGAGGGTATACTAAGTTTGTTCTTCCATTTGCAACACCCAGAAGTAGGCGTCAGAGACTCTACAAAGTATATATATTTTTCATCAGCGTCAAAAACTGAGTCGATTTAGACATGTATGTCCGTGTGTCCGTCTGTTGTTGGCACTCTCAAGGGCGTACATTTTGAGATACTGTGTTGAAGTTTTGTACAGACACTTTCAGTTTTTGCACGCAGATTGCTATTTAAAATGGGAAAAATCGGTCAAGAGCCACGCCCACAATCGACAAAAAACTATTTATCTGCCACAAAAATTGAGCTATAAACTTGAAATTTGGTATGTACATCTATAAATATTAGCTTTATCAATATGCAAAAAATGGGCGTATTCGGAATACAGACACGCCCACAATTAATAAAAATTTTAATATCTGCCACAAAAGTTGACCTAGGAACATGAAATTTATAACGCATATACATATCTACCGATGTGCCAAAAGTGGACGTGGTCGGACAACAGACACGCCCACAATTTATAAAAAACCATATTTAACGTAAAAGTAGACTTGCATGCTGATACGTAATATGTACACTATTAGAAGGCGCAATATACATATATATTTGCCACGCCCTTTGTTGTAGAGGTGGAGGGTATTTAAGATTTAATTTAAGCCAAATTTAGTTCTCTTACTTGTTTTTAATTATAGGCGTTTGCGTTATTCAATCACGCCCATTTTTTGGCACGGTGTTGGATAACGGTACCATTTATATTTTTACCAAATTTCAATCTGATAGGCATAGAATTGTGCGATATATAAATTTTTGAAGATACAATTTTTTCGAGGTATGTTGAGATTTTTGTATATTGTGGGCATGTCCCTTAACCGATTAAACTAAGAATACGTATGCAAAGTTTCAATTTGATATCTCTAAATATTAAATAAAAAAATAAATAAATAGTTATTTTATATGAACCATCAAGTTCAATCAATGGGGTCTAATCAGTAAAATATAATATGAGAGCTAGTTGATAATCATTTCGCACGCCAGGGTAACAACACAGTTAGACTACCAATTTTTACACTAGCTAGAAAAAGAGTAAGAAAAAGAAAACAGAAACCTCTAAAACCCTCTGCAAGAATAAGTTTCGTTTTCTTGTATAATGTTTTCTTTTTATTAAACAAAAAGAAAAAAGAAATATAAATAATACAATATTTGAACACAAACGTAACCATGGCATTGTGGAATAACAGAGCTAATTTACTTCATAAAGTTTAAATCCTAAATCAGCTTCCGTTGTATTATTTCACTTGCCGAACTCCGTTTAATATTGCTACGCATTTGAGTACGATACTTGAAATTACAACTGTTACCTTCTTTTTCTGTTAGATCTTTCCTTATTTTACGCGATTTTTCCAAGCTGCTAATAATAAATTGTGTTGCTGCGGTATTTCGGATTTCATGTTTTACAGGTAGTTTTTCTTCTATATAGAAACCAGCTGGCGTCCATTTCGGTTTTGGTAGAGTATCCTGCTTTAGTACGGCGCACGTGCGACTTGTTTTCAATTTTTTCCTTTTTTCCGCTAACGTCTTGCCAGTGCTACCAGCAAGTGGTGTTAAAGGAGTTTCAATAAATTCCATATCCCCCAACCATTTTCTTTTGGGTGATATTGGTTCTTCTAACATTGGTCCGAATGATGTCATTATTGTTTTCGGTTTTTTCATTTTAATCGGCGTTTGAGGGGCTTCCACAACAATGCCAGTGTTAGTGTTCATTTACAAAATCTTTTTATCTTTCTTATCACATACTTCCGGCTCTGTTAAATTAAAATTTTCAATCAATCCAAATACCATAAAGTCATGCTTGAACTGGATGCGTTTTCTCCATTATTGTTTTGTTTTGGCCAAAACATTAACTATATTGTATGGTAAAGGTTTTGGGGCGTTCATAACTTCCTCGTTTGTCTTTCCAGGATCGTAATGATTTGGTTCTTTTCGTCTCTTCTTATTACCCATTGTAGGAGCAGCTTCTTTTTTGATAAAAAATTTTTTTTTTTTTTCGATAAGTGATTTTTATACGCTCACTTTTTATACCTTACGCTATTTGTGATAAAGTCCGAACGTTTGTCAATTATTAAACCAATCGATTCAGAATCAAAATCTGAATCGATTTAATCATGTCCGTCTGCCTATCAATATAAATTAGTGCGCTACGGCTGGCATTTTTGGAGAAATGTTCATGAAATTTAGTAAAAGGTTCAGAAAGGAACCCTGTTGAAAATGGACCGAATTGGACCATTTTTAGAACATCTCTCATATAGTATAAAGGGAATAATTTTTTTGGCAAAATTTGGTGCAGAACAGTTAATTAGCTTAATAATTGGCTAAACCAAATTTGATCCCGATCGCACCATGTTAGATATTTTTATAAGACAAGGACTGACACAATTAAACTAATTGTAATAGAATCCGATATATATATATTCTTGTAATCATGGTAAATGTATTATCTTTTTTATTGTACCCGAAATCACCTTTTCCAGCATCCCCAACAGGCGATGTATCTTTAGACAATTGATGTACTTTTGGTTTCTTCTCCTTCTTATCCTTAATTGATGTAAAAAAAAAAACGAATTTTGTACATTTCTCATCAGTTTATAAAATCCTTCTTACCTTCTTATATTCCATTTTGGTTTTTAATTGAGCCTTTTTGGAAAACTCTAGAATCTCATCACAACGATTAAGTATACGTTTAATTTGATTGTATTCGGAAGGATCTTTGTCAGTCTTGTACTTTGGATTTGTGCACGATGAAGATTTTTGAGTTGCCGTTGAACTCTCCTCCTCAATAATTAATTCAACGCTGTCATTATTTTCAATAGGAATACAGAGACTTTGCGATAAACGTTTGCATTTCTTCCGCTTTATTGCATGAGATTCTGGCGGTTCTAGAGAGTCACTGGAAGTAAGTTTACCGCTTGACTCAACGCTGTCATTATTTTTACTAGGAATGCAGAGACTTTGCGATAAACTTTTGCATTTCTTCCGCTCTATTGCATGAGATTCTGATGGTTCTAGATTTATATTAGAAGTAGGTTTACCATCTGATTCAACGCTGTCATTATTTTCACTAGGAATGCGTTTCTTCCGCTCTATTGCATGAGATTCTGTTGGTTCTGGAAGCTCATTGGAAGTAGGTTTATCACCTTCATATGTAAGGGAATGATGTAAATTAAGCTTTTCTTTACATTCCTTGGAAGGGCCAGGAAATGACACAGATAATTTAGTGTAATCTTTAGAGCATCTTTTTACATCATCAACTACTTTACTGTTACTAAAGGGATCTTCATCATTATCATCATCATCATCGGTTATCGAAGCTTCTCCTAAACGGTTTTCCAATTTTTTCTTCTTCTTCTTGCGTGCGATCGAATCATTTTTTCTCCTTTTTTATTAAATTTAACTGATTGCTCTTCCTCCTGTGAGGTAACTTTAACT
The DNA here is from genome assembly GCA_963971445.1 of Ornithomya chloropus. Taxonomy (NCBI): domain Eukaryota; kingdom Metazoa; phylum Arthropoda; class Insecta; order Diptera; family Hippoboscidae; genus Ornithomya; species Ornithomya chloropus. Next base: position 1,630,576 of record OZ020531.1, read on the forward strand.
ATTACTGAATCTGATGAAGTGTTATCTTCGTTTTCGATATGCTTCAATTTATTATCACTTCTATTTTGAATGTTGTCCGAGGACTTATTTGTAGAGGAACCATTTAGCAAACCTACACTTGCTCTACGATGTTCTTGGTCAGTGATAGAAACTGAAGTATTACTTTTACTCTTATGTGCATTTTTTTTATTCACAACTTGCTCGTCTGCTTCGTCATTGGAAGAAGAATCCGACCCTACATATTGTAGGCATTTATACATCTTTTTCTCGGTATTTGAGAAGCCAAGTAACTTATCTTTATCATCATAAACAACAACATTTTCATCATTATCATCATCATCGTCACCGAGAACAATAAATGAATCAAATTCATCGTCATCCTCCTCACCCGTCGATTCGTATGTAGTGTTACTACCAATGGATTCACCATCACATGGAATTTCATTTAATAGCATTTCCTTACGATCATCTGAACACATTGAATCGCCACTTTCATAATTGCTAACTTCCATAACTTCATTAATAAATTCATTCACATCTTTATCTTCCTCCTGCTCCTCCTTCTCCTCCTCGTCCTCCCATTCGTTACATAATTCCATTTTATTATAAATATTAGATTTTTTCTCTTTACTTTCAATTTTGTATACTTTTCTCTTTTTCATTAACATTAACATTATCAATAACATCGACATCATCTAGCTTCGTGTTGTCCAAAAATTTTTTCGTAACACTTTCTTCAATCCACTTCAATGATAATACTATTTCTGTGTTTTCTTTAGATGATGATGGTGGTGATGATACTGATGACGTAACATTGATTGATTCATTTGTTATTTCCAATTTTTTTCGTTCTTCTTTCACTTCTTCAATAATTGTTGAATTTTTACGCGATTCTTCTATACAAATAATTTCATTCTCAGTATTGTGACTTATGTTAATGCTTTTTTCCGTTTCGCTTACATTTTATGGATCGCTTTCCAAAACATTACTTTCACTTATTTTTTTTCATTTTTACCGTTATAATCTTTGCCTGTATCCATTTGTGATTTCCCCTCCAAACCGTTAATATTTTGATAATCTGCTGCTTTTGGCCTTATTGTTTGCGAGTCTGGCAATACCGCTTCAGTAGAACCTTCATATGAACTTTCTAATGGTACATCTTTGTTGTTTTCTCCATCGGAATTTGTTTTTTGTATAATTTTTGGTGATTGACTGATGGTTATCTTTTTCTTGGGTGAATTATTTTCCATCTTCATTTCTTTTTCATTATTATTCGAATCGTCCTCTAAATTACAGCTTTCATCATGTTTTTGTGAGTCGTTTAACATAACTGTATAAACTTCTTGATGATTCGTTTTCAAAGGTGTCGTAGTTTTTGCCTTGAAAATGTCTTTTTCATTACTATTGCAAGGCGAGTTAATCGATTCCTCCTGCTTATTATTATCAGTTTTATCCTCTTCATCTTTGGAATACCCGCATATAAAAAATGTTTCCGTTATATTATAGACTTCATTTAATTTATCATTTTTATCAGATTCGGAATGAAGAGTACAATCGTCTGTACTTATTTTTAATGTATTATTTTCCATACATACATACATACTTTGTACAGGTAATTTTTGAACAACAAACAGTTTTTTGTCAATTATGGCTGTGTCCGTTATTTGACCCCGCCCATTTTTGGCAGAAAGTTGTGTAGTGTGGTAATTGAAAAGTGTGTCACATTACAATTTAGTATGCATTAAATTGTTGCGAATATATTATTATTCAGGTCATTTTTAAACAACAAATGGTGTTTTTTTATACCCTCCACCACCTCAGTGATGAGGGTATACTAAGTTTGTTCTTCCATTTGCAACACCCAGAAGTAGGCGTCAGAGACTCTACAAAGTATATATATTTTTCATCAGCGTCAAAAACTGAGTCGATTTAGACATGTATGTCCGTGTGTCCGTCTGTTGTTGGCACTCTCAAGGGCGTACATTTTGAGATACTGTGTTGAAGTTTTGTACAGACACTTTCAGTTTTTGCACGCAGATTGCTATTTAAAATGGGAAAAATCGGTCAAGAGCTACGCCCACAATCGACAAAAAACTATTTATCTGCCACAAAAATTGAGCTATAAACTTGAAATTTGGTATGTACATCTATAAATATTAGCTTTATCAATATGCAAAAAATGGGCGTATTCGGAATACAGACACGCCCACAATTAATAAAAATTTTAATATCTGCCACAAAAGTTGACCTAGGAACATGAAATTTATAACGCATATACATATCTACCGATGTGCCAAAAGTGGACGTGGTCGGACAACAGACACGCCCACAATTTATAAAAAACCATATTTAACGTAAAAGTAGACTTGCATGCTGATACGTAATATGTACACTATTAGAAGGCGCAATATACATATATATTTGCCACGCCCTTTGTTGTAGAGGTGGAGGGTATTTAAGATTTAATTTAAGCCAAATTTAGTTCTCTTACTTGTTTTTAATTATAGGCGTTTGCGTTATTCAATCACGCCCATTTTTTGGCACGGTGTTGGATAACGGTACCATTTATATTTTTACCAAATTTCAATCTGATAGGCATAGAATTGTGCGATATATAAATTTTTGAAGATACAATTTTTTCGAGGTATGTTGAGATTTTTGTATATTGTGGGCATGTCCCTTAACCGATTAAACTAAGAATACGTATGCAAAGTTTCAATTTGATATCTCTAAATAATAAATAAAAAAATAAATAAATAGTTATTTTATATGAACCATCAAGTTCAATCAATGGGGTCTAATCAGTAAAATATAATATGAGAGCTAGTTGATAATCATTTCGCACGCCAGGGTAACAACACAGTTAGACTACCAATTTTTACACTAGCTAGAAAAAGAGTAAGAAAAATGAAAACAGAAACCTCTAAAACCCTCTGCAAGAATAAGTTTCGTTTTCTTGTATAATGTTTTCTTTTTATTAAACAAAAAGAAAAAAGAAATATAAATAATACAATATTTGAACACAAACGTAACCATGGCATTGTGGAATAACAGAGCTAATTTACTTCATAAAGTTTAAATCCTAAATCAGCTTCCGTTGTATTATTTCACTTGCCGAACTCCGTTTAATATTGCTACGCATTTGAGTACGATACTTGAAATTACAACTGTTACCTTCTTTTTCTGTTAGATCTTTCCTTATTTTACGCGATTTTTCCAAGCTGCTAACAATAAATTGTGTTGCTGCGGTATTTCGGATTTCATGTTTTACAGGTAGTTTTTCTTCTATATAGAAACCAGCTGGCGTCCATTTCGGTTTTGGTAGAGTATCCTGCTTTAGTACGGCACACGTGCGACTTGTTTTCAATTTTTTCCTTTTTTCCGCTGACGTCTTACCAGTGCTACCAGCAAGTGGTGTTAAAGGAGTTTCAATAAATTCCATATCCCCCAACCATTTTCTTTTGGGTGATATTGGTTCTTCTAACATTGGTCCGAATGATGTCATTATTGTTTTCGGTTTTTTCATTTTAATCGGCGTTTGAGGGGCTTCCACAACAATGCCAGTGTTAGTGTACATTTTCAAAATCTTTTTATCTTTCTTATCACATACTTCGGGCTCTGTTAAATTAAAATTTTCAATCAATCCAAATACCACAAAGTCATGCTTAAACTGGATGCGTTTTCTCCATTATTGTTTTAGTTTTGGCCAAAACATTAACTATATTGTATGGTAAACGTTTTGGGGCGTTTATAACTTCGTACGTTTGTCAACTTCTAACGTTTGTCAATTTCGAACGTTTGTCAATTATTAAACCAATCGATTCAGAATCAAAATCTGAATCGATTTAATCATGTCCGTCTGCCTATCAATATAAATTAGTGCGCTACGGCTGGCATTTTTGGAGAAATGTTCATGAAATTTAGTAAAAGGTTCAGAAAGGAACCCTGTTGAAAATGGACCGAATTGGACCATTTTTAGAACATCTCTCATATAGTATAAAGGGAATAATTTTTTTGGCGAAATTTGGTGCAGAACAGTTAATTAGCTTAATAATTGGCTAAACCAAATTTGATCCCGATCGCACCATGTTAGATATTTTTATAAGACAAGGACTGACACAATTAAACTAATTGTAATAGAATCCGAATATATATATTCTTGTGATCATGGTAAATGTATTATCTTTTTTATTGTACCCGAAATCACCTTTTCCAGCATCCCCAACAGGCGATGTATCTTTAGACAATTGATGTACTTTTGGTTTCTTCTCCTTCTTATCCTTAATTGATGTAAAAAAAAAAACGAATTTTGTACATTTCTCATCAGGTTATAAAATCCTTCTTACCTTCTTATATTCCATTTTGGTTTTTAATTGAGCCTTTTTGGAAAACTCTAGAATCTCATCACAACGATTAGGTATACGTTTAATTTGATTGTATTCGGAAGGATCTTTGTCAGTCTTGTACTTTGGATTTGTGCACGATGAAGATTTTTGAGTTGCCGTTGAACTCTCCTCCTCAATAATTAATTCAACGCTGTCATTATTTTCAGTAGGAATACAGAGGCTTTGCGATAAACGTTTGCATTTCTTCCGCTTTATTGCATGAGATTCTGGTGGTTCTAGAGAGTCACTGGAAGTAAGTTTACCGCTTGACTCAACGCTGTCATTATTTTCAATAGGAATGCAGAGACTTTGCGATAAACGTTTGCATTTCTTCCGCTTTATTGCATGAGATTCTGGCGGTTCTAGAGAGTCACTGGAAGTAAGTTTACCGCTTGACTCAACGCTGTCATTATTTTTACTAGGAATGCAGAGACTTTGCGATAAACGTTTGCATTTCTTCCGCTTTATTGCATGAGATTCTGGCGGTTCTAGAGAGTCACTGGAAGTAAGTTTACCGCTTGACTCAACGCTGTCATTATTTTCAATAGGAATACAGAGACTTTGCGATAAACGTTTGCATTTCTTCCGCTTTATTGCATGAGATTCTGGCGGTTCTAGAGAGTCACTGGAAGTAAGTTTACCGCTTGACTCAACGCTGTCATTATTTTTACTAGGAATGCAGAGACTTTGCGATAAACTTTTGCATTTCTTCCGCTCTATTGCATGAGATTCTGATGGTTCTAGATTTATATTAGAAGTAGGTTTACCATCTGATTCAACGCTGTCATTATTTTCACTAGGAATGCGTTTCTTCCGCTCTATTGCATGAGATTCTGTTGGTTCTGGAAGCTCATTGGAAGTAGGTTTATCACCTTCATATGTAAGGGAATGATGTAAATTAAGCTTTTCTTTACATTCCTTGGAAGGGCCAGGAAATGACACAGATAATTTAGTGTAATCTTTAGAGCATCTTTTTACATCATCAACTACTTTACTGTTACTAAAGGGATCTTCATCATTATCATCATCATCATCGGTTATCGAAGCTTCTCCTAAACGGTTTTCCAATTTTTTCTTCTTCTTCTTGCGTGCGATCGAATCATTTTTTCTCCTTTTTTATTAAATTTAACTGATTGCTCTTCCTCCTGTGAGGTAACTTTAACTATTACTGAATCTGATGAAGTGTTATCTTCGTTTTCGATATGCTTCAATTTATTATCACTTCTATTTTGAATGTTGTCCGAGGACTTATTTGTAGAGGAACCATTTAGCAAACCTACACTTGCTCTACGATGTTCTTGGTCAGTGATAGAAACTGAAGTATTACTTTTACTCTTATGTGCATTTTTTTTATTCACAACTTGCTCGTCTGCTTCGTCATTGGAAGAAGAATCCGACCCTACATATTGTAGGCATTTATACAACTTTTTCTCGGTATTTGAGAAGCCAAGTAACTTATCTTTATCATCATAAACAACAACATTTTCATCATTATCATCATCATCGTCACCGAGAACAATAAATGAATCAAATTCATCGTCATCCTCCTCACCCGTCGATTCGTATGTAGTGTTACTACCAATGGATTCACCATCACATGGAATTTCATTTAATAGCATTTCCTTACGATCATCTGAACACATTGAATCGCCACTTTCATAATTGCTAACTTCCATAACTTCATTAATAAATTCATTCACATCTTTATCTTCCTCCTGCTCCTCCTTCTCCTCCTCGTCCTCCCATTCGTTACATAATTCCATTTTATTATAAATATTAGATTTTTCTCTTTACTTTCATTTTGTATACTTTTCTCTTTTTCATTAACATTAACATTATCAATAACATCGACATCATCTAGCTTCGTGTTGTCCAAAAATTTTTTCGTAACACTTTCTTCAATCCACTTTAATGATAATACTATTTCTGTGTTTTCTTTAGATGATGATGGTGGTGATGATACTGATGACGTAACATTGATTGATTCATTTGTTATTTCCAATTTTTTTCGTTCTTCTTTCACTTCTTCAATAATTGTTGAATTTTTACGCGATTCTTCTATACAAATAATTTCATTCTCAGTATTGTGATTTATGTTAATGCTTTTTTCCGTTTCGCTTGCATTTTATGGATCGCTTTCCAAAACATTACTTTTACTTATTTTTTGAGATAAGTTGGCTTTGCTATTTGAACTGTTCTTGTTATTTTTTATGGATTGACGTTTTCGTGGTGTAGTACATTTTTCATTTTTACCGTTATAATCTTTGCCTGTATCCATTTGTGATTTCCCCTCCAAACCGTTAATATTTTGATAATCTGTTGCTTTTGGTCTTATTGTTTGCGAGTCTGGCAATACCGCTTCAGTAGAACCTTCATATGAACTTTCTAATGGTACATCTTTGTTGTTTTCTCCATCGGAATTTGTTTTTTGTATAATTTTTGGTGATTGACTGATGGTTATCTTTTTCTTGGGTGAATTATTTTCCATCTTCATTTCTTTTTCATTATTATTCGAATCGTCCTCTAAATTACAGCTTTCATCATGTTTTTGTGAGTCGTTTAACATAACTGTATAAACTTCTTGATGATTCGTTTTCAAAGGTGTCGTAGTTTTTGCCTTGAAAATGTCTTTTTCATTACTATTGCAAGGCGAGTTAATCGATTCCTCCTGCTTATTATTATCAGTTTTATCCTCTTCATCTTTGGAATACCCGCATATAAAAAATGTTTCCGTTATATTATAGACTTCATTTGATTTATCATTTTTATCAGATTCGGAATGAAGAGTACAATCGTCTGTACTTATTTTTAATGTATTATTTTCCATACATACATACATACTTTGTACAGGTAATTTTTGAACAACAAACAGTTTTTTGTCAATTATGGCTGTGTCCGTTATTTGACCCCGCCCATTTTTGGCAGAAAGTTGTGTAGTGTGGTAATTGAAAAGTGTGTCACATTACAATTTAGTATGCATTAAATTGTTGCGAATATATTATTATTCAGGTCATTTTTAAACAACAAATGGTGTTTTTTTATACCCTCCACCACCTCAGTGATGAGGGTATACTAAGTTGGTTCTTCCATTTGCAACACCCAGAAGTAGGCGTCAGAGACTCTACAAAGTATATATATTTTTCATCAGCGTCAAAAACTGAGTCGATTTAGACATGTATGTCCGTGTGTCCGTCTGTTGTTGGCACTCTCAAGGGCGTACATTTTGAGATACTGTGTTGAAGTTTTGTACAGACACTTTCAGTTTTTGCACGCAGATTGCTATTTAAAATGGGAAAAATCGGTCAAGAGCCACGCCCACAATCGACAAAAAACTATTTATCTGCCACAAAAATTGAGCTATAAACTTGAAATTTGGTATGTACATCTATAAATATTAGCTTTATCAATATGCAAAAAATGGGCGTATTCGGAATACAGACACGCCCACAATTAATAAAAATTTTAATATCTGCCACAAAAGTTGACCTAGGAACATGAAATTTATAACGCATATACATATCTACCGATGTGCCAAAAGTGGACGTGGTCGGACAACAGACACGCCCACAATTTATAAAAAACCATATTTAACGTAAAAGTAGACTTGCATGCTGATACGTAATATGTACACTATTAGAAGGCGCAATATACATATATATTTGCCACGCCCTTTGTTGTAGAGGTGGAGGGTATTTAAGATTTAATTTAAGCCAAATTTAGTTCTCTTACTTGTTTTTAATTATAGGCGTTTGCGTTATTCAATCACGCCCATTTTTTGGCACGGTGTTGGATAACGGTACCATTTATATTTTTACCAAATTTCAATCTGATAGGCATAGAATTGTGCGATATATAAATTTTTGAAGATACAATTTTTTCGAGGTATGTTGAGATTTTTGTATATTGTGGGCATGTCCCTTAACCGATTAAACTAAGAATACGTATGCAAAGTTTCAATTTGATATCTCTAAATAATAAATAAAAAAATAAATAAATAGTTATTTTATATGAACCATCAAGTTCAATCAATGGGGTCTAATCAGTAAAATATAATATGAGAGCTAGTTGATAATCATTTCGCACGCCAGGGTAACAACACAGTTAGACTACCAATTTTTACACTAGCTAGAAAAAGAGTAAGAAAAATGAAAACAGAAACCTCTAAAACCCTCTGCAAGAATAAGTTTCGTTTTCTTGTATAATGTTTTCTTTTTATTAAACAAAAAGAAAAAAGAAATATAAATAATACAATATTTGAACACAAACGTAACCATGGCATTGTGGAATAACAGAGCTAATTTACTTCATAAAGTTTAAATCCTAAATCAGCTTCCGTTGTATTATTTCACTTGCCGAACTCCGTTTAATATTGCTACGCATTTGAGTACGATACTTGAAATTACAACTGTTACCTTCTTTTTCTGTTAGATCTTTCCTTATTTTACGCGATTTTTCCAAGCTGCTAACAATAAATTGTGTTGCTGCGGTATTTCGGATTTCATGTTTTACAGGTAGTTTTTCTTCTATATAGAAACCAGCTGGCGTCCATTTCGGTTTTGGTAGAGTATCCTGCTTTAGTACGGCACACGTGCGACTTGTTTTCAATTTTTTCCTTTTTTCCGCTGACGTCTTACCAGTGCTACCAGCAAGTGGTGTTAAAGGAGTTTCAATAAATTCCATATCCCCCAACCATTTTCTTTTGGGTGATATTGGTTCTTCTAACATTGGTCCGAATGATGTCATTATTGTTTTCGGTTTTTTCATTTTAATCGGCGTTTGAGGGGCTTCCACAACAATGCCAGTGTTAGTGTACATTTTCAAAATCTTTTTATCTTTCTTATCACATACTTCGGGCTCTGTTAAATTAAAATTTTCAATCAATCCAAATACCACAAAGTCATGCTTAAACTGGATGCGTTTTCTCCATTATTGTTTTAGTTTTGGCCAAAACATTAACTATATTGTATGGTAAACGTTTTGGGGCGTTTATAACTTCGTACGTTTGTCAACTTCTAACGTTTGTCAACTTCGAACGTTTGTCAATTATTAAACCAATCGATTCAGAATCAAAATCTGAATCGATTTAATCATGTCCGTCTGCCTATCAATATAAATTAGTGCGCTACGGCTGGCATTTTTGGAGAAATGTTCATGAAATTTAGTAAAAGGTTCAGAAAGGAACCCTGTTGAAAATGGACCGAATTGGACCATTTTTAGAACATCTCTCATATAGTATAAAGGGAATAATTTTTTTGGCAAAATTTGGTGCAGAACAGTTAATTAGCTTAATAATTGGCTAAACCAAATTTGATCCCGATCGCACCATGTTAGATATTTTTATAAGACAAGGACTGACACAATTAAACTAATTGTAATAGAATCCGAATATATATATTCTTGTGATCATGGTAAATGTATTATCTTTTTTATTGTACCCGAAATCACCTTTTCCAGCATCCCCAACAGGCGATGTATCTTTAGACAATTGATGTACTTTTGGTTTCTTCTCCTTCTTATCCTTAATTGATGTAAAAAAAAAACGAATTTTGTACATTTCTCATCAGGTTATAAAATCCTTCTTACCTTCTTATATTCCATTTTGGTTTTTAATTGAGCCTTTTTGGAAAACTCTAGAATCTCATCACAACGATTAGGTATACGTTTAATTTGATTGTATTCGGAAGGATCTTTGTCAGTCTTGTATTTTGGATTTGTGCACGATGAAGATTTTTGAGTTGCCGTTGAACTCTCCTCCTCAATAATTAATTCAACGCTGTCATTATTTTCAGTAGGAATACAGAGGCTTTGCGATAAACGTTTGCATTTCTTCCGCTTTATTGCATGAGATTCTGGTGGTTCTAGAGAGTCACTGGAAGTAAGTTTACCGCTTGACTCAACGCTGTCATTATTTTCAATAGGAATACAGAGACTTTGCGATAAACGTTTGCATTTCTTCCGCTTTATTGCATGAGATTCTGGCGGTTCTAGAGAGTCACTGGAAGTAAGTTTACCGCTTGACTCAACGCTGTCATTATTTTTACTAGGAATGCAGAGACTTTGCGATAAACGTTTGCATTTCTTCCGCTTTATTGCATGAGATTCTGGCGGTTCTAGAGAGTCACTGGAAGTAAGTTTACCGCTTGACTCAACGCTGTCATTATTTTCAATAGGAATACAGAGACTTTGCGATAAACGTTTGCATTTCTTCCGCTTTATTGCATGAGATTCTGGCGGTTCTAGAGAGTCACTGGAAGTAAGTTTACCGCTTGACTCAACGCTGTCATTATTTTCAATAGGAATACAGAGACTTTGCGATAAACGTTTGCATTTCTTCCGCTTTATTGCATGAGATTCTGGCGGTTCTAGAGAGTCACTGGAAGTAAGTTTACCGCTTGACTCAACGCTGTCATTATTTTTACTAGGAATGCAGAGACTTTGCGATAAACGTTTGCATTTCTTCCGCTTTATTGCATGAGATTCTGGCGGTTCTAGAGAGTCACTGGAAGTAAGTTTACCGCTTGACTCAACGCTGTCATTATTTTTACTAGGAATGCAGAGACTTTGCGATAAACTTTTGCATTTCTTCCGCTCTATTGCATGAGATTCTGGCGGTTCTAGAGAGTCACTGGAAGTAAGTTTACCGCTTGACTCAACGCTGTCATTATTTTCAATAGGAATACAGAGACTTTGCGATAAACGTTTGCATTTCTTCCGCTTTATTGCATGAGATTCTGGCGGTTCTAGAGAGTCACTGGAAGTAAGTTTACCGCTTGACTCAACGCTGTCATTATTTTTACTAGGAATGCAGAGACTTTGCGATAAACGTTTGCATTTCTTCCGCTTTATTGCATGAGATTCTGGCGGTTCTAGAGAGTCACTGGAAGTAAGTTTACCGCTTGACTCAACGCTGTCATTATTTTCAATAGGAATACAGAGACTTTGCGATAAACGTTTGCATTTCTTCCGCTTTATTGCATGAGATTCTGGCGGTTCTAGAGAGTCACTGGAAGTAAGTTTACCGCTTGACTCAACGCTGTCATTATTTTCAATAGGAATACAGAGACTTTGCGATAAACGTTTGCATTTCTTCCGCTTTATTGCATGAGATTCTGGCGGTTCTAGAGAGTCACTGGAAGTAAGTTTACCGCTTGACTCAACGCTGTCATTATTTTTACTAGGAATGCAGAGACTTTGCGATAAACGTTTGCATTTCTTCCGCTTTATTGCATGAGATTCTGGTGGTTCTAGAGAGTCACTGGAAGTAAGTTTACCGCTTGACTCAACGCTGTCATTATTTTCAATAGGAATACAGAGACTTTGCGATAAACGTTTGCATTTCTTCCGCTTTATTGCATGAGATTCTGGCGGTTCTAGAGAGTCACTGGAAGTAAGTTTACCGCTTGACTCAACGCTGTCATTATTTTTACTAGGAATGCAGAGACTTTGCGATAAACGTTTGCATTTCTTCCGCTTTATTGCATGAGATTCTGGCGGTTCTAGAGAGTCACTGGAAGTAAGTTTACCGCTTGACTCAACGCTGTCATTATTTTTACTAGGAATGCAGAGACTTTGCGATAAACGTTTGCATTTCTTCCGCTTTATTGCATGAGATTCTGGCGGTTCTAGAGAGTCACTGGAAGTAAGTTTACCGCTTGACTCAACGCTGTCATTATTTTCAATAGGAATACAGAGACTTTGCGATAAACGTTTGCATTTCTTCCGCTTTATTGCATGAGATTCTGGCGGTTCTAGAGAGTCACTGGAAGTAAGTTTACCGCTTGACTCAACGCTGTCATTATTTTTACTAGGAATGCAGAGACTTTGCGATAAACGTTTGCATTTCTTCCGCTTTATTGCATGAGATTCTGGCGGTTCTAGAGAGTCACTGGAAGTAAGTTTACCGCTTGACTCAACGCTGTCATTATTTTTACTAGGAATGCAGAGACTTTGCGATAAACTTTTGCATTTCTTCCGCTCTATTGCATGAGATTCTGATGGTTCTAGATTTATATTAGAAGTAGGTTTACCATCTGATTCAACGCTGTCATTATTTTCACTAGGAATGCGTTTCTTCCGCTCTATTGCATGAGATTCTGTTGGTTCTGGAAGCTCATTGGAAGTAGGTTTATCACCTTCATATGTAAGGGAATGATGTAAATTAAGCTTTTCTTTACATTCCTTGGAAGGGCCAGGAAATGACACAGATAATTTAGTGTAATCTTTAGAGCATCTTTTTACATCATCAACTACTTTACTGTTACTAAAGGGATCTTCATCATTATCATCATCATCATCGGTTATCGAAGCTTCTCCTAAACGGTTTTCCAATTTTTTCTTCTTCTTCTTGCGTGCGATCGAATCATTTTTTCTCCTTTTTTATTAAATTTAACTGATTGCTCTTCCTCCTGTGAGGTAACTTTAACTATTACTGAATCTGATGAAGTGTTATCTTCGTTTTCGATATGCTTCAATTTATTATCACTTCTATTTTGAATGTTGTCCGAGGACTTATTTGTAGAGGAACCATTTAGCAAACCTACACTTGCTCTACGATGTTCTTGGTCAGTGATAGAAACTGAAGTATTACTTTTACTCTTATGTGCATTTTTTTTATTCACAACTTGCTCGTCTGCTTCGTCATTGGAAGAAGAATCCGACCCTACATATTGTAGACATTTATACATCTTTTTCTCGGTATTTGAGAAGCCAAGTAACTTATCTTTATCATCATAAACAACAACATTTTCATCATTATCATCATCATCGTCACCGAGAACAATAAATGAATCAAATTCATCGTCATCCTCCTCACCCGTCGATTCGTATGTAGTGTTACTACCAATGGATTCACCATCACATGGAATTTCATTTAATAGCATTTCCTTACGATCATCTGAACACATTGAATCGCCACTTTCATAATTGCTAACTTCCATAACTTCATTAATAAATTCATTCACATCTTTATCTTCCTCCTGCTCCTCCTTCTCCTTCTCGTCCTCCCATTCGTTACATAATTCCATTTTATTATAAATATTAGATTTTTTCTCTTTACTTTCAATTTTGTATACTTTTCTCTTTTTCATTAACATTAACATTATCAATAACATCGACATCATCTAGCTTTGTGTTGTCCAAAAATTTTTTCGTAACACTTTCTTCAATCCACTTCAATGATAATACTATTTCTGTGTTTTCTTTAGATGATGATGGTGGTGATGATACTGATGACGTAACATTGATTGATTCATTTGTTATTTCCAATTTTTTTCGTTCTTCTTTCACTTCTTCAATAATTGTTGAATTTTTACTCGATTCTTCTATACAAATAATTTCATTCTCAGTATTGTGACTTATGTTAATGCTTTTTTCCGTTTCGCTTACATTTTATGGATCGCTTTCCAAAACATTACTTTTACTTATTTTTTGAGATAAGTTGGCTTTGCTATTTGAACTGTTCTTGTTATTTTTTATGGATTGACGTTTTCGTGGTGTAGTACATTTTTCATTTTTACCGTTATAATCTTTGCCTGTATCCATTTGTGATTTCCCCTCCAAACCGTTAATATTTTGATAATCTGTTGCTTTTGGTCTTATTGTTTGCGAGTCTGGCAATACCGCTTCAGTAGAACCTTCATATGAACTTTCTAATGGTACATCTTTGTTGTTTTCTCCATCGGAATTTGTTTTTTGTATAATTTTTGGTGATTGACTGATGGTTATCTTTTTCTTGGGTGAATTATTTTCCATCTTCATTTCTTTTTCATTATTATTCGAATCGTCCTCTAAATTACAGCTTTCATCATGTTTTTGTGAGTCGTTTAACATAACTGTATAAACTTCTTGATGATTCGTTTTCAAAGGTGTCGTAGTTTTTGCCTTGAAAATGTCTTTTTCATTACTATTGCAAGGCGAGTTAATCGATTCCTCCTGCTTATTATTATCAGTTTTATCCTCTTCATCTTTGGAATACCCGCATATAAAAAATGTTTCCGTTATATTATAGACTTCATTTAATTTATCATTTTTATCAGATTCGGAATGAAGAGTACAATCGTCTGTACTTATTTTTAATGTATTATTTTCCATACATACATACATACTTTGTACAGGTAATTTTTGAACAACAAACAGTTTTTTGTCAATTATGGCTGTGTCCGTTATTTGACCCCGCCCATTTTTGGCAGAAAGTTGTGTAGTGTGGTAATTGAAAAGTGTGTCACATTACAATTTAGTATGCATTAAATTGTTGCGAATATATTATTATTCAGGTCATTTTTAAACAACAAATGGTGTTTTTTTATACCCTCCACCACCTCAGTGATGAGGGTATACTAAGTTTGTTCTTCCATTTGCAACACCCAGAAGTAGGCGTCAGAGACTCTACAAAGTATATATATTTTTCATCAGCGTCAAAAACTGAGTCGATTTAGACATGTATGTCCGTGTGTCCGTCTGTTGTTGGCACTCTCAAGGGCGTACATTTTGAGATACTGTGTTGAAGTTTTGTACAGACACTTTCAGTTTTTGCACGCAGATTGCTATTTAAAATGGAAAAAATCGGTCAAGAGCCACGCCCACAATCGACAAAAAACTATTTATCTGCCACAAAAATTGAGCTATAAACTTGAAATTTGGTATGTACATCTATAAATATTAGCTTTATCAATATGCAAAAAATGGGCGTATTCGGAATACAGACACGCCCACAATTAATAAAAATTTTAATATCTGCCACAAAAGTTGACCTAGGAACATGAAATTTATAACGCATATATATATCTACCGATGTGCCAAAAGTGGACGTGGTCGGACAACAGACACGCCCACAATTTATAAAAAACCATATTTAACGTAAAAGTAGACTTGCATGCTGATACGTAATATGTACACTATTAGAAGGCGCAATATACATATATATTTGCCACGCCCTTTGTTGTAGAGGTGGAGGGTATTTAAGATTTAATTTAAGCCAAATTTAGTTCTCTTACTTGTTTTTAATTATAGGCGTTTGCGTTATTCAATCACGCCCATTTTTTGGCACGGTGTTGGATAACGGTACCATTTATATTTTTACCAAATTTCAATCTGATAGGCATAGAATTGTGCGATATATAAATTTTTGAAGATACAATTTTTTCGAGGTATGTTGAGATTTTTGTATATTGTGGGCATGTCCCTTAACCGATTAAACTAAGAATACGTATGCAAAGTTTCAATTTGATATCTCTAAATAATAAATAAAAAAATAAATAAATAGTTATTTTATATGAACCATCAAGTTCAATCAATGGGGTCTAATCAGTAAAATATAATATGAGAGCTAGTTGATAATCATTTCGCACGCCAGGGTAACAACACAGTTAGACTACCAATTTTTACACTAGCTAGAAAAAGAGTAAGAAAAATGAAAACAGAAACCTCTAAAACCCTCTGCAAGAATAAGTTTCGTTTTCTTGTATAATGTTTTCTTTTTATTAAACAAAAAGAAAAAAGAAATATAAATAATACAATATTTGAACACAAACGTAACCATGGCATTGTGGAATAACAGAGCTAATTTACTTCATAAAGTTTAAATCCTAAATCAGCTTCCGTTGTATTATTTCACTTGCCGAACTCCGTTTAATATTGCTACGCATTTGAGTACGATACTTGAAATTACAACTGTTACCTTCTTTTTCTGTTAGATCTTTCCTTATTTTACGCGATTTTTCCAAGCTGCTAACAATAAATTGTGTTGCTGCGGTATTTCGGATTTCATGTTTTACAGGTAGTTTTTCTTCTATATAGAAACCAGCTGGCGTCCATTTCGGTTTTGGTAGAGTATCCTGCTTTAGTACGGCACACGTGCGACTTGTTTTCAATTTTTTCCTTTTTTCCGCTGACGTCTTACCAGTGCTACCAGCAAGTGGTGTTAAAGGAGTTTCAATAAATTCCATATCCCCCAACCATTTTCTTTTGGGTGATATTGGTTCTTCTAACATTGGTCCGAATGATGTCATTATTGTTTTCGGTTTTTTCATTTTAATCGGCGTTTGAGGGGCTTCCACAACAATGCCAGTGTTAGTGTACATTTTCAAAATCTTTTTATCTTTCTTATCACATACTTCGGGCTCTGTTAAATTAAAATTTTCAATCAATCCAAATACCACAAAGTCATGCTTAAACTGGATGCGTTTTCTCCATTATTGTTTTAGTTTTGGCCAAAACATTAACTATATTGTATGGTAAACGTTTTGGGGCGTTTATAACTTCGTACGTTTGTCAACTTCTAACGTTTGTCAACTTCGAACGTTTGTCAATTATTAAACCAATCGATTCAGAATCAAAATCTGAATCGATTTAATCATGTCCGTCTGCCTATCAATATAAATTAGTGCGCTACGGCTGGCATTTTTGGAGAAATGTTCATGAAATTTAGTAAAAGGTTCAGAAAGGAACCCTGTTGAAAATGGACCGAATTGGACCATTTTTAGAACATCTCTCATATAGTATAAAGGGAATAATTTTTTTGGCAAAATTTGGTGCAGAACAGTTAATTAGCTTAATAATTGGCTAAACCAAATTTGATCCCGATCGCACCATGTTAGATATTTTTATAAGACAAGGACTGACACAATTAAACTAATTGTAATAGAATCCGAATATATATATTCTTGTGATCATGGTAAATGTATTATCTTTTTTATTGTACCCGAAATCACCTTTTCCAGCATCCCCAACAGGCGATGTATCTTTAGACAATTGATGTACTTTTGGTTTCTTCTCCTTCTTATCCTTAATTGATGTAAAAAAAAAAACGAATTTTGTACATTTCTCATCAGGTTATAAAATCCTTCTTACCTTCTTATATTCCATTTTGGTTTTTAATTGAGCCTTTTTGGAAAACTCTAGAATCTCATCACAACGATTAGGTATACGTTTAATTTGATTGTATTCGGAAGGATCTTTGTCAGTCTTGTATTTTGGATTTGTGCACGATGAAGATTTTTGAGTTGCCGTTGAACTCTCCTCCTCAATAATTAATTCAACGCTGTCATTATTTTCAGTAGGAATACAGAGGCTTTGCGATAAACGTTTGCATTTCTTCCGCTTTATTGCATGAGATTCTGGTGGTTCTAGAGAGTCACTGGAAGTAAGTTTACCGCTTGACTCAACGCTGTCATTATTTTCAATAGGAATACAGAGACTTTGCGATAAACGTTTGCATTTCTTCCGCTTTATTGCATGAGATTCTGGCGGTTCTAGAGAGTCACTGGAAGTAAGTTTACCGCTTGACTCAACGCTGTCATTATTTTCAATAGGAATGCAGAGACTTTGCGATAAACGTTTGCATTTCTTCCGCTTTATTGCATGAGATTCTGGCGGTTCTAGAGAGTCACTGGAAGTAAGTTTACCGCTTGACTCAACGCTGTCATTATTTTTACTAGGAATGCAGAGACTTTGCGATAAACTTTTGCATTTCTTCCGCTTTATTGCATGAGATTCTGGCGGTTCTAGAGAGTCACTGGAAGTAAGTTTACCGCTTGACTCAACGCTGTCATTATTTTCAATAGGAATACAGAGACTTTGCGATAAACGTTTGCATTTCTTCCGCTTTATTGCATGAGATTCTGGCGGTTCTAGAGAGTCACTGGAAGTAAGTTTACCGCTTGACTCAACGCTGTCATTATTTTTACTAGGAATGCAGAGACTTTGCGATAAACTTTTGCATTTCTTCCGCTCTATTGCATGAGATTCTGATGGTTCTAGATTTATATTAGAAGTAGGTTTACCATCTGATTCAACGCTGTCATTATTTTCACTAGGAATGCGTTTCTTCCGCTCTATTGCATGAGATTCTGTTGGTTCTGGAAGCTCATTGGAAGTAGGTTTATCACCTTCATATGTAAGGGAATGATGTAAATTAAGCTTTTCTTTACATTCCTTGGAAGGGCCAGGAAATGACACAGATAATTTAGTGTAATCTTTAGAGCATCTTTTTACATCATCAACTACTTTACTGTTACTAAAGGGATCTTCATCATTATCATCATCATCATCGGTTATCGAAGCTTCTCCTAAACGGTTTTCCAATTTTTTCTTCTTCTTCTTGCGTGCGATCGAATCATTTTTTCTCCTTTTTTATTAAATTTAACTGATTGCTCTTCCTCCTGTGAGGTAACTTTAACTATTACTGAATCTGATGAAGTGTTATCTTCGTTTTCGATATGCTTCAATTTATTATCACTTCTATTTTGAATGTTGTCCGAGGACTTATTTGTAGAGGAACCATTTAGCAAACCTACACTTGCTCTACGATGTTCTTGGTCAGTGATAGAAACTGAAGTATTACTTTTACTCTTATGTGCATTTTTTTTATTCACAACTTGCTCGTCTGCTTCGTCATTGGAAGAAGAATCCGACCCTACATATTGTAGACATTTATACATCTTTTTCTCGGTATTTGAGAAGCCAAGTAACTTATCTTTATCATCATAAACAACAACATTTTCATCATTATCATCATCATCGTCACCGAGAACAATAAATGAATCAAATTCATCGTCATCCTCCTCACCCGTCGATTCGTATGTAGTGTTACTACCAATGGATTCACCATCACATGGAATTTCATTTAATAGCATTTCCTTACGATCATCTGAACACATTGAATCGCCACTTTCATAATTGCTAACTTCCATAACTTCATTAATAAATTCATTCACATCTTTATCTTCCTCCTGCTCCTCCTTCTCCTTCTCGTCCTCCCATTCGTTACATAATTCCATTTTATTATAAATATTAGATTTTTTCTCTTTACTTTCAATTTTGTATACTTTTCTCTTTTTCATTAACATTAACATTATCAATAACATCGACATCATCTAGCTTTGTGTTGTCCAAAAATTTTTTCGTAACACTTTCTTCAATCCACTTCAATGATAATACTATTTCTGTGTTTTCTTTAGATGATGATGGTGGTGATGATACTGATGACGTAACATTGATTGATTCATTTGTTATTTCCAATTTTTTTCGTTCTTCTTTCACTTCTTCAATAATTGTTGAATTTTTACTCGATTCTTCTATACAAATAATTTCATTCTCAGTATTGTGACTTATGTTAATGCTTTTTTCCGTTTCGCTTACATTTTATGGATCGCTTTCCAAAACATTACTTTTACTTATTTTTTGAGATAAGTTGGCTTTGCTATTTGAACTGTTCTTGTTATTTTTTATGGATTGACGTTTTCGTGGTGTAGTACATTTTTCATTTTTACCGTTATAATCTTTGCCTGTATCCATTTGTGATTTCCCCTCCAAACCGTTAATATTTTGATAATCTGTTGCTTTTGGTCTTATTGTTTGCGAGTCTGGCAATACCGCTTCAGTAGAACCTTCATATGAACTTTCTAATGGTACATCTTTGTTGTTTTCTCCATCGGAATTTGTTTTTTGTATAATTTTTGGTGATTGACTGATGGTTATCTTTTTCTTGGGTGAATTATTTTCCATCTTCATTTCTTTTTCATTATTATTCGAATCGTCCTCTAAATTACAGCTTTCATCATGTTTTTGTGAGTCGTTTAACATAACTGTATAAACTTCTTGATGATTCGTTTTCAAAGGTGTCGTAGTTTTTGCCTTGAAAATGTCTTTTTCATTACTATTGCAAGGCGAGTTAATCGATTCCTCCTGCTTATTATTATCAGTTTTATCCTCTTCATCTTTGGAATACCCGCATATAAAAAATGTTTCCGTTATATTATAGACTTCATTTAATTTATCATTTTTATCAGATTCGGAATGAAGAGTACAATCGTCTGTACTTATTTTTAATGTATTATTTTCCATACATACATACATACTTTGTACAGGTAATTTTTGAACAACAAACAGTTTTTTGTCAATTATGGCTGTGTCCGTTATTTGACCCCGCCCATTTTTGGCAGAAAGTTGTGTAGTGTGGTAATTGAAAAGTGTGTCACATTACAATTTAGTATGCATTAAATTGTTGCGAATATATTATTATTCAGGTCATTTTTAAACAACAAATGGTGTTTTTTTATACCCTCCACCACCTCAGTGATGAGGGTATACTAAGTTTGTTCTTCCATTTGCAACACCCAGAAGTAGGCGTCAGAGACTCTACAAAGTATATATATTTTTCATCAGCGTCAAAAACTGAGTCGATTTAGACATGTATGTCCGTGTGTCCGTCTGTTGTTGGCACTCTCAAGGGCGTACATTTTGAGATACTGTGTTGAAGTTTTGTACAGACACTTTCAGTTTTTGCACGCAGATTGCTATTTAAAATGGGAAAAATCGGTCAAGAGCCACGCCCACAATCGACAAAAAACTATTTATCTGCCACAAAAATTGAGCTATAAACTTGAAATTTGGTATGTACATCTATAAATATTAGCTTTATCAATATGCAAAAAATGGGCGTATTCGGAATACAGACACGCCCACAATTAATAAAAATTTTAATATCTGCCACAAAAGTTGACCTAGGAACATGAAATTTATAACGCATATATATATCTACCGATGTGCCAAAAGTGGACGTGGTCGGACAACAGACACGCCCACAATTTATAAAAAACCATATTTAACGTAAAAGTAGACTTGCATGCTGATACGTAATATGTACACTATTAGAAGGCGCAATATACATATATATTTGCCACGCCCTTTGTTGTAGAGGTGGAGGGTATTTAAGATTTAATTTAAGCCAAATTTAGTTCTCTTACTTGTTTTTAATTATAGGCGTTTGCGTTATTCAATCACGCCCATTTTTTGGCACGGTGTTGGATAACGGTACCATTTATATTTTTACCAAATTTCAATCTGATAGGCATAGAATTGTGCGATATATAAATTTTTGAAGATACAATTTTTTCGAGGTATGTTGAGATTTTTGTATATTGTGGGCATGTCCCTTAACCGATTAAACTAAGAATACGTATGCAAAGTTTCAATTTGATATCTCTAAATAATAAATAAAAAAATAAATAAATAGTTATTTTATATGAACCATCAAGTTCAATCAATGGGGTCTAATCAGTAAAATATAATATGAGAGCTAGTTGATAATCATTTCGCACGCCAGGGTAACAACACAGTTAGACTACCAATTTTTACACTAGCTAGAAAAAGAGTAAGAAAAATGAAAACAGAAACCTCTAAAACCCTCTGCAAGAATAAGTTTCGTTTTCTTGTATAATGTTTTCTTTTTATTAAACAAAAAGAAAAAAGAAATATAAATAATACAATATTTGAACACAAACGTAACCATGGCATTGTGGAATAACAGAGCTAATTTACTTCATAAAGTTTAAATCCTAAATCAGCTTCCGTTGTATTATTTCACTTGCCGAACTCCGTTTAATATTGCTACGCATTTGAGTACGATACTTGAAATTACAACTGTTACCTTCTTTTTCTGTTAGATCTTTCCTTATTTTACGCGATTTTTCCAAGCTGCTAACAATAAATTGTGTTGCTGCGGTATTTCGGATTTCATGTTTTACAGGTAGTTTTTCTTCTATATAGAAACCAGCTGGCGTCCATTTCGGTTTTGGTAGAGTATCCTGCTTTAGTACGGCACACGTGCGACTTGTTTTCAATTTTTTCCTTTTTTCCGCTGACGTCTTACCAGTGCTACCAGCAAGTGGTGTTAAAGGAGTTTCAATAAATTCCATATCCCCCAACCATTTTCTTTTGGGTGATATTGGTTCTTCTAACATTGGTCCGAATGATGTCATTATTGTTTTCGGTTTTTTCATTTTAATCGGCGTTTGAGGGGCTTCCACAACAATGCCAGTGTTAGTGTACATTTTCAAAATCTTTTTATCTTTCTTATCACATACTTCGGGCTCTGTTAAATTAAAATTTTCAATCAATCCAAATACCACAAAGTCATGCTTAAACTGGATGCGTTTTCTCCATTATTGTTTTAGTTTTGGCCAAAACATTAACTATATTGTATGGTAAACGTTTTGGGGCGTTTATAACTTCGTACGTTTGTCAACTTCTAACGTTTGTCAACTTCGAACGTTTGTCAATTATTAAACCAATCGATTCAGAATCAAAATCTGAATCGATTTAATCATGTCCGTCTGCCTATCAATATAAATTAGTGCGCTACGGCTGGCATTTTTGGAGAAATGTTCATGAAATTTAGTAAAAGGTTCAGAAAGGAACCCTGTTGAAAATGGACCGAATTGGACCATTTTTAGAACATCTCTCATATAGTATAAAGGGAATAATTTTTTTGGCGAAATTTGGTGCAGAACAGTTAATTAGCTTAATAATTGGCTAAACCAAATTTGATCCCGATCGCACCATGTTAGATATTTTTATAAGACAAGGACTGACACAATTAAACTAATTGTAATAGAATCCGAATATATATATTCTTGTGATCATGGTAAATGTATTATCTTTTTTATTGTACCCGAAATCACCTTTTCCAGCATCCCCAACAGGCGATGTATCTTTAGACAATTGATGTACTTTTGGTTTCTTCTCCTTCTTATCCTTAATTGATGTAAAAAAAAAAACGAATTTTGTACATTTCTCATCAGGTTATAAAATCCTTCTTACCTTCTTATATTCCATTTTGGTTTTTAATTGAGCCTTTTTGGAAAACTCTAGAATCTCATCACAACGATTAAGTATACGTTTAATTTGATTGTATTCGGAAGGATCTTTGTCAGTCTTGTACTTTGGATTTGTGCACGATGAAGATTTTTGAGTTGCCGTTGAACTCTCCTCCTCAATAATTAATTCAACGCTGTCATTATTTTCAGTAGGAATACAGAGGCTTTGCGATAAACGTTTGCATTTCTTCCGCTTTATTGCATGAGATTCTGGTGGTTCTAGAGAGTCACTGGAAGTAAGTTTACCGCTTGACTCAACGCTGTCATTATTTTCAATAGGAATGCAGAGACTTTGCGATAAACGTTTGCATTTCTTCCGCTTTATTGCATGAGATTCTGGCGGTTCTAGAGAGTCACTGGAAGTAAGTTTACCGCTTGACTCAACGCTGTCATTATTTTTACTAGGAATGCAGAGACTTTGCGATAAACTTTTGCATTTCTTCCGCTTTATTGCATGAGATTCTGGCGGTTCTAGAGAGTCACTGGAAGTAAGTTTACCGCTTGACTCAACGCTGTCATTATTTTCAATAGGAATACAGAGACTTTGCGATAAACGTTTGCATTTCTTCCGCTTTATTGCATGAGATTCTGGCGGTTCTAGAGAGTCACTGGAAGTAAGTTTACCGCTTGACTCAACGCTGTCATTATTTTTACTAGGAATGCAGAGACTTTGCGATAAACTTTTGCATTTCTTCCGCTTTATTGCATGAGATTCTGGCGGTTCTAGAGAGTCACTGGAAGTAAGTTTACCGCTTGACTCAACGCTGTCATTATTTTCAATAGGAATACAGAGACTTTGCGATAAACGTTTGCATTTCTTCCGCTTTATTGCATGAGATTCTGGCGGTTCTAGAGAGTCACTGGAAGTAAGTTTACCGCTTGACTCAACGCTGTCATTATTTTTACTAGGAATGCAGAGACTTTGCGATAAACTTTTGCATTTCTTCCGCTCTATTGCATGAGATTCTGATGGTTCTAGATTTATATTAGAAGTAGGTTTACCATCTGATTCAACGCTGTCATTATTTTCACTAGGAATGCGTTTCTTCCGCTCTATTGCATGAGATTCTGTTGGTTCTGGAAGCTCATTGGAAGTAGGTTTATCACCTTCATATGTAAGGGAATGATGTAAATTAAGCTTTTCTTTACATTCCTTGGAAGGGCCAGGAAATGACACAGATAATTTAGTGTAATCTTTAGAGCATCTTTTTACATCATCAACTACTTTACTGTTACTAAAGGGATCTTCATCATTATCATCATCATCATCGGTTATCGAAGCTTCTCCTAAACGGTTTTCCAATTTTTTCTTCTTCTTCTTGCGTGCGATCGAATCATTTTTTCTCCTTTTTTATTAAATTTAACTGATTGCTCTTCCTCCTGTGAGGTAACTTTAACTATTACTGAATCTGATGAAGTGTTATCTTCGTTTTCGATATGCTTCAATTTATTATCACTTCTATTTTGAATGTTGTCCGAGGACTTATTTGTAGAGGAACCATTTAGCAAACCTACACTTGCTCTACGATGTTCTTGGTCAGTGATAGAAACTGAAGTATTACTTTTACTCTTATGTGCATTTTTTTTATTCACAACTTGCTCGTCTGCTTCGTCATTGGAAGAAGAATCCGACCCTACATATTGTAGGCATTTATACATCTTTTTCTCGGTATTTGAGAAGCCAAGTAACTTATCTTTATCATCATAAACAACAACATTTTCATCATTATCATCATCATCGTCACCGAGAACAATAAATGAATCAAATTCATCGTCATCCTCCTCACCCGTCGATTCGTATGTAGTGTTACTACCAATGGATTCACCATCACATGGAATTTCATTTAATAGCATTTCCTTACGATCATCTGAACACATTGAATCGCCACTTTCATAATTGCTAACTTCCATAACTTCATTAATAAATTCATTCACATCTTTATCTTCCTCCTGTTCCTCCTTCTCCTCCTCGTCCTCCCATTCGTTACATAATTCCATTTTATTATAAATATTAGATTTTTCTCTTTACTTTCATTTTGTATACTTTTCTCTTTTTCATTAACATTAACATTATCAATAACATCGACATCATCTAGCTTCGTGTTGTCCAAAAATTTTTTCGTAACACTTTCTTCAATCCACTTTAATGATAATACTATTTCTGTGTTTTCTTTAGATGATGATGGTGGTGATGATACTGATGACGTAACATTGATTGATTCATTTGTTATTTCCAATTTTTTTCGTTCTTCTTTCACTTCTTCAATAATTGTTGAATTTTTACGCGATTCTTCTATACAAATAATTTCATTCTCAGTATTGTGATTTATGTTAATGCTTTTTTCCGTTTCGCTTGCATTTTATGGATCGCTTTCCAAAACATTACTTTTACTTATTTTTTGAGATAAGTTGGCTTTGCTATTTGAACTGTTCTTGTTATTTTTTATGGATTGACGTTTTCGTGGTGTAGTACATTTTTCATTTTTACCGTTATAATCTTTGCCTGTATCCATTTGTGATTTCCCCTCCAAACCGTTAATATTTTGATAATCTGTTGCTTTTGGTCTTATTGTTTGCGAGTCTGGCAATACCGCTTCAGTAGAACCTTCATATGAACTTTCTAATGGTACATCTTTGTTGTTTTCTCCATCGGAATTTGTTTTTTGTATAATTTTTGGTGATTGACTGATGGTTATCTTTTTCTTGGGTGAATTATTTTCCATCTTCATTTCTTTTTCATTATTATTCGAATCGTCCTCTAAATTACAGCTTTCATCATGTTTTTGTGAGTCGTTTAACATAACTGTATAAACTTCTTGATGATTCGTTTTCAAAGGTGTCGTAGTTTTTGCCTTGAAAATGTCTTTTTCATTACTATTGCAAGGCGAGTTAATCGATTCCTCCTGCTTATTATTATCAGTTTTATCCTCTTCATCTTTGGAATACCCGCATATAAAAAATGTTTCCGTTATATTATAGACTTCATTTAATTTATCATTTTTATCAGATTCGGAATGAAGAGTACAATCGTCTGTACTTATTTTTAATGTATTATTTTCCATACATACATACATACTTTGTACAGGTAATTTTTGAACAACAAACAGTTTTTTGCCAATTATGGCTGTGTCTGTTATTTGACCCCGCCCATTTTTGGCAGAAAGTTGTGTAGTGTGGTAATTGAAAAGTGTGTCACATTACAATTTAGTATGCATTAAATTGTTGCGAATATATTATTATTCAGGTCATTTTTAAACAACAAATGGTGTTTTTTTATACCCTCCACCACCTCAGTGATGAGGGTATACTAAGTTTGTTCTTCCATTTGCAACACCCAGAAGTAGGCGTCAGAGACTCTACAAAGTATATATATTTTTCATCAGCGTCAAAAACTGAGTCGATTTAGACATGTATGTCCCTGTGTCCGTCTGTTGTTGGCACTCTCAAGGGCGTACATTTTGAGATACTGTGTTGAAGTTTTGTACAGACACTTTCAGTTTTTGCACGCAGATTGCTATTTAAAATGGGAAAAATCGGTCAAGAGCCACGCCCACAATCGACAAAAAACTATTTATCTGCCACAAAAATTGAGCTATAAACTTGAAATTTGGTATGTACATCTATAAATATTAGCTTTATCAATATGCAAAAAATGGGCGTATTCGGAATACAGACACGCCCACAATTAATAAAAATTTTAATATCTGCCACAAAAGTTGACCTAGGAACATGAAATTTATAACGCATATACATATCTACCGATGTGCCAAAAGTGGACGTGGTCGGACAACAGACACGCCCACAATTTATAAAAAACCATATTTAACGTAAAAGTAGACTTGCATGCTGATACGTAATATGTACACTATTAGAAGGCGCAATATACATATATATTTGCCACGCCCTTTGTTGTAGAGGTGGAGGGTATTTAAGATTTAATTTAAGCCAAATTTAGTTCTCTTACTTGTTTTTAATTATAGGCGTTTGCGTTATTCAATCACGCCCATTTTTTGGCACGGTGTTGGATAACGGTACCATTTATATTTTTACCAAATTTCAATCTGATAGGCATAGAATTGTGCGATATATAAATTTTTGAAGATACAATTTTTTCGAGGTATGTTGAGATTTTTGTATATTGTGGGCATGTCCCTTAACCGATTAAACTAAGAATACGTATGCAAAGTTTCAATTTGATATCTCTAAATAATAAATAAAAAAATAAATAAATAGTTATTTTATATGAACCATCAAGTTCAATCAATGGGGTCTAATCAGTAAAATATAATATGAGAGCTAGTTGATAATCATTTCGCACGCCAGGGTAACAACACAGTTAGACTACCAATTTTTACACTAGCTAGAAAAAGAGTAAGAAAAATGAAAACAGAAACCTCTAAAACCCTCTGCAAGAATAAGTTTCGTTTTCTTGTATAATGTTTTCTTTTTATTAAACAAAAAGAAAAAAGAAATATAAATAATACAATATTTGAACACAAACGTAACCATGGCATTGTGGAATAACAGAGCTAATTTACTTCATAAAGTTTAAATCCTAAATCAGCTTCCGTTGTATTATTTCACTTGCCGAACTCCGTTTAATATTGCTACGCATTTGAGTACGATACTTGAAATTACAACTGTTACCTTCTTTTTCTGTTAGATCTTTCCTTATTTTACGCGATTTTTCCAAGCTGCTAACAATAAATTGTGTTGCTGCGGTATTTCGGATTTCATGTTTTACAGGTAGTTTTTCTTCTATATAGAAACCAGCTGGCGTCCATTTCGGTTTTGGTAGAGTATCCTGCTTTAGTACGGCACACGTGCGACTTGTTTTCAATTTTTTCCTTTTTTCCGCTGACGTCTTACCAGTGCTACCAGCAAGTGGTGTTAAAGGAGTTTCAATAAATTCCATATCCCCCAACCATTTTCTTTTGGGTGATATTGGTTCTTCTAACATTGGTCCGAATGATGTCATTATTGTTTTCGGTTTTTTCATTTTAATCGGCGTTTGAGGGGCTTCCACAACAATGCCAGTGTTAGTGTACATTTTCAAAATCTTTTTATCTTTCTTATCACATACTTCGGGCTCTATTAAATTAAAATTTTCAATCAATCCAAATACCACAAAGTCATGCTTAAACTGGATGCGTTTTCTCCATTATTGTTTTAGTTTTGGCCAAAACATTAACTATATTGTATGGTAAACGTTTTGGGGCGTTTATAACTTCGTACGTTTGTCAACTTCTAACGTTTGTCAACTTCGAACGTTTGTCAATTATTAAACCAATCGATTCAGAATCAAAATCTGAATCGATTTAATCATGTCCGTCTGCCTATCAATATAAATTAGTGCGCTACGGCTGGCATTTTTGGAGAAATGTTCATGAAATTTAGTAAAAGGTTCAGAAAGGAACCCTGTTGAAAATGGACCGAATTGGACCATTTTTAGAACATCTCTCATATAGTATAAAGGGAATAATTTTTTTGGCGAAATTTGGTGCAGAACAGTTAATTAGCTTAATAATTGGCTAAACCAAATTTGATCCCGATCGCACCATGTTAGATATTTTTATAAGACAAGGACTGACACAATTAAACTAATTGTAATAGAATCCGAATATATATATTCTTGTGATCATGGTAAATGTATTATCTTTTTTATTGTACCCGAAATCACCTTTTCCAGCATCCCCAACAGGCGATGTATCTTTAGACAATTGATGTACTTTTGGTTTCTTCTCCTTCTTATCCTTAATTGATGTAAAAAAAAAAACGAATTTTGTACATTTCTCATCAGGTTATAAAATCCTTCTTACCTTCTTATATTCCATTTTGGTTTTTAATTGAGCCTTTTTGGAAAACTCTAGAATCTCATCACAACGATTAAGTATACGTTTAATTTGATTGTATTCGGAAGGATCTTTGTCAGTCTTGTACTTTGGATTTGTGCACGATGAAGATTTTTGAGTTGCCGTTGAACTCTCCTCCTCAATAATTAATTCAACGCTGTCATTATTTTCAGTAGGAATACAGAGGCTTTGCGATAAACGTTTGCATTTCTTCCGCTTTATTGCATGAGATTCTGGTGGTTCTAGAGAGTCACTGGAAGTAAGTTTACCGCTTGACTCAACGCTGTCATTATTTTCAATAGGAATGCAGAGACTTTGCGATAAACGTTTGCATTTCTTCCGCTTTATTGCATGAGATTCTGGCGGTTCTAGAGAGTCACTGGAAGTAAGTTTACCGCTTGACTCAACGCTGTCATTATTTTTACTAGGAATGCAGAGACTTTGCGATAAACGTTTGCATTTCTTCCGCTTTATTGCATGAGATTCTGGCGGTTCTAGAGAGTCACTGGAAGTAAGTTTACCGCTTGACTCAACGCTGTCATTATTTTCAATAGGAATGCAGAGACTTTGCGATAAACGTTTGCATTTCTTCCGCTTTATTGCATGAGATTCTGGCGGTTCTAGAGAGTCACTGGAAGTAAGTTTACCGCTTGACTCAACGCTGTCATTATTTTCAATAGGAATACAGAGACTTTGCGATAAACGTTTGCATTTCTTCCGCTTTATTGCATGAGATTCTGGCGGTTCTAGAGAGTCACTGGAAGTAAGTTTACCGCTTGACTCAACGCTGTCATTATTTTTACTAGGAATGCAGAGACTTTGCGATAAACTTTTGCCTTTCTTCCGCTCTATTGCATGAGATTCTGATGGTTCTAGATTTATATTAGAAGTAGGTTTACCATCTGATTCAACGCTGTCATTATTTTCACTAGGAATGTGTTTCTTCCGCTCTATTGCATGAGATTCTGTTGGTTCTGGAAGCTCATTGGAAGTAGGTTTATCACCTTCATATGTAAGGGAATGATGTAAATTAAGCTTTTCTTTACATTCCTTGGAAGGGCCAGGAAATGACACAGATAATTTAGTGTAATCTTTAGAGCATCTTTTTACATCATCAACTACTTTACTGTTACTAAAGGGATCTTCATCATTATCATCATCATCATCGGTTATCGAAGCTTCTCCTAAACGGTTTTCCAATTTTTTCTTCTTCTTCTTGCGTGCGATCGAATCATTTTTTCTCCTTTTTTATTAAATTTAACTGATTGCTCTTCCTCCTGTGAGGTAACTTTAACTATTACTGAATCTGATGAAGTGTTATCTTCGTTTTCGATATGCTTCAATTTATTATCACTTCTATTTTGAATGTTGTCCGAGGACTTATTTGTAGAGGAACCATTTAGCAAACCTACACTTGCTCTACGATGTTCTTGGTCAGTGATAGAAACTGAAGTATTACTTTTACTCTTATGTGCATTTTTTTTATTCACAACTTGCTCGTCTGCTTCGTCATTGGAAGAAGAATCCGACCCTACATATTGTAGGCATTTATACATCTTTTTCTCGGTATTTGAGAAGCCAAGTAACTTATCTTTATCATCATAAACAACAACATTTTCATCATTATCATCATCATCGTCACCGAGAACAATAAATGAATCAAATTCATCGTCATCCTCCTCACCCGTCGATTCGTATGTAGTGTTACTACCAATGGATTCACCATCACATGGAATTTCATTTAATAGCATTTCCTTACGATCATCTGAACACATTGAATCGCCACTTTCATAATTGCTAACTTCCATAACTTCATTAATAAATTCATTCACATCTTTATCTTCCTCCTGCTCCTCCTTCTCCTCCTCGTCCTCCCATTCGTTACATAATGCCATTTTATTATAAATATTAGATTTTTCTCTTTACTTTCATTTTGTATACTTTTCTCTTTTTCATTAACATTAACATTATCAATAACATCGACATCATCTAGCTTCGTGTTGTCCAAAAATTTTTTCGTAACACTTTCTTCAATCCACTTTAATGATAATACTATTTCTGTGTTTTCTTTAGATGATGATGGTGGTGATGATACTGATGACGTAACATTGATTGATTCATTTGTTATTTCCAATTTTTTTCGTTCTTCTTTCACTTCTTCAATAATTGTTGAATTTTTACGCGATTCTTCTATACAAATAATTTCATTCTCAGTATTGTGATTTATGTTAATGCTTTTTTCCGTTTCGCTTGCATTTTATGGATCGCTTTCCAAAACATTACTTTTACTTATTTTTTGAGATAAGTTGGCTTTGCTATTTGAACTGTTCTTGTTATTTTTTATGGATTGACGTTTTCGTGGTGTAGTACATTTTTCATTTTTACCGTTATAATCTTTGCCTGTATCCATTTGTGATTTCCCCTCCAAACCGTTAATATTTTGATAATCTGTTGCTTTTGGTCTTATTGTTTGCGAGTCTGGCAATACCGCTTCAGTAGAACCTTCATATGAACTTTCTAATGGTACATCTTTGTTGTTTTCTCCATCGGAATTTGTTTTTTGTATAATTTTTGGTGATTGACTGATGGTTATCTTTTTCTTGGGTGAATTATTTTCCATCTTCATTTCTTTTTCATTATTATTCGAATCGTCCTCTAAATTACAGCTTTCATCATGTTTTTGTGAGTCGTTTAACATAACTGTATATACTTCTTGATGATTCGTTTTCAAAGGTGTCGTAGTTTTTGCCTTGAAAATGTCTTTTTCATTACTATTGCAAGGCGAGTTAATCGATTCCTCCTGCTTATTATTATCAGTTTTATCCTCTTCATCTTTGGAATACCCGCATATAAAAAATGTTTCCGTTATATTATAGACTTCATTTAATTTATCATTTTTATCAGATTCGGAATGAAGAGTACAATCGTCTGTACTTATTTTTAATGTATTATTTTCCATACATACATACATACTTTGTACAGGTAATTTTTGAACAACAAACAGTTTTTTGCCAATTATGGCTGTGTCTGTTATTTGACCCCGCCCATTTTTGGCAGAAAGTTGTGTAGTGTGGTAATTGAAAAGTGTGTCACATTACAATTTAGTATGCATTAAATTGTTGCGAATATATTATTATTCAGGTCATTTTTAAACAACAAATGGTGTTTTTTTATACCCTCCACCACCTCAGTGATGAGGGTATACTAAGTTTGTTCTTCCATTTGCAACACCCAGAAGTAGGCGTCAGAGACTCTACAAAGTATATATATTTTTCATCAGCGTCAAAAACTGAGTCGATTTAGACATGTATGTCCGTGTGTCCGTCTGTTGTTGGCACTCTCAAGGGCGTACATTTTGAGATACTGTGTTGAAGTTTTGTACAGACACTTTCAGTTTTTGCACGCAGATTGCTATTTAAAATGGGAAAAATCGGTCAAGAGCCACGCCCACAATCGACAAAAAACTATTTATCTGCCACAAAAATTGAGCTATAAACTTGAAATTTGGTATGTACATCTATAAATATTAGCTTTATCAATATGCAAAAAATGGGCGTATTCGGAATACAGACACGCCCACAATTAATAAAAATTTTAATATCTGCCACAAAAGTTGACCTAGGAACATGAAATTTATAACGCATATACATATCTACCGATGTGCCAAAAGTGGACGTGGTCGGACAACAGACACGCCCACAATTTATAAAAAACCATATTTAACGTAAAAGTAGACTTGCATGCTGATACGTAATATGTACACTATTAGAAGGCGCAATATACATATATATTTGCCACGCCCTTTGTTGTAGAGGTGGAGGGTATTTAAGATTTAATTTAAGCCAAATTTAGTTCTCTTACTTGTTTTTAATTATAGGCGTTTGCGTTATTCAATCACGCCCATTTTTTGGCACGGTGTTGGATAACGGTACCATTTATATTTTTACCAAATTTCAATCTGATAGGCATAGAATTGTGCGATATATAAATTTTTGAAGATACAATTTTTTCGAGGTATGTTGAGATTTTTGTATATTGTGGGCATGTCCCTTAACCGATTAAACTAAGAATACGTATGCAAAGTTTCAATTTGATATCTCTAAATAATAAATAAAAAAATAAATAAATAGTTATTTTATATGAACCATCAAGTTCAATCAATGGGGTCTAATCAGTAAAATATAATATGAGAGCTAGTTGATAATCATTTCGCACGCCAGGGTAACAACACAGTTAGACTACCAATTTTTACACTAGCTAGAAAAAGAGTAAGAAAAATGAAAACAGAAACCTCTAAAACCCTCTGCAAGAATAAGTTTCGTTTTCTTGTATAATGTTTTCTTTTTATTAAACAAAAAGAAAAAAGAAATATAAATAATACAATATTTGAACACAAACGTAACCATGGCATTGTGGAATAACAGAGCTAATTTACTTCATAAAGTTTAAATCCTAAATCAGCTTCCGTTGTATTATTTCACTTGCCGAACTCCATTTAATATTGCTACGCATTTGAGTACGATACTTGAAATTACAACTGTTACCTTCTTTTTCTGTTAGATCTTTCCTTATTTTACGCGACTTTTCCAAGCTGCTAACAATAAATTGTGTTGCTGCGGTATTTCGGATTCCATGTTTTACGGGTAGTTTTTCTTCTATATAGAAACCAGCTGGCGTCCATTTCGGTTTTGGTAGAGTATCCTGCTTTAGTACGGCACACGTGCGACTTGTTTTCAATTTTTTCCTTTTTTCCGCTAACGTCTTGCCAGTGCTACCAGCAAGTGGTGTTAAAGGAGTTTCAATAAATTCCATATCCCCCAACCATTTTCTTTTGGGTGATATTGGTTCTTCTAACATTGGTCCGAATGATGTCATTATTGTTTTCGGTTTTTTCATTTTAATCGGCGTTTGAGGGGCTTCCACAACAATGCCAGTGTTAGTGTTCATTTACAAAATCTTTTTATCTTTCTTATCACATACTTCCGGCTCTGTTAAATTAAAATTTTCAATCAATCCAAATACCATAAAGTCATGCTTGAACTGGATGCGTTTTCTCCATTATTGTTTTAGTTTTGGCCAAAACATTAACTATATTGTATGGTAAAGGTTTTGGGGCGTTCATAACTTCCTCGTTCTTCTTCTCAGGATCGTAATAATTTGGCTCTTTTGGTCTCTTCTTATTACCCATTGTAGGAGCAGCTGAAACTTGCAACGCTTGGGTAATAGCCAACCGCTTTTCTTTTTTGATAAAATTTTTTTTTTTTTCGATAAGTGATTTTTATACGCTCACCTTTTATACCTTACGCTATTTGTGATAAAGTCCGAACGT
Organism: Ornithomya chloropus; assembly: GCA_963971445.1. Taxonomy (NCBI): domain Eukaryota; kingdom Metazoa; phylum Arthropoda; class Insecta; order Diptera; family Hippoboscidae; genus Ornithomya; species Ornithomya chloropus. Next base: position 1,664,795 of record OZ020531.1, read on the forward strand.
TTGTCAATTATTAAACCAATCGATTCAGAATCAAAATCTGAATCGATTTAATCATGTCCGTCTGCCTATCAATATAAATTAGTGCGCTACGGCTGGCATTTTTGGAGAAATGTTCATGAAATTTAGTAAAAGGTTCAGAAAGGAACCCTGTTGAAAATGGACCGAATTGGACCATTTTTAGAACATCTCTCATATAGTATAAAGGGAATAATTTTTTTGGCGAAATTTGGTGCAGAACAGTTAATTAGCTTAATAATTGGCTAAACCAAATTTGATCCCGATCGCACCATGTTAGATATTTTTATAAGACAAGGACTGACACAATTAAACTAATTGTAATAGAATCCGAATATATATATTCTTGTGATCATGGTAAATGTATTATCTTTTTTATTGTACCCGAAATCACCTTTTCCAGCATCCCCAACAGGCGATGTATCTTTAGACAATTGATGTACTTTTGGTTTCTTCTCCTTCTTATCCTTAATTGATGTAAAAAAAAAAACGAATTTTGTACATTTCTCATCAGGTTATAAAATCCTTCTTACCTTCTTATATTCCATTTTGGTTTTTAATTGAGCCTTTTTGGAAAACTCTAGAATCTCATCACAACGATTAAGTATACGTTTAATTTGATTGTATTCGGAAGGATCTTTGTCAGTCTTGTACTTTGGATTTGTGCACGATGAAGATTTTTGAGTTGCCGTTGAACTCTCCTCCTCAATAATTAATTCAACGCTGTCATTATTTTCAGTAGGAATACAGAGGCTTTGCGATAAACGTTTGCATTTCTTCCGCTTTATTGCATGAGATTCTGGTGGTTCTAGAGAGTCACTGGAAGTAAGTTTACCGCTTGACTCAACGCTGTCATTATTTTCAATAGGAATACAGAGACTTTGCGATAAACGTTTGCATTTCTTCCGCTTTATTGCATGAGATTCTGGCGGTTCTAGAGAGTCACTGGAAGTAAGTTTACCGCTTGACTCAACGCTGTCATTATTTTTACTAGGAATGCAGAGACTTTGCGATAAACGTTTGCATTTCTTCCGCTTTATTGCATGAGATTCTGGCGGTTCTAGAGAGTCACTGGAAGTAAGTTTACCGCTTGACTCAACGCTGTCATGGAGCATGGAAGCTCATTGGAAGTAGGTTTATCACCTTCATATGTAAGGGAATGATGTAAATTAAGCTTTTCTTTACATTCCTTGGAAGGGCCAGGAAATGACACAGATAATTTAGTGTAATCTTTAGAGCATCTTTTTACATCATCAACTACTTTACTGTTACTAAAGGGATCTTCATCATTATCATCATCATCATCGGTTATCGAAGCTTCTCCTAAACGGTTTTCCAATTTTTTCTTCTTCTTCTTGCGTGCGATCGAATCATTTTTTCTCCTTTTTTATTAAATTTAACTGATTGCTCTTCCTCCTGTGAGGTAACTTTAACTATTACTGAATCTGATGAAGTGTTATCTTCGTTTTCGATATGCTTCAATTTATTATCACTTCTATTTTGAATGTTGTCCGAGGACTTATTTGTAGAGGAACCATTTAGCAAACCTACACTTGCTCTACGATGTTCTTGGTCAGTGATAGAAACTGAAGTATTACTTTTACTCTTATGTGCATTTTTTTTATTCACAACTTGCTCGTCTGCTTCGTCATTGGAAGAAGAACCCGACCCTACATATTGTAGGCATTTATACATTTTTTTCTCGGTATTTGAGAAGCCAAGTAACTTATCTTTATCATCATAAACAACAACATTTTCATCATTATCATCATCATCGTCACCGAGAACAATAAATGAATCAAATTCATCGTCATCCTCCTCACCCGTCGATTCGTATGTAGTGTTACTACCAATGGATTCACCATCACATGGAATTTCATTTAATAGCATTTCCTTACGATCATCTGAACACATTGAATCGCCACTTTCATAATTGCTAACTTCCATAACTTCATTAATAAATTCATTCACATCTTTATCTTCCTCCTGCTCCTCCTTCTCCTCCTCGTCCTCATATTCGTTAGATAATTCCATTTTATTATAAATATTAGATTTTTTCTCTTTACTTTCATTTTGTATACTTTTCTCTTTTTCATTAACATTAACATTATCAATAACATCGACATCATCTAGCTTCGTGTTGTCCAAAAATTTTTTCGTAACACTTTCTTCAATCCACTTTAATAATAATACTATTTCTGTGTTTTCTTTAGATGATGATGGTGGTGATGATACTGATGACGTAACATTGATTGATTCATTTGTTATTTCCAATTTTTTTCGTTCTTCTTTCACTTCTTCAATAATTGTTGAATTTTTACGCGATTCTTCTATACAAATAATTTCATTCTCAGTATTGTGATTTATGTTAATGCTTTTTTCCGTTTCGCTTACATTTTATGGATCGCTTTCCAAAACATTACTTTTACTTATTTTTTGAGATAAGTTGGCTTTGCTATTTGAACTGATCTTGTTATTTTTTATGGATTGACGTTTTTGTGGTGTAGTACATTTTTCATTTTTACCGTTATAATCTTTGCCTGTATCCATTTGTGATTTCCCCTCCAAACCGTTAATATTGATAATCTGCTGCTTTTGGCCTTATTGTTTGCGAGTCTGGCAATACCGCTTCAGTAGAACCTTCATATGAACTTTCTAATGGTACATCTTTGTTGTTTTCTCCATCGGAATTTGTTTTTTGTATAATTTTTGGTGATTGACTGATGGTTATCTTTTTCTTGGGTGAATTATTTTCCATCTTCATTTCTTTTTCATTATTATTCGAATCGTCCTCTAAATTACAGCTTTCATCATGTTTTTGTGAGTCGTTTAACATAACTGTATAAACTTCTTGATGATTCGTTTTCAAAGGTGTCGTAGTTTTTGCCTTGAAAATGTCTTTTTCATTACTATTGCAAGGCGAGTTAATCGATTCCTCCTGCTTATTATTATCAGTTTTATCCTCTTCATCTTTGGAGTACTCGCATATAAAAAATGTTTCCGTTATATTATAGGCTTCATTTAATTTATCATTTTTATCAGATTCGGAATGAAGAGTACAATCGTCTGTACTTATTTTTAATGTATTATTTTCCATACATACATACATACTTTGTACAGGTAATTTTTGAACAACAAACGGTTTTTTGCCAATTATGGCTGTGTCCGTTATTTGACCCCGCCCATTTTTGGCAGAAAGTTGTGTAGTGTGGTAATTGAAAAGTGTGTCACATTACAAGATAGGTTGAGCAGATCTAACTTACAATATTCTCAATGTTCTCAAGATTTAAATAGTCTTTATAAAACCTTTCACATATCTAAATTACCCAACTATAATTTTAATACTAAAGAAAATAATCGTACACCTAAAAAACATTTACATATTGCTCAATGTCGACACAGGATTTGGATAATCTATATAAAACGGTTTTTGACCCTACATTTTCATACCATAATAGCAATTTTAAAAAGATAAACATATGTATGTCTCAAGAGCGCTTAGAAACCATTTTCAAAATACTATTGAAAACAATTAATGACTTACTAACTGCATTTAAAGCAGTATTTAAAAAAGTAATTGTTGAAAATGATATTCGGTGTAGTAATTCTTTAAAAATGGTATTTACAGAGACCTACATTTTTCATAAATTCATTACGCCCTTGACGAAGAAATAGGCATTTTCGGCGTCGCAGTAGTCGACGTGGAAGTGATAATTTTCGTGGACTTGGTAATGATGTATGACGCGGTAATGGTAACGTAAGTATAAAAATATTTATTAAGTACGATTTAGTCTCAAGTTTATGTTTTTAGGATCAACAACAACATATAACAACAAATGAGCAACAACAACATATAATAGGAAACGAAAGGCAACAAATAACCACAAACGAACAACAACAACAACAAATCACTTTAATCCAAACAAAGATACTTGTGCAATTTTTGCACACATTCACAACTACAATCAACATCAACAAGCAATCAACAGCATCAACTTTGGGGGTCATTGCGTAATTTTCAAACGATATCATTTTTAACGATTAAGATTCAACGATATCGTCCCCAAAACCAATTGCGTAAAGGTACCGTAATCGTATCGTTGTCATCGGTTTAACATGAATGAAAAATGGCGCTATTGGTCTCCTGACTAATTCAAAATATATAAGTAAGAGGTCATTTCTGTATGTGGAAATTATTCAATATGTTTCTAAGAAAACTTTGAACACTTATATCTCGGAAACTGTGGCTTCTATAGATCTGAAAATTTTTGCGCCCCTTTTCTAAATCTGATGAAGAATCTATTAATCTAGGTATCGACGTTCTAGGATGACCTACATAAAAAAAAAAAAAACATTAAATAAATATAAGCACTATATGTATATATTAATTTATTTATGAACTTACATGTGAGTGGGAAACTCCAAAGGATTTGAAGCATCCCGTAAAGTGTTTCTTATTCTACATTAAGGTTCCTTTTACGGGAACGAGCACTCTGAATTACAAATGCTACGCAGACTATGAAATATTTCTGCGCATCCTTTAATAAATTAATTCATAAGTAATCATTTAATAATGCATTATTATTTTAAAAATATTAATTATACTTACATTTTTAAAACTTTTTTCAATATTTTTGCTAATTTTAATATCAAATTTCACTAAAACGACACCAAATATTCAATCATTTCATTTGACACAATTTGACTATAGAATTCAATCGTATAGTGCTTACACAAATAGAAAAAAAAATCGTCAAAACGAGACTATAGAAAATATTATGTTACACAATTAGTTTCTATTGGAGTTTTTATTAAACTAACTTATGATACATTGAACATTGACATAATAATTATTGAATGCTTTGTTTGATACATATATAGGTATATATGATTAACACCTCCCCTCAAACAAGGCATCGGTACAAAAGTAAAATAAAATAAAATTTCGGGTGTTTGTCGCTGCATTACTGGTTGTTGATCACGATTTGAACTCCAAGATTTTTCATGCAGTTGAAATGTTTTGGAGCGTTTAACCCTTTGGTTAAAAAGTCTGCAGGCATATCTTCCGTTTTCATGTATAATATGTCTACTTCGCCGTTTTCCACTGAATTTCGTATGAAGTGATGCCTGATATCGACATGTTTCGTCCTATTGTGGAAAACTGGATTTTTGCAAAGTTTCTCTGAACTTTGATTATCATTATATATATTGATTTTCTCTTCTTTTCCGATTAGTTCTTTTAGAAGTCTTCGGAGATATATGGCTTCTTTTGCTAAATCGGATAATGCCATATATTCGGCTTCGGTGGTTGACAGTGCCACTGTTTTTTGCTTCCTGGACTTCCAGTTGATAGCGGCACCTGCATATTTAAAAACATAACCTGTGTAGGATTTTCGGTCGTCTATATATGTTCCCCAATCGGCATCTGCAAAACCTACTATAGGTGTATTTGATTTTGTAAACACGAGTCCCACGTTGTGTGTTTCTTTAAGATACCTTAAGACTCGCTTTGCTGCTATCCAATGTTGTTGACCATAGCACGTATTAAACTGGCTTAATACACTTACGGCGTGTGCTATGTCTGGCCTCGTTGAAGTAGCTAAGTACATGATTGAACCGATGAGGTTCTGATATGGTAGGTCTTTGTCACTTTCTTCTGTTGTTGTTTCCTTGCTCAACTTTATACTTGTGTTTATTGGTGTTTTGACTGATTTACAGTCTGACATTTTGAACTTTTCCAATACTTCGCTTATATATTTAGACTGTGACATGGTTATAGTATTCGTTTCTAAATCTTGTTTAAATTCTATACCTAGGCAATACGTTAAAGGACCTAAGTCTTTCATTTCAAATGTTTTGGATAATTCGTTTTTCGTACTTTCTAGAGTTGTGCGGTTGTTGCAGGCTATGATGAGGTCATCCACGTAGATAGAGATGATTAAAATGTACTCATTATTTTTATAGTAGTACAGACATGGATCGCATTCGGATGGTACCATTTTCATATTTCTTAGTTTTTCGTCCAGTTTTTTGTACCATAATCTTCCCGATTGTTTTAATCCGTAAAGTGCTTTCTTTAAAAGACAAACCTTTTTTCGTACTTAACGGCTTCGTCTGAATTAACAATTTCCTTTAGATCAGGTGGTATTTCCATATAAATTTCTTTGTCCGCTTCACCATTCAAATAAGCACCAACGAAGTTTAGCTGATGTAATTCTAACTGCATTTCTGCTGCTATTGCTAATAATGTACGGATGGAGCTTAGCCTTGCTACTGGAGCGAAAGTTTCATCGTAATCTATTCCAGGTGTTTGAGTAAACCCTTTGGCCACGAGTCGTGCTTTCCTAGGCTCTATTGTACCATTGGCATTATACTTCGTTCTAAGAGTCCATTTTGATTTTACGATTTTTTTGTCGTGTGGTCGGTCTACGATGACCCATGTACCGTTTTTAGTTAAGGTTTCATATTCGGTTAACATGGCTTTCTTCCACTCATTTGCTTCGGCGCTTGATAAAGCTTCTCGACTGGATTTAGGGTCTTCATGTATACTCAAATTAGCTGTTTGGTTTTCTTCGTTACTTGTTCCGCTTTCTAATGTTGTATATGTATTTTTGTTATGCGTTCTTGTATTTCTAGTATATAGTTTGCGTGGTCGCCCCCTCTTTCCTGTTAATAATCGTCTTGGGCGTCCTCGGCCTTTATCGCCTTTATCGTTTACATTTTGATTTTCATCATCTATCTGGTTTGGTTCGTTTTCCCCAGTACTTTGGTTATTATCATCGGTTGGGTTTTTAAAGTATTTTGAACCTGAGTTATTTAATTGAATTTCTAATGGTGTATGCATAAATTCTTCGTATTGTTGTCTATTATTTGTGTTGAGAAATACTACGTCTCGACTACGATGTATTCTTCTGGCTTCGGGGTCCCAAAGGCGATAACCTTTTGATATTTCGGAGTAGCCTACAAATATACATTTTTTAGATTTGAGTTCAAACTTTCCTTTACCCTTTTTTTTTATCAAGCATGTATGCGGTACATCCAAACTTTTGCATGAAAGTTTCCTTTGGTTTTTGCGCTGCCCATATCTCGTATGGAATTTTTTTTTTTAAACTTTGTGAAGGGCATCGGTTTCTAATAAAATTTGCTGTGTTGATGGCTTCTGCCCAAAATGAGGGTGGTAGTCCTGATTGGATCAACATGCACCTTGCCATTTCTAGAAGTGTACGGTTTTTACGTTCGGAAACTCCGTTTTGTTGTGGAGTGTATTCGATTGACAATTCATGTTTAATACCTTCACCTTTTAGTAAGATTTTCATGTTGTTGTTAACATATTCGGTACCGTTGTCGCTTCGAAGACATTTAATTTTGGAACCAGTTTTACGTTCTACCATACTCTTGTATTCCTTGAATTTTTCTGTTACTTCATTTTTGGTTTTGATGAAATAAGTTTCACACCACCTACTTTTGCCGTCTATGAATGTGACGAAATATCTTGATCCAGCATGTGATGGTGTCCGCATGGGACCGCAAACATCAGAATGGATCAATTCTAAGATTTCGTTGCTTTTTCGTTCGGATGAGTCGAATGGTTTTTGTGACTGCTTTCCTTGAATGCATGCTTCGCATTGTTGTAAAATACCTTCGGCTTTAATTTCTATGGTTTTCATTAGAAGTTTTAGATCTTTTTCGTTTAAGTGTCCGAGTATTTCGTGCCTAATCTTGTATATTTCTTTTTGACGTTGTTATATTTGCATAGTTGATTTGTTCGTTAACGTAATATAAATCTCCCTTTCTAATTGCTGAGAATATTATCTCTCTTGTTTGAGGGTTTCGAATAAGGGCGTGATTCTTTTTGAAAAGTACTTCGAATCCGTTATTTGTTACCTTGGATACTGAAAGGAGATTGGTGCGTAAATCGGGTACAAGTAATGTATCCTTTAATTCTATTCGTCGCCCAGTACTTGCTTGGAACTTCACTATACCTCGACCCAGGATGTTTGTTGAATTGTCGTTAGCTAGTGCGAGTTTTCTATTTGTAGTTTCTTCAACGTGTATAAATTGTTCTTTCTTGTTGCACATGTGTGAAGACGCACCTGAATCTAAGCACCACATTTCTTTTTCTAATAATTATTGAGTGCTTTGTTTGATACATATATAGGTATATATGATTAACACCTCCCCTCAAACAAGGCATTGGTACAAAAGTAAAATAAAATAAAATTTCGGGTGTTTGTCGCTGCATTACTGGTTGTTGATCACGATTTGGACTCCAAGATTTTTCATGCAGTTGAAATGTTTTGGAGCGTTTAACCTTTTGGTTAAAAAGTCTGCAGGCATATCTTCCGTTTTCATGTATAATATGTCTACTTCGCCGTTTTCCACTGAATTTCGTATGAAGTGATGCCTGATATCGACATGTTTCGTCCTATTGTGGAAAACTGGATTTTTGCAAAGTTTCTCTGAACTTTGATTATCATTATATATATTGATTTTCTCTTCTTTTCCGATTAGTTCTTTTAGAAGTCTTCGGAGATATATGGCTTCTTTTGCTGAATCGGATAATGCCATATATTCGGCTTCGGTGGTTGACAGTGCCACTGTTTTTTGCTTCCTGGACTTCCAGTTGATAGCGGCACCTGCATATTTAAAAACATAACCTGTGTAGGATTTTCGGTCGTCTATATTTGTTCCCCAATCGGCATCTGCAAAACCTACTATAGGTTTATTTGATTTTGTAAACACGAGTCCCACGTTGTGTGTTTCTTTAAGATACCTTAAGACTCGCTTTGCTGCTATCCAATGTTGTTGACCATAGCACGTATTAAACTGGCTTAATACACTTACGGCGTGTGCTATGTCTGGCCTCGTTGAAGTAGCTAAGTACATGATTGAACCGATGAGGTTCTGATATGGTAGGTCTTTGTCACTTTCTTCTGTTGTTGTTTCCTTGCTCAACTTTATACTTGTGTTTATTGGTGTTTTGACTGATTTACAGTCTGACATTTTGAACTTTTCCAATACTTCGCTTATATATTTAGACTGTGACATGGTTATAGTATTCGTTTCTAAATCTTGTTTAAATTCTATACCTAGGCAATACGTTAAAGGACCTAAGTCTTTCATTTCAAATGTTTTGGATAATTCGTTTTTCGTACTTTCTAGAGTTGTGCGGTTGTTGCAGGCTATGATGAGGTCATCCACGTAGATAGAGATGATTAAAATGTACTCATTATTTTTATAGTAGTACAGACATGGATCGCATTCGGATGGTACCATTTTCATATTTCTTAGTTTTTCGTCCAGTTTTTTGTACCATAATCTTCCCGATTGTTTTAATCCGTAAAGTGCTTTCTTTAAAAGACAAACCTTTTTTCGTACTTAACGGCTTCGTCTGAATTAACAATTTCCTTTAGATCAGGTGGTATTTCCATATAAATTTCTTTGTCCGCTTCACCATTCAAATAAGCACCAACGAAGTCTAGCTGATGTAATTCTAACTGCATTTTAAATATATAATCTATTCTTTTAGGACAATGCGCCACTAAATTAAAATTATGTTTTTTTATAAAAATATTACAACTGACAACATTACTATATTACAACTAACAATATTACTATTGTGGAGGAGCAGGTAATATTATATTAAATATTAAATAAAATTAAATTTTTAATATATAACATATTTTTTTAGAATAATACACACAATGAAAAATGCCACAAAAAGAAAATTAATTTATAATAACAAATTAATAAATTGAATATGGATATGGACATATTAAAATGGATATGAATATGGATTTTTTATTTATTTTTATACCCTGTGGAAAAGGGTATATTAAGATCGTGCGGATGTTTGTAATTCCTCAACGGCAAATGCCACACCCATCTTCAACTATACCAATCGATTCACCGATCTGAATCGATTTAACCACGTCCGTCTGTCCGTCTGTCCTTGTGTCTGTCTATCTAAATTTGTGCCGCATTTTTTTAAATATTTTGATGAAATTTGGTACAAAGACATTTATTGGCCCAAAGGGAAACCTTATTAAAAATGGACCGGATTGGACCATTTTTAGAACCCCTCCCCATACGAGGTCCTATTATTTTTTGAGATATTTCGATGAAATTTGGTACAAGGACATCTGTTGGCCCAAAGGAAAACCCTATTGAAAATGGACCGGATTGGACCATTTTTAGAACCCCTCCTCATACGATATCCTATTATTTTTTGATATATTTAGATGAAATTTGATACGCAGAAAAGCATTGGCCCAAAAATAAACCCTTTCGAAAATGGACCGGATTGGACTATTTTTAGAATCCCTCCCAGTATAAATTTTTTTTATATCATAAACAAACAAAAAATAAAAAAAATTTCTGACTTATGTATCATTTTGAAATTTTTGAGAATACAAGTAGGAATAGAAAAATAAAATTTTTCATTTTTCAAAGAAAAAAAGAAAAAATTAAAAGCAGTACAAAAAATAAAAATTTTCATTTATCAAAGGAAAAAATTAAATTGAATAATATAACATATCAAGTGGTGTAGGGTATTTGATGGTGGAGCTTCACCGACTATAACATTTTCACTCGTTTTTCTAATGAATTTTTTATTTTTTGTAATGATTTAATTTAATAATTTTATATTTGAAAATTTTCTGTACTAACTTAACTAAACTATTTCAAAAATAATTGCATTTTTTTAATATTAATTAAAAACAAGTAAGAAAACTAAATTTGGCTTAGACCAAATCTTAAATACCCTCTACCTCCACACGAAAGGGCGTGGCAAATATATATATATATATATTGCGCCCTCTAATAGTGTATGTCTTAGCATGTAAGTCTACTTTTACGTTAAATAAGGTTTTTTTTTAATTGTGGGCGTGTCTGTTATCCGACCGCACTCATTTTTGGCACGTCAGTCAATGGGATAACTATGCATGGGCGTACCAAATTTAAAGTTCTTAGGTCAACTTTTGTGGCAGATATAAAGATTTTTATTAATTGTGGGCGTGTCCGTAATCCTAATACGCCCATTTTGGCATATCGATGAAGGTAATATTCATAGATGTACATACCAAATTTCAAGTTTGTAGCTCATATTTTGTGGTAGATTTTTGTCGATTGTGGGCGTGGCTCTTGACCGATTTTGCCCATTTTAAATAGCGATCTGCGTGCTCAATATCTCAAAATTTACGCCCGTGAGGACAAACGGACACGTGGACATACATGTCTAAATCGACTCAGTTTTTGACGCTGATCAAGAATGTATATATTTTGTAGAGTCTCTGACGCCTCCTTCTGGGTGTTGCAAACGGAAGAACAAACTTAGTATACCCTCATCACTGAGGTGGAGGGTATAAAAATGAGGGTACAAATAATCCTTTATTTGGTAGTGTTAATTTATCCTAACTTTTAATTACTTTGTCAAAAAAAGGTTCTACATGTTCCATACTTTAAATTTTAAAAAGTATTTTTTCATAACATTATTATTTAATATGTAAAATTTTAAAACAAAAATGGTCAAAAATTTTTATTTCTTTGTTTATGTTTTTTTTTTGTTTACTTTTCCCTGGAGAGAATAATTATAACTTTAAAAGGTATGTGATGCGTGAAGTGTGAAGTTAAAAAGTTAAAAGTGTGGCCTGGCACTAAAACTACTAGACGTCTTATTTGTAAGCGATATTTTTGGCCAGGTATGAGTAAAGAACTTAATACCTGGACCAACCAATGTATACATTGTCAAAAATCAAAGGTTCACCGGCATACTAAATCGCATGTCAAGCCTGTTCCTATTTCGAAAGGTCAATTCGAACATATTCATATTGATATTTATTTATTTATTTATTTATCGAAACTTAGCTAAATATACAGCCAATTCATTAAAAAAAAAAAAAAAAAAAACGAATAGAATAATTTTTTATTTTATATATACTTAAAACTAAAGTCAGCAAAACAGCAAACCGCCGAAACAACAACAACAACAACAACATCCGCAGCTGCAACAGATTAGAATCTAATTGATAATAAACTATAATACTTAAGAACTAGCATGTTTAAGAACTAGAAAGTAACCAACAATAATACAAATCATGTAAATAATAAAATGAAATTGTAGGACCTTTTCCACCTTCGAAAGGATATCGTTATATATTCACCATAATTGATCATTTTACGCGGTGGCCAGAGGCATTTCCGTTAAGAGACATTAATGCTGTAGTACTTACCTTTTTTAATAACTATTTATCTCGTTTTGGCGTACCTTTAGAAATTACAAGTGATCAAGGGACACAGTTTACGCCAAAGCTATTTTCCGAATTGACTCAACCACTAGATTGTCGTTAGATAGTTACTTCTCCATATCATCCTCAGTCGAATGGTATCGTTGAGCATTTTCACAGACAACTGAAAGCTTCTATTAAGGCTAAAGGTGATCCAATTAAATGGTTCGACGAATTACCGATAGTTCTCTTAGGACTAAAATCGGTATACAAAGAAGATATTTTGGCCCCGCCTGCAGAAATGGTTTACGGCCAAAATTTGAGATTACCAGAAGAACTTTTAGTTTCTAGTCCTTCCTCAAATACCTCAAAAATTTTGGATAATCTCCGAGAACATTTTAAAAACGTTCGGTCTTCTATTAATCACCATAAAAATCTAGCATTAGGTATACATGTTCCGATGCAGTTGAAGAACTGCAAGTTCGTCCTTGGCCGCACCATTAATAAGAACCTGCTATAGTTGAAACGTCACCCAAAAATGATGTACACCCTCATACTCTTAAACAAAATAAACATGTCACATTCAATGTACTTAACCTTGATTCTCGTGGAAGGGGAGTGATGTAGGGTATCTACATTTTTGATTTTTATGTCAGAACTTAATTCAATTTTTTTCAAGACATTATTCCAAAAAGATTGTCAATCAGTTTTTTCTTTTAATGTTTTAATAAAAATAAATTTTTGTTCAAATAAACATTAATAAAAATATAAAAACAACAACCCTTTTTAATTAATGAAGATAATTATAGTTTGTTGAGTAATTTCGAAATTGAACAGAACATTTCTGATACGCCTTGCACATTACAACCATTAGACATATCTAAAGCGTCAACCACATTAGTACCACCAGGCATTTCTAATGTGCCAACAACAATAACACAATTAGACATTTTTAATGTCTAATTGTGTTTTTGTTTTGGATAATTCGTTTTTCGTACTTTCTAGAGTTGTGCGGTTGTTGCAGGCTATGATGAGGTCATCCACGTAGATAGAGATGATTAAAATGTACTCATTATTTTTATAGTAGTACAGACATGGATCGCATTCGGATGGTACCATTTTCATATTTCTTAGTTTTTCGTCCAGTTTTTTGTACCATAATCTTCCCGATTGTTTTAATCCGTAAAGTGCTTTCTTTAAAAGACAAACCTTTTTTCGTACTTAACGGCTTCGTCTGAATTAACAATTTCCTTTAGATCAGGTGGTATTTCCATATAAATTTCTTTGTCCGCTTCACCATTCAAATAAGCACCAACGAAGTTTAGCTGATGTAATTCTAACTGCATTTCTGCTGCTATTGCTAATAATGTACGGATGGAGCTTAGCCTTGCTACTGGAGCGAAAGTTTCATCGTAATCTATTCCAGGTGTTTGAGTAAACCCTTTGGCCACGAGTCGTGCTTTCCTAGGCTCTATTGTACCATTGGCATTATACTTCGTTCTAAGAGTCCATTTTGATTTTACGATTTTTTTGTCGTGTGGTCGGTCTACGATGACCCATGTACCGTTTTTAGTTAAGGTTTCATATTCGGTTAACATGGCTTTCTTCCACTCATTTGCTTCGGCGCTTGATAAAGCTTCTCGACTGGATTTAGGGTCTTCATGTATACTCAAATTAGCTGTTTGGTTTTCTTCGTTACTTGTTCCGCTTTCTAATGTTGTATATGTATTTTTGTTATGCGTTCTTGTATTTCTAGTATATAGTTTGCGTGGTCGCCCCCTCTTTCCTGTTAATAATCGTCTTGGGCGTCCTCGGCCTTTATCGCCTTTATCGTTTACATTTTGATTTTCATCATCTATCTGGTTTGGTTCGTTTTCCCCAGTACTTTGGTTATTATCATCGGTTGGGTTTTTAAAGTATTTTGAACCTGAGTTATTTAATTGAATTTCTAATGGTGTATGCATAAATTCTTCGTATTGTTGTCTATTATTTGTGTTGAGAAATACTACGTCTCGACTACGATGTATTCTTCTGGCTTCGGGGTCCCAAAGGCGATAACCTTTTGATATTTCGGAGTAGCCTACAAATATACATTTTTTAGATTTGAGTTCAAACTTTCCTTTACCCTTTTTTTTTATCAAGCATGTATGCGGTACATCCAAACTTTTGCATGAAAGTTGCCTTTGGTTTTTGCGCTGCCCATATCTCGTATGGAATTTTTTTTTTTAAACTTTGTGAAGGGCATCGGTTTCTAATAAAATTTGCTGTGTTGATGGCTTCTGCCCAAAATGAGGGTGGTAGTCCTGATTGGATCAACATGCACCTTGCCATTTCTAGAAGTGTACGGTTTTTACGTTCGGAAACTCCGTTTTGTTGTGGAGTGTATTCGATTGACAATTCATGTTTAATACCTTCACCTTTTAGTAAGATTTTCATGTTGTTGTTAACATATTCGGTACCGTTGTCGCTTCGAAGACATTTAATTTTGGAACCAGTTTTACGTTCTACCATACTCTTGTATTCCTTGAATTTTTCTGTTACTTCATTTTTGGTTTTGATGAAATAAGTTTCACACCACCTACTTTTGCCGTCTATGAATGTGACGAAATATCTTGATCCAGCATGTGATGGTGTCCGCATGGGACCGCAAACATCAGAATGGATCAATTCTAAGATTTCGTTGCTTTTTCGTTCGGATGAGTCGAATGGTTTTTGTGACTGCTTTCCTTGAATGCATGCTTCGCATTGTTGTAAAATACCTTCGGCTTTAATTTCTATGGTTTTCATTAGAAGTTTTAGATCTTTTTCGTTTAAGTGTCCGAGTATTTCGTGCCTAATCTTGTATATTTCTTTTTGACGTTGTTATATTTGCATAGTTGATTTGTTCGTTAACGTAATATAAATCTCCCTTTCTAATTGCTGAGAATATTATCTCTCTTGTTTGAGGGTTTCGAATAAGGGCGTGATTCTTTTTGAAAAGTACTTCGAATCCGTTATTTGTTACCTTGGATACTGAAAGGAGATTGGTGCGTAAATCGGGTACAAGTAATGTATCCTTTAATTCTATTCGTCGCCCAGTACTTGCTTGGAACTTCACTATACCTCGACCCAGGATGTTTGTTGAATTGTCGTTAGCTAGTGCGAGTTTTCTATTTGTAGTTTCTTCAACGTGTATAAATTGTTCTTTCTTGTTGCACATGTGTGAAGACGCACCTGAATCTAAGCACCACATTTCTTTTTCTAATAATTATTGAATGCTTTGTTTGATACATATATAGGTATATATGATTAACACCTCCCCTCAAACAAGGCATTGGTACAAAAGTAAAATAAAATAAAATTTCGGGTGTTTGTCGCTGCATTACTGGTTGTTGATCACGATTTGAACTCCAAGATTTTTCATGCAGTTGAAATGTTTTGGAGCGTTTAACCTTTTGGTTAAAAAGTCTGCAGGCATATCTTCCGTTTTCATGTATAATATGTCTACTTCGCCGTTTTCCACTGAATTTCGTATGAAGTGATGCCTGATATCGACATGTTTCGTCCTATTGTGGAAAACTGGATTTTTGCAAAGTTTCTCTGAACTTTGATTATCATTATATATATTGATTTTCTCTTCTTTTCCGATTAGTTCTTTTAGAAGTCTTCGGAGATATATGGCTTCTTTTGCTGAATCGGATAATGCCATATATTCGGCTTCGGTGGTTGACAGTGCCACTGTTTTTTGCTTCCTGGACTTCCAGTTGATAGCGGCACCTGCATATTTAAAAACATAACCTGTGTAGGATTTTCGGTCGTCTATATTTGTTCCCCAATCGGCATCTGCAAAACCTACTATAGGTTTATTTGATTTTGTAAACACGAGTCCCACGTTGTGTGTTTCTTTAAGATACCTTAAGACTCGCTTTGCTGCTATCCAATGTTGTTGACCATAGCACGTATTAAACTGGCTTAATACACTTACGGCGTGTGCTATGTCTGGCCTCGTTGAAGTAGCTAAGTACATGATTGAACCGATGAGGTTCTGATATGGTAGGTCTTTGTCACTTTCTTCTGTTGTTGTTTCCTTGCTCAACTTTATACTTGTGTTTATTGGTGTTTTGACTGATTTACAGTCTGACATTTTGAACTTTTCCAATACTTCGCTTATATATGTAGACTGTGACATGGTTATAGTATTCGTTTCTAAATCTTGTTTAAATTCTATACCTAGTATAGAATACGTTAAAGGACCTAAGTCTTTCATTTCAAATGTTTTGGATAATTCGTTTTTCGTACTTTCTAGAGTTGTGCGGTTGTTGCAGGCTATGATGAGGTCATCCACGTAGATAGAGATGATTAAAATGTACTCATTATTTTTATAGTAGTACAGACATGGATCGCATTCGGATGGTACCATTTTCATATTTCTTAGTTTTTCGTCCAGTTTTTTGTACCATAATCTTCCCGATTGTTTTAATCCGTAAAGTGCTTTCTTTAAAAGACAAACCTTTTTTCGTACTTAACGGCTTCGTCTGAATTAACAATTTCCTTTAGATCAGGTGGTATTTCCATATAAATTTCTTTGTCCGCTTCACCATTCAAATAAGCACCAACGAAGTCTAGCTGATGTAATTCTAACTGCATTTTAAATATATAATCTATTCTTTTAGGACAATGCGCCACTAAATTAAAATTATGTTTTTTTATAAAAATATTACAACTGACAACATTACTATATTACAACTAACAATATTACTATTGCGGAGGAGCAGGTAATATTATATTAAATATTAAATAAAATTAAATTTTTAATATATAACATATTTTTTTAGAATAATACACACAATGAAAAATGCCACAAAAAGAAAATTAATTTATAATAATAAATTAATAAATTGAATATGGATATGGACATATTAAAATGGATATGAATATGGATTTTTTATTTATTTTTATACCCTGTGGAAAAGGGTATATTAAGATCGTGCGGATGTTTGTAATTCCTCAACGGCAAATGCCACACCCATCTTCAATTATACCAATCGATTCACCGATCTGAATCGATTTAACCACGTCCGTCTGTCCGTCTGTCCTTGTGTCTGTCTATCTAAATTTGTGCCGCATTTTTTTAAATATTTTGATGAAATTTGGTACAAAGACATTTATTGGCCCAAAGGGAAACCTTATTAAAAATGGACCGAATTGGACCATTTTTAGAACCCCTCCCCATACGAGGTCCTATTATTTTTTGAGATATTTCGATGAAATTTGGTACAAGGACATCTGTTGGCCCAAAGGAAAACCCTATTAAAAATGGACCGGATTGGACTATTTTTAGAACCCCTCCTCATACGATATCCTATTATTTTTTGATATATTTAGATGAAATTTGATACGCAGAAAAGCATTGACCCAAAAATAAACCCTTTCGAAAATGGACCGGATTGGACTATTTTTAGAACCCCTCCCAGTATAAATTTTTTTTATATCATAAACAAACAAAATATAAAAAAAATTTCTGACTTATGTATCATTTTGAAATTTTTGAGAATACAAGTAGGAATAGAAAAATAAAATTTTTCATTTTTCAAAGAAAGAAAGAAAAAAATTAAAAGCAGTACAAAAAATAAAAATTTTCATTTATCAAAGGAAAAAATTAAATTGAATAATATAACATATCAAGTGGTGTAGGGTATTTGATGGTGGAGCTTCACCGACTATAACATTTTCACTCGTTTTTCTAATGAATTTTTTATTTTTTGTAATGATTTAATTTAATAATTTTATATTTGAAAATTTTCTGTACTAACTTAACTAAACTATTTCAAAAATAATTGCATTTTTTTAATATTAATTAAAAACAAGTAAGAAAACTAAATTTGGCTTAGACCAAATCTTAAATACCCTCTACCTCCACACGAAAGGGCGTGGCAAATATATATATATATATTGCGCCCTCTAATAGTGTATGTCTTAGCATGTAAGTCTACTTTTACGTTAAATAAGGTTTTTTTTTAATTGTGGGCGTGTCTGTTATCCGACCGCACTCATTTTTGGCACGTCAGTCAATGGGATAACTATGCATAGGCGTACCAAATTTAAAGTTCTTAGGTCAACTTTTGTGGCAGATATAAAGATTTTTATTAATTGTGGGCGTGTCCGTAATCCTAATACGCCCATTTTGGCATATCGATGAAGGTAATATTCATAGATGTACATACCAAATTTCAAGTTTGTAGCTCATATTTTGTGGTAGATTTTTGTCGATTGTGGGCGTGGCTCTTGACCGATTTTGCCCATTTTAAATAGCGATCTGCGTGCTCAATATCTCAAAATTTACGCCCGTGAGGGCAAACGGACACGTGGACATACATGTCTAAATCGACTCAGTTTTTGACGCTGATCAAGAATATATATATTTTGTAGGGTCTCTGACGCCTCCTTCTGGGTGTTGCAAACGGAAGAACAAACTTAGTATACCCTCATCACTGAGGTGGAGGGTATAAAAATGAGGGTACAAATAATCCTTTATTTGGTAGTGTTAATTTATCCTAACTTTTAATTACTTTGTCAAAAAAAGGTTCTACATGTTCCATACTTTAAATTTTAAAAAGTATTTTTTCATAACATTATTATTTAATATGTAAAATTTTAAAACAAAAATGGTCAAAAATTTTTATTTCTTTGTTTATGTTTTTTTTTTTGTTTACTTTTCCCTGGAGAGAATAATTATAACTTTAAAAGGTATGTGATGCGTGAAGTGTGAAGTTAAAAAGTTAAAAGTGTGGCCTGGCACTAAAACTACTAGACGTCTTATTTGTAAGCGATATTTTTGGCCAGGTATGAGTAAAGAACTTAATACCTGGACCAACCAATGTATACATTGTCAAAAATCAAAGGTTCACCGGCATACTAAATCGCATGTCAAGCCTGTTCCTATTTCGAAAGGTCAATTCGAACATATTCATATTGATATTTATTTATTTATTTATTTATCGAAACTTAGCTAAATATACAGCCAATTCATTAACAAAAAAAAAAAAACAAATAGAATAATTTTTTATTTTATATATACTTAAAACTAAAGTCAGCAAAACAGCAAACCGCCGAAACAACAATCACAACAACAACATCCGCAGCTGCAACAGATTAGAATCTAATTAATAATAAACTATAATACTTAAGAACTAGCATGTTTAAGAACTAGAAAGTAACCAACAATAATACAAATCATGTAAATAATAAAATGAAATTGTAGGACCTTTTCCACCTTCGAAAGGATATCGTTATATATTCACCATAATTGATCATTTTACGCGGTGGCCAGAGGCATTTCCGTTAAGAGACATTAATGCTGTAGTACTTACCTTTTTTAATAACTATTTATCTCGTTTTGGCGTACCTTTAGAAATTACAAGTGATCAAGGGACACAGTTTACGCCAAAGCTATTTTCCGAATTGACTCAACCACTAGATTGTCGTTAGATAGTTACTTCTCCATATCATCCTCAGTCGAATGGTATCGTTGAGCATTTTCACAGACAACTGAAAGCTTCTATTAAGGCTAAAGGTGATCCAATTAAATGGTTCGACGAATTACCGATAGTTCTCTTAGGACTAAAATCGGTATACAAAGAAGATATTTTGGCCCCGCCTGCAGAAATGGTTTACGGCCAAAATTTGAGATTACCAGAAGAACTTTTAGTTTCTAGTCCTTCCTCAAATACCTCAAAAATTTTGGATAATCTCCGAGAACATTTTAAAAACGTTCGGTCTTCTATTAATCACCATAAAAATCTAGCATTAGGTATACATGTTCCGATGCAGTTGAAGAACTGCAAGTTCGTCCTTGGCCGCACCATTAATAAGAGCCTGCTATAGTTGAAACGTCACCCAAAAATGATGTACACCCTCATACTCTTAAACAAAATAAACATGTCACATTCAATTTACTTAACCTTGATTCTCGTGGAAGGGGAGTGATGTAGGGTATCTACATTTTTGATTTTTATGTCAGAACTTAATTCAATTTTTTTCAAGACATTATTCCAAAAAGATTGTCAATCAGTTTTTTCTTTTAATGTTTTAATAAAAATAAATTTTTGTTCAAATAAACATTAATAAAAATATAAAAACAACAACCCTTTTTAATTAATGAAGATAATTATAGTTTGTTGAGTAATTTCGAAATTGAACAGAACATTTCTGATACGCCTTGCACATTACAACCATTAGACATATCTAAAGCGTC
Source organism: Ornithomya chloropus (assembly GCA_963971445.1). Lineage (NCBI taxonomy): Eukaryota > Metazoa > Arthropoda > Insecta > Diptera > Hippoboscidae > Ornithomya > Ornithomya chloropus. Next base: position 1,685,267 of record OZ020531.1, read on the forward strand.
AACCACATTAGTACCACCAGGCATTTCTAATGTGCCAACAACAATAACACAATTAGACATTTTTAATGACAGAAGCTCATTAGAACCATTAGGCATTACTAATGTGTCAAGCACATTAGAAATGTCAGAAGTAGGGGATTTAGTAAAGCTTAGCGAGCAGGTTGATAGGTTGAGCAGATCTAACTTACAATATTCTCCAAATATACATATAATTAAATGCCCTCAAGATTTAAATAGTCTTTATAAAACCTTTCACATATCTAAATTACCCAACTATAATTTTAATACTAAAGAAAATAATCGTACACCTAAAAAAAATTTACATATTGCTCAATGTCGGCACAGGATTTGGATAATCTATATAAAACGGTTTTTGACCCTACATTTTCATACCATAATAGCAATTTTAAAAAGATAAACATATGTATGTCTCAAGAGCGCTTAGAAACCATTTTCGAAATACTATTGAAAACAATTAATGACTTACTAACTGCATTTAAAGCAGTATTTAAAAAAGTAATTGTTGAAAATGATATTCGGTGTAGTAATTCTTTAAAAATGGTATTTACAGAGACCTACATTTTTCATAAATTCATTACGCCCTTGACGAAGAAATAGGCATTTTCGGCGTCGCAGTAGTCGACGTGGAAGTGATAATTTTCGTGGACTTGGTAATGATGTATGACGCGGTAATGGTAACGTAAGTATAAAAATATTTATTAAGTACGATTTAGTCTCAAGTTTATGTTTTTAGGATCAACAACAACATATAACAACAAATGAGCAACAACAACATATAATAGGAAACGAAAGGCAACAAATAACCACAAACGAACAACAACAACAACAAATCACTTTAATCCAAACAAAGACACTTGTGCAATTTTTGCACACATTCACAACTACAATCAACATCAACAAACAATCAACAGCATCAACTTTGGGGGTCATTGCGTAATTTTCAAACGATATCATTTTTAACGATTAAGATTCAACGATATCGTCCCCAAAACCAATTGCGTAAAGGTACCGTAATCGTATCGTTGTCATCGGTTTAACATGAATGAAAAATGGCGCTATTGGTCTCCTGACTAATTCAAAATATATAAGTAAGAGGTCATTTCTGTATGTGGAAATTATTCAATATGTTTCTAAGAAAACTTTGAACACTTATATCTCGGAAACTGTGGCTTCTATAGATCTGAAAATTTTTGCGCCCCTTTTCTAAATCTGATGAAGAATCTATTAATCTAGGTATCGACGTTCTAGGATGACCCACATTAAAAAAAAAAAAAACATTAAATAAATATAAGCACTATATGTATATATTAATTTATTTATGAACTTACATGTGAGTGGGAAACTCCAAAGGATTTGAAGCATCCCGTAAAGTGTTTCTTATTCTACATTCTTATTCTTCCTTTTACGGGAACGAGCACTCTGAATTACAAATGCTACGCAGACTATGAAATATTTCTGCGCATCCTTTAATAAATTAATTCATAAGTAATCATTTAATAATGTATTATTATTTTAAAAATATTAATTATACTTACATTTTTAAAACTTTTTTCAATATTTTTGCTAATTTTAATATCAAATTTCACTAAAACGACACCAAATATTCAATCATTTCATTTGACACAATTTGACTATAGAATTCAATCGTATAGTGCTTACACAAATAGAAAAAAAAATCGTCAAAACGAGACTATAGAAAATATTATGTTACACAATTAGTTTCGTTGACAAAAATGATATCATTTGAAAATTACGCAATGAAGGGGGTCAACAACCAATCAACAACAATATTTAACAACAACTAAAAATATTTTTATTGTGGAGGAACAGGTAATATTATATTAAATATTAAATATAATTGAATTCTAGATATATAATCTATTCTTTTAGGACAATGCGCCACTAAATTAAAATTATGTTTTTTTATAAAAATATTACAACTGACAACATTACTATATTACAACTAACAATATTACTATTGTGGAGGAGCAGGTAATATTATATTAAATATTAAATAAAATTAAATTTTTAATATATAACATATTTTTTTAGAATAATACACACAATGAAAAATGCCACAAAAAGAAAATTAATTTATAATAATAAATTAATAAATTGAATATGGATATGGACATATTAAAATGGATATGAATATGGATTTTTTATTTATTTTTATACCCTGTGGAAAAGGGTATATTAAGATCGTGCGGATGTTTGTAATTCCTCAACGGCAAATGCCACACCCATCTTCAATTATACCAATCGATTCACCGATCTGAATCGATTTAACCACGTCCGTCTGTCCGTCTGTCCTTGTGTCTGTCTATCTAAATTTGTGCCGCATTTTTTTAAATATTTTGATGAAATTTGGTACAAAGACATTTATTGGCCCAAAGGGAAACCTTATTAAAAATGGACCGAATTGGACCATTTTTAGAACCCCTTCCCATACGAGGTCCTATTATTTTTTTAAATTTTTCGATGAAATTTGGTACAAGGACATCTGTTGGCCCAAAGGAAAACCCTATTGAAAATGGACCGGATTGGACCATTTTTAGAACCCCTCCTCATACGATATCCTATTATTTTTTGATATATTTAGATGAAATTTGATACGCAGAAAAGCATTGGCCCAAAAATAAACCCTTTCGAAAATGGACCGGATTGGACTATTTTTAGAACCCCTCCCAGTATAAATTTTTTTTATATCATAAACAAACAAAAAATAAAAAAAATTTCTGACTTATGTATCATTTTGAAATTTTTGAGAATACAAGTAGGAATAGAAAAATAAAATTTTTCATTTTTCAAAGAAAGAAAGAAAAAAATTAAAAGCAATACAAAAAATAAAAATTTTCACTTATCAAAGGAAAAAATTAAATTGAATAATATAACATATCAAGTGGTGTAGGGTATTTGATGGTCGAGCTTCACCGACTATAACATTTTCACTTGCTTTTCTAATGAATTGTTTTATTTTTTGTAATGATTTAATTTAATAATTTTATATTTGAAAATTTTCTGTACTAACTTAACTAAACTATTTCAAAAATAATTGCATTTTTTTAATATTAATTAAAAACAAGTAAGAAAACTAAATTTGGCTTAGACCAAACCTTAAATACCCTCCACCTCTACACGAAAGGGCGTGGCAAATATATATATATATATATTGCGCCCTCTAATAGTGTATGTCTTAGCATGTAAGTCTACTTTTACGTTAAATAAGGTTTTTTTTAAATTGTGGGCGTGTCTGTTATCCGACCGCACTCATTTTTGGCACGTCAGTCAATGGGATAACTAAGCATAGGCGTACCAAATTTAAAGTTCCTAGGTCAACTTTTGTGGCAGATATAAAGATTTTTATTAATTGTGGGCGTGTCCGTAATCCGAATACGCCCATTTTGGCATATCGATGAAGGTAATATTCATAGATGTACATACCAAATTTCAAGTTTGTAGCTCATATTTATTAAAAATGGACCGAATTGGACCATTTTTATAACCCCTCCCCATATGAGGTCCTATTATTTTTTGAGATATTTCGATGAAATTTGGTACAAGGACATCTGTTGGCCCAAAGGAAAACCCTATTGAAAATGGACCGGATTGGACCATTTTTAGAACCCCTCCTCATACGATATCCTATTATTTTTTGATATATTTAGATGAAATTTGATACGCAGAAAAGCATTGGCCCAAAAATAAACCCTTTCGAAAATGGACCGGATTGGACTATTTTTAGAACCCCTCCCAGTATAAATTTTTTTTATATCATAAACAAACAAAAAATAAAAAAAATTTCTGACTTATGTATCATTTTGAAATTTTTGAGAATACAAGTAGGAATAGAAAAATAAAATTTTTCATTTTTCAAAGAAAGAAAGAAAAAAATTAAAAGCAGTACAAAAAATAAAAATTTTCACTTATCAAAGGAAAAAATTAAATTGAATAATATAACATATCAAGTGGTGTAGGGTAATTGATGGTCGAGCTTCACCGACTATAACATTTTCACTTGCTTTTCTAATGAATTGTTTTATTTTTTGTAATGATTTAATTTAATAATTTTATATTTGAAAATTTTCTGTACTAACTTAACTAAACTATTTCAAAAATAATTGCATTTTTTTAATATCAATTAAAAACAAGTAAGAAAACTAAATTTGGCTTAGACCAAATCTTAAATACCCTCTACCTCCACACGAAAGGGCGTGGCAAATATATATATATATATTGCGCCCTCTAATAGTGTATGTCTTAGCATGTAAGTCTACTTTTACGTTAAATAAGGTTTTTTTTAATTGTGGGCGTGTCTGTTATCCGACCGCACTCATTTTTGGCACGTCAGTCAATGGGATAACTATGCATAGGCGTACCAAATTTAAAGTTCCTAGGTCAACTTTTGTGGCAGATATAATGATTTTTATTAATTGTGGGCGTGTCCGTAATCCGAATACGCCCATTTTGGCATATCGATGAAGGTAATATTCATAGATGTACATACCAAATTTCAAGTTTGTAGCTCATATTTTGTGGTAGATTTTTGTCGATTGTGGGCGTGGCTCTTGACCGATTTTGCCCATTTTAAATAGCGATCTGCGTGCTCAATATCTCAAAATTTACACCCGTGAGGACAAACGGACACGTGGACATACATGTCTAAATCGACTCAGTTTTTGACGCTGATCAAGAATGTATATATTTTGTAGGGTCTCTGACGCCTCCTTCTGGGTGTTGCAAACGGAAGAACAAACTTAGTATACCCTCATCACTGAGGTGGAGGGTATAAAAATGAGGGTACAAATAATCCTTTATTTGGTAGTGTTAATTTATCCTAACTTTTAATTACTTTGTCAAAAAAAGGTTCTACATGTTCCATACTTTAAATTTTAAAAAGTATTTTTTCATAACATTATTATTTAATATGTAAAATTTTAAAACAAAAATGGTCAAAAATTTTTATTTCTTTGTTTATGTTTTTTTTTTGTTTACTTTTCCCTGGAGAGAATAATTATAACTTTAAAAGGTATGTGATGCGTGAAGTGTGAAGTTAAAAAGTTAAAAGTGTGGCCTGGCACTAAAACTACTAGACGTCTTATTTGTAAGCGATATTTTTGGCCAGGTATGAGTAAAGAACTTAATACCTGGACCAACCAATGTATACATTGTCAAAAATCAAAGGTTCACCGGCGTACTAAATCGCATGTCAAGCCTGTTCCTATTTCGAAAGGTCAATTCGAACATATTCATATTGATATTGTAGGACCTTTTCCACCTTCGAAAGGATATCGTTATATATTCACCATAATTGATCATTTTACGCGGTGACCAGAGGCATTTCCGTTAAGAGACATTAATGCTGTAGTACTTACCTTTTTTAATAACTATATATCTCGTTTTGGCGTACCTTTAGAAATTACAAGTGATGAAGGGACACAGTTTACGTCAAAGCTATTTTCCGAATTGACTCAACCACTAGATTGTCGTTAGATAGTTACTTCTCCATATCATCCTCAGTCGAATGGTATCGTTGAGCATTTTCACAGACAACTGAAAGCTTCTATTAAGGCTAAAGGTGATCCAATTAAATGGTTCGACGAATTACCGATAGTTCTCTTAGGACTAAAATCGGTATACAAAGAAGATATTTTGGCCCCGCCTGCAGAAATGGTTTACGGCCAAAATTTAAGATTACCAGGAGAACTTTTAGTTTCTAGTCCTTCCTCAAATACCTCAAAAATTTTGGATAATATCCGAGAACATTTTAAAAACGTTCGGTCTTCTATTAGTCACCACAAAAATCTAGCATTAGGTATACATGTTCCGATGCAGTTGAAGAACTGCAAGTTCGTCCTTGGCCGCACCATTAATAAGAACCTGCTATAGTTGAAACGTCACCCAAAAATGATGTACACCCTCATACTCTTAAACAAAATAAACATGTCACATTCAATGTACTTAACCTTGATTCTCGTGGAAGGGGAGTGATGTAGGGTATCTACATTTTTGATTTTTATGTCAGAACTTAATTCAATTTTTTTCAAGACATTATTCCAAAAAGATTGTCAATCAGTTTTTTCTTTTAATGCTTTAATAAAAATAAATTTTTGTTCAAATAAACATTAATAAAAATATAAAAACAACAACCCTTTTTAATTAATGAAGATAATTATAGTTTGTTGAGTAATTTCGAAATTGAACAGAACATTTCTGATACGCCTTGCACATTACAACCATTAGACATATCTAAAGCGTCAACCACATTAGTACCACCAGGCATTTCTAATGTGCCAACAACAATAACACAATTAGACATTTTTAATGACAGAAGCTCATTAGAACCATTAGACATTACTAATGTGTCAAGCACATTAGAAATGTCAGAAGTAGGGGATTTAGTAAAGCTTAGCGAGCAGGTTGATAGGTTGAGCAGATCTAACTTACAATATTCTCCAAATATACATATAATTAAATGCCCTCAAGATTTAAATAGTCTTTATAAAACCTTTCACATATCTAAATTACCCAACTATAATTTTAATACTAAAGAAAATAATCGTACACCTAAAAAAAATTTACATATTGCTCAATGTCGGCACAGGATTTGGATAATCTATATAAAACGGTTTTTGACCCTACATTTTCATACCATAATAGCAATTTTAAAAAGATAAACATTTGTATGTCTCAAGAGCGCTTAGAAACCATTTTCGAAATACTATTGAAAACAATTAATGACTTACTAACTGAATTTAAAGCAGTATTTAAAAAAGTAATTGTTGAAAATGATATTCGGTGTAGTAATTCTTTAAAAATGGTATTTACAGAGACCTACATTTTTCATAAATTCATTACGCCCTTCACGAAGAAATAGGCATTTTCGGCGTCGCAGTAGTCGACGTGGAAGTGATAATTTTCGTGGACTTGGTAATGATGTATGACGCGGTAATGGTAACGTAAGTATAAAAATATTTATTAAGTAAGATTTAGACTCAAGTTTATGTTTTTAGGATCAACAACAACATATAACAACAAATGAGCAACAACAACATTTAATAGGAAACGAAAGACAACAAATAACCACAAACGAACAACAACAACAACAAATCACTTTAATCCAAACAAAGACACTTGTGCAATTTTTGCACACATTCACAACTACAATCAACATCAACAAACAATCAACAGCATCAACTTTGGGGGTCATTGCGTAATTTTCAAACGATATCATTTTTAACGATTAAGATTCAACGATATCGTCCCCAAAACCAATTGCGTAAAGGTACCGTAATCGTATCGTTGTCATCGGTTTAACATGAATGAAAAATGGCGCTATTGGTCTCCTGACTAATTCAACATATATAAGTAAGAGGTCATTTCTGTATGTGGAAATTATTCAATATGTTTCTAAGAAAACTTTGAACACTTATATCTCGGAAACTGTGGCTTCTATAGATCTGAAAATTTTTGCGCCCCTTTTCTAAATCTGATGAAGAATCTATTAATCTATTAATCTATATGTATATATTAATTTATTTATGAACTTACATGTGAGTGGGAAACTCCAAAGGATTTGAAGCATCCCGTAAAGTGTTTCTTATTCTACATTAAGGTTCCTTTTACGGGAACGAGCACTCTGAATTACAAATGCTACGCAGACTATGAAATATTTCTGCGCATCCTTTAATAAATTAATTCATAAGTAATCATTTAATAATGCATTATTATTTTAAAAATATTAATTATACTTACATTTTTAAAACTTTTTTCAATATTTTTGCTAATTTTAATATCAAATTTCACTAAAACGACACCAAATATTCAATCATTTCATTTGACACAATTTGACTATAGAATTCAATCGTATAGTGCTTACACAAATAGAAAAAAAAATCGTCAAAACGAGACTATAGAAAATATTATGTTACACAATTAGTTTCGTTGACAAAAATGATATCATTTGAAAATTACGCAATGAAGGGGGTCAACAACCAATCAACAACAATATTTAACAACAACTAAAAATATTTTTATTGTGGAGGAACAGGTAATATTATATTAAATATTAAATATAATTGAATTTTAGATATATAATCTATTCTTTTAGGACAATGCGCCACTAAATTAAAATTATGTTTTTTTATAAAAATATTACAACTGACAACATTACTATATTACAACTAACAATATTACTATTGTGGAGGAGCAGGTAATATTATATTAAATATTAAATAAAATTAAATTTTTAATATATAACATATTTTTTTAGAATAATACACACAATGAAAAATGCCACAAAAAGAAAATTAATTTATAATAATAAATTAATAAATTGAATATGGATATGGACATATTAAAATGGATATGAATATGGATTTTTTATTTATTTTTATACACTGTGGAAAAGGGTATATTAAGATCGTGCGGATGTTTGTAATTCCTCAACGGCAAATGCCACACCCATCTTCAATTATACCAATCGATTCACCGATCTGAATCGATTTAACCACGTCCGTCTGTCCGTCTGTCCTTGTGTCTGTCTATCTAAATTTGTGCCGCATTTTTTTAAATATTTTGATGAAATTTGGTACAAAAACATTTATTGGCCCAAAGGGAAACCTTATTAAAAATGGACCGAATTGGACCATTTTTAGAACCCCTTCCCATACGAGGTCCTATTATTTTTTGAGATTTTTCGATGAAATTTGGTACAAGGACATCTGTTGGCCCAAAGGAAAACCCTATTGAAAATGGACCGGATTGGACCATTTTTAGAACCCCTCCTCATACGATATCCTATTATTTTTTGATATATTTAGATGAAATTTGATACGCAGAAAAGCATTGGCCCAAAAATAAACCCTTTCGAAAATGGACCGGATTGGACTATTTTTAGAATCCCTCCCAGTATAAATTTTTTTTATATCATAAACAAACAAGAAATAAAAAAAATTTCTGACTTATGTATCATTTTGAAATTTTTGAGAATACAAGTAGGAATAGAAAAATAAAATTTTTCATTTTTCAAAGAAAGAAAGAAAAAAATTAAAAGCAGTACAAAAAATAAAAATTTTCACTTATCAAAGGAAAAAATTAAATTGAATAATATAACATATCAAGTGGTGTAGGGTATTTGATGGTCGAGCTTCACCGACTATAACATTTTCACTTGCTTTTCTAATGAATTGTTTTATTTTTTGCAATGATTTAATTTAATAATTTTATATTTGAAAATTTTCTGTACTAACTTAACTAAACTATTTCAAAAATAATTGCATTTTTTTAATATTAATTAAAAACAAGTAAGAAAACTAAATTTGGCTTAGACCAAATCTTAAATACCCTCTACCTCCACACGAAAGGGCGTGGCAAATATATATATATATATTGCGCCCTCTAATAGTGTATGTCTTAGCATGTAAGTCTACTTTTACGTTAAATAAGGTTTTTTTTAATTGTGGGCGTGTCTGTTATCCGACCGCACTCATTTTTGGCACGTCAGTCAATGGGATAACTATGCATAGGCGTACCAAATTTAAAGTTCCTAGGTCAACTTTTGTGGCAGATATAATGATTTTTATTAATTGTGGGCGTGTCCGTAATCCGAATACGCCCATTTTGGCATATCGATGAAGGTAATATTCATAGATGTACATACCAAATTTCAAGTTTGTAGCTCATATTTTGTGGTAGATTTTTGTCGATTGTGGGCGTGGCTCTTGACCGATTTTGCCCATTTTAAATAGCGATCTGCGTGCTCAATATCTCAAAATTTACACCCGTGAGGACAAACGGACACGTGGACATACATGTCTAAATCGACTCAGTTTTTGACGCTGATCAAGAATGTATATATTTTGTAGGGTCTCTGACGCCTCCTTCTGGGTGTTGCAAACGGAAGAACAAACTTAGTATACCCTCATCACTGAGGTGGAGGGTATAAAAATGAGGGTACAAATAATCCTTTATTTGGTAGTGTTAATTTATCCTAACTTTTAATTACTTTGTCAAAAAAAGGTTCTACATGTTCCATACTTTAAATTTTAAAAAGTATTTTTTCATAACATTATTATTTAATATGTAAAATTTTAAAACAAAAATGGTCAAAAATTTTTATTCCTTTGTTTATGTTTTTTTTTTGTTTACTTTTCCCTGGAGAGAATAATTATAACTTTAAAAGGTATGTGATGCGTGAAGTGTGAAGTTAAAAAGTTAAAAGTGTGGCCTGGCACTAAAACTACTAGACGTCTTATTTGTAAGCGATATTTTTGGCCAGGTATGAGTAAAGAACTTAATACCTGGACCAACCAATGTATACATTGTCAAAAATCAAAGGTTCACCGGCATACTAAATCGCATGTCAAGCCTGTTCCTATTTCGAAAGGTCAATTCGAACATATTCATATTGATATTGTAGGACCTTTTCCACCTTCGAAAGGATATCGTTATATATTCACCATAATTGATCATTTTACGCGGTGGCCAGAGGCATTTCCGTTAAGAGACATTAATGCTGTAGTACTTACCTTTTTTAATAACTATTTATCTCGTTTTGGCGTACCTTTAGAAATTACAAGTGATCAAGGGACACAGTTTACGTCAAAGCTATTTTCCGAATTGACTCAACCACTAGATTGTCGTTAGATAGTTACTTCTCCATATCATCCTCAGTCGAATGGTATCGTTGAGCATTTTCACAGACAACTGAAAGCTTCTATTAAGGCTAAAGGTGATCCAATTAAATGGTTCGACGAATTACCGATAGTTCTCTTAGGACTAAAATCGGTATACAAAGAAGATATTTTGGCCCCGCCTGCAGAAATGGTTTACGGCCAAAATTTGAGATTACCAGGAGAACTTTTAGTTTCTAGTCCTTCCTCAAATACCTCAAAAATTTTGGATAATCTCCAAGAATATTTTAAAAACGTTCGGTCTTCTATTAATCACCACAAAAATCTAGCATTAGGTATACATGTTCCGATGCAGTTGAAGAACTGCAAGTTCGTCCTTGGCCGCACCATTAATCAGAACCTGCTATAGTTGAAACGTCACCCAAAAATGATGTACACCCTCATACTCTTAAACAAAATAAACATGTCACATTCAATGTACTTAACCTTGATTCTCGTGGAAGGGGAGTGATGTAGGGTATCTACATTTTTGATTTTTATGTCAGAACTTAATTCAATTTTTTTCAAGACATTATTCCAAAAAGATTGTCAATCAGTTTTTTCTTTTAATGCTTTAATAAAAATAAATTTTTGTTCAAATAAACATTAATAAAAATATAAAAACAACAACCCTTTTTAATTAATGAAGATAATTATAGTTTGTTGAGTAATTTCGAAATTGAACAGAACATTTCTGATACGCCTTGCACATTACAACCATTAGACATATCTAAAGCGTCAACCACATTAGTACCACCAGGCATTTCTAATGTGCCAACAACAATAACACAATTAGACATTTTTAATGACAGAAGCTCATTAGAACCATTAGGCATTACTAATGTGTCAAGCACATTAGAAATGTCAGAAGTAGGGGATTTAGTAAAGCTTAGCGAGCAGGTTGATAGGTTGAGCAGATCTAACTTACAATATTCTCCAAATATACATATAATTAAATGCCCTCAAGATTTAAATAGTCTTTATAAAACCTTTCACATATCTAAATTACCCAACTATAATTTTAATACTAAAGAAAATAATCGTACACCTAAAAAAAATTTACATATTGCTCAATGTCGGCACAGGATTTGGATAATCTATATAAAACGGTTTTTGACCCTACATTTTCATACCATAATAGCAATTTTAAAAAGATAAACATTTGTATGTCTCAAGAGCGCTTAGAAACCATTTTCGAAATACTATTGAAAACAATTAATGACTTACTAACTGCATTTAAAGCAGTATTTAAAAAAGTAATTGTTGAAAATGATATCCGGTGTAGTAATTCTTTAAAAATGGTATTTACAGAGACCTACATTTTTCATAAATTCATTACGCCCTTCACGAAGAAATAGGCATTTTCGGCGTCGCAGTAGTCGATGATAATTTTCGTGGACGTGGTAATGATGTATGACGCGGTAATGGTAACGTAAGTATAAAAATATTTATTAAGTACGATTTAGTCTCAAGTTTATGTTTTTAGGATCAACAACAACATATAACAACAAATGAGCAACAACAACATGTAATAGGAAACGAAAGGCAACAAATAACCACAAACGAACAACAACAACAACAAATCACTTTAATCCAAACAAAGACACTTGTGCAATTTTTGCACACATTCACAACTACAATCAACATCAACAAACAATCAACAGCATCAACTTTGGGGGTCATTGCGTAATTTTCAAACGATATCATTTTTAACGATTAAGATTCAACGATATCGTCCCCAAAACCAATTGCGTAAAGGTACCGTAATCGTATCGTTGTCATCGGTTTAACATGAATGAAAAATGGCGCTATTGGTCTCCTGACTAATTCAACATATATAAGTAAGAGGTCATTTCTGTATGTGGAAATTATTCAATATGTTTCTAAGAAAACTTTGAACACTTATATCTCGGAAACTGTGGCTTCTATAGATCTGAAAATTTTTGCGCCCCTTTTCTAAATCTGATGAAGAATCTATTAATCTAGGTATCGACGTTCTAGGATGACCCACATAAAAAAAAAAAAAAAACATTAAATAAATATAAGCACTATATGTATATATTAATTTATTTATGAACTTACATGTGAGTGGGAAACTCCAAAGGATTTGAAGCATCCCGTAAAGTGTTTCTTATTCTACATTAAGGTTCCTATCTATTAATCTAGGTATCGACGTTCTAGGATGACCCACATAGAAAAAAAAAACATTAAATAAATATAAGCACTATATGTATATATTAATTTATTTATGAATTTACATGTGAGTGGGAAACTCCAAAGGATTTGAAGCATCCCGTAAAGTGTTTCTTATTCTACATTAAGGTTCCTTTTACGGGAACGAGCACTCTGAATTACAAATGCTACGCAGACTATGAAATATTTCTGCGCATCCTTTAATAAATTAATTCATAAGTAATCATTTAATAATGCATTATTATTTTAAAAATATTAATTATACTTACATTTTTAAAACTTTTTTCAATATTTTTGCTAATTTTAATATCAAATTTCACTAAAACGACACCAAATATTCAATCATTTCATTTGACACAATTTGACTATAGAATTCAATCGTATAGTGCTTACACAAATGGAAAAAAAAATCGTCAAAACGAGACTATAGAAAATATTATGTTACACAATTAGTTTCGTTGACAAAACTGATATCGTTTGAAAATTACGCAATGAAGGGGGTCAACAACCAATCAACAACAATATTTAACAACAACTAACAATATTTTTATTGTGGAGGAACAGGTAATATTATATTAAATATTAAATATAATTGAATTTTAGATATATAATCTATTCTTTTAGGACAATGCGCCACTAAATTAAAATTATGTTTTTTTATAAAAATATTACAACTGACAACATTACCATATTACAACTAACAATATTACTATTGTGGAGGAGCAGGTAATATTATATTAAATATTAAATAAAATTAAATTTTTAATATATAACATATTTTTTTAGAATAATACACACAATGAAAAATGCCACAAAAAGAAAATTAATTTATAATAATAAATTAATAAATTGAATATGGATATGGACATATTAAAATGGATAGGAATATAGATTTTTTATTTATTTTTATACACTGTGGAAAAGGGTATATTAAGATCGTGCGGATGTTTGTAATTCCTCAACGGCAAATGCCACACCCATCTTCAATTATACCAATCGATTCACCGATCTGAATCGATTTAACCACGTCCGTCTGTCCGTCTGTCCTTGTGTCTGTCTATCTAAATTTGTGCCGTATTTTTTTAAATATTTTGATGAAATTTGGTACAAGGACATTTATTGACCCAAAGGGAAACCTTATTAAAAATGGACCGAATTGGACCATTTTTAGAACCCCTTCCCATACGAGGTCCTATTATTTTTTTAAATTTTTCGATGAAATTTGGTACAAGGACATCTGTTGGCCCAAAGGAAAACCCTATTGAAAATGGACCGGATTGGACCATTTTTAGAACCCCTCCTCATACGATATCCTATTATTTTTTGATATATTTAGATGAAATTTGATACGCAGAAAAGCATTGGCCCAAAAATAAACCCTTTCGAAAATGGACCGGATTGGACTATTTTTAGAACCCCTCCCAGTATAAATTTTTTTTATATCATAAACAAACAAGAAATAAAAAAAATTTCTGACTTATGTATCATTTTGAAATTTTTGAGAATACAAGTAGGAATAGAAAAATAAAATTTTTCATTTTTCAAAGAAAGAAAGAAAAAAATTAAAAGCAGTACAAAAAATAAAAATTTTCATTTATCAAAGGAAAAAATTAAATTGAATAATATAACATATCAAGTGGTGTAGGGTATTTGATGGTCGAGCCTCACCGACTATAACATTTTCACTTGTTTTTCTAATGAATTGTTTTATTTTTTGTAATGATTTAATTTAATAATTTTGTATTTGAAAATTTTCTGTACTAACTTAACTAAACTATTTCAAAAATAATTGCATTTTTTTAATATTAATTAAAAACAAGTAAGAAAATTAAATTTGGCTTAGACCAAATCTTAAATACCCTCCACTTCTACACGAAAGGGCGTGGCAAATATATATATATATATATTGCGCCCTCTAATAGTGTATGTCTTAGCATGTAAGTCTACTTTTACGTTAAATAAGGTTTTTTTTAAATTGTGGGCGTGTCTGTTATCCGACCGCACTCATTTTTGGCACGTCAGTCAATGGGATAACTATGCATAGGCGTACCAAATTTAAAGTTCCTAGGTCAACTTTTGTGGCAGATATAAAGATTTTTATTAATTGTGGGCGTGTCCGTAATCCGTATACGCCCATTTTGGCATATCGATGAAGGTAATATTCATAGATGTACATACCAAATTTCAAGTTTGTAGCTCATATTTTGTGGTAGATTTTCGTCGATTGTGGGCGTGGCTCTTGACCGATTTTGCCCATTTTAAATAGCGATCTGCGTGCTCAATACCTCAAAATTTACGCCCGTGAGGACAAACGGACACGTGGACATACATGTCTAAATCGACTCAGTTTTTGACGCTGATCAAGAATGTATATATTTTGTAGGGTCTCTGACGCCTCCTTCTGGGTGTTGCAAACGGAAGAACAAACTTAGTATACCCTCATCACTGAGGTGGAGGGTATAAAAATGAGGGTACAAATAATCCTTTATTTGGTAGTGTTAATTTATCCTAACTTTTAATTACTTTGTCAAAAAAAGGTTCTACATGTTCCATACTTTAAATTTTAAAAAGTATTTTTTCATAACATTATTATTTAATATGTAAAATTTTAAAACAAAAATGGTCAAAAATTTTTATTCCTTTGTTTATGTTTTTTTTTTTGTTTACTTTTCCCTGGAGAGAATAATTATAACTTTAAAAGGTATGTGATGCGTGAAGTGTGAAGTTAAAAAGTTAAAAGTGTGGCCTGGCACTAAAACTACTAGACGTCTTATTTGTAAGCGATATTTTTGGCCAGGTATGAGTAAAGAACTTAATACCTGGACCAACCAATGTATACATTGTCAAAAATCAAAGGTTCACCGGCATACTAAATCGCATGTCAAGCCTGTTCCTATTTCGAAAGGTCAATTCGAACATATTCATATTGATATTGTAGGACCTTTTCCACCTTCGAAAGGATATCGTTATATATTCACCATAATTGATCATTTTACGCGGTGGCCAGAGGCATTTCCGTTAAGAGACATTAATGCTGTAGTACTTACCTTTTTTAATAACTATTTATCTCGTTTTGGCGTACCTTTAGAAATTACAAGTGATCAAGGGACACAGTTTACGTCAAAGCTATTTTCCGAATTGACTCAACCACTAGATTGTCGTTAGATAGTTACTTCTCCATATCATCCTCAGTCGAATGGTATCGTTGAGCATTTTCACAGACAACTGAAAGCTTCTATTAAGGCTAAAGGTGATCCAATTAAATGGTTCGACGAATTACCGATAGTTCTCTTAGGACTAAAATCGGTATACAAAGAAGATATTTTGGCCCCGCCTGCAGAAATGGTTTACGGCCAAAATTTGAGATTACCAGGAGAACTTTTAGTTTCTAGTCCTTCCTCAAATACCTCAAAAATTTTGGATAATCTCCAAGAATATTTTAAAAACGTTCGGTCTTCTATTAATCACCACAAAAATCTAGCATTAGGTATACATGTTCCGATGCAGTTGAAGAACTGCAAGTTCGTCCTTGGCCGCACCATTAATAAGAACCTGCTATAGTTGAAACGTCACCCAAAAATGATGTACACCCTCATACTCTTAAACAAAATAAACATGTCACATTCAATGTACTTAACCTTGATTCTCGTGGAAGGGGAGTGATGTAGGGTATCTACATTTTTGATTTTTATGTCAGAACTTAATTCAATTTTTTTCAAGACATTATTCCAAAAAGATTGTCAATCAGTTTTTTCTTTTAATGCTTTAATAAAAATAAATTTTTGTTCAAATAAACATTAATAAAAATATAAAAACAACAACCCTTTTTAATTAATGAAGATAATTATAGTTTGTTGAGTAATTTCGAAATTGAACAGAACATTTCTGATACGCCTTGCACATTACAACCATTAGACATATCTAAAGCGTCAACCACATTAGTACCACCAGGCATTTCTAATGTGCCAACAACAATAACACAATTAGACATTTTTAATGACAGAAGCTCATTAGAACCATTAGGCATTACTAATGTGTCAAGCACATTAGAAATGTCAGAAGTAGGGGATTTAGTAAAGCTTAGCGAGCAGGTTGATAGGTTGAGCAGATCTAACTTACAATATTCTCCAAATATACATATAATTAAATGCCCTCAAGATTTAAATAGTCTTTATAAAACCTTTCACATATCTAAATTACCCAACTATAATTTTAATACTAAAGAAAATAATCGTACACCTAAAAAAAATTTACATATTGCTCAATGTCGGCACAGGATTTGGATAATCTATATAAAACGGTTTTTGACCCTACATTTTCATACCATAATAGCAATTTTAAAAAGATAAACATATGTATGTCTCAAGAGCGCTTAGAAACCATTTTCGAAATACTATTGAAAACAATTAATGACTTACTAACTGAATTTAAAGCAGTATTTAAAAAAGTAATTGTTGAAAATGATATTCGGTGTAGTAATTCTTTAAAAATGGTATTTACAGAGACCTACATTTTTCATAAATTCATTACGCCCTTCACGAAGAAATAGGCATTTTCGGCGTCGCAGTAGTCGACGTGGAAGTGATAATTTTCGTGGACTTGGTAATGATGTATGACGCGGTAATGGTAACGTAAGTATAAAAATATTTATTAAGTAAGATTTAGACTCAAGTTTATGTTTTTAGGATCAACAACAACATATAACAACAAATGAGCAACAACAACATGTAATAGGAAACGAAAGGCAACAAATAACCACAAACGAACAACAACAACAACAAATCACTTTAATCCAAACAAAGACACTTGTGCAATTTTTGCACACATTCACAACTACAATCAACATCAACAAACAATCAACAGCATCAACTTTGGGGGTCATTGCGTAATTTTCAAACGATATCATTTTTAACGATTAAGATTCAACGATATCGTCCCCAAAACCAATTGCGTAAAGGTACCGTAATCGTATCGTTGTCATCGGTTTAACATGAATGAAAAATGGCGCTATTGGTCTTCTGACTAATTCAACATATATAAGTAAGAGGTCATTTCTGTATGTGGAAATTATTCAATATGTTTCTAAGAAAATTTTGAACACTTATATCTCGGAAACTGTGGCTTCTATAGATCTGAAAATTTTTGCGCCCCTTTTCTAAATCTGATGAAGAATCTATTAATATAGGTATCGACGTTCTAGGATGACCCACATAAAAAAAAAAAAAACATTAAATAAATATAAGCACTATATGTATATATTAATTTATTTATGAACTTACATGTGAGTGGGAAACTCTAAAGGATTTGAAGCATCCCGTAAAGGTTCCTATCTATTAATCTAGGTATCGACGTTCTAGGATGACCCACATAGAAAAAAAAACATTAAATAAATATAAGCACTATATGTATATATTAATTTATTTATGAACTTACATGTGAGTGGGAAACTCCAAAGGATTTGAAGCATCCCGTAAAGTGTTTCTTATTCTACATTAAGGTTCCTTTTACGGGAACGAGCACTCTGAATTACAAATGCTACGCAGACTATGAAATATTTCTGCGCATCCTTTAATAAATTAATTCATAAGTAATCATTTAATAATGCATTATTATTTTAAAAATATTAATTATACTTACATTTTTAAAACTTTTTTCAATATTTTTGCTAATTTTAATATCAAATTTCACTAAAACGACACCAAATATTCAATCATTTCATTTGACACAATTTGACTATAGAATTCAATCGTATAGTGCTTACACAAATGGAAAAAAAAATCGTCAAAACGAGACTATAGAAAATATTATGTTACACAATTAGTTTCGTTGACAAAACTGATATCGTTTGAAAATTACGCAATGAAGGGGGTCAACAACCAATCAACAACAATATTTAACAACAACTAACAATATTTTTATTGTGGAGGAACAGGTAATATTATATTAAATATTAAATAGAATTGAATTTTAAATATATAATCAATTCTTTTAGGACAATGCGCCACTAAATTAAAATTATGTTTTTTTATAAAAATATTACAACTGACAACATTACTATATTACAACTAACAATATTACTATTGTGGAGGAGCAGGTAATATTATATTAAATATTAAATAAAATTAAATTTTTAATATATAACATATTTTTTTAGAATAATATACACAATGAAAAATGCCACAAAAAGAAAATTAATTTATAATAATAAATTAATAAATTGAATATGGATATGGACATATTAAAATGGATAGGAATATAGATTTTTTATTTATTTTTATACACTGTGGAAAAGGGTATATTAAGATCGTGCGGATGTTTGTAATTCCTCAACGGCAAATGCCACACCCATCTTCAATTATACCAATCGATTCACCGATCTGAATCGATTTAACCACGTCCGTCTGTCCGTCTGTCCTTGTGTCTGTCTATCTAAATTTGTGCCGCATTTTTTTAAATATTTTGATGAAATTTGATACAAGGACATTTATTGACCAAAAGGGAAACCTTATTAAAAATGGACCGAATTGGACCATTTTTAGAACCCCTCCCTATATGAGGTCCTATAATTTTTTGAGATTTTTCGATGAAATTTGGTACAAAGACATTTATTGGCCCAAAGGGAAACCTTATTAAAAATGGACCGAATTGGACCATTTTTAGAACCCCTTCCCATACGAGGTCCTATTATTTTTTTAAATTTTTCGATGAAATTTGGTACAAGGACATCTGTTGGCCCAAAGGAAAACCCTATTGAAAATGGACCGGATTGGACCATTTTTAGAACCCCTCCTCATACGATATCCTATTATTTTTTGATATATTTAGATGAAATTTGATACGCAGAAAAGCATTGGCCCAAAAATAAACCCTTTCGAAAATGGACCGGATTGGACTATTTTTAGAATCCCTCCCAGTATAAATTTTTTTTATATCATAAACAAACAAGAAATAAAAAAAATTTCTGACTTATGTATCATTTTGAAATTTTTGAGAATACAAGTAGGAATAGAAAAATAAAATTTTTCATTTTTCAAAGAAAGAAAGAAAAAAATTAAAAGCAGTACAAAAAATAAAAATTTTCATTTATCAAAGGAAAAAATTAAATTGAATAATATAACATATCAAGTGGTGTAGGGTATTTGATGGTGGAGCTTCACCGACTATAACATTTTCACTTGCTTTTCTAATGAATTGTTTTATTTTTTGTAATGATTTAATTTAATAATTTTATATTTGAAAATTTTCTGTACTAACTTAACTAAACTATTTCAAAAATAATTGCATTTTTTTAATATTAATTAAAAACAAGTAAGAAAATTAAATTTGGCTTAGACCAAATCTTAAATATCCTCCACCTCTACACGAAAGGGCGTGGCAAATATATATATATATATTGCGCCCTCTAATAGTGTATGTCTTAGCATGTAAGTCTACTTTTACGTTAAATAAGGTTTTTTTTAATTGTGGGCGTGTCTGTTATCCGACCGCACTCATTTTTGGCACGTCAGTCAATGGGATAACTATGCATAGGCGTACCAAATTTAAAGTTCCTAGGTCAACTTTTGTGGCAGATATAAAGATTTTTATTAATTGTGGGCGTGTCCGTAATCCGAATACGCCCATTTTGGCATATCGATGAAGGTAATATTCATAGATGTACATACCAAATTTCAAGTTTGTAGGTCATATTTTGTGGTAGATTTTTATCGATTGTGGGCGTGGCTCTTGACCGATTTTGCCCATTTTAAATAGCGATCTGCGTGCTCAATATCTCAAAATTTACGCCCGTGAGGACGAACGGACACGTGGACATACATGTCTAAATCGACTCAGTTTTTGACGCTGATCAAGAATGTATATATTTTGTAGAGTCTCTGACGCCTCCTTCTGGGTGTTGCAAACGGAAGAACAAACTTAGTATACCCTCATCACTGAGGTGGAGGGTATAAAAATGAGGGTACAAATAATCCTTTATTTGGTAGTGTTAATTTATCCTAACTTTTAATTACTTTGTCAAAAAAAGGTTCTACATGTTCCATACTTTAAATTTTAAAAAGTATTTTTTCATAACATTATTATTTAATATGTAAAATTTTAAAACAAAAATGGTCAAAAATTTTTATTCCTTTGTTTATGTTTTTTTTTTGTTTACTTTTCCCTGGAGAGAATAATTATAACTTTAAAAGGTATGTGATGCGTGAAGTGTGAAGTTAAAAAGTTAAAAGTGTGGCCTGGCACTAAAACTACTAGACGTCTTATTTGTAAGCGATATTTTTGGCCAGGTATGAGTAAAGAACTTAATACCTGGACCAACCAATGTATACATTGTCAAAAATCAAAGGTTCACCGGCATACTAAATCGCATGTCAAGCCTGTTCCTATTTCGAAAGGTCAATTCGAACATATTCATATTGATATTGTAGGACCTTTTCCACCTTCGAAAGGATATCGTTATATATTCACCATAATTGATCATTTTACGCGGTGGCCAGAGGCATTTCCGTTAAGAGACATTAATGCTGTAGTACTTACCTTTTTTAATAACTATTTATCTCGTTTTGGCGTACCTTTAGAAATTACAAGTGATCAAGGGACACAGTTTACGTCAAAGCTATTTTCCGAATTGACTCAACCAGTAGATTGTCGTTAGATAGTCACTTCTCCATATCATCCTCAGTCGAATAGTATCGTTGAGCATTTTCACAGACAACTGAAAGCTTCTATTAAGGCTAAAGGTGATCCAATTAAATGGTTCGACGAATTACCGATAGTTCTCTTAGGACTAAAATCGGTATACAAAGAAGATATTTTGGCCCCGCCTGCAGAAATGGTTTACGGCCAAAATTTAAGATTACCAGGAGAACTTTTAGTTTCTAGTCCTTCCTCAAATACCTCAAAAATTTTGGATAATATCCGAGAACATTTTAAAAACGTTCGGTCTTCTATTAGTCACCACAAAAATCTAGCATTAGGTATACATGTTCCGATGCAGTTGAAGAACTGCAAGTTCGTCCTTGGCCGCACCATTAATAAGAACCTGCTATAGTTGAAACGTCACCCAAAAATGATGTACACCCTCATACTCTTAAACAAAATAAACATGTCACATTCAATGTACTTAACCTTGATTCTCGTGGAAGGGGAGTGATGTAGGGTATCTACATTTTTGATTTTTATGTCAGAACTTAATTCAATTTTTTTCAAGACATTATTCCAAAAAGATTGTCAATCAGTTTTTTCTTTTAATGCTTTAATAAAAATAAATTTTTGTTCAAATAAACATTAATAAAAATATAAAAACAACAACCCTTTTTAATTAATGAAGATAATTATAGTTTGTTGAGTAATTTCGAAATTGAACAGAACATTTCTGATACGCCTTGCACATTACAACCATTAGACATATCTAAAGCGTCAACCACATTAGTACCACCAGGCATTTCTAATGTGCCAACAACAATAACACAATTAGACATTTTTAATGACAGAAGCTCATTAGAACCATTAGGCATTACTAATGTGTCAAGCACATTAGAAATGTCAGAAGTAGGGGATTTAGTAAAGCTTAGCGAGCAGGTTGATAGGTTGAGCAGATCTAACTTACAATATTCTCCAAATATACATATAATTAAATGCCCTCAAGATTTAAATAGTCTTTATAAAACCTTTCACATATCTAAATTACCCAACTATAATTTTAATACTAAAGAAAATAATCGTACACCTAAAAAAAATTTACATATTGCTCAATGTCGGCACAGGATTTGGATAATCTATATAAAACGGTTTTTGACCCTACATTTTCATACCATAATAGCAATTTTAAAAAGATAAACATATGTATGTCTCAAGAGCGCTTAGAAACCATTTTCGAAATACTATTGAAAACAATTAATGACTTACTAACTGAATTTAAAGCAGTATTTAAAAAAGTAATTGTTGAAAATGATATTCGGTGTAGTAGTTCTTTAAAAATGGTATTTACAGAGACCTACATTTTTCATAAATTCATTACGCCCTTTACGAAGAAATAGGCATTTTCGGCGTCGCAGTAGTCGACGTGGAAGTGATAATTTTCGTGGACTTGGTAATGATGTATGACGCGGTAATGGTAACGTAAGTATAAAAATATTTATTAAGTAAGATTTAGTCTCAAGTTTATGTTTTTAGGATCAACAACAACATATAACAACAAATGAGCAACAACAACATTTAATAGGAAACGAAAGACAACAAATAACCACAAACGAACAACAACAACAACAAATCAC
This sequence comes from Ornithomya chloropus, assembly GCA_963971445.1. Classification (NCBI taxonomy): domain Eukaryota; kingdom Metazoa; phylum Arthropoda; class Insecta; order Diptera; family Hippoboscidae; genus Ornithomya; species Ornithomya chloropus. The sequence goes on from OZ020531.1 coordinate 1,708,425, forward strand.
TTTAATCCAAACAAAGACACTTGTGCAATTTTTGCACACATTCACAACTACAATCAACATCAACAAACAATCAACAGCATCAACTTTGGGGGTCATTGCGTAATTTTCAAACGATATCATTTTTAACGATTAAGATTCAACGATATCGTCCCCAAAACCAATTGCGTAAAGGTACCGTAATCGTATCGTTGTCATCGGTTTAACATGAATGAAAAATGGCGCTATTGGTCTCCTGACTAATTCAACATATATAAGTAAGAGGTCATTTCTGTATGTGGAAATTATTCAATATGTTTCTAAGAAAACTTTGAACACTTATATCTCGGAAACTGTGGCTTCTATAGATCTGAAAATTTTTGCGCCCCTTTTCTAAATCTGATGAAGAATCTATTAATCTATTAATCTATATGTATATATTAATTTATTTATGAACTTACATGTGAGTGGGAAACTCCAAAGGATTTGAAGCATCCCGTAAAGTGTTTCTTATTCTACATTAAGGTTCCTTTTACGGGAACGAGCACTCTGAATTACAAATGCTACGCAGACTATGAAATATTTCTGCGCATCCTTTAATAAATTAATTCATAAGTAATCATTTAATAATGCATTATTATTTTAAAAATATTAATTATACTTACATTTTTAAAACTTTTTTCAATATTTTTGCTAATTTTAATATCAAATTTCACTAAAACGACACCAAATATTCAATCATTTCATTTGACACAATTTGACTATAGAATTCAATCGTATAGTGCTTACACAAATAGAAAAAAAAATCGTCAAAACGAGACTATAGAAAATATTATGTTACACAATTAGTTTCGTTGACAAAACTGATATCGTTTGAAAATTACGCAATGAAGGGGGTCAACAACCAATCAACAACAATATTTAACAACAACTAACAATATTTTTATTGTGGAGGAACAGGTAATATTATATTAAATATTAAATAGAATTGAATTTTAAATATATAATCAATTCTTTTAGGACAATGCGCCACTAAATTAAAATTATGTTTTTTTATAAAAATATTACAACTGACAACATTACTATATTACAACTAACAATATTACTATTGTGGAGGAGCAGGTAATATTATATTAAATATTAAATAAAATTAAATTTTTAATATATAACATATTTTTTTTAGAATAATACACACAATGTAAAATGCCACAAAAAGAAAATTAATTTATAATAATAAATTAATAAATTGAATATGGATATGGACATATTAAAATGGATAGGATTTTTCATTTTTCAAAGAAAAAAAGAAAAAAATTAAAAGCAGTACAAAAAATAAAAATTTTCATTTATCAAAGGAAAAAATTAAATTGAATAATATAACATATCAAGTGGTGTAGGGTATTTGATGGTGGAGTTTCACCGACTATAACATTTTCACTCGTTTTTCTAATGAATTGTTTTATTTTTTGTAATTATTTAATTTAATAATTTTATATTTGAAAATTTTCTGTACTAACTTAACTAAACTATTTCAAAAATAATTGCATTTTTTTAATATTAATTAAAAACAAGTAAGAAAATTAAATTTGGCTTAGACCAAATCTTAAATATCCTCCACCTCTACACGAAAGGGCGTGGCAAATATATATATATATATTGCGCCCTCTAATAGTCTATGTCTTAGCATGTAAGTCTACTTTTACGTTAAATAAGGTTTTTTTTAATTGTGGGCGTGTCTGTTATCCGACCGCACTCATTTTTGGCACGTCAGTCAATGGGATAACTATGCATAGGCGTACCAAATTTAAAGTTCCTAGGTCAACTTTTGTGGCAGATATAAAGATTTTTATTAATTGTGGGCGTGTCCGTAATCCGAATACGCCCATTTTGGCATATCGATGAAGGTAATATTCATAGATGTACATACCAAATTTCAAGTTTGTAGCTCATATTTTGTGGTAGATTTTTATCGATTGTGGGCGTGGCTCTTGACCGATTTTGCCCATTTTAAATAGCGATCTGCGTGCTCAATATCTCAAAATTTACGCCCGTGAGGACGAACGGACACGTGGAAATACATGTCTAAATCGACTCAGTTTTTGACGCTGATCAAGAATGTATATATTTTGTAGAGTCTCTGACGCCTCCTTCTGGGTGTTGCAAACGGAAGAACAAACTTAGTATACCCTCATCACTGAGGTGGAGGGTATAAAAATGAGGGTACAAATAATCCTTTATTTGGTAGTGTTAATTTATCCTAACTTTTAATTACTTTGTCAAAAAAAGGTTCTACATGTTCCATACTTTAAATTTTAAAAAGTATTTTTTCATAACATTATTATTTAATATGTAAAATTTTAAAACAAAAATGGTCAAAAATTTTTATTTCTTTGTTTATGTTTTTTTTTTGTTTACTTTTCCCTGGAGAGAATAATTATAACTTTAAAAGGTATGTGATGCGTGAAGTGTGAAGTTAAAAAGTTAAAAGTGTGGCCTGGCACTAAAACTACTAGACGTCTTATTTGTAAGCGATATTTTTGGCCAGGTATGAGTAAAGAACTTAATACCTGGACCAACCAATGTATACATTGTCAAAAATCAAAGGTTCACCGGCATACTAAATCGCATGTCAAGCCTGTTCCTATTTCGAAAGGTCAATTCGAACATATTCATATTGATATTGTAGGACCTTTTCCACCTTCGAAAGGATATCGTTATATATTCACCATAATTGATCATTTTACGCGGTGGCCAGAGGCATTTCCGTTAAGAGACATTAATGCTGTAGTACTTACCTTTTTTAATAACTATTTATCTCGTTTTGGCGTACCTTTAGAAATTACAAGTGATCAAGGGACACAGTTTACGTCAAAGCTATTTTCCGAATTGACTCAACCAGTAGATTGTCGTTAGATAGTCACTTCTCCATATCATCCTCAGTCGAATGGTATCGTTGAGCATTTTCACAGACAACTGAAAGCTTCTATTAAGGCTAAAGGTGATCCAATTAAATGGTTCGACGAATTACCGATAGTTCTCTTAGGACTAAAATCGGTATACAAAGAAGATATTTTGGCCCCGCCTGCAGAAATGGTTTACGGCCAAAATTTGAGATTACCAGAAGAACTTTTAGTTTCTAGTCCTTCCTCAAATACCTCAAAAATTTTGGATAATCTCCAAGAATATTTTAAAAACGTTCGGTCTTCTATTAATCACCACAAAAATCTAGCATTAGGTATACATGTTCCGATGCAGTTGAAGAACTGAAAGTTCGTCCTTGGCCGCACCATTAATAAGAACCTGCTATAGTTGAAACGTCACCCAAAAATGATGTACACCCTCATACTCTTAAACAAAATAAACATGTCACATTCAATGTACTTAACCTTGATTCTCGTGGAAGGGGAGTGATGTAGGGTATCTACATTTTTGATTTTTATGTCAGAACTTAATTCAATTTTTTTCAAGACATTATTCCAAAAAGATTGTCAATCAGTTTTTTCTTTTAATGCTTTAATAAAAATAAATTTTTGTTCAAATAAACATTAATAAAAATATAAAAACAACAACCCTTTTTAATTAATGAAGATAATTATAGTTTGTTGAGTAATTTCGAAATTGAACAGAACATTTCTGATACGCCTTGCACATTACAACCATTAGACATATCTAAAGCGTCAACCACATTAGTACCACCAGGCATTTCTAATGTGCCAACAACAATAACACAATTAGACATTTTTAATGACAGAAGCTCATTAGAACCATTAGGCATTACTAATGTGTCAAGCACATTAGAAATGTCAGAAGTAGGGGATTTAGTAAAGCTTAGCGAGCAGGTTGATAGGTTGAGCAGATCTAACTTACAATATTCTCCAAATATACATATAATTAAATGCCCTCAAGATTTAAATAGTCTTTATAAAACCTTTCACATATCTAAATTACCCAACTATAATTTTAATACTAAAGAAAATAATCGTACACCTAAAAAAAATTTACATATTGCTCAATGTCGGCACAGGATTTGGATAATCTATATAAAACGGTTTTTGACCCTACATTTTCATACCATAATAGCAATTTTAAAAAGATAAACATATGTATGTCTCAAGAGCGCTTAGAAACCATTTTCGAAATACTATTGAAAACAATTAATGACTTACTAACTGAATTTAAAGCAGTATTTAAAAAAGTAATTGTTGAAAATGATATTCGGTGTAGTAATTCTTTAAAAATGGTATTTACAGAGACCTACATTTTTCATAAATTCATTACGCCCTTCACGAAGAAATAGGCATTTTCGGCGTCGCAGTAGTCGACGTGGAAGTGATAATTTTCGTGGACTTGGTAATGATGTATGACGCGGTAATGGTAACGTAAGTATAAAAATATTTATTAAGTAAGATTTAGACTCAAGTTTATGTTTTTAGGATCAACAACAACATATAACAACAAATGAGCAACAACAACATTTAATAGGAAACGAAAGACAACAAATAACCACAAACGAACAACAACAACAACAAATCACTTTAATCCAAACAAAGACACTTGTGCAATTTTTGCACACATTCACAACTACAATCAACATCAACAAGCAATCAACAGCATCAACTTTGGGGGTCATTGCGTAATTTTCAAACGATATCATTTTTAACGATTAAGATTCAACGATATCGTCCCCAAAACCAATTGCGTAAAGGTACCGTAATCGTATCGTTGTCATCGGTTTAACATGAATGAAAAATGGCGCTATTGGTCTCCTGACTAATTCAACATATATAAGTAAGAGGTCATTTCTGTATGTGGAAATTATTCAATATGTTTCTAAGAAAACTTTGAACACTTATATCTCGGAAACTGTGGCTTCTATAGATCTGAAAATTTTTGCGCCCCTTTTCTAAATCTGATGAAGAATCTATTAATCTATTAATCTATATGTATATATTAATTTATTTATGAACTTACATGTGAGTGGGAAACTCCAAAGGATTTGAAGCATCCCGTAAAGTGTTTCTTATTCTACATTAAGGTTCCTTTTACGGGAACGAGCACTCTGAATTACAAATGCTACGCAGACTATGAAATATTTCTGCGCATCCTTTAATAAATTAATTCATAAGTAATCATTTAATAATGCATTATTATTTTAAAAATATTAATTATACTTACATTTTTAAAACTTTTTTCAATATTTTTGCTAATTTTAATATCAAATTTCACTAAAACGACACCAAATATTCAATCATTTCATTTGACACAATTTGACTATAGAATTCAATCGTATAGTGCTTACACAAATAGAAAAAAAAATCGTCAAAACGAGACTATAGAAAATATTATGTTACACAATTAGTTTCGTTGACAAAAATGATATCATTTGAAAATTACGCAATGAAGGGGGTCAACAACCAATCAACAACAATATTTAACAACAACTAAAAATATTTTTATTGTGGAGGAACAGGTAATATTATATTAAATATTAAATATAATTGAATTTTAGATATATAATCTATTCTTTTAGGACAATGCGCCACTAAATTAAAATTATGTTTTTTTATAAAAATATTACAACTGACAACATTACCATATTACAACTAACAATATTACTATTGTGGAGGAGCAGGTAATATTATATTAAATATTAAATAAAATTAAATTTTTAATATATAACATATTTTTTTAGAATAATACACATAATGAAAAATGCCACAAAAAGAAAATTAATTTATAATAATAAATTAATAAATTGAATATGGATATGGACATATTAAAATGGATATGAATATGGATTTTTTATTTATTTTTATACCCTGTGGAAAAGGGTATATTAAGATCGTGCGGATGTTTGTAATTCCTCAACGGCAAATGCCACACCCATCTTCAATTATACCAATCGATTCACCGATCTGAATCGATTTAACCACGTCCGTCTGTCAGTCTGTCCTTGTGTCTGTCTATCTAAATTTGTGCCGTATTTTTTTAAGTATTTTGATGAAATTTGGTACAAGGACATTTATTGACCCAAAGGGAAACCTTATTAAAAATGGACCGAATTGGACCATTTTTAGAACCCCTCCCCATACGAGGTCCTATTATTTTTTGAGATTTTTCGATGAAATTTGGTACAAGGACATCTGTTGGCCCAAAGGAAAACCCTATTGAAAATGGACCGGATTGGACCATTTTTAGAACCCCTCCTCATACGATATCCTATTATTTTTTGATATATTTAGATGAAATTTGATACGCAGAAAAGCATTGGCCCAAAAATAAACCCTTTCGAAAATGGACCGGATTGGACTATTTTTAGAATCCCTCCCAGTATAAATTTTTTTTATATCATAAACAAACAAAATATAAAAAAAATTTCTGACTTATGTATCATTTTGAAATTTTTGAGAATACAAGTAGGAATAGAAAAATAAAATTTTTCATTTTTCAAAGAAAGAAAGAAAAAAATTAAAAGCAGTACAAAAAATAAAAATTTTCACTTATCAAAGGAAAAAATTAAATTGAATAATATAACATATCAAGTGGTGTAGGGTATTTGATGGTCGAGCTTCACCGACTATAACATTTTCACTTGTTTTTCTAATGAATTGTTTTATTTTTTGTAATGATTTAATTTAATAATTTTGTATTTGAAAATTTTCTGTACTAACTTAACTAAACTATTTCAAAAATAATTGCATTATTTTAATATTAATTAAAAACAAGTAAGAAAACTAAATTTGGCTTAGACCAAATCTTAAATACCCTCCACTTCTACACGAAAGGGCGTGGCAAATATATATATATATATATTGCGCCCTCTAATAGTGTATGTCTTAGCATGTAAGTCTACTTTTACGTTAAATAAGGTTTTTTTTAAATTGTGGGCGTGTCTGTTATCCGACCGCACTCATTTTTGGCACGTCAGTCAATGGGATAACTATGCATAGGCGTACCAAATTTAAAGTTCCTAGGTCAACTTTTGTGGCAGATATAAAGATTTTTATTAATTGTGGGCGTGTCCGTAATCCGAATACGCCCATTTTGGCATATCGATGAAGGTAATATTCATAGATGTACATACCAAATTTCAAGTTTGTAGCTCATATTTTGTGGTAGATTTTTATCGATTGTGGGCGTGGCTCTTGACCGATTTTGCCCATTTTAAATAGCGATCTGCGTGCTCAATATCTCAAAATTTACGCCCGTGAGGACGAACGGACACGTGGACATACATGTCTAAATCGACTCAGTTTTTGACGCTGATCAAGAATGTATATATTTTGTAGAGTCTCTAACGCCTCCTTCTGGGTGTTGCAAACGGAAGAACAAACTTAGTATACCCTCATCACTGAGGTGGAGGGTATAAAAATGAGGGTACAAATAATCCTTTATTTGGTAGTGTTAATTTATCCTAACTTTTAATTACTTTGTCAAAAAAAGGTTCTACATGTTCCATACTTTAAATTTTAAAAAGTATTTTTTCTTAACATTATTATTTAATATGTAAAATTTTAAAACAAAAGTGGTCAAAAATTTTTATTCCTTTGTTTATGTTTTTTTTTTGTTTACTTTTCCCTGGAGAGAATAATTATAACTTTAAAAGGTATGTGATGCGTGAAGTGTGAAGTTAAAAAGTTAAAAGTGTGGCCTGGCACTAAAACTACTAGACGTCTTATTTGTAAGCGATATTTTTGGCCAGGTATGAGTAAAGAACTTAATACCTGGACCAACCAATGTATACATTGTCAAAAATCAAAGGTTCACCGGCATACTAAATCGCATGTCAAGCCTGTTCCTATTTCGAAAGGTCAATTCGAACATATTCATATTGATATTGTAGGACCTTTTCCACCTTCGAAAGGATATCGTTATATATTCACCATAATTGATCCTTTTACGCGGTGGCCAGAGGCATTTCCGTTAAGAGACATTAATGCTGTAGTACTTACCTTTTTTAATAACTATTTATCTCGTTTTGGCGTACCTTTAGAAATTACAAGTGATCAAGGGACACAGTTTACGTCAAAGCTATTTTCCGAATTGACTCAACCACTAGATTGTCGTTAGATAGTTACTTCTCCATATCATCCTCAGTCGAATGGTATCGTTGAGCATTTTCACAGACAACTGAAAGCTTCTATTAAGGCTAAAGGTGATCCAATTAAATGGTTCGACGAATTACCGATAGTTCTCTTAGGACTAAAATCGGTATACAAAGAAGATATTTTGGCCCCGCCTGCAGAAATGGTTTACAGCCAAAATTTGAGATTACCAGGAGAACTTTTAGTTTCTAGTCCTTCCTCAAATACCTCAAAAATTTTGGATAATCTCCAAGAATATTTTAAAAACGTTCGGTCTTCTATTAATCACCACAAAAATCTAGCATTAGGTATACATGTTCCGATGCAGTTGAAGAACTGCAAGTTCGTCCTTGGCCGCACCATTAATAAGAACCTGCTATAGTTGAAACGTCACCCAAAAATGATGTACACCCTCATACTCTTAAACAAAATAAACATGTCACATTCAATGTACTTAACCTTGATTCTCGTGGAAGGGGAGTGATGTAGGGTATCTACATTTTTGATTTTTATGTCAGAACTTAATTCAATTTTTTTCAAGACATTATTCCAAAAAGATTGTCAATCAGTTTTTTCTTTTAATGCTTTAATAAAAATAAATTTTTGTTCAAATAAACATTAATAAAAATATAAAAACAACAACCCTTTTTAATTAATGAAGATAATTATAGTTTGTTGAGTAATTTCGAAATTGAACAGAACATTTCTGATACGCCTTGCACATTACAACCATTAGACATATCTAAAGCGTCAACCACATTAGTACCACCAGGCATTTCTAATGTGCCAACAACAATAACACAATTAGACATTTTTAATGACAGAAGCTCATTAGAACCATTAGACATTACTAATGTGTCAAGCACATTAGAAATGTTAGAAGTAGTAGTAAAGCTTAGCGAGCAGGTTGATAGGTTGAGCAGATCTAACTTACAATATTCTCCAAATATACATATAATTAAATGCCCTCAAGATTTAAATAGTCTTTATAAAACCTTTCACATATCTAAATTACCCAACTATAATTTTAATACTAAAGAAAATTATCGTACACCTAAAAAAAATTTACATATTGCTCAATGTCGGCACAGGATTTGGATAATCTATATAAAACGGTTTTTGACCCTACATTTTCATACCATAATAGCAATTTTAAAAAGATAAACATTTGTATGTCTCAAGAGCGCTTAGAAACCATTTTCGAAATACTATTGAAAACAATTAATGACTTACTAACTGAATTTAAAGCAGTATTTAAAAAAGTAATTGTTGAAAATGATATTCGGTGTAGTAATTCTTTAAAAATGGTATTTACAGAGACCTACATTTTTCATAAATTCATTACGCCCTTCACGAAGAAATAGGCATTTTCGGCGTCGCAGTAGTCGACGTGGAAGTGATAATTTTCGTGGACTTTGTAATGATGTATGACGCGGTAATGGTAACGTAAGTATAAAAATATTTATTAAGTAAGATTTAGACTCAAGTTTATGTTTTTAGGATCAACAACAACATATAACAACAAATGAGCAACAACAACATTTAATAGGAAACGAAAGACAACAAATAACCACAAACGAACAACAACAACAACAAATCACTTTAATCCAAACAAAGACACTTGTGCAATTTTTGCACACATTCACAACTACAATCAACATCAACAAACAATCAACAGCATCAACTTTGGGGGTCATTGCGTAATTTTCAAACGATATCATTTTTAACGATTAAGATTCAACGATATCGTCCCCAAAACCAATTGCGTAAAGGTACCGTAATCGTATCGTTGTCATCGGTTTAACATGAATGAAAAATGGCGCTATTGGTCTCCTGACTAATTCAACATATATAAGTAAGAGGTCATTTCTGTATGTGGAAATTATTCAATATGTTTCTAAGAAAACTTTGAACACTTATATCTCGGAAACTGTGGCTTCTATAGATCTGAAAATTTTTGCGCCCCTTTTCTAAATCTGATGAAGAATCTATTAATCTATTAATCTATATGTATATATTAATTTATTTATGAACTTACATGTGAGTGGGAAACTCCAAAGGATTTGAAGCATCCCGTAAAGTGTTTCTTATTCTACATTAAGGTTCCTTTTACGGGAACGAGCACTCTGAATTACAAATGCTACGCAGACTATGAAATATTTCTGCGCATCCTTTAATAAATTAATTCATAAGTAATCATTTAATAATGCATTATTATTTTAAAAATATTAATTATACTTACATTTTTAAAACTTTTTTCAATATTTTTGCTAATTTTAATATCAAATTTCACTAAAACGACACCAAATATTCAATCATTTCATTTGACACAATTTGACTATAGAATTCAATCGTATAGTGCTTACACAAATAGAAAAAAAAATCGTCAAAACGAGACTATAGAAAATATTATGTTACACAATTAGTTTCGTTGACAAAAATGATATCATTTGAAAATTACGCAATGAAGGGGGTCAACAACCAATCAACAACAATATTTAACAACAACTAAAAATATTTTTATTGTGGAGGAACAGGTAATATTATATTAAATATTAAATATAATTGAATTTTAGATATATAATCTATTCTTTTAGGACAATGCGCCACTAAATTAAAATTATGTTTTTTTATAAAAATATTACAACTGACAACATTACCATATTACAACTAACAATATTACTATTGTGGAGGAGCAGGTAATATTATATTAAATATTAAATAAAATTAAATTTTTAATATATAACATATTTTTTTAGAATAATACACATAATGAAAAATGCCACAAAAAGAAAATTAATTTATAATAATAAATTAATAAATTGAATATGGATATGGACATATTAAAATGGATATGAATATGGATTTTTTATTTATTTTTATACCCTGTGGAAAAGGGTATATTAAGATCGTGCGGATGTTTGTAATTCCTCAACGGCAAATGCCACACCCATCTTCAATTATACCAATCGATTCACCGATCTGAATCGATTTAACCACGTCCGTCTGTCCGTCTGTCCTTGTGTCTGTCTATCTAAATTTGTGCCGTATTTTTTTAAATATTTTGATGAAATTTGGTACAAGGACATTTATTGACCCAAAGGGAAACCTTATTAAAAATGGACCGAATTGGACCATTTTTAGAACCCCTCCCCATACGAGGTCCTATTATTTTTTGAGATTTTTCGATGAAATTTGGTACAAGGACATCTGTTGGCCCTATTGAAAATGGACCGGATTGGACCATTTTTAGAACCCCTCCTCATACGATATCCTAATATTTTTTGATATATTTAGATGAAATTTGATACGCAGAAAAGCATTGACCCAAAAATAAACCCTTTCGAAAATGGACCGGATTGGACTATTTTTAGAACCCCTCCCAGTATAAATTTTTTTTATATCATAAACAAACAAAATATAAAAAAAATTTCTGACTTATGTATCATTTTGAAATTTTTGAGAATACAAGTAGGAATAGAAAAATAAAATTTTTCATTTTTCAAAGAAAGAAAGAAAAAAATTAAAAGCAGTACAAAAAATAAAAATTTTCACTTATCAAAGGAAAAAATTAAATTGAATAATATAACATATCAAGTGGTGTAGGGTATTTGATGGTCGAGCTTCACCGACTATAACATTTTCACTTGTTTTTCTAATGAATTGTTTTATTTTTTGTAATGATTTAATTTAATAATTTTGTATTTGAAAATTTTCTGTACTAACTTAACTAAACTATTTCAAAAATAATTGCATTATTTTAATATTAATTAAAAACAAGTAAGAAAACTAAATTTGGCTTAGACCAAATCTTAAATACCCTCCACTTCTACACGAAAGGGCGTGGCAAATATATATATATATTGCGCCCTCTAATAGTGTACGTCTTAGCATGTAAGTCTACTTTTACGTTAAATAAGGTTTTTTTTTAATTGTGGGCGTGTCTGTTATCCGACCGCACTCATTTTTGGCACGTCAGTCAATGGGATAACTATGCATAGGCGTACCAAATTTAAAGTTCCTAGGTCAACTTTTGTGGCAGATATAAAGATTTTTATTAATTGTGGGCGTGTCCGTAATCCGAATACGCCCATTTTGGCATATCGATGAAGGTAATATTCATAGATGTACATACCAAATTTCAAGTTTGTAGCTCATATTTTGTGGTAGATTTTTATCGATTGTGGGCGTGGCTCTTGACCGATTTTGCCCATTTTAAATAGCGATCTGCGTGCTCAATATCTCAAAATTTACGCCCGTGAGGACGAACGGACACGTGGACATACATGTCTAAATCGACTCAGTTTTTGACGCTGATCAAGAATGTATATATTTTGTAGAGTCTCTGACGCCTCCTTCTGGGTGTTGCAAACGGAAGAACAAACTTAGTATACCCTCATCACTGAGGTGGAGGGTATAAAAATGAGGGTACAAATAATCCTTTATTTGGTAGTGTTAATTTATCCTAACTTTTAATTACTTTGTCAAAAAAAGGTTCTACATGTTCCATACTTTAAATTTTAAAAAGTATTTTTTCTTAACATTATTATTTAATATGTAAAATTTTAAAACAAAAGTGGTCAAAAATTTTTATTCCTTTGTTTATGTTTTTTTTTTTGTTTACTTTTCCCTGGAGAGAATAATTATAACTTTAAAAGGTATGTGATGCGTGAAGTGTGAAGTTAAAAAGTTAAAAGTGTGGCCTGGCACTAAAACTACTAGACGTCTTATTTGTAAGCGATATTTTTGGCCAGGTATGAGTAAAGAACTTAATACCTGGACCAACCAATGTATACATTGTCAAAAATCAAAGGTTCACCGGCATACTAAATCGCATGTCAAGCCTGTTCCTATTTCGAAAGGTCAATTCGAACATATTCATATTGATATTGTAGGACCTTTTCCACCTTCGAAAGGATATCGTTATATATTCACCATAATTGATCCTTTTACGCGGTGGCCAGAGGCATTTCCGTTAAGAGACATTAATGCTGTAGTACTTACCTTTTTTAATAACTATTTATCTCGTTTTGGCGTACCTTTAGAAATTACAAGTGATCAAGGGACACAGTTTACGTCAAAGCTATTTTCCGAATTGACTCAACCACTAGATTGTCGTTAGATAGTTACTTCTCCATATCATCCTCAGTCGAATGGTATCGTTGAGCATTTTCACAGACAACTGAAAGCTTCTATTAAGGCTAAAGGTGATCCAATTAAATGGTTCGACGAATTACCGATAGTTCTCTTAGGACTAAAATCGGTATACAAAGAAGATATTTTGGCCCCGCCTGCAGAAATGGTTTACAGCCAAAATTTGAGATTACCAGGAGAACTTTTAGTTTCTAGTCCTTCCTCAAATACCTCAAAAATTTTGGATAATCTCCAAGAATATTTTAAAAACGTTCGGTCTTCTATTAATCACCACAAAAATCTAGCATTAGGTATACATGTTCCGATGCAGTTGAAGAACTGCAAGTTCGTCCTTGGCCGCACCATTAATAAGAACCTGCTATAGTTGAAACGTCACCCAAAAATGATGTACACCCTCATACTCTTAAACAAAATAAACATGTCACATTCAATGTACTTAACCTTGATTCTCGTGGAAGGGGAGTGATGTAGGGTATCTACATTTTTGATTTTTATGTCAGAACTTAATTCAATTTTTTTCAAGACATTATTCCAAAAAGATTGTCAATCAGTTTTTTCTTTTAATGCTTTAATAAAAATAAATTTTTGTTCAAATAAACATTAATAAAAATATAAAAACAACAACCCTTTTTAATTAATGAAGATAATTATAGTTTGTTGAGTAATTTCGAAATTGAACAGAACATTTCTGATACGCCTTGCACATTACAACCATTAGACATATCTAAAGCGTCAACCACATTAGTACCACCAGGCATTTCTAATGTGCCAACAACAATAACACAATTAGACATTTTTAATGACAGAAGCTCATTAGAACCATTAGACATTACTAATGTGTCAAGCACATTAGAAATGTCAGAAGTAGGGGATTTAGTAAAGCTTAGCGAGCAGGTTGATAGGTTGAGCAGATCTAACTTACAATATTCTCCAAATATACATATAATTAAATGCCCTCAAGATTTAAATAGTCTTTATAAAACCTTTCACATATCTAAATTACCCAACTATAATTTTAATACTAAAGAAAATAATCGTACACCTAAAAAAAATTTACATATTGCTCAATGTCGGCACAGGATTTGGATAATCTATATAAAACGGTTTTTGACCCTACATTTTCATACCATAATAGCAATTTTAAAAAGATAAACATTTGTATGTCTCAAGAGCGCTTAGAAACCATTTTCGAAATACTATTGAAAACAATTAATGACTTACTAACTGAATTTAAAGCAGTATTTAAAAAAGTAATTGTTGAAAATGATATTCGGTGTAGTAATTCTTTAAAAATGGTATTTACAGAGACCTACATTTTTCATAAATTCATTACGCCCTTGACGAAGAAATAGGCATTTTCGGCGTCGCAGTAGTCGACGTGGAAGTGATAATTTTCGTGGACTTGGTAATGATGTATGACGCGGTAATGGTAACGTAAGTATAAAAATATTTATTAAGTAAGATTTAGACTCAAGTTTATGTTTTTAGGATCAACAACAACATATAACAACAAATGAGCAACAACAACATTTAATAGGAAACGAAAGACAACAAATAACCACAAACGAACAACAACAACAACAAATCACTTTAATCCAAACAAAGACACTTGTGCAATTTTTGCACACATTCACAACTACAATCAACATCAACAAACAATCAACAGCATCAACTTTGGGGGTCATTGCGTAATTTTCAAACGATATCATTTTTAACGATTAAGATTCAACGATATCGTCCCCAAAACCAATTGCGTAAAGGTACCGTAATCGTATCGTTGTCATCGGTTTAACATGAATGAAAAATGGCGCTATTGGTCTTCTGACTAATTCAACATATATAAGTAAGAGGTCATTTCTGTATGTGGAAATTATTCAATATGTTTCTAAGAAAACTTTGAACACTTATATCTCGGAAACTGTGGCTTCTATAGATCTGAAAATTTTTGCGCCCCTTTTCTAAATCTGATGAAGAATCTATTAATCTATTAATCTATATGTATATATTAATTTATTTATGAACTTACATGTGAGTGGGAAACTCCAAAGGATTTGAAGCATCCCGTAAAGTGTTTCTTATTCTACATTAAGGTTCCTTTTACGGGAACGAGCACTCTGAATTACAAATGCTACGCAGACTATGAAATATTTCTGCGCATCCTTTAATAAATTAATTCATAAGTAATCATTTAATAATGCATTATTATTTTAAAAATATTAATTATACTTACATTTTTAAAACTTTTTTCAATATTTTTGCTAATTTTAATATCAAATTTCACTAAAACGACACCAAATATTCAATCATTTCATTTGACACAATTTGACTATAGAATTCAATCGTATAGTGCTTACACAAATAGAAAAAAAAATCGTCAAAACGAGACTATAGAAAATATTATGTTACACAATTAGTTTCGTTGACAAAAATGATATCATTTGAAAATTACGCAATGAAGGGGGTCAACAACCAATCAACAACAATATTTAACAACAACTAAAAATATTTTTATTGTGGAGGAACAGGTAATATTATATTAAATATTAAATATAATTGAATTTTAGATATATAATCTATTCTTTTAGGACAATGCGCCACTAAATTAAAATTATGTTTTTTTATAAAAATATTACAACTGACAACATTACCATATTACAACTAACAATATTACTATTGTGGAGGAGCAGGTAATATTATATTAAATATTAAATAAAATTAAATTTTTAATATATAACATATTTTTTTAGAATAATACACATAATGAAAAATGCCACAAAAAGAAAATTAATTTATAATAATAAATTAATAAATTGAATATGGATATGGACATATTAAAATGGATATGAATATGGATTTTTTATTTATTTTTATACCCTGTGGAAAAGGGTATATTAAGATCGTGCGGATGTTTGTAATTCCTCAACGGCAAATGCCACACCCATCTTCAATTATACCAATCGATTCACCGATCTGAATCGATTTAACCACGTCCGTCTGTCCGTCTGTCCTTGTGTCTGTCTATCTAAATTTGTGCCGTATTTTTTTAAATATTTTGATGAAATTTGGTACAAGGACATTTATTGACCCAAAGGGAAACCTTATTAAAAATGGACCGAATTGGATCATTTTTAGAACCCCTCCCCATACGAGGTCCTATTATTTTTTGAGATTTTTCGATGAAATTTGGTACAAGGACATCTGTTGGCCCTATTGAAAATGGACCGGATTGGACCATTTTTAGAACCCCTCCTCATACGATATCCTATTATTTTTTGATATATTTAGATGAAATTTGATACGCAGAAAAGCATTGACCCAAAAATAAACCCTTTCGAAAATGGACCGGATTGGACTATTTTTAGAACCCCTCCCAGTATAAATTTTTTTTATATCATAAACAAACAAAATATAAAAAAAATTTCTGACTTATGTATCATTTTGAAATTTTTGAGAATACAAGTAGGAATAGAAAAATAAAATTTTTCATTTTTCAAAGAAAGAAAGAAAAAAATTAAAAGCAGTACAAAAAATAAAAATTTTCACTTATCAAAGGAAAAAATTAAATTGAATAATATAACATATCAAGTGGTGTAGGGTATTTGATGGTCGAGCTTCACCGACTATAACATTTTCACTTGTTTTTCTAATGAATTGTTTTATTTTTTGTAATGATTTAATTTAATAATTTTGTATTTGAAAATTTTCTGTACTAACTTAACTAAACTATTTCAAAAATAATTGCATTATTTTAATATTAATTAAAAACAAGTAAGAAAACTAAATTTGGCTTAGACCAAATCTTAAATACCCTCCACTTCTACACGAAAGGGCGTGGCAAATATATATATATATTGCGCCCTCTAATAGTGTACGTCTTAGCATGTAAGTCTACTTTTACGTTAAATAAGGTTTTTTTTTAATTGTGGGCGTGTCTGTTATCCGACCGCACTCATTTTTGGCACGTCAGTCAATGGGATAACTATGCATAGGCGTACCAAATTTAAAGTTCCTAGGTCAACTTTTGTGGCAGATATAAAGATTTTTATTAATTGTGGGCGTGTCCGTAATCCGAATACGCCCATTTTGGCATATCGATGAAGGTAATATTCATAGATGTACATACCAAATTTCAAGTTTGTAGCTCATATTTTGTGGTAGATTTTTATCGATTGTGGGCGTGGCTCTTGACCGATTTTGCCCATTTTAAATAGCGATCTGCGTGCTCAATATCTCAAAATTTACGCCCGTGAGGACGAACGGACACGTGGACATACATGTCTAAATCGACTCAGTTTTTGACGCTGATCAAGAATGTATATATTTTGTAGGGTTTCTGACGCCTCCTTCTGGGTGTTGCAAACGGAAGAACAAACTTAGTATACCCTCATCACTGAGGTGGAGGGTATAAAAATGAGGGTACAAATAATCCTTTATTTGGTAGTGTTAATTTATCCTAACTTTTAATTACTTTGTCAAAAAAAGGTTCTACATGTTCCATACTTTAAATTTTAAAAAGTATTTTTTCTTAACATTATTATTTAATATGTAAAATTTTAAAACAAAATCGGTCAAAAATTTTTATTCCTTTGTTTATGTTTTTTTTTTGTTTACTTTTCCCTGGAGAGAATAATTATAACTTTAAAAGGTATGTGATGCGTGAAGTGTGAAGTTAAAAAGTTAAAAGTGTGGCCTGGCACTAAAACTACTAGACGTCTTATTTGTAAGCGATATTTTTGGCCAGGTATGAGTAAAGAACTTAATACCTGGACCAACCAATGTATACATTGTCAAAAATCAAAGGTTCACCGGCATACTAAATCGCATGTCAAGCCTGTTCCTATTTCGAAAGGTCAATTCGAACATATTCATATTGATATTGTAGGACCTTTTCCACCTTCGAAAGGATATCGTTATATATTCACCATAATTGATCCTTTTACGCGGTGGCCAGAGGCATTTCCGTTAAGAGACATTAATGCTGTAGTACTTACCTTTTTTAATAACTATTTATCTCGTTTTGGCGTACCTTTAGAAATTACAAGTGATCAAGGGACACAGTTTACGTCAAAGCTATTTTCCGAATTGACTCAACCACTAGATTGTCGTTAGATAGTTACTTCTCCATATCATCCTCAGTCGAATGGTATCGTTGAGCATTTTCACAGACAACTGAAAGCTTCTATTAAGGCTAAAGGTGATCCAATTAAATGGTTCGACGAATTACCGATAGTTCTCTTAGGACTAAAATCGGTATACAAAGAAGATATTTTGGCCCCGCCTGCAGAAATGGTTTACAGCCAAAATTTGAGATTACCAGGAGAACTTTTAGTTTCTAGTCCTTCCTCAAATACCTCAAAAATTTTGGATAATCTCCAAGAATATTTTAAAAACGTTCGGTCTTCTATTAATCACCACAAAAATCTAGCATTAGGTATACATGTTCCGATGCAGTTGAAGAACTGCAAGTTCGTCCTTGGCCGCACCATTAATAAGAACCTGCTATAGTTGAAACGTCACCCAAAAATGATGTACACCCTCATACTCTTAAACAAAATAAACATGTCACATTCAATGTACTTAACCTTGATTCTCGTGGAAGGGGAGTGATGTAGGGTATCTACATTTTTGATTTTTATGTCAGAACTTAATTCAATTTTTTTCAAGACATTATTCCAAAAAGATTGTCAATCAGTTTTTTCTTTTAATGCTTTAATAAAAATAAATTTTTGTTCAAATAAACATTAATAAAAATATAAAAACAACAACCCTTTTTAATTAATGAAGATAATTATAGTTTGTTGAGTAATTTCGAAATTGAACAGAACATTTCTGATACGCCTTGCACATTACAACCATTAGACATATCTAAAGCGTCAACCACATTAGTACCACCAGGCATTTCTAATGTGCCAACAACAATAACACAATTAGACATTTTTAATGACAGAAGCTCATTAGAACCATTAGACATTACTAATGTGTCAAGCACATTAGAAATGTCAGAAGTAGGGGATTTAGTAAAGCTTAGCGAGCAGGTTGATAGGTTGAGCAGATCTAACTTACAATATTCTCCAAATATACATATAATTAAATGCCCTCAAGATTTAAATAGTCTTTATAAAACCTTTCACATATCTAAATTACCCAACTATAATTTTAATACTAAAGAAAATAATCGTACACCTAAAAAAAATTTACATATTGCTCAATGTCGGCACAGGATTTGGATAATCTATATAAAACGGTTTTTGACCCTACATTTTCATACCATAATAGCAATTTTAAAAAGATAAACATATGTATGTCTCAAGAGCGCTTAGAAACCATTTTCGAAATACTATTGAAAACAATTAATGACTTACTAACTGAATTTAAAGCAGTATTTAAAAAAGTAATTGTTGAAAATGATATTCGGTGTAGTAATTCTTTAAAAATGGTATTTACAGAGACCTACATTTTTCATAAATTCATTACGCCCTTTACGAAGAAATAGGCATTTTCGGCGTCGCAGTAGTCGACGTGGAAGTGATAATTTTCGTGGACTTGGTAATGATGTATGACGCGGTAATGGTAACGTAAGTATAAAAATATTTATTAAGTAAGATTTAGTCTCAAGTTTATGTTTTTAGGATCAACAACAACATATAACAACAAATGAGCAACAACAACATTTAATAGGAAACGAAAGACAACAAATAACCACAAACGAACAACAACAACAACAAATCACTTTAATCCAAACAAAGACACTTGTGCAATTTTTGCACACATTCACAACTACAATCAACATCAACAAACAATCAACAGCATCAACTTTGGGGGTCATTGCGTAATTTTCAAACGATATCATTTTTAACGATTAAGATTCAACGATATCGTCCCCAAAACCAATTGCGTAAAGGTACCGTAATCGTATCGTTGTCATCGGTTTAACATGAATGAAAAATGGCGCTATTGGTCTTCTGACTAATTCAACATATATAAGTAAGAGGTCATTTCTGTATGTGGAAATTATTCAATATGTTTCTAAGAAAACTTTGAACACTTATATCTCGGAAACTGTGGCTTCTATAGATCTGAAAATTTTTGCGCCCCTTTTCTAAATCTGATGAAGAATCTATTAATCTATTAATCTATATGTATATATTAATTTATTTATGAACTTACATGTGAGTGGGAAACTCCAAAGGATTTGAAGCATCCCGTAAAGTGTTTCTTATTCTACATTAAGGTTCCTTTTACGGGAACGAGCACTCTGAATTACAAATGCTACGCAGGCTATGAAATATTTCTGCGCATCCTTTAATAAATTAATTCATAAGTAATCATTTAATAATGCATTATTATTTTAAAAATATTAATTATACTTACATTTTTAAAACTTTTTTCAATATTTTTGCTAATTTTAATATCAAATTTCACTAAAACGACACCAAATATTCAATCATTTCATTTGACACAATTTGACTATAGAATTCAATCGTATAGTGCTTACACAAATAGAAAAAAAAATCGTCAAAACGAGACTATAGAAAATATTATGTTACACAATTAGTTTCGTTGACAAAACTGATATCGTTTGAAAATTACGCAATGAAGGGGGTCAACAACCAATCAACAACAATATTTAACAACAACTAACAATATTTTTATTGTGGAGGAACAGGTAATATTATATTAAATATTAAATAGAATTGAATTTTAAATATATAATCAATTCTTTTAGGACAATGCGCCACTAAATTAAAATTATGTTTTTTTATAAAAATATTACAACTGACAACATTACTATATTACAACTAACAATATTACTATTGTGGAGGAGCAGGTAATATTATATTAAATATTAAATAAAATTAAATTTTTAATATATAACATATTTTTTTAGAATAATACACACAATGTAAAATGCCACAAAAAGAAAATTAATTTATAATAATAAATTAATAAATTGAATATGGATATGGACATATTAAAATGGATAGGAATATAGATTTTTTATTTATTTTTATACACTGTGGAAAAGGGTATATTAAGATCGTGCGGATGTTTGTAATTCCTCAACGGCAAATGCCACACCCATCTTCAATTATACCAATCGATTCACCGATCTGAATCGATTTAACCACGTCCGTCTGTCCGTCTGTCCTTGTGTCTGTCTATCTAAATTTGTGCCGCATTTTTTTAAATATTTTGATGAAATTTGGTACAAGGACATTTATTGGCCCAAAGGGAAACCTTATTAAAAATGGACCGAATTGGACCATTTTTAGAACCCCTCCCTATATGAGGTCCTATAATTTTTTGAGATATTTCGATGAAATTTGGTAATGATGTATGACGCGGTAATGGTAACGTAAGTATAAAAATATTTATTAAGTAAGATTTAGTTTCAAGTTTATGTTTTTAGGATCAACAACAACATATAACAACAAATGAGCAACAACAACATTTAATAGGAAACGAAAGACAACAAATAACCACAAACGAACAACAACAACAACAAATCACTTTAATCCAAACAAAGACACTTGTGCAATTTTTGCACACATTCACAACTACAATCAACATCAACAAGCAATCAACAGCATCAACTTTGGGGGTCATTGCGTAATTTTCAAACGATATCATTTTTAACGATTAAGATTCAACGATATCGTCCCCAAAACCAATTGCGTAAAGGTACCGTAATCGTATCGTTGTCATCGGTTTAACATGAATGAAAAATGGCGCTATCGGTCTCCTGACTAATTCAAAATATATAAGTAAGAGGTCATTTCTGTATGTGGAAATTATTCAATATGTTTCTAAGAAAATTTTGAACACTTATATCTCGGAAACTGTGGCTTCTATAGATCTGAAAATTTTTGCGCCCCTTTTCTAAATCTGATGAAGAATCTATTAATCTAGGTATCGACGTTCTAGGATGACCCACATTAAAAAAAAAAAAACATTAAATAAATATAAGCACTATATGTATATATTAATTTATTTATGAACTTACATGTGAGTGGGAAACTCCAAAGGATTAGAAGCATCCCGTAAAGTGTTTCTTATTCTACATTAAGGTTCCTTTTACGGGAACGAGCACTCTGAATTACAAATGCTACGCAGACTATGAAATATTTCTGCGCATCCTTTAATAAATTAATTCATAAGTAATCATTTAATAATGCATTATTATTTTAAAAATATTAATTATACTTACATTTTTAAAACTTTTTTCAATATTTTTGCTAATTTTAATATCAAATTTCACTAAAACGACACCAAATATTCAATCATTTCATTTGACACAATTTGACTATAGAATTCAATCGTATAGTGCTTACACAAATAGAAAAAAAAATCGTCAAAACGAGACTATAGAAAATATTATGTTACACAATTAGTTTCGTTGACAAAAATGATATCATTTGAAAATTACGCAATGAAGGGGGTCAACAACCAATCAACAACAATATTTAACAACAACTAAAAATATTTTTATTGTGGAGGAACAGGTAATATTATATTAAATATTAAATATAATTGAATTTTAGATATATAATCTATTCTTTTAGGACAATGCGCCACTAAATTAAAATTATGTTTTTTTATAAAAATATTACAACTGACAACATTACTATATTACAACTAACAATATTACTCTTGTGGAGGAGCAGGTAATATTATATTAAATATTAAATAAAATTAAATTTTTAATATATAACATATTTTTTTAGAATAATACACACAATGAAAAATGCCACAAAAAGAAAATTAATTTATAATAATAAATTAATAAATTGAATATGGATATGGACATATTAAAATGGATATGAATATGGATTTTTTATTTATTTTTATACACTGTGGAAAAGGGTATATTAAGATCGTGCGGATGTTTGTAATTCCTCAACGGCAAATGCCACACCCATCTTCAATTATACCAATCGATTCACCGATCTGAATCGATTTAACCACGTCCGTCTGTCCGTCTGTCCTTGTGTCTGTCTATCTAAATTTGTGCCGCATTTTTTTAAATATTTTGATGAAATTTGGTACAAAGACATTTATTGGCCCAAAGGGAAACCTTATTAAAAATGGACCGAATTGGACCATTTTTAGAACCCCTTCCCATACGAGGTCCTATTATTTTTTTAAATTTTTCGATGAAATTTGGTACAAGGACATCTGTTGGCCCAAAGGAAAACCCTATTGAAAATGGACCGGATTGGACCATTTTTAGAACCCCTTCTCATACGATATCCTATTATTTTTTGATATATTTAGATGAAATTTGATACGCAGAAAAGCATTGACCCAAAAATAAACCCTTTCGAAAATGGACCGGATTGGACTATTTTTAGAACCCCTCCCAGTATAAATTTTTTTTATATCATAAACAAACAAAATATAAAAAAAATTTCTGACTTATGTATCATTTTGAAATTTTTGAGAATACAAGTAGGAATAGAAAAATAAAATTTTTCATTTTTCAAAGAAAGAAAGAAAAAAATTAAAAGCAGTACAAAAAATAAAAATTTTCACTTATCAAAGGAAAAAATTAAATTGAATAATATAACACATCAAGTGGTGTAGGGTATTTGATGGTCGAGCTTCACCGACTATAACATTTTCACTTGCTTTTCTAATGAATTGTTTTATTTTTTGTAATGATTTAATTTAATAATTTTATATTTGAAAATTTTCTGTACTAACTTAACTAAACTATTTCAAAAATAATTGCATTATTTTAATATCAATTAAAAACAAGTAAGAAAACTAAATTTGGCTTAGACCAAACCTTAAATACCCTCCACCTCTACACGAAAGGGCGTGGCAAATATATATATATATATATTGCGCCCTCTAATAGTGTATGTCTTAGCATGTAAGTCTACTTTTACGTTAAATAAGGTTTTTTTTTAATTGTGGGCGTGTCTGTTATCCGACCGCACTCATTTTTGGCACGTCAGTCAATGGGATAACTATGCATAGGCGTACCAAATTTAAAGTTCCTAGGTCAACTTTTGTGGCAGATATAAAGATTTTTATTAATTGTGGGCGTGTCCGTAATCCGAATACGCCCATTTTGGCATATCGATGAAGGTAATATTCATAGATGTACATACCAAATTTCAAGTTTGTAGGTCATATTTTGTGGTAGATTTTCGTCGATTGTGGGCGTGGCTCTTGACCGATTTTGCCCATTTTAAATAGCGATCTGCGTGCTCAATATCTCAAAATTTACGCCCGTGAGGACAAACGGACACGTGGACATACATGTCTAAATCGACTCAGTTTTTGACGCTGATCAAGAATGTATATATTTTGTAGGGTCTCTGACGCCTCCTTCTGGGTGTTGCAAACGGAAGAACAAACTTAGTATACCCTCATCACTGAGGTGGAGGGTATAAAAATGAGGGTACAAATAATCCTTTATTTGGTAGTGTTAATTTATCCTAACTTTTAATTACTTTGTCAAAAAAAGGTTCTACATGTTCCATACTTTAAATTTTAAAAAGTATTTTTTCATAACATTATTATTTAATATGTAAAATTTTAAAACAAAAATGGTCAAAAATTTTTATTCCTTTGTTTATGTTTTTTTTTTTGTTTACTTTTCCCTGGAGAGAATAATTATAACTTTAAAAGGTATGTGATGCGTGAAGTGTGAAGTTAAAAAGTTAAAAGTGTGGCCTGGCACTAAAACTACTAGACGTCTTATTTGTAAGCGATATTTTTGGCCAGGTATGAGTAAAGAACTTAATACCTGGACCAACCAATGTATACATTGTCAAAAATCAAAGGTTCACCGGCATACTAAATCGCATGTCAAGCCTGTTCCTATTTCGAAAGGTCAATTCGAACATATTCATATTGATATTGTAGGACCTTTTCCACCTTCGAAAGGATATCGTTATATATTCACCATAATTGATCATTTTACGCGGTGGCCAGAGGCATTTCCGTTAAGAGACATTAATGCTGTAGTACTTACCTTTTTTAATAACTATTTATCTCGTTTTGGCGTACCTTTAGAAATTACAAGTGATCAAGGGACACAGTTTACGTCAAAGCTATTTTCCGAATTGACTCAACCAGTAGATTGTCGTTAGATAGTCACTTCTCCATATCATCCTCAGTCGAATGGTATCGTTGAGCATTTTCACAGACAACTGAAAGCTTCTATTAAGGCTAAAGGTGATCCAATTAAATGGTTCGACGAATTACCGATAGTTCTCTTAGGACTAAAATCGGTATACAAAGAAGATATTTTGGCCCCGCCTGCAGAAATGGTTTACGGCCAAAATTTGAGATTACCAGGAGAACTTTTAGTTTCTAGTCCTTCCTCAAATACCTCAAAAATTTTGGATAATCTCCAAGAATATTTTAAAAACGTTCGGTCTTCTATTAATCACCACAAAAATCTAGCATTAGGTATACATGTTCCGATGCAGTTGAAGAACTGCAAGTTCGTCCTTGGCCGCACCATTAATCAGAACCTGCTATAGTTGAAACGTCACCCAAAAATGATGTACACCCTCATACTCTTAAACAAAATAAACATGTCACATTCAATGTACTTAACCTTGATTCTCGTGGAAGGGGAGTGATGTAGGGTATCTACATTTTTGATTTTTATGTCAGAACTTAATTCAATTTTTTTCAAGACATTATTCCAAAAAGATTGTCAATCAGTTTTTTCTTTTAATGCTTTAATAAAAATAAATTTTTGTTCAAATAAACATTAATAAAAATATAAAAACAACAACCCTTTTTAATTAATGAAGATAATTATAGTTTGTTGAGTAATTTCGAAATTGAACAGAACATTTCTGATACGCCTTGCACATTACAACCATTAGACATATCTAAAGCGTCAACCACATTAGTACCACCAGGCATTTCTAATGTGCCAACAACAATAACACAATTAGACATTTTTAATGACAGAAGCTCATTAGAACCATTAGGCATTACTAATGTGTCAAGCACATTAGAAATGTCAGAAGTAGGGGATTTAGTAAAGCTTAGCGAGCAGGTTGATAGGTTGAGCAGATCTAACTTACAATATTCTCCAAATATACATATAATTAAATGCCCTCAAGATTTAAATAGTCTTTATAAAACCTTTCACATATCTAAATTACCCAACTATAATTTTAATACTAAAGAAAATAATCGTACACCTAAAAAAAATTTACATATTGCTCAATGTCGGCACAGGATTTGGATAATCTATATAAAACGGTTTTTGACCCTACATTTTCATACCATAATAGCAATTTTAAAAAGATAAACATATGTATGTCTCAAGAGCGCTTAGAAACCATTTTTGAAATACTATTGAAAACAATTAATGACTTACTAACTGAATTTAAAGCAGTATTTAAAAAAGTAATTGTTGAAAATGATATTCGGTGTAGTAATTCTTTAAAAATGGTATTTACAGAGACCTACATTTTTCATAAATTCATTACGCCCTTCACGAAGAAATAGGCATTTTCGGCGTCGCAGTAGTCGACGTGGAAGTGATAATTTTCGTGGACTTGGTAATGATGTATGACGCGGTAATGGTAACGTAAGTATAAAAATATTTATTAAGTAAGATTTAGACTCAAGTTTATGTTTTTAGGATCAACAACAACATATAACAACAAATGAGCAACAACAACATTTAATAGGAAACGAAAGACAACAAATAACCACAAACGAACAACAACAACAACAAATCACTTTAATCCAAACAAAGACACTTGTGCAATTTTTGCACACATTCACAACTACAATCAACATCAACAAGCAATCAACAGCATCAACTTTAGGGGTCATTGCGTAATTTTCAAACGATATCATTTTTAACGATTAAGATTCAACGATATCGTCCCCAAAACCAATTGCGTAAAGGTACCGTAATCGTATCGTTGTCATCGGTTTAACATGAATGAAAAATGGCGCTATTGGTCTCCTGACTAATTCAAAATATATAAGTAAGAGGTCATTTCTGTATGTGGAAATTATTCAATATGTTTCTAAGAAAATTTTGAACACTTATATCTCGGAAACTGTGGCTTCTATAGATCTGAAAATTTTTGCGCCCCTTTTCTAAATCTGATGAAGAATCTATTAATATAGGTATCGACGTTCTAGGATGACCCACATAAAAAAAAAAAAAAACATTAAATAAATATAAGCACTATATGTATATATTAATTTATTTATGAACTTACATGTGAGTGGGAAACTCTAAAGGATTTGAAGCATCCCGTAAAGTGTTTCTTATTCTAATAAGGTTCCTATCTATTAATCTAGGTATCGACGTTCTAGGATGACCCACATTAAAAAAAAAAAAAACATTAAATAAATATAAGCACTATATGTATATATTAATTTATTTATGAACTTACATGTGAGTGGGAAACTCCAAAGGATTAGAAGCATCCCGTAAAGTGTTTCTTATTCTACATTAAGGTTCCTTTTACGGGAACGAGCACTCTGAATTACAAATGCTACGCAGACTATGAAATATTTCTGCGCATCCTTTAATAAATTAATTCATAAGTAATCATTTAATAATGCATTATTATTTTAAAAATATTAATTATACTTACATTTTTAAAACTTTTTTCAATATTTTGGCTAATTTTAATATCAAATTTTACTAAAACGACACCAAATATTCAATCATTTCATTTGACACAATTTGACTATAGAATTCAATCGTATAGTGCTTACACAAATAGAAAAAAAAATCGTCAAAACGAGACTATAGAAAATATTATGTTACACAATTAGTTTCGTTGACAAAACTGATATCGTTTGAAAATTACGCAATGAAGGGGGTCAACAACCAATCAACAACAATATTTAACAACAACTAACAATATTTTTATTGTGGAGGAACAGGTAATATTATATTAAATATTAAATAGAATTGAATTTTAAATATATAATCAATTCTTTTAGGACAATGCGCCACTAAATTAAAATTATGTTTTTTTATAAAAATATTACAACTGACAACATTACTATATTACAACTAACAATATTACTATTGTGGAGGAGCAGGTAATATTATATTAAATATTAAATAAAATTAAATTTTTAATATATAACATATTTTTTTAGAATAATATACACAATGAAAAATGCCACAAAAAGAAAATTAATTTATAATAATAAATTAATAAATTGAATATGGATATGGACATATTAAAATGGATAGGAATATAGATTTTTTATTTATTTTTATACACTGTGGAAAAGGGTATATTAAGATCGTGCGGATGTTTGTAATTCCTCAACGGCAAATGCCACACCCATCTTCAATTATACCAATCGATTCACCGATCTGAATCGATTTAACCACGTCCGTCTGTCCGTCTGTCCTTGTGTCTGTCTATCTAAATTTGTGCCGCATTTTTTTAAATATTTTGATGAAATTTGATACAAGGACATTTATTGACCAAAAGGGAAACCTTATTAAAAATGGACCGAATTGGACCATTTTTAGAACCCCTCCCTATATGAGGTCCTATAATTTTTTGAGATTTTTCGATGAAATTTGGTACAAAGACATTTATTGGCCCAAAGGGAAACCTTATTAAAAATGGACCGAATTGGACCATTTTTAGAACCCCTCCCCATACGAGGTCCTATTATTTTTTGAGATTTTTCGATGAAATTTGGTACAAGGACATCTGTTGGCCCTATTGAAAATGGACCGGATTGGACCATTTTTAGAACCCCTCCTCATACGATATCCTATTATTTTTTGATATATTTAGATGAAATTTGATACGCAGAAAAGCATTGACCCAAAAATAAACCCTTTCGAAAATGGACCGGATTGGACTATTTTTAGAACCCCTCCCAGTATAAATTTTTTTTATATCATAAACAAACAAAATATAAAAAAAATTTCTGACTTATGTATCATTTTGAAATTTTTGAGAATACAAGTAGGAATAGAAAAATAAAATTTTTCATTTTTCAAAGAAAGAAAGAAAAAAATTAAAAGCAGTACAAAAAATAAAAATTTTCATTTATCAAAGGAAAAAATTAAATTGAATAATATAACATATCAAGTGGTGTAGGGTATTTGATGGTGGAGCTTCACCGACTATAACATTTTCACTCGTTTTTCTAATGAATTTTTTATTTTTTGTAATGATTTAATTTAATAATTTTATATTTGAAAATTTTCTGTACTAACTTAACTAAACTATTTCAAAAATAATTGCATTTTTTTAATATTAATTAAAAACAAGTAAGAAAATTAAATTTGGCTTAGACCAAATCTTAAATATCCTCCACCTCTACACGAAAGGGCGTGGCAAATATATATATATATATTGCGCCCTCTAATAGTCTATGTCTTAGCATGTAAGTCTACTTTTACGTTAAATAAGGTTTTTTTTAATTGTGGGCGTGTCTGTTATCCGACCGCACTCATTTTTGGCACGTCAGTCAATGGGATAACTATGCATAGGCGTACCAAATTTAAAGTTCCTAGGTCAACTTTTGTGGCAGATATAAAGATTTTTATTAATTGTGGGCGTGTCCGTAATCCGAATACGCCCATTTTGGCATATCGATGAAGGTAATATTCATAGATGTACATACCAAATTTCAAGTTTGTAGCTCATATTTTGTGGTAGATTTTTATCGATTGTGGGCGTGGCTCTTGACCGATTTTGCCCATTTTAAATAGCGATCTGCGTGCTCAATATCTCAAAATTTACGCCCGTGAGGACGAACGGACACGTGGACATACATGTCTAAATCGACTCAGTTTTTGACGCTGATCAAGAATGTATATATTTTGTAGAGTCTCTGACGCCTCCTTCTGGGTGTTGCAAACGGAAGAACAAACTTAGTATACCCTCATCACTGAGGTGGAGGGTATAAAAATGAGGGTACAAATAATCCTTTATTTGGTAGTGTTAATTTATCCTAACTTTTAATTACTTTGTCAAAAAAAGGTTCTACATGTTCCATACTTTAAATTTTAAAAAGTATTTTTTCATAACATTATTATTTAATATGTAAAATTTTAAAACAAAAATGGTCAAAAATTTTTATTCCTTTGTTTATGTTTTTTTTTTGTTTACTTTTCCCTGGAGAGAATAATTATAACTTTAAAAGGTATGTGATGCGTGAAGTGTGAAGTTAAAAAGTTAAAAGTGTGGCCTGGCACTAAAACTACTAGACGTCTTATTTGTAAGCGATATTTTTGGCCAGGTATGAGTAAAGAACTTAATACCTGGACCAACCAATGTATACATTGTCAAAAATCAAAGGTTCACCGGCATACTAAATCGCATGTCAAGCCTGTTCCTATTTCGAAAGGTCAATTCGAACATATTCATATTGATATTGTAGGACCTTTTCCACCTTCGAAAGGATATCGTTATATATTCACCATAATTGATCATTTTACGCGGTGGCCAGAGGCATTTCCGTTAAGAGACATTAATGCTGTAGTACTTACCTTTTTTAATAACTATTTATCTCGTTTTGGCGTACCTTTAGAAATTACAAGTGATCAAGGGACACAGTTTACGTCAAAGCTATTTTCCGAATTGACTCAACCAGTAGATTGTCGTTAGATAGTCACTTCTCCATATCATCCTCAGTCGAATGGTATCGTTGAGCATTTTCACAGACAACTGAAAGCTTCTATTAAGGCTAAAGGTGATCCAATTAAATGGTTCGACGAATTACCGATAGTTCTCTTAGGACTAAAATCGGTATACAAAGAAGATATTTTGGCCCCGCCTGCAGAAATGGTTTACGGCCAAAATTTGAGATTACCAGGAGAACTTTTAGTTTCTAGTCCTTCCTCAAATACCTCAAAAATTTTGGATAATCTCCAAGAATATTTTAAAAACGTTCGGTCTTCTATTAATCACCACAAAAATCTAGCATTAGGTATACATGTTCCGATGCAGTTGAAGAACTGAAAGTTCGTCCTTGGCCGCACCATTAATAAGAACCTGCTATAGTTGAAACGTCACCCAAAAATGATGTACACCCTCATACTCTTAAACAAAATAAACATGTCACATTCAATGTACTTAACCTTGATTCTCGTGGAAGGGGAGTGATGTAGGGTATCTACATTTTTGATTTTTATGTCAGAACTTAATTCAATTTTTTTCAAGACATTATTCCAAAAAGATTGTCAATCAGTTTTTTCTTTTAATGCTTTAATAAAAATAAATTTTTGTTCAAATAAACATTAATAAAAATATAAAAACAACAACCCTTTTTAATTAATGAAGATAATTATAGTTTGTTGAGTAATTTCGAAATTGAACAGAACATTTCTGATACGCCTTGCACATTACAACCATTAGACATATCTAAAGCGTCAACCACATTAGTACCACCAGGCATTTCTAATGTGCCAACAACAATAACACAATTAGACATTTTTAATGACAGAAGCTCATTAGAACCATTAGGCATTACTAATGTGTCAAGCACATTAGAAATGTCAGAAGTAGGGGATTTAGTAAAGCTTAGCGAGCAGGTTGATAGGTTGAGCAGATCTAACTTACAATATTCTCCAAATATACATATAATTAAATGCCCTCAAGATTTAAATAGTCTTTATAAAACCTTTCACATATCTAAATTACCCAACTATAATTTTAATACTAAAGAAAATAATCGTACACCTAAAAAAAATTTACATATTGCTCAATGTCGGCACAGGATTTGGATAATCTATATAAAACGGTTTTTGACCCTACATTTTCATACCATAATAGCAATTTTAAAAAGATAAACATATGTATGTCTCAAGAGCGCTTAGAAACCATTTTCGAAATACTATTGAAAACAATTAATGACTTACTAACTGAATTTAAAGCAGTATTTAAAAAAGTAATTGTTGAAAATGATATTCGGTGTAGTAATTCTTTAAAAATGGTATTTACAGAGACCTACATTTTTCATAAATTCATTACGCCCTTTACGAAGAAATAGGCATTTTCGGCGTCGCAGTAGTCGACGTGGAAGTGATAATTTTCGTGGACTTGGTAATGATGTATGACGCGGTAATGGTAACGTAAGTATAAAAATATTTATTAAGTAAGATTTAGTCTCAAGTTTATGTTTTTAGGATCAACAACAACATATAACAACAAATGAGCAACAACAACATTTAATAGGAAACGAAAGACAACAAATAACCACAAACGAACAACAACAACAACAAATCACTTTAATCCAAACAAAGACACTTGTGCAATTTTTGCACACATTCACAACTACAATCAACATCAACAAACAATCAACAGCATCAACTTTGGGGGTCATTGCGTAATTTTCAAACGATATCATTTTTAACGATTAAGATTCAACGATATCGTCCCCAAAACCAATTGCGTAAAGGTACCGTAATCGTATCGTTGTCATCGGTTTAACATGAATGAAAAATGGCGCTATTGGTCTCCTGACTAATTCAACATATATAAGTAAGAGGTCATTTCTGTATGTGGAAATTATTCAATATGTTTCTAAGAAAACTTTGAACACTTATATCTCGGAAACTGTGGCTTCTATAGATCTGAAAATTTTTGCGCCCCTTTTCTAAATCTGATGAAGAATCTATTAATCTATTAATCTATATGTATATATTAATTTATTTATGAACTTACATGTGAGTGGGAAACTCCAAAGGATTTGAAGCATCCCGTAAAGTGTTTCTTATTCTACATTAAGGTTCCTTTTACGGGAACGAGCACTCTGAATTACAAATGCTACGCAGACTATGAAATATTTCTGCGCATCCTTTAATAAATTAATTCATAAGTAATCATTTAATAATGCATTATTATTTTAAAAATATTAATTATACTTACATTTTTAAAACTTTTTTCAATATTTTTGCTAATTTTAATATCAAATTTCACTAAAACGACACCAAATATTCAATCATTTCATTTGACACAATTTGACTATAGAATTCAATCGTATAGTGCTTACACAAATAGAAAAAAAAATCGTCAAAACGAGACTATAGAAAATATTATGTTACACAATTAGTTTCGTTGACAAAACTGATATCGTTTGAAAATTACGCAATGAAGGGGGTCAACAACCAATCAACAACAATATTTAACAACAACTAACAATATTTTTATTGTGGAGGAACAGGTAATATTATATTAAATATTAAATAGAATTGAATTTTAAATATATAATCAATTCTTTTAGGACAATGCGCCACTAAATTAAAATTATGTTTTTTTATAAAAATATTACAACTGACAACATTACTATATTACAACTAACAATATTACTATTGTGGAGGAGCAGGTAATATTATATTAAATATTAAATAAAATTAAATTTTTAATATATAACATACTTTTTTAGAATAATACACACAATGTAAAATGCCACAAAAAGAAAATTAATTTATAATAATAAATTAATAAATTGAATATGGATATGGACATATTAAAATGGATAGGATTTTTCATTTTTCAAAGAAAAAAAGAAAAAAATTAAAAGCAGTACAAAAAATAAAAATTTTCATTTATCAAAGGAAAAAATTAAATTGAATAATATAACATATCAAGTGGTGTAGGGTATTTGATGGTGGAGTTTCACCGACTATAACATTTTCACTTGTTTTTCTAATGAATTGTTTTATTTTTTGTAATTATTTAATTTAATAATTTTATATTTGAAAATTTTCTGTACTAACTTAACTAAACTATTTCAAAAATAATTGCATTTTTTTAATATTAATTAAAAACAAGTAAGAAAATTAAATTTGGCTTAGACCAAATCTTAAATATCCTCCACCTCTACACGAAAGGGCGTGGCAAATATATATATATATATTGCGCCCTCTAATAGTCTATGTCTTAGCATGTAAGTCTACTTTTACGTTAAATAAGGTTTTTTTTAATTGTGGGCGTGTCTGTTATCCGACCGCACTCATTTTTGGCACGTCAGTCAATGGGATAACTATGCATAGGCGTACCAAATTTAAAGTTCCTAGGTCAACTTTTGTGGCAGATATAAAGATTTTTATTAATTGTGGGCGTGTCCGTAATCCGAATACGCCCATTTTGGCATATCGATGAAGGTAATATTCATAGATGTACATACCAAATTTCAAGTTTGTAGGTCATATTTTGTGGTAGATTTTTATCGATTGTGGGCGTGGCTCTTGACCGATTTTGCCCATTTTAAATAGCGATCTGCGTGCTCAATATCTCAAAATTTACGCCCGTGAGGACGAACGGACACGTGGACATACATGTCTAAATCGACTCAGTTTTTGACGCTGATCAAGAATGTATATATTTTGTAGAGTCTCTGACGCCTCCTTCTGGGTGTTGCAAACGGAAGAACAAACTTAGTATACCCTCATCACTGAGGTGGAGGGTATAAAAATGAGGGTACAAATAATCCTTTATTTGGTAGTGTTAATTTATCCTAACTTTTAATTACTTTGTCAAAAAAAGGTTCTACATGTTCCATACTTTAAATTTTAAAAAGTATTTTTTCATAACATTATTATTTAATATGTAAAATTTTAAAACAAAATCGGTCAAAAATTTTTATTCCTTTGTTTATGTTTTTTTTTTGTTTACTTTTCCCTGGAGAGAATAATTATAACTTTAAAAGGTATGTGATGCGTGAAGTGTGAAGTTAAAAAGTTAAAAGTGTGGCCTGGCACTAAAACTACTAGACGTCTTATTTGTAAGCGATATTTTTGGCCAGGTATGAGTAAAGAACTTAATACCTGGACCAACCAATGTATACATTGTCAAAAATCAAAGGTTCACCGGCATACTAAATCGCATGTCAAGCCTGTTCCTATTTCGAAAGGTCAATTCGAACATATTCATATTGATATTGTAGGACCTTTTCCACCTTCGAAAGGATATCGTTATATATTCACCATAATTGATCATTTTACGCGGTGGCCAGAGGCATTTCCGTTAAGAGACATTAATGCTGTAGTACTTACCTTTTTTAATAACTATGTATCTCGTTTTGGCGTACCTTTAGAAATTACAAGTGATCAAGGGACACAGTTTACGTCAAAGCTATTTTCCGAATTGACTCAACCACTAGATTGTCGTTAGATAGTCACTTCTCCATATCATCCTCAGTCGAATGGTATCGTTGAGCATTTTCACAGACAACTGAAAGCTTCTATTAAGGCTAAAGGTGATCCAATTAAATGGTTCGACGAATTACCGATAGTTCTCTTAGGACTAAAATCGGTATACAAAGAAGATATTTTGGCCCCGCCTGCAGAAATGGTTTACGGCCAAAATTTGAGATTACCAGAAGAACTTTTAGTTTCTAGTCCTTCCTCAAATACCTCAAAAATTTTGGATAATCTCCAAGAATATTTTAAAAACGTTCGGTCTTCTATTAATCACCACAAAAATCTAGCATTAGGTATACATGTTCCGATGCAGTTGAAGAACTGAAAGTTCGTCCTTGGCCGCACCATTAATAAGAACCTGCTATAGTTGAAACGTCACCCAAAAATGATGTACACCCTCATACTCTTAAACAAAATAAACATGTCACATTCAATGTACTTAACCTTGATTCTCGTGGAAGGGGAGTGATGTAGGGTATCTACATTTTTGATTTTTATGTCAGAACTTAATTCAATTTTTTTCAAGACATTATTCCAAAAAGATTGTCAATCAGTTTTTTCTTTTAATGCTTTAATAAAAATAAATTTTTGTTCAAATAAACATTAATAAAAATATAAAAACAACAACCCTTTTTAATTAATGAAGATAATTATAGTTTGTTGAGTAATTTCGAAATTGAACAGAACATTTCTGATACGCCTTGCACATTACAACCATTAGACATATCTAAAGCGTCAACCACATTAGTACCACCAGGCATTTCTAATGTGCCAACAACAATAACACAATTAGACATTTTTAATGACAGAAGCTCATTAGAACCATTAGGCATTACTAATGTGTCAAGCACATTAGAAATGTCAGAAGTAGGGGATTTAGTAAAGCTTAGCGAGCAGGTTGATAGGTTGAGCAGATCTAACTTACAATATTCTCCAAATATACATATAATTAAATGCCCTCAAGATTTAAATAGTCTTTATAAAACCTTTCACATATCTAAATTACCCAACTATAATTTTAATACTAAAGAAAATAATCGTACACCTAAAAAAAATTTACATATTGCTCAATGTCGGCACAGGATTTGGATAATCTATATAAAACGGTTTTTGACCCTACATTTTCATACCATAATAGCAATTTTAAAAAGATAAACATATGTATGTCTCAAGAGCGCTTAGAAACCATTTTCGAAATACTATTGAAAACAATTAATGACTTACTAACTGAATTTAAAGCAGTATTTAAAAAAGTAATTGTTGAAAATGATATTCGGTGTAGTAATTCTTTAAAAATGGTATTTACAGAGACCTACATTTTTCATAAATTCATTACGCCCTTTACGAAGAAATAGGCATTTTCGGCGTCGCAGTAGTCGACGTGGAAGTGATAATTTTCGTGGACTTGGTAATGATGTATGACGCGGTAATGGTAACGTAAGTATAAAAATATTTATTAAGTAAGATTTAGTCTCAAGTTTATGTTTTTAGGATCAACAACAACATATAACAACAAATGAGCAACAACAACATTTAATAGGAAACGAAAGACAACAAATAACCACAAACGAACAACAACAACAACAAATCACTTTAATCCAAACAAAGACACTTGTGCAATTTTTGCACACATTCACAACTACAATCAACATCAACAAGCAATCAACAGCATCAACTTTGGGGGTCATTGCGTAATTTTCAAACGATATCATTTTTAACGATTAAGATTCAACGATATCGTCCCCAAAACCAATTGCGTAAAGGTACCGTAATCGTATCGTTGTCATCGGTTTAACATGAATGAAAAATGGCGCTATTGGTCTCCTGACTAATTCAACATATATAAGTAAGAGGTCATTTCTGTATGTGGAAATTATTCAATATGTTTCTAAGAAAACTTTGAACACTTATATCTCGGAAACTGTGGCTTCTATAGATCTGAAAATTTTTGCGCCCCTTTTCTAAATCTGATGAAGAATCTATTAATCTATTAATCTATATGTATATATTAATTTATTTATGAACTTACATGTGAGTGGGAAACTCCAAAGGATTTGAAGCATCCCGTAAAGTGTTTCTTATTCTACATTAAGGTTCCTTTTACGGGAACGAGCACTCTGAATTACAAATGCTACGCAGACTATGAAATATTTCTGCGCATCCTTTAATAAATTAATTCATAAGTAATCATTTAATAATGCATTATTATTTTAAAAATATTAATTATACTTACATTTTTAAAACTTTTTTCAATATTTTTGCTAATTTTAATATCAAATTTCACTAAAACGACACCAAATATTCAATCATTTCATTTGACACAATTTGACTATAGAATTCAATCGTATAGTGCTTACACAAATAGAAAAAAAAATCGTCAAAACGAGACTATAGAAAATATTATGTTACACAATTAGTTTCGTTGACAAAACTGATATCGTTTGAAAATTACGCAATGAAGGGGGTCAACAACCAATCAACAACAATATTTAACAACAACTAACAATATTTTTATTGTGGAGGAACAGGTAATATTATATTAAATATTAAATAGAATTGAATTTTAAATATATAATCAATTCTTTTAGGACAATGCGCCACTAAATTAAAATTATGTTTTTTTATAAAAATATTACAACTGACAACATTACTATATTACAACTAACAATATTACTATTGTGGAGGAGCAGGTAATATTATATTAAATATTAAATAAAATTAAATTTTTAATATATAACATACTTTTTTAGAATAATACACACAATGTAAAATGCCACAAAAAGAAAATTAATTTATAATAATAAATTAATAAATTGAATATGGATATGGACATATTAAAATGGATAGGATTTTTCATTTTTCAAAGAAAAAAAGAAAAAAATTAAAAGCAGTACAAAAAATAAAAATTTTCATTTATCAAAGGAAAAAATTAAATTGAATAATATAACATATCAAGTGGTGTAGGGTATTTGATGGTGGAGTTTCACCGACTATAACATTTTCACTTGTTTTTCTAATGAATTGTTTTATTTTTTGTAATTATTTAATTTAATAATTTTATATTTGAAAATTTTCTGTACTAACTTAACTAAACTATTTCAAAAATAATTGCATTTTTTTAATATTAATTAAAAACAAGTAAGAAAATTAAATTTGGCTTAGACCAAATCTTAAATATCCTCCACCTCTACACGAAAGGGCGTGGCAAATATATATATATATATTGCGCCCTCTAATAGTCTATGTCTTAGCATGTAAGTCTACTTTTACGTTAAATAAGGTTTTTTTTAATTGTGGGCGTGTCTGTTATCCGACCGCACTCATTTTTGGCACGTCAGTCAATGGGATAACTATGCATAGGCGTACCAAATTTAAAGTTCCTAGGTCAACTTTTGTGGCAGATATAAAGATTTTTATTAATTGTGGGCGTGTCCGTAATCCGAATACGCCCATTTTGGCATATCGATGAAGGTAATATTCATAGATGTACATACCAAATTTCAAGTTTGTAGCTCATATTTTGTGGTAGATTTTTATCGATTGTGGGCGTGGCTCTTGACCGATTTTGCCCATTTTAAATAGCGATCTGCGTGCTCAATATCTCAAAATTTACGCCCGTGAGGACGAACGGACACGTGGACATACATGTCTAAATCGACTCAGTTTTTGACGCTGATCAAGAATGTATATATTTTGTAGAGTCTCTGACGCCTCCTTCTGGGTGTTGCAAACGGAAGAACAAACTTAGTATACCCTCATCACTGAGGTGGAGGGTATAAAAATGAGGGTACAAATAATCCTTTATTTGGTAGTGTTAATTTATCCTAACTTTTAATTACTTTGTCAAAAAAAGGTTCTACATGTTCCATACTTTAAATTTTAAAAAGTATTTTTTCATAACATTATTATTTAATATGTAAAATTTTAAAACAAAATCGGTCAAAAATTTTTATTCCTTTGTTTATGTTTTTTTTTTGTTTACTTTTCCCTGGAGAGAATAATTATAACTTTAAAAGGTATGTGATGCGTGAAGTGTGAAGTTAAAAAGTTAAAAGTGTGGCCTGGCACTAAAACTACTAGACGTCTTATTTGTAAGCGATATTTTTGGCCAGGTATGAGTAAAGAACTTAATACCTGGACCAACCAATGTATACATTGTCAAAAATCAAAGGTTCACCGGCATACTAAATCGCATGTCAAGCCTGTTCCTATTTCGAAAGGTCAATTCGAACATATTCATATTGATATTGTAGGACCTTTTCCACCTTCGAAAGGATATCGTTATATATTCACCATAATTGATCATTTTACGCGGTGGCCAGAGGCATTTCCGTTAAGAGACATTAATGCTGTAGTACTTACCTTTTTTAATAACTATGTATCTCGTTTTGGCGTACCTTTAGAAATTACAAGTGATCAAGGGACACAGTTTACGTCAAAGCTATTTTCCGAATTGACTCAACCACTAGATTGTCGTTAGATAGTCACTTCTCCATATCATCCTCAGTCGAATGGTATCGTTGAGCATTTTCACAGACAACTGAAAGCTTCTATTAAGGCTAAAGGTGATCCAATTAAATGGTTCGACGAATTACCGATAGTTCTCTTAGGACTAAAATCGGTATACAAAGAAGATATTTTGGCCCCGCCTGCAGAAATGGTTTACGGCCAAAATTTGAGATTACCAGAAGAACTTTTAGTTTCTAGTCCTTCCTCAAATACCTCAAAAATTTTGGATAATCTCCAAGAATATTTTAAAAACGTTCGGTCTTCTATTAATCACCACAAAAATCTAGCATTAGGTATACATGTTCCGATGCAGTTGAAGAACTGAAAGTTCGTCCTTGGCCGCACCATTAATAAGAACCTGCTATAGTTGAAACGTCACCCAAAAATGATGTACACCCTCATACTCTTAAACAAAATAAACATGTCACATTCAATGTACTTAACCTTGATTCTCGTGGAAGGGGAGTGATGTAGGGTATCTACATTTTTGATTTTTATGTCAGAACTTAATTCAATTTTTTTCAAGACATTATTCCAAAAAGATTGTCAATCAGTTTTTTCTTTTAATGCTTTAATAAAAATAAATTTTTGTTCAAATAAACATTAATAAAAATATAAAAACAACAACCCTTTTTAATTAATGAAGATAATTATAGTTTGTTGAGTAATTTCGAAATTGAACAGAACATTTCTGATACGCCTTGCACATTACAACCATTAGACATATCTAAAGCGTCAACCACATTAGTACCACCAGGCATTTCTAATGTGCCAACAACAATAACACAATTAGACATTTTTAATGACAGAAGCTCATTAGAACCATTAGGCATTACTAATGTGTCAAGCACATTAGAAATGTCAGAAGTAGGGGATTTAGTAAAGCTTAGCGAGCAGGTTGATAGGTTGAGCAGATCTAACTTACAATATTCTCCAAATATACATATAATTAAATGCCCTCAAGATTTAAATAGTCTTTATAAAACCTTTCACATATCTAAATTACCCAACTATAATTTTAATACTAAAGAAAATAATCGTACACCTAAAAAAAATTTACATATTGCTCAATGTCGGCACAGGATTTGGATAATCTATATAAAACGGTTTTTGACCCTACATTTTCATACCATAATAGCAATTTTAAAAAGATAAACATATGTATGTCTCAAGAGCGCTTAGAAACCATTTTCGAAATACTATTGAAAACAATTAATGACTTACTAACTGAATTTAAAGCAGTATTTAAAAAAGTAATTGTTGAAAATGATATTCGGTGTAGTAATTCTTTAAAAATGGTATTTACAGAGACCTACATTTTTCATAAATTCATTACGCCCTTTACGAAGAAATAGGCATTTTCGGCGTCGCAGTAGTCGACGTGGAAGTGATAATTTTCGTGGACTTGGTAATGATGTATGACGCGGTAATGGTAACGTAAGTATAAAAATATTTATTAAGTAAGATTTAGTCTCAAGTTTATGTTTTTAGGATCAACAACAACATATAACAACAAATGAGCAACAACAACATTTAATAGGAAACGAAAGACAACAAATAACCACAAACGAACAACAACAACAACAAATCACTTTAATCCAAACAAAGACACTTGTGCAATTTTTGCACACATTCACAACTACAATCAACATCAACAAGCAATCAACAGCATCAACTTTGGGGGTCATTGCGTAATTTTCAAACGATATCATTTTTAACGATTAAGATTCAACGATATCGTCCCCAAAACCAATTGCGTAAAGGTACCGTAATCGTATCGTTGTCATCGGTTTAACATGAATGAAAAATGGCGCTATCGGTCTCCTGACTAATTCAAAATATATAAGTAAGAGGTCATTTCTGTATGTGGAAATTATTCAATATGTTTCTAAGAAAATTTTGAACACTTATATCTCGGAAACTGTGGCTTCTATAGATCTGAAAATTTTTGCGCCCCTTTTCTAAATCTGATGAAGAATCTATTAATCTAGGTATCGACGTTCTAGGATGACCCACATTAAAAAAAAAAAAACATTAAATAAATATAAGCACTATATGTATATATTAATTTATTTATGAACTTACATGTGAGTGGGAAACTCCAAAGGATTAGAAGCATCCCGTAAAGTGTTTCTTATTCTACATTAAGGTTCCTTTTACGGGAACGAGCACTCTGAATTACAAATGCTACGCAGACTATGAAATATTTCTGCGCATCCTTTAATAAATTAATTCATAAGTAATCATTTAATAATGCATTATTATTTTAAAAATATTAATTATACTTACATTTTTAAAACTTTTTTCAATATTTTTGCTAATTTTAATATCAAATTTCACTAAAACGACACCAAATATTCAATCATTTCATTTGACACAATTTGACTATAGAATTCAATCGTATAGTGCTTACACAAATAGAAAAAAAAATCGTCAAAACGAGACTATAGAAAATATTATGTTACACAATTAGTTTCGTTGACAAAACTGATATCGTTTGAAAATTACGCAATGAAGGGGGTCAACAACCAATCAACAACAATATTTAACAACAACTAACAATATTTTTATTGTGGAGGAACAGGTAATATTATATTAAATATTAAATAGAATTGAATTTTAAATATATAATCAATTCTTTTAGGACAATGCGCCACTAAATTAAAATTATGTTTTTTTATAAAAATATTACAACTGACAACATTACTATATTACAACTAACAATATTACTATTGTGGAGGAGCAGGTAATATTATATTAAATATTAAATAAAATTAAATTTTTAATATATAACATATTTTTTTAGAATAATACACACAATGTAAAATGCCACAAAAAGAAAATTAATTTATAATAATAAATTAATAAATTGAATATGGATATGGACAT
Organism: Ornithomya chloropus; assembly: GCA_963971445.1. Taxonomy (NCBI): domain Eukaryota; kingdom Metazoa; phylum Arthropoda; class Insecta; order Diptera; family Hippoboscidae; genus Ornithomya; species Ornithomya chloropus. The sequence goes on from OZ020531.1 coordinate 1,751,175, forward strand.
ATTAAAATGGATAGGAATATAGATTTTTTATTTATTTTTATACACTGTGGAAAAGGGTATATTAAGATCGTGCGGATGTTTGTAATTCCTCAACGGCAAATGCCACACCCATCTTCAATTATACCAATCGATTCACCGATCTGAATCGATTTAACCACGTCCGTCTGTCCGTCTGTCCTTGTGTCTGTCTATCTAAATTTGTGCCGCATTTTTTTAAATATTTTGATGAAATTTGGTACAAGGACATTTATTGGCCCAAAGGGAAACCTTATTAAAAATGGACCGAATTGGACCATTTTTAGAACCCCTCCCTATATGAGGTCCTATAATTTTTTGAGATATTTCGATGAAATTTGGTAATGATGTATGACGCGGTAATGGTAACGTAAGTATAAAAATATTTATTAAGTAAGATTTAGTTTCAAGTTTATGTTTTTAGGATCAACAACAACATATAACAACAAATGAGCAACAACAACATTTAATAGGAAACGAAAGACAACAAATAACCACAAACGAACAACAACAACAACAAATCACTTTAATCCAAACAAAGACACTTGTGCAATTTTTGCACACATTCACAACTACAATCAACATCAACAAGCAATCAACAGCATCAACTTTGGGGGTCATTGCGTAATTTTCAAACGATATCATTTTTAACGATTAAGATTCAACGATATCGTCCCCAAAACCAATTGCGTAAAGGTACCGTAATCGTATCGTTGTCATCGGTTTAACATGAATGAAAAATGGCGCTATTGGTCTCCTGACTAATTCAACATATATAAGTAAGAGGTCATTTCTGTATGTGGAAATTATTCAATATGTTTCTAAGAAAACTTTGAACACTTATATCTCGGAAACTGTGGCTTCTATAGATCTGAAAATTTTTGCGCCCCTTTTCTAAATCTGATGAAGAATCTATTAATCTATTAATCTATATGTATATATTAATTTATTTATGAACTTACATGTGAGTGGGAAACTCCAAAGGATTTGAAGCATCCCGTAAAGTGTTTCTTATTCTACATTAAGGTTCCTTTTACGGGAACGAGCACTCTGAATTACAAATGCTACGCAGACTATGAAATATTTCTGCGCATCCTTTAATAAATTAATTCATAAGTAATCATTTAATAATGCATTATTATTTTAAAAATATTAATTATACTTACATTTTTAAAACTTTTTTCAATATTTTGGCTAATTTTAATATCAAATTTTACTAAAACGACACCAAATATTCAATCATTTCATTTGACACAATTTGACTATAGAATTCAATCGTATAGTGCTTACACAAATAGAAAAAAAAATCGTCAAAACGAGACTATAGAAAATATTATGTTACACAATTAGTTTCGTTGACAAAACTGATATCGTTTGAAAATTACGCAATGAAGGGGGTCAACAACCAATCAACAACAATATTTAACAACAACTAACAATATTTTTATTGTGGAGGAACAGGTAATATTATATTAAATATTAAATAGAATTGAATTTTAAATATATAATCAATTCTTTTAGGACAATGCGCCACTAAATTAAAATTATGTTTTTTTATAAAAATATTACAACTGACAACATTACTATATTACAACTAAAAATATTACTATTGTGGAGGAGCAGGTAATATTATATTAAATATTAAATAAAATTAAATTTTTAATATATAACATATTTTTTTAGAATAATATACACAATGAAAAATGCCACAAAAAGAAAATTAATTTATAATAATAAATTAATAAATTGAATATGGATATGGACATATTAAAATGGATAGGAATATAGATTTTTTATTTATTTTTATACACTGTGGAAAAGGGTATATTAAGATCGTGCGGATGTTTGTAATTCCTCAACGGCAAATGCCACACCCATCTTCAATTATACCAATCGATTCACCGATCTGAATCGATTTAACCACGTCCGTCTGTCCGTCTGTCCTTGTGTCTGTCTATCTAAATTTGTGCCGCATTTTTTTAAATATTTTGATGAAATTTGATACAAGGACATTTATTGACCAAAAGGGAAACCTTATTAAAAATGGACCGAATTGGACCATTTTTAGAACCCCTTCCCATACGAGGTCCTATTATTTTTTTAAATTTTTCGATGAAATTTGGTACAAGGACATCTGTTGTCCCAAAGGAAAACCCTATTGAAAATGGACCGGATTGGACCATTTTTAGAACCCCTCCTCATACGATATCCTATTATTTTTTGATATATTTAGATGAAATTTGATACGCAGAAAAGCATTGGCCCAAAAATAAACCCTTTCGAAAATGGACCGGATTGGACTATTTTTAGAACCCCTCCCAGTATAAATTTTTTTTATATCATAAACAAACAAGAAATAAAAAAAATTTCTGACTTATGTATCATTTTGAAATTTTTGAGAATACAAGTAGGAATAGAAAAAAAAATTTTTCATTTTTCAAAGAAAAAAAGAAAAAAATTAAAAGCAGTACAAAAAATAAAAATTTTCATTTATCAAAGGAAAAAATTAAATTGAATAATATAACATATCAAGTGGTGTAGGGTATTTGATGGTCGAGCTTCACCGACTATAACATTTTCACTCGTTTTTCTAATGAATTTTTTATTTTTTGTAATGATTTAATTTAATAATTTTATATTTGAAAATTTTCTGTACTAACTTAACTAAACTATTTCAAAAATAATTGCATTTTTTTAATATTAATTAAAAACAAGTAAGAAAATTAAATTTGGCTTAGACCAAATCTTAAATATCCTCCACCTCTACACGAAAGGGCGTGGCAAATATATATATATATATTGCGCCCTCTAATAGTCTATGTCTTAGCATGTAAGTCTACTTTTACGTTAAATAAGGTTTTTTTTAATTGTGGGCGTGTCTGTTATCCGACCGCACTCATTTTTGGCACGTCAGTCAATGGGATAACTATGCATAGGCGTACCAAATTTAAAGTTCCTAGGTCAACTTTTGTGGCAGATATAAAGATTTTTATTAATTGTGGGCGTGTCCGTAATCCGAATACGCCCATTTTGGCATATCGATGAAGGTAATATTCATAGATGTACATACCAAATTTCAAGTTTGTAGCTCATATTTTGTGGTAGATTTTTATCGATTGTGGGCGTGGCTCTTGACCGATTTTGCCCATTTTAAATAGCGATCTGCGTGCTCAATATCTCAAAATTTACGCCCGTGAGGACGAACGGACACGTGGACATACATGTCTAAATCGACTCAGTTTTTGACGCTGATCAAGAATGTATATATTTTGTAGAGTCTCTGACGCCTCCTTCTGGGTGTTGCAAACGGAAGAACAAACTTAGTATACCCTCATCACTGAGGTGGAGGGTATAAAAATGAGGGTACAAATAATCCTTTATTTGGTAGTGTTAATTTATCCTAACTTTTAATTACTTTGTCAAAAAAAGGTTCTACATGTTCCATACTTTAAATTTTAAAAAGTATTTTTTCATAACATTATTATTTAATATGTAAAATTTTAAAACAAAAATGGTCAAAAATTTTTATTCCTTTGTTTATGTTTTTTTTTTGTTTACTTTTCCCTGGAGAGAATAATTATAACTTTAAAAGGTATGTGATGCGTGAAGTGTGAAGTTAAAAAGTTAAAAGTGTGGCCTGGCACTAAAACTACTAGACGTCTTATTTGTAAGCGATATTTTTGGCCAGGTATGAGTAAAGAACTTGTGGCAGACGCAATATACATATAGCATACATATATTGCCGACATTGTGGCAGACATTTGTAATAATAATTATGTATTCTTATCTTAGGAAAATCCCATGTAAACTTATTCATGTTTTCTTATCTTGGGAAAATCCCATGTTAATTTAGTTTACCTGCTTGCTGTATAAATAGCAGCAAGAGCATACAGCAAGCAATCAGAATCATTGTGAACGCTAGCGAGTAACGTACTCAAAATAATATTGCCTAATATAACGAACCCACAAATTGGTGACCCCGACCTCGAGCGAATTATGAACAACGGAAATCAGCCACACAATAGTAACGCGGAAGTATCACGAGTCGCCGTTAGGATTCCTCCGTTTTGGCACGAGAAACCACAGTTATGGTTTGCCCAAATAGAATCCCAATTTCTTGCTACTGGTATATCTTCAGACAAAACGAAGTACCATACAGTAGTAGGAGGAATCGAAAGCAGCGTACTAGCCCAAGTGAGTGACATTATTTTGAGTCCGCCTGATTCCGATTTGTACGATACGCTGAAATCTCGAATCATCAAGAGATTTACAGATTCCGAACAGAAGCGTATAAGAAAGCTGCTACAGGAGCTGGAGTTAGGTGATATGCGTCCTTCACAGCTGTTAAGAGAGATGAAACAGCTTGCCGGCAACGAGATTAACGACGCATTAATCAAATCCATCTGGCTAAGTAGGCTGCCACAGAATGTGCGCTCTATAGTGTCAATTAGCGATGAGACACTAGAGAAAATTTCTATTATGGCAGACAAGATTATCGACGTCAACGAAACAGCAGAAATACACAAGATCTCAGCGGAACCTGTAAACGTCAATTTATTGGCTCAACAAATTTCCAAACTGTCGCAAGAGATATCCGCTCTGAAAACATCTACTAAGCATAATAGGCATTATCGAACCAGAAGCAGATCTCGATCGGAACGCCGAGAGTCCGCAACACAAAATGGGTTATGCTGGTATCATTTTAAGTTTGGTGACAAAGCAAGTAAATGCCGCAAACCGTGCATCAAATCTTTAAACTAAATAGTCTGTTGCCTGAGGCGGCTGGCGACAGACGGAAACGCACACGCCGACTAATTATTACGGACAAAAGTAATAATTTAAAATTTTTAGTTGATACCGGTGCCGAAATAAGCGTGATTCCTCCGTTAAAAAATGAACGCAGTCACAAAGATTTTAACTTACATCTGTATGCAGCAAATAAGTCCAAAATTGATACCTACGGAGTAAAAACTCTAACACTCAATTTAGGGTTACGCCGTAATTACTCGTGGACGTTCATCATAGGTAATGTGTCACAGCCCATCCTTGGCGCTGATTTCTTAGCCCATCACAACATAAGTGTCAACGTACGAGAAAGTAAACTCGTGGACAATTTAACGAAGATTTCGTCATGCTGCGCTATTACCACCACTACTGGCGATATAACGAGGATTTCACTTATAAATAACGAGACTCCCTTCCATGATATACTGGCAGAATTCAAAGACTTATTTCTTGAAAATGTGCACGCTCCAAGTCCTAAACACAGCGTTTCTCACCATATTGTTACTAAAGGACCACCAATGTTTTCAAAGCCTAGACGTCTCGCTCCAGATATGTTGAAAATCGCAAAGGCGGAAATTCAAGCGCTGCTCGAAGCTGGCATTTGCAGGCCTTCAAGGAGTCCTTGGGCTAGTCCCTTACACATGGTGAAGAAAAAAAACGGCGAATGGCGTCCTTGCGGTGATTTTCGCAGACTTAACAGTGTCACTGAACCGGACAGATATCCCTTGCCGCATCTTCACGACTTCACGCACAATTTACACGGGTGCAGCATATTTTCCTCAATTGATTTGAAACGCGCGTATCATCAAATACCTGTGGAACCCACTGATGTCCCGAAAACCGCAATAACAACTCCCTTTGGAATGTACGAGTTTCCTTTTTTGTGTTTTGGTCTGCGTAACGCAGGGCAAACATTTCAACGTTTAATGGACAACATCCTATTAGAATTCGATTTCGCCTGGCCATATCTCGACGATATTTTAATTGCATCAAAAAACGAGGAAGAACATCGAACTCATTTGCGAAAAGTATTCCTAAAATTACGCGAATATGGACTCGTAATTAATCCAGCGAAATGTATACTAGGCCAGCCGGAAGTAGTCTTTTTAGGTTACCTAGTTAATAAGGATGGCCTGCGTCCACCACCAGAACGTGTAAAGGCGATTCTAGATTATAATTTGCCTAAGCGAGTATGCGAGCTAAGGAGATTCTTAGGTATGATAAATTTTTTCCGGAGGTTCATTCCTAAAGCCATAGAACATCAACGTATTTTATTCGATTTGACGAGAGGTAACAACAAAAAAGATAAATCGATAATTAGTTGGTCCGAGAACGCAAAAGAGGCATTTCATCAGTGTAAAGAGCAGTTGAGTAAAGCTACGCTCTTAGTTTTTCCTAAACCCGGCGCCCCACTCGCTCTTACGGTAGACGCATCTAACGCAGCAATTGGCGCAATGCTCCAACAACACAATGGGAAAGATTGGGAACCACTTTCCTTCTATTCCGAACGCCTTTCGACAGCACAAGCTAAATACAGTACATACGACAGAGAGCTATTGGCTGCTTATAAAGCTGTTAAATACTTTAGGCATATGTTAGAAGGCCAGAAGTTTTTCATTTATACGGACCACAAACCACTGCAGTTTGCTTTCGTACAACAGTCCGATAAATCGTCACCTCGTCAAACGCGCCATTTGGACTTTCTCAGCCAATTTACCACGGATATTCGATACCTACCTGGTAAACAAAATACTGTAGCGGACGCGCTCTCACGTATTGAAGCCATACATTTATCGAGTGTAATCGACTACGCACAATTAGCAGATAGCCAAAAGGCCGACGAAGAGTTAAAACAATACATGAACAGCAACAGTACCAACTTAAATCTTAAAACCTTCAACATTCCTGGTACATCCGCTGAAGTAGTGTGCGACGTAAGTACAGGAAAGGTACGCCCATGGTTAACAATTCCTTGGAGGAAAATCGCATTCCATTCGATGCACAATTTATGTCACACAGGCATACGCAAAACGAATAAATTGGTCACTGACAGGTTTGTTTGGCCAAATATAAATAAAGACTGCAAGGAGTGGACAAAACGTTGCATGGCTTGCCAAAAAGCAAAAATTTCCCGACACAATCGTGCTCCCATCTCTACCTATGACTTGGTAGGAGAACGCTTCGAACACATCAATATAGACATAGTTGGGCCGTTACCACCATGCCGAGGATACCGCTACTGTCTGACATGTGTTGACCGCTTTACACGTTGGATAGAAGCGTACCCACTCGAAAATATAACAGCGGAAAATGTGGCATTTACCTTCTTTTCCAATTGGATAGCCCGTTTTGGAGTACCACTGCGCATCACTACGGACAGAGGAAGACAATTCGAATGCGCGTTTTTCCGCGACCTAAATAAATTGCTGGGTATTAAACATTTCAAAACAACGGCATATCATCCAGCTGCAAACGGCATGATCGAAAGATGGCACAGAACGTTCAAAACTAGCATCAAATGCCATCAAACGGAGAAATGGGTCGATGTGTTGCCCCTTATCCTTCTAGGATTTCATGCAGCTTACAAAGAGGATATTAAGGCATCACCGGCCGAACTTATATTTGGTACAACAACGAGGCTACCAGGCGAGTTTCTGCATGCTAGCAACGCAGGCGACATAAACGAAGAGGCATTTGTCCAAAGATTACGGGCCTACATGCGGCAACTTAGGCCAACTCCGGCGTCTAACCATGCTAAGGAAGCACCGTTCGTCCAACAGCAGTTATTCAGCTCACCGAACGTTTTCGTCCGTAATGACACAGTACGTCGCCCTTTGCAAGCTCCGTACGAAGGACCATTTAGAGTGGTATCACGCAACGAGAAATATTTCAAAATTGACGTCAATGGTAGACAAACCAATATCTCTATAGATCGCCTCAAACCAGCATTCGTGATTAATGAAGAGCCCCAGCTAACGACGAGTCAAAGTAGTAAGGTAAACCTACAGCCCAACGCATACACAACCAGGAGCGGCAGAACAGTACGATTCAGAGTACATTCTTCAGCTAGGGGGGAGTAATGTGGCAGACGCAATATACATATAGCATACACATATTGCCGACATTGTGGCAGACATTTGTAATAATAATTATGTATTCTTATCTTAGGAAAATCCCATGTAAACTTATTCATGTTTTCTTATCTTGGGAAAATCCCATGTTAATTTAGTTTACCTGCTTGCTGTATAAATAGCAGCAAGAGCATACAGCAAGCAATCAGAATCATTGTGAACGCTAGCGAGTAACGTACTCAAAATAATATTGCCTAATATAACGAACCCACAAACTTAATACCTGGACCAACCAATGTATACATTGTCAAAAATCAAAGGTTCACCGGCATACTAAATCGCATGTCAAGCCTGTTCCTATTTCGAAAGGTCAATTCGAACATATTCATATTGATATTGTAGGACCTTTTCCACCTTCGAAAGGATATCGTTATATATTCACCATAATTGATCATTTTACGCGGTGGCCAGAGGCATTTCCGTTAAGAGACATTAATGCTGTAGTACTTACCTTTTTTAATAACTATTTATCTCGTTTTGGCGTACCTTTAGAAATTACAAGTGATCAAGGGACACAGTTTACGTCAAAGCTATTTTCCGAATTGACTCAACCACTAGATTGTCGTTAGATAGTCACTTCTCCATATCATCCTCAGTCGAATGGTATCGTTGAGCATTTTCACAGACAACTGAAAGCTTCTATTAAGGCTAAAGGTGATCCAATTAAATGGTTCGACGAATTACCGATAGTTCTCTTAGGACTAAAATCGGTATACAAAGAAGATATTTTGGCCCCGCCTGCAGAAATGGTTTACGGCCAAAATTTGAGATTACCAGGAGAACTTTTAGTTTCTAGTCCTTCCTCAAATACCTCAAAAATTTTGGATAATCTCCAAGAATATTTTAAAAACGTTCGGTCTTCTATTAATCACCACAAAAATCTAGCATTAGGTATACATGTTCCGATGCAGTTGAAGAACTGAAAGTTCGTCCTTGGCCGCACCATTAATAAGAACCTGCTATAGTTGAAACGTCACCCAAAAACGATGTACACCCTCATACTCTTAAACAAAATAAACATGTCACATTCAATGTACTTAACCTTGATTCTCGTGAAAGGGGAGTGATGTAGGGTATCTACATTTTTGATTTTTATGTCAGAACTTAATTCAATTTTTTTCAAGACATTATTCCAAAAAGATTGTCAATCAGTTTTTTCTTTTAATGCTTTAATAAAAATAAATTTTTGTTCAAATAAACATTAATAAAAATATAAAAACAACAACCCTTTTTAATTAATGAAGATAATTATAGTTTGTTGAGTAATTTCGAAATTGAACAGAACATTTCTGATACGCCTTGCACATTACAACCATTAGACATATCTAAAGCGTCAACCACATTAGTACCACCAGGCATTTCTAATGTGCCAACAACAATAACACAATTAGACATTTTTAATGACAGAAGCTCATTAGAACCATTAGGCATTACTAATGTGTCAAGCACATTAGAAATGTCAGAAGTAGGGGATTTAGTAAAGCTTAGCGAGCAGGTTGATAGGTTGAGCAGATCTAACTTACAATATTCTCCAAATATACATATAATTAAATGCCCTCAAGATTTAAATAGTCTTTATAAAACCTTTCACATATCTAAATTACCCAACTATAATTTTAATACTAAAGAAAATAATCGTACACCTAAAAAAAATTTACATATTGCTCAATGTCGGCACAGGATTTGGATAATCTATATAAAACGGTTTTTGACCCTACATTTTCATACCATAATAGCAATTTTAAAAAGATAAACATATGTATGTCTCAAGAGCGCTTAGAAACCATTTTCGAAATACTATTGAAAACAATTAATGACTTACTAACTGAATTTAAAGCAGTATTTAAAAAAGTAATTGTTGAAAATGATATTCGGTGTAGTAATTCTTTAAAAATGGTATTTACAGAGACCTACATTTTTCATAAATTCATTACGCCCTTTACGAAGAAATAGGCATTTTCGGCGTCGCAGTAGTCGACGTGGAAGTGATAATTTTCGTGGACTTGGTAATGATGTATGACGCGGTAATGGTAACGTAAGTATAAAAATATTTATTAAGTAAGATTTAGTCTCAAGTTTATGTTTTTAGGATCAACAACAACATATAACAACAAATGAGCAACAACAACATTTAATAGGAAACGAAAGACAACAAATAACCACAAACGAACAACAACAACAACAAATCACTTTAATCCAAACAAAGACACTTGTGCAATTTTTGCACACATTCACAACTACAATCAACATCAACAAACAATCAACAGCATCAACTTTGGGGGTCATTGCGTAATTTTCAAACGATATCATTTTTAACGATTAAGATTCAACGATATCGTCCCCAAAACCAATTGCGTAAAGGTACCGTAATCGTATCGTTGTCATCGGTTTAACATGAATGAAAAATGGCGCTATTGGTCTCCTGACTAATTCAACATATATAAGTAAGAGGTCATTTCTGTATGTGGAAATTATTCAATATGTTTCTAAGAAAACTTTGAACACTTATATCTCGGAAACTGTGGCTTCTATAGATCTGAAAATTTTTGCGCCCCTTTTCTAAATCTGATGAAGAATCTATTAATCTATTAATCTATATGTATATATTAATTTATTTATGAACTTACATGTGAGTGGGAAACTCCAAAGGATTTGAAGCATCCCGTAAAGTGTTTTTTATTCTACATTAAGGTTCCTTTTACGGGAACGAGCACTCTGAATTACAAATGCTACGCAGACTATGAAATATTTCTGCGCATCCTTTAATAAATTAATTCATAAGTAATCATTTAATAATGCATTATTATTTTAAAAATATTAATTATACTTACATTTTTAAAACTTTTTTCAATATTTTTGCTAATTTTAATATCAAATTTCACTAAAACGACACCAAATATTCAATCATTTCATTTGACACAATTTGACTATAGAATTCAATCGTATAGTGCTTACACAAATAGAAAAAAAAATCGTCAAAACGAGACTATAGAAAATATTATGTTACACAATTAGTTTCGTTGACAAAACTGATATCGTTTGAAAATTACGCAATGAAGGGGGTCAACAACCAATCAACAACAATATTTAACAACAACTAACAATATTTTTATTGTGGAGGAACAGGTAATATTATATTAAATATTAAATAGAATTGAATTTTAAATATATAATCAATTCTTTTAGGACAATGCGCCACTAAATTAAAATTATGTTTTTTTATAAAAATATTACAACTGACAACATTACTATATTACAACTAACAATATTACTATTGTGGAGGAGCAGGTAATATTATATTAAATATTAAATAAAATTAAATTTTTAATATATAACATATTTTTTTAGAATAATACACACAATGTAAAATGCCACAAAAAGAAAATTAATTTATAATAATAAATTAATAAATTGAATATGGATATGGACATATTAAAATGGATAGGATTTTTCATTTTTCAAAGAAAAAAAGAAAAAAATTAAAAGCAGTACAAAAAATAAAAATTTTCATTTATCAAAGGAAAAAATTAAATTGAATAATATAACATATCAAGTGGTGTAGGGTATTTGATGGTGGAGTTTCACCGACTATAACATTTTCACTCGTTTTTCTAATGAATTGTTTTATTTTTTGTAATTATTTAATTTAATAATTTTATATTTGAAAATTTTCTGTACTAACTTAACTAAACTATTTCAAAAATAATTGCATTTTTTTAATATTAATTAAAAACAAGTAAGAAAATTAAATTTGGCTTAGACCAAATCTTAAATATCCTCCACCTCTACACGAAAGGGCGTGGCAAATATATATATATATATTGCGCCCTCTAATAGTCTATGTCTTAGCATGTAAGTCTACTTTTACGTTAAATAAGGTTTTTTTTAATTGTGGGCGTGTCTGTTATCCGACCGCACTCATTTTTGGCACGTCAGTCAATGGGATAACTATGCATAGGCGTACCAAATTTAAAGTTCCTAGGTCAACTTTTGTGGCAGATATAAAGATTTTTATTAATTGTGGGCGTGTCCGTAATCCGAATACGCCCATTTTGGCATATCGATGAAGGTAATATTCATAGATGTACATACCAAATTTCAAGTTTGTAGCTCATATTTTGTGGTAGATTTTTATCGATTGTGGGCGTGGCTCTTGACCGATTTTGCCCATTTTAAATAGCGATCTGCGTGCTCAATATCTCAAAATTTACGCCCGTGAGGACGAACGGACACGTGGACATACATGTCTAAATCGACTCAGTTTTTGACGCTGATCAAGAATGTATATATTTTGTAGAGTCTCTGACGCCTCCTTCTGGGTGTTGCAAACGGAAGAACAAACTTAGTATACCCTCATCACTGAGGTGGAGGGTATAAAAATGAGGGTACAAATAATCCTTTATTTGGTAGTGTTAATTTATCCTAACTTTTAATTACTTTGTCAAAAAAAGGTTCTACATGTTCCATACTTTAAATTTTAAAAAGTATTTTTTCATAACATTATTATTTAATATGTAAAATTTTAAAACAAAAATGGTCAAAAATTTTTATTCCTTTGTTTATGTTTTTTTTTTGTTTACTTTTCCCTGGAGAGAATAATTATAACTTTAAAAGGTATGTGATGCGTGAAGTGTGAAGTTAAAAAGTTAAAAGTGTGGCCTGGCACTAAAACTACTAGACGTCTTATTTGTAAGCGATATTTTTGGCCAGGTATGAGTAAAGAACTTAATACCTGGACCAACCAATGTATACATTGTCAAAAATCAAAGGTTCACCGGCATACTAAATCGCATGTCAAGCCTGTTCCTATTTCGAAAGGTCAATTCGAACATATTCATATTGATATTGTAGGACCTTTTCCACCTTCGAAAGGATATCGTTATATATTCACCATAATTGATCATTTTACGCGGTGGCCAGAGGCATTTCCGTTAAGAGACATTAATGCTGTAGTACTTACCTTTTTTAATAACTATTTATCTCGTTTTGGCGTACCTTTAGAAATTACAAGTGATCAAGGGACACAGTTTACGTCAAAGCTATTTTCCGAATTGACTCAACCACTAGATTGTCGTTAGATAGTCACTTCTCCATATCATCCTCAGTCGAATGGTATCGTTGAGCATTTTCACAGACAACTGAAAGCTTCTATTAAGGCTAAAGGTGATCCAATTAAATGGTTCGACGAATTACCGATAGTTCTCTTAGGACTAAAATCGGTATACAAAGAAGATATTTTGGCCCCGCCTGCAGAAATGGTTTACGGCCAAAATTTGAGATTACCAGAAGAACTTTTAGTTTCTAGTCCTTCCTCAAATACCTCAAAAATTTTGGATAATCTCCAAGAATATTTTAAAAACGTTCGGTCTTCTATTAATCACCACAAAAATCTAGCATTAGGTATACATGTTCCGATGCAGTTGAAGAACTGAAAGTTCGTCCTTGGCCGCACCATTAATAAGAACCTGCTATAGTTGAAACGTCACCCAAAAATGATGTACACCCTCATACTCTTAAACAAAATAAACATGTCACATTCAATGTACTTAACCTTGATTCTCGTGGAAGGGGAGTGATGTAGGGTATCTACATTTTTGATTTTTATGTCAGAACTTAATTCAATTTTTTTCAAGACATTATTCCAAAAAGATTGTCAATCAGTTTTTTCTTTTAATGCTTTAATAAAAATAAATTTTTGTTCAAATAAACATTAATAAAAATATAAAAACAACAACCCTTTTTAATTAATGAAGATAATTATAGTTTGTTGAGTAATTTCGAAATTGAACAGAACATTTCTGATACGCCTTGCACATTACAACCATTAGACATATCTAAAGCGTCAACCACATTAGTACCACCAGGCATTTCTAATGTGCCAACAACAATAACACAATTAGACATTTTTAATGACAGAAGCTCATTAGAACCATTAGGCATTACTAATGTGTCAAGCACATTAGAAATGTCAGAAGTAGGGGATTTAGTAAAGCTTAGCGAGCAGGTTGATAGGTTGAGCAGATCTAACTTACAATATTCTCCAAATATACATATAATTAAATGCCCTCAAGATTTAAATAGTCTTTATAAAACCTTTCACATATCTAAATTACCCAACTATAATTTTAATACTAAAGAAAATAATCGTACACCTAAAAAAAATTTACATATTGCTCAATGTCGGCACAGGATTTGGATAATCTATATAAAACGGTTTTTGACCCTACATTTTCATACCATAATAGCAATTTTAAAAAGATAAACATATGTATGTCTCAAGAGCGCTTAGAAACCATTTTCGAAATACTATTGAAAACAATTAATGACTTACTAACTGAATTTAAAGCAGTATTTAAAAAAGTAATTGTTGAAAATGATATTCGGTGTAGTAATTCTTTAAAAATGGTATTTACAGAGACCTACATTTTTCATAAATTCATTACGCCCTTTACGAAGAAATAGGCATTTTCGGCGTCGCAGTAGTCGACGTGGAAGTGATAATTTTCGTGGACTTGGTAATGATGTATGACGCGGTAATGGTAACGTAAGTATAAAAATATTTATTAAGTAAGATTTAGTCTCAAGTTTATGTTTTTAGGATCAACAACAACATATAACAACAAATGAGCAACAACAACATTTAATAGGAAACGAAAGACAACAAATAACCACAAACGAACAACAACAACAACAAATCACTTTAATCCAAACAAAGACACTTGTGCAATTTTTGCACACATTCACAACTACAATCAACATCAACAAACAATCAACAGCATCAACTTTGGGGGTCATTGCGTAATTTTCAAACGATATCATTTTTAACGATTAAGATTCAACGATATCGTCCCCAAAACCAATTGCGTAAAGGTACCGTAATCGTATCGTTGTCATCGGTTTAACATGAATGAAAAATGGCGCTATTGGTCTCCTGACTAATTCAACATATATAAGTAAGAGGTCATTTCTGTATGTGGAAATTATTCAATATGTTTCTAAGAAAACTTTGAACACTTATATCTCGGAAACTGTGGCTTCTATAGATCTGAAAATTTTTGCGCCCCTTTTCTAAATCTGATGAAGAATCTATTAATCTATTAATCTATATGTATATATTAATTTATTTATGAACTTACATGTGAGTGGGAAACTCCAAAGGATTTGAAGCATCCCGTAAAGTGTTTCTTATTCTACATTAAGGTTCCTTTTACGGGAACGAGCACTCTGAATTACAAATGCTACGCAGACTATGAAATATTTCTGCGCATCCTTTAATAAATTAATTCATAAGTAATCATTTAATAATGCATTATTATTTTAAAAATATTAATTATACTTACATTTTTAAAACTTTTTTCAATATTTTTGCTAATTTTAATATCAAATTTCACTAAAACGACACCAAATATTCAATCATTTCATTTGACACAATTTGACTATAGAATTCAATCGTATAGTGCTTACACAAATAGAAAAAAAAATCGTCAAAACGAGACTATAGAAAATATTATGTTACACAATTAGTTTCGTTGACAAAACTGATATCGTTTGAAAATTACGCAATGAAGGGGGTCAACAACCAATCAACAACAATATTTAACAACAACTAACAATATTTTTATTGTGGAGGAACAGGTAATATTATATTAAATATTAAATAGAATTGAATTTTAAATATATAATCAATTCTTTTAGGACAATGCGCCACTAAATTAATATTATGTTTTTTTATAAAAATATTACAACTGACAACATTACTATATTACAACTAACAATATTACTATTGTGGAGGAGCAGGTAATATTATATTAAATATTAAATAAAATTAAATTTTTAATATATAACATATTTTTTTAGAATAATACACACAATGTAAAATGCCACAAAAAGAAAATTAATTTATAATAATAAATTAATAAATTGAATATGGATATGGACATATTAAAATGGATAGGAATATAGATTTTTTATTTATTTTTATACACTGTGGAAAAGGGTATATTAAGATCGTGTGGATGTTTGTAATTCCTCAACGGCAAATGCCACACCCATCTTCAATTATACCAATCGATTCACCGATCTGAATCGATTTAACCACGTCCGTCTGTCCGTCTGTCCTTGTGTCTGTCTATCTAAATTTGTGCCGCATTTTTTTAAATATTTTGATGAAATTTGGTACAAGGACATTTATTGGCCCAAAGGGAAACCTTATTAAAAATGGACCGAATTGGACCATTTTTAGAACCCCTCCCTATATGAGGTCCTATAATTTTTTGAGATATTTCGATGAAATTTGGTAATGATGTATGACGCGGTAATGGTAACGTAAGTATAAAAATATTTATTAAGTAAGATTTAGTTTCAAGTTTATGTTTTTAGGATCAACAACAACATATAACAACAAATGAGCAACAACAACATTTAATAGGAAACGAAAGACAACAAATAACCACAAACGAACAACAACAACAACAAATCACTTTAATCCAAACAAAGACACTTGTGCAATTTTTGCACACATTCACAACTACAATCAACATCAACAAGCAATCAACAGCATCAACTTTAGGGGTCATTGCGTAATTTTCAAACGATATCATTTTTAACGATTAAGATTCAACGATATCGTCCCCAAAACCAATTGCGTAAAGGTACCGTAATCGTATCGTTGTCATCGGTTTAACATGAATGAAAAATGGCGCTATTGGTCTTCTGACTAATTCAACATATATAAGTAAGAGGTCATTTCTGTATGTGGAAATTATTCAATATGTTTCTAAGAAAACTTTGAACACTTATATCTCGGAAACTGTGGCTTCTATAGATCTGAAAATTTTTGCGCCCCTTTTCTAAATCTGATGAAGAATCTATTAATCTAGGTATCGACGTTCTAGGATGACCCACATTAAAAAAAAAAAAACATTAAATAAATATAAGCACTATATGTATATATTAATTTATTTATGAACTTACATGTGAGTGGGAAACTCCAAAGGATTAGAAGCATCCCGTAAAGTGTTTCTTATTCTACATTAAGGTTCCTTTTACGGGAACGAGCACTCTGAATTACAAATGCTACGCAGACTATGAAATATTTCTGCGCATCCTTTAATAAATTAATTCATAAGTAATCATTTAATAATGCATTATTATTTTAAAAATATTAATTATACTTACATTTTTAAAACTTTTTTCAATATTTTGGCTAATTTTAATATCAAATTTTACTAAAACGACACCAAATATTCAATCATTTCATTTGACACAATTTGACTATAGAATTCAATCGTATAGTGCTTACACAAATAGAAAAAAAAATCGTCAAAACGAGACTATAGAAAATATTATGTTACACAATTAGTTTCGTTGACAAAACTGATATCGTTTGAAAATTACGCAATGAAGGGGGTCAACAACCAATCAACAACAATATTTAACAACAACTAATAATATTTTTATTGTGGAGGAACAGGTAATATTATATTAAATATTAAATAGAATTGAATTTTAAATATATAATCAATTCTTTTAGGACAATGCGCCACTAAATTAAAATTATGTTTTTTTATAAAAATATTACAACTGACAACATTACTATATTACAACTAACAATATTACTATTGTGGAGGAGCAGGTAATATTATATTAAATATTAAATAAAATTAAATTTTTAATATATAACATATTTTTTTAGAATAATATACACAATGAAAAATGCCACAAAAAGAAAATTAATTTATAATAATAAATTAATAAATTGAATATGGATATGGACATATTAAAATGGATAGGAATATAGATTTTTTATTTATTTTTATACACTGTGGAAAAGGGTATATTAAGATCGTGCGGATGTTTGTAATTCCTCAACGGCAAATGCCACACCCATCTTCAATTATACCAATCGATTCACCGATCTGAATCGATTTAACCACGTCCGTCTGTCCGTCTGTCCTTGTGTCTGTCTATCTAAATTTGTGCCGCATTTTTTTAAATATTTTGATGAAATTTGATACAAGGACATTTATTGACCAAAAGGGAAACCTTATTAAAAATGGACCGAATTGGACCATTTTTAGAACCCCTTCCCATACGAGGTCCTATTATTTTTTTAAATTTTTCGATGAAATTTGGTACAAGGACATCTGTTGGCCCAAAGGAAAACCCTATTGAAAATGGACCGGATTGGACCATTTTTAGAACCCCTCCCAGTATAAATTTTTTTTATATCATAAACAAACAAAAAATAAAAAAAATTTCTGACTTATGTATCATTTTGAAATTTTTGAGAATACAAGTAGGAATAGAAAAATAAAATTTTTCATTTTTCAAAGAAAAAAAGAAAAAAATTAAAAGCAGTACAAAAAATAAAAATTTTCATTTATCAAAGGAAAAAATTAAATTGAATAATATAACATATCAAGTGGTGTAGGGTATTTGATGGTGGAGTTTCACCGACTATAACATTTTCACTCGTTTTTCTAATGAATTGTTTTATTTTTTGTAATGATTTAATTTAATAATTTTATATTTGAAAATTTTCTGTACTAACTTAACTAAACTATTTCAAAAATAATTGCATTATTTTAATATTAATTAAAAACAAGTAAGAAAACTAAATTTGGCTTAGACCTAATCTTAAATACCCTCCACCTCTACACGAAAGGGCGTGGCAAATATATATATATATATTGCGCCCTCTAATAGTGTATGTCTTAGCATGTAAGTCTACTTTTACGTTAAATAAGTTTTTTTTTTTAATTGTGGGCGTGTCTGTTATCCGACCGCACTCATTTTTGGCACGTCAGTCAATGGGATAACTATGCATAGGCGTACCAAATTTAAAGTTCCTAGGTCAACTTTTGTGGCAGATATAAAGATTTTTATTAATTGTGGGCGTGTCCGTAATCCGAATACGCCCATTTTGGCATATCGATGAAGGTAATATTCATAGATGTACATACCAAATTTCAAGTTTGTAGCTCATATTTATTAAAAATGGACCGAATATTACCATTTTTAGAACCCCTCCCCATATGAGGTCCTATTATTTTTTGAGATATTTCGATGAAATTTGGTACAAGGACATCTGTTGGCCCAAAGGAAAACCCTATTGAAAATGGACCGGATTGGACCATTTTTAGAACCCCTCCTCATACGATATCCTATTATTTTTTGATATATTTAGATGAAATTTGATACGCAGAAAAGCATTGGCCCAAAAATAAACCCTTTCGAAAATGGACCGGATTGGACTATTTTTAGAACCCCTCCCAGTATAAATTTTTTTTATATCATAAACAAACAAAAAATAAAAAAAATTTCTGACTTATGTATCATTTTGAAATTTTTGAGAATACAAGTAGGAATAGAAAAATAAAATTTTTCATTTTTCAAAGAAAAAAAGAAAAAAATTAAAAGCAGTACAAAAAATAAAAATTTTCATTTATCAAAGGAAAAAATTAAATTGAATAATATAACATATCAAGTGGTGTAGGGTATTTGATGGTGGAGTTTCACCGACTATAACATTTTCACTCGTTTTTCTAATGAATTGTTTTATTTTTTGTAATGATTTAATTTAATAATTTTATATTTGAAAATTTTCTGTACTAACTTAACTAAACTATTTCAAAAATAATTGCATTATTTTAATATTAATTAAAAACAAGTAAGAAAACTAAATTTGGCTTAGACCTAATCTTAAATACCCTCCACCTCTACACGAAAGGGCGTGGCAAATATATATATATATATTGCGCCCTCTAATAGTGTATGTCTTAGCATGTAAGTCTACTTTTACGTTAAATAAGTTTTTTTTTTTAATTGTGGGCGTGTCTGTTATCCGACCGCACTCATTTTTGGCACGTCAGTCAATGGGATAACTATGCATAGGCGTACCAAATTTAAAGTTCCTAGGTCAACTTTTGTGGCAGATATAAAGATTTTTATTAATTGTGGGCGTGTCCGTAATCCGAATACGCCCATTTTGGCATATCGATGAAGGTAATATTCATAGATGTACATACCAAATTTCAAGTTTGTAGCTCATATTTATTATAAATGGATCGAATTGGACCATTTTTATAACCCCTCCCCATATGAGGTCCTATTATTTTTTGAGATATTTCGATGAAATTTGGTACAAGGACATCTGTTGGCCCAAAGGAAAACCCTATTGAAAATGGACCGGATTGGACCATTTTTAGAACCCCTCCTCATACGATATCCTATTATTTTTTGATATATTTAGATGAAATTTGATACGCAGAAAAGCATTGGCCCAAAAATAAACCCTTTCGAAAATGGACCGGATTGGACTATTTTTAGAACCCCTCCCAGTATAAATTTTTTTTATATCATAAACAAACAAAAAATAAAAAAAATTTCTGACTTATGTATCATTTTGAAATTTTTGAGAATACAAGTAGGAATAGAAAAATAAAATTTTTCATTTTTCAAAGAAAAAAAGAAAAAAATTAAAAGCAGTACAAAAAATAAAAATTTTCATTTATCAAAGGAAAAAATTAAATTGAATAATATAACATATCAAGTGGTGTAGGGTATTTGATGGTCGAGCTTCACCGACTATAACATTTTCACTTGTTTTTCTAATGAATTGTTTTATTTTTTGTAATGATTTAATTTAATAATTTTGTATTTGAAAATTTTCTGTACTAACTTAACTAAACTATTTCAAAAATAATTGCATTTTTTTAATATTAATTAAAAACAAGTAAGAAAATTAAATTTGGCTTAGACCAAATCTTAAATATCCTCCACCTCTACACGAAAGGGCGTGGCAAATATATATATATATATTGCGCCCTCTAATAGTCTATGTCTTAGCATGTAAGTCTACTTTTACGTTAAATATGGTTTTTTTTAATTGTGGGCGTGTCTGTTATCCGACCGCACTCATTTTTGGCACGTCAGTCAATGGGATAACTATGCATAGGCGTACCAAATTTAAAGTTCCTAGGTCAACTTTTGTGGCAGATATAAAGATTTTTATTAATTGTGGGCGTGTCCGTAATCCGAATACGCCCATTTTGGCATATCGATGAAGGTAATATTCATAGATGTACATACCAAATTTCAAGTTTGTAGCTCATATTTTGTGGTAGATTTTTGTCGATTGTGGGCGTGGCTCTTGACCGATTTTGCCCATTTTAAATAGCGATCTGCGTGCTCAATATCTCAAAATTTACGCCCGTGAGGACGAACGGACACGTGGACATACATGTCTAAATCGACTCAGTTTTTGACGCTGATCAAGAATGTATATATTTTGTAGAGTCTCTGACGCCTCCTTCTGGTGTGTCAAAAATTTTTATTTCTTTGTTTATATGTTTTTTTTTTTGTGTACTTTTCCCTGGAGAGAATAATTATAACTTTAAAAGGTATGTGATGCGTGAAGTGTGAAGTTAAAAAGTTAAAAACGTGGCCTGGTAGCAACATCTATAGTATAGAGGGTTTTTGGCTGGGTTTCTTGTTCTTTGTCTCTCTCTCCTTCTTCTCTCTCTCAAAGAATAATAACTTTTTAAAACTTTTTAACTTCACGCATCTAATTTTTATGATTAATTTTCTCTTATGCACTCTAATATCAATTACTACGTAAACATAGAGTACATATTTATATAAGTTAAAAATATATATTATATATTATAAATAAAATTAAAAAAAAATTAATATCTACATATGTAATTCTTAATTAAATTATTGAACGTCTAATTGGATCTAACTCTTCATTTTATATCCAACTAATATTCTATGTGTATAACTTCACACGTTGTTCAGAGCGTTCTATTTTTCTTCCTAACTTGGCAGCACTTGTAGTGCACGAAGAAAAAATTTTTTTTCCTCGCACGCATATCAATTCACATTTTGCTGAGAAAGTTTTAATAAGAAAAGCGTTAAGAGAAAAGTGTTTTCTATATATTTTGTTGAAATATTTCGTTCAATAAAACCAATAAGCATTTGATAATATTTGGAAAAAACAAAACTGATGTATAAACGTTTTATCAATAAAAAATATTGTACTGAGTGGAAAAGTCCAGTATATATACGAGTATTTGTGCTGGTTTTCCCTACCCGAGGGTTTTTGTCTACTCTACTTAGATAAAAAAAACCTTCAAAGTAGAAATGCATTATAAAGGACAAATATATTCGCATTAATAAACAATTAAAAAAAAATATTCCTAATAAATTGGATAAAATCTGATTTAAATTGTAATTAATTTGCATTAAAAAAATAACAAGACATAGAAAACGCCAACATAATGTAATGGCATTATCAAAAAATGTAATTGTGAGGCCTGTGTTATGTACGTAAAAATAAAATGGAGGATATTGAATATTTAGAGGAGTACGAAGATTTAGTGCTGCCCGGTAAGTATACTTGACGGTTAATCAAATAAAAATAGTTATGAATAAGTAAATGTAATGTTTTTTAGTGTTGTTATATTTTTTTAAAAAATTTTTCCCATTTTTATTTCAAGTTATTAATTCAACTCTGGCTGCAACAACAACAAATGCCACAGCAAATAGTGGTTTAATAACACTTAATGAAGAAATGTCCAATAAAAAGACGTCTTCCATATCTACAGCTGATATAGTATGCAATCAATTACAACAAGTTGCCGATTCCGATTCTTCTTCATCTTTAGATCAGGATATATTTAATTGCTTATTTGATGATCATTCCGATGACGATAATGTTCTGATGACAAAAGGTGAGTGGTGTGTTGTTAATACTGTACAAAAAAAAAAAAAAAAAACTATGTCGTAATGGGTAACGGAGGGCGAAAATGACCAAAACAGAGGCAAACAAATCGCTTTTAATATCCTCCACATAAGATGAGGGTTATGCAAATTTTGTTGGGCTGTTTCAGTGCTTAAAACAATATTAGAATTATTGATAAGAAACAAATTATGATTTGCCTGTTATGTTAAGCATCACAAAAATTAAGACAATTTTGTACAGACCAGTCAAGTGTACACTCAACCACACAAAAAGAAAATTTATAAAAATATGGGGCTGACCTGTTTTTGGCATAATCATTTAGTTTTCAAAACTTCCTTGTGCTGATATATAAAGGCCCTGACCACAGCGTGTCCCTAAATATGAAGGGTATCAGATTTGGCCTAATTCAAATATAACTTTTTTACCTTGCTTTATACTAACAGGAAGCATTAATGCTAATAACTGAAAAATCTGACTTGAATATAGATTCTATGGATACATTTGTCAAGAAAATAGATATTTTCAAAGTGTAACGCTATATATTGTATATAATGCGTGTTTTTATACCCTCTACCTCAGTGATGAGGGTATTCTAAGTTTTTTCTTCCGTTTGCAACACCCAGAAAGGAGGCATCAGAGACCCTACAAAGTATATATATTCTTGATCAGCGTCAAAAACTGAATCGATTTAGACATGTATGTCCACGTGTCCGTCTGTTATTGGCACTCTCACGGGCGTAAATTTTGAGATATTGAGCTGACATTTTGTACAGGCACTTTAAGTATTTGCACGCAGATCGCTATTTAAAATGGGCAAAATCGGTCAAGAGCCACGCCCACAATCGATAAAAATCTACCACAAAATATGAGCTACAAACTTGAAATTTGGTATGTACATCTATGAATATTACCTTCATCGATATGCCAAAATGGGCGTATTCGGATTACGGACACGCCCACAATTAATAAAAATCTTTATATCTGCCACAAAAGTTGACCTAGGAACTTTAAATTTGGTACGCCTATGCATAGTTATCCCATTGACTGACGTGCCAAAAATGGGCGCGGTGGGATAACAGACACGCCCACAATTTAAAAAAAACCTTATTTAACGTAAAAGTAGACTTACATGCTAAGACATAGACTATTAGAGGGCGCAATATATATATATATTTGCCACGCCCTTTCGTGTAGAGGTGGAGGGTATTTAAAATTTGGTCTAAGCCAAATTTAGTTTTCTTACTTGGTTTGTTTTTTTTTTTTTTTAATGGGAGAGCAAGTATTAAATGAAATTAGTTCAGCTGTAGCAAAAATCGATAAACCATCAACGTCCAAAAGTATTAAATATTGTGAAACCTAGCTTCATAATTTTTGCTTATTTAATTTTTTTTTTTTTGTACGCATAACAGATGATAGCTACAAGTCCTTGAACAAAACGACTAGTACTTCTTCAATTTCTGCTGATATGACGAGAGGTAAAGTGGCCAAAATTGCCACAACTTCGGATGTGGAGGCAAGAAAGTCTATAACAAAGACCCCAGTGAAAGCTACTATCATACCATCGAAATCTTTAATTAAGGAAAAGCCACCAGTAAATAAGTTATTATTTGCTTTTAAACGATTTATTTTTAATGCAAATTAATTTTCTTTACAATTTCAAAAAGAAAAATCTTATGTCAACTAGTACATCGAATGTGTCCAATTATCAGGCAAACCGTAAAGTTTCGCCATCTATGGCAAAAGTTGCCACTAAGAAACAACCTCACACTACCATTGTAAAGTTGGAAAAAATGATACGTGAAGATCCTGTAAATGATCCTCTAAGTAAGTGGAAACATTTTACAAGAAACATTTTAATAAATTAAAACCACTTAAACGTTAAAAATTGCTTTTCTTTTTTCTTTTCTTTTTTTTAAGATTTGGAAGATGATACTTTGTCGGATGTAGCGTCGGATCTTTTGTCATTATCAGATATTTCTGGTCATACTATCGATAATTTAAGTGTGTTAGATGATGATGATGATGATGATATGTTAAATACCAGGAAAACTATGCCTAATTCACCATCCGATGATGAGGAAAACGATTTTATACATAATACACAAATCATGGATCTATCCGATGATTCGAGTGTTTTATCCAGAAATTTGCGTTAGTATTATCTTTTTTTTTTATTCATTCATATTTATGTATACCAAGGGGGTATACTAAGTTTGTCAATCCGTTTGCAACACACAGAAGGAGGCGACGGAGAGTGTACAAAGTAAACATATTTCTGATCAGCACCAAAAACTGAGTCGATTTGTTTTTTCATGTGTCTGTCTATTGTTCCGCTCACGGTCGTAAGTTTTGCTTTTAGTTTCTGCATGCAGGTCACAATTAAAAATGGTAAAAAATCAGACAAAAGCCACGCCCACAATAGACAAAAGTCTATCTGCCACAAAAATCGAGCTATTCAATTGAAATTTGGTACAGATATTTATAATTATTCTATTCAATAATGTGCCAAAAAAAATGGGCGTGGTCATATAACAAATACGCCCACATTCACAAAAATCTATGTATCTAACACAAAAATTGAGCTATTAAGTTGAAACTTGGTACACATATTTAAAATTATTCCTTTCGTAGATGTGCCAAAAATGGGTGTGGTCAGATAACAGATTCACTCAATCGACAATCACAATCTATATACCTACCACAAAATTTGACCTATGAACTTGAAATTTGGTTTGCATACCTATAATTATCTCATTCAACGATGTGCCGAAAATGGGCGTGATAGGATAACAGACGCGGCCACAATTTACAAAAAACCTTATTTAGCGTAAAACCCGACTAGCAAGCTGATACGTAATACATACACTTGTAGAGGGCGTAATCATACACCTGCCACCCCAATATTTATATGTAGATGTGGAGGGTATTTAAGATTCAGTTCAAAGCTAATTTAGTTTTCTTACTTATTTTTTTGTACATTTTTAGAAAATATTGTTACAACATCACGATCTTTGGTACCTAAGAGGGGTGTAGTGGCAACCACTTGCACAACCATTACCATCAATACCGGCCCTCATGATGTTGGTTTTAAAGCAACACCATCAAACCAATCCAATCGAAGATTGGATTTGATGGTGGCGACAGATGATAAAAATCTTGACTTGATTGATATTTTAAGTGATAATTTTCGTGAAGATGATGTCGGTGATTATACGAATCAGATGCAACTTGTTAGTGACGTCAATTTGGGTAGCAGTGTAGAGAGTAGTAGTGATGTTGGAAGGTCCAAGAATTTATCATCAGCATCCTCCGAGCTGTACAGTACATCAACGATTGCAACGTCGACTAGCGCCATTATGGAGACGCTGCCGCCCAAAGCGATAATTATAAGCGATACAATATTAACGCCATACAATATGCCGTTCACCAACTTTCAAGCGAGTTCATTAGGTAATACAACAACAAATTTACCCAAATTCACTACCACAACCACCTCTACCCTACCACATGACCATCCTACAAGAACCGTAGAATCATCTAATACCAATGTTTTTACACAAACACCAGGTATTATTATTATATATTTTTATTTCTTCTTCTTTTTCTAATCTAATAACTCTCAGCCAAATATGTTGCTTCAATAATTTTTTATACAAAATTTTTTGTTGTTGTTTGGTTAATTTCAGACCCAATTAAACCGATCGAGATAACGATAAGAACAATGGAAGCGCCATCATCATCATCAGCAGCATCGACCGCTTTAGGTAATATTATCTCACCGAGTGGCTTATCGAATGATTCATACCTCTCAGCTGTAGATGAAATGTTGGAGGAGTCGTACGCTGAGGCCATGTTAAAATTGAAGTCCCAACAAGAAATGTTACATATACAAGATGTGGGCGCCGAAATGGAGGTCAGCTATATAGATAACTTGGATTTTTTAAATGAGGATGATGTACAAAATAAATTAATATTGCAAGAACAACAACAACAACCATCACAACCGAAATGTGACAAAATAAAAGATAATGCACTGGAGAAAAACCAAGCAGGCAAGCAAATGCAACAACAAACAAATTTGGTGATGTCACTGAATGATAAAATGGAACCGAAACGAAATGAACGACGACAACAACAACAAACGATTGAAGATAATATGACAGTGATGTTTAGAACATCAACACCATCACAACAAGAACAACATCAACAACAATTAAATGACTCTAAAGAAAAGCCTCCACTGGAACCATCAGGTAATAATAAAGTTACAACAAAAACAACTACAATACCAGCAGTAAGTCAACAACAACAACAAATAGTTGGTGGTGATCAGCTTGAATTAGTAAATCATACAAATCCCCAACAACAACATGAAAAAAAATGTAAAGCGCAAAAATATCAGCAAAAGCAACAACAATCGAATAATAATGCAGCAACAATAAAACAAGAACAACATCAGCCACAAAAACAGCAACAACAACATTTCGGTGATAGTAAAGTGGCCGCGGCATCTCAATCAGGTCATCATCAGAAAAAAGAACAATCCCAAATACAACCCCAAGCACTTGATAATAAAGTTACAGAGTCAAATAATACAACAAAGCAACAACAACAACAATCATGTTATTATAAGTTCCAAGCTGGCAAACAAATTGCCGATGGCTTGGACAAGATACACAATAAAGAAAAATCAACACATAATCGAAACGAGAGCGCAAAGCAAACAACAACAAGTAACAGTGAAAAACCGACATCAACAAAATTTCTAAAAATAATAGATAATAGTGAAGCAAAGAATAAAGTAGAAATTAAAGATAACCGAGAGCCGGCCCTGAAAACTGTTCAGCATGAAGCAAATGTTAATAAGAAGCCAGAAATAAACACAAAACTTATTCCTAAAGAAAGCCAGAAGACAGCAAATGCTAATAAGGATCCAAGGGTTACTGCAACTTACACTAAAACAACTAATGTAGATTTACCCGCAAGTAGTATAAAAGAAGAAAAAATATGTGATAAATCTGTGGAAAATACAAAGGCTGTGCCGATAGAGAGAAAACAAACAAAAGAATCATTGAAATGGTCGACAACAAAAATTGAGGAATACAAGAAAACGAATGGAAATGATGAGAATAAAATTAAAGATACCGCCACGTTCAAAATTAAAACCAATATAAATGAGATGAAAAAGACTAAAGATATAAAAAGTAATCAACCTACAACAACAACAGTAACATTAATAACTGATCAGAATGCCAAGAAGGAGGCGGCTAAAGAAGTATCCTTGGCAGTATCACAGCCAACAGATAAAGAAAAAATCATACCGCCAAAGGGGGGACAGGAAAAGGAAGAAACAAATAAGATTGCAGAAAATAAATCAAATGTACCAGAATTGGAAAGGGAGGTAGTAAAAGAAAAATCTGGAATTAAATCCAATGATGTGTCATCTGCATCAAAAGCCAAGGACACTATTAAATCTTTTGATTATGAAAAAAGTCCAACAAGCGATAAGAAAATGGAAAATGTTAAAATCTTACATGAGGACCGGGCCACAGTCTACAAGCTGCCAGCAGCAAAAGACAAAAAGTACATTTCCGCAGAAAAATCTTTACAAACAGAAAAAACAGAAAAAGACGAATTCAAAGCAGAATTGAAAAATATCGGAATTCGAATTAAAGATTCGCAACAAGATATGACTCCTACGCCAACAACAACAAAACCAACACAGCAAACTAAACAGAAACATTTCCGTAATTTAAGAACACCCGACAGCAGCGACGAAGACTTTAAAGATGGTTTAAATGATTTTAAAGGTTTCGAAGAGGAAGCAAATTTAAAGATTGTTGAAGGTATTAAAAAGGTTAAAACAACTAGTGAGGATAATAATATGGCCACAGCTCGGGCTACAACCACTAACGGTAAAGAGAAAGGTGATGAAATGAAAGAGACGAACAAAAAAACCACCAGATGGGATTCCTTAATAAATAAACAGGAAAACGTTAAGGAAGATACAACTCAATCTATAACCACCCCGCATAAGGAAATAATAAATGATAAAAATAATTCTGATGAAACTAAAATTAAATCATTCACTACTGAAACCGTTAAATTAACGAAAAATTCTGCTAACCATCACAAAGAAGAAGAAAAAACTGAACAGAAGGACGAACCAAGAAGCTTCAAGGAATCAAATGAAACAAATGAAGTGAAAAAATCGAAATCTTTCATTGTAATAAAAACAAATTTAAATAAAAATAATGAACCTAAACTAGTCCAGGATGAAACGAAAATAAAAGATAATTTGGCCCCCACAGTAGATGAAAAGAAATCCGATGAAAAGGTTGCAGAATTACCTACAACAATAACAAAACCTCAACTTGAGGCGACCTTAACAACAAACGCCAATACAAGTACAAGTAAGAAGCTTCACGATAAAAATTCAGAAAGTCTGGAGAATAAAAGTATAAAAATAAGTGAAAAAACGGATGAAGATAAGACGACAGATAAGAAAGAAAAGACAATAACATCGAAACCAGTATTAGCAGTAGAGGCAAACACACCCAACTCAGAAAATGATGAAAAATATACGGAGAGTCCAAGAAATAAAACACCGAAACTGTCAGCTAGTAAGAATACATCGTTTCACGATAATAAGACATCGAATAATACAAATTCAGCTATGGGTATATCAAGAGATGGTAAAATAGTGGAAAATCCGAAACCTTCTGCCAAGCAAAAGCGATCATCTCAAGATTCCGAAGGTTCACGGGATTCTAAAGAACGCAAATCATCCAAAGATTTCAACAATATAGGAAAACACAAAGAGGATAATAGAACCAGCTGTGCATCCAATGAATCGAAAGAATGCACCGAAGCTAGGGAGTCCAAAAATAATATACGTCAAACCAAAAATATATCGCGTCATTCTTCTATAGATTCAAACAATTCAGATAAACGGAGCGATACGCGGGCGAGTAGTACTGAATCTGTAAAAAACTCTAAAGAGATAATATCGTCCAAACAGCAGGTATTCCAATCACCCAGATCTAAAACGAAACTGAGTAGCACAGCTGAAGGCAAGGTAATATTTAGTACGAAAGAAGTGATGCCGAAACAGAGTGTAAATGTAGAAAACAAAAATGTGAAAGATGACAAATTACCGGCTCTTTCCGAAGTAGATTTAAAACAAGAAATTAAAGATGGAGAAAAATTGTTGGAAAAGAATGACAATACTTTAGAAGCCCCCACTGGAGTGGAAGATATAAAAAAGGAATTGAAAGAAGGAGATAAAACGAATAAAGAAAAATTAAGTGTAATTAAAATGCCTCAACTTCTAAGAGGAACTAAAGAAACGGTAGAGGCGGAACTTGTCGAAAACAATCCGGTGGAGGGACAAGCAAAAAATGCGGAGGAACTTAATGTAAATAAATTGGAAGAAATTAATGCAAATAAATCTGAAGATTCTGCGCAAAAAGTTGTGGACAAAATACATCATTCTTTGAAGAAAGAACAGGAAGAAGAAATGAACGAAGAAGAAGAGTCTGCAAAGACTAATAATGCAACAGAATTACAAAATAATTCAACACAGCCAACCGAGGCAACAGTTGCCATGCAGAATAAATGTGACGAAGTGGAAAAAGCAGATGAAACTTTGAAAGAAATTGACAACGAAACGAATCATGAGATTTTAAGAGATCTAAAAACCCTAAACGATCAACAACAAGCAAATTATTCATCTTACATAAACAGTATGGCAGAAAAGTCTCCGGAAGTAGTTAAGGAAATAATTCGTATAAATACGAAAGAAAGTATCCCGCAAAACTCGGATATTGCGAAGGAAGAAACAAATGAGAAAGAACCCATTCCCGATAGCCAGGAAACGTTGATAAATACTCTTAAGCTAACTGTAGAATTGTCATCATCACCTAACCCCAAGATTATTGATGAAGAATCTTCCAAAAAGAGCAGAAGTGCTAGTGAAAGTTCAAATTGTGTATCACCCACCAATTCGGTAACAAGTCAGAGCAGCAAATCGAGACGAACTCCCAACCCTGACAACACACCTTTACGGCGTACATTACGCAAACGTGGCGTCATAGAAAATGGTTAATATTTAAAGAATCAAGATTGATAGATTATTAATGTTAATAAAAAATTGTTTTTATAGTTATAGAAACAGAGAAGATGTTTAAAGAACCGGATGTGCCACTTGGTGGTGATAGCAAAAGTGAAAGCATTACAGAAGGTAAAAAAGAACAAGAGGACATGTTATATATAATCAGTCAAGACCGACCTTTTAATATCCTACACCATTTAGCTATACGAATTTTATTACAATTAATTTAAGTTGTAACAGTAAACTGCTTTATAAGTTTCTGTGTGACATAATATGGAGTTCTAAAAATGGTCCCAAAGGGTTCAAATTCGGTGTGACCAATTATTTAGCTAATTAATTATTCTTCACTAAATTAAAAAAAAAAAAATTGCGATTTTTCGCCATATAAAGAGTTTCATTACAATAGAACCTTATATGGGAAGGGGTTCTAAAAATGCTCCGATTTTGTTCCTTTCTGAGCCATGTCCTGGTGCCAACTTTCATCGAAATATATGAAAAAATGCAAATTGTAGCTTAAGCACAAATTTACATGGACAGAAAAACAGACGGACATGATTTAATCGATTCAAATTATTTTGAGTCAGGGGCGAAAAATACTTATAGAGTTTTAAACTTGTGTTTTCTTTTAACAGATGCAAATCTTTCGTCGGCTAAAAAGGTTAAACTTGATACTCAGAGGAAATCTTGTAAGTTAAGCTTGGTAAATTGTAACTTTCTTTTATTTATTATACTTTTTTTTTTAAATATTCTTTAGTACGTTCTAACAAATCCCAACCACTGGAAGGGGAACAAGATAATACACAGCTGGCGATGGAAATTACAACACTCTTAACAGAAGCAACTGACTTAGAGGAAAAATCTAAACAAACGAGTAAAGAAGTGATGACAAATAATGAAGTATCTACTGAAAAACAAAGTTTAGATGAAGAAACACACATAAAAGCTAAGAAAGAGCAAACCAAGAAAACTGAACAGTCTTCTCCATTGCAAGACAATCCAACCCACAGCAGTAATGTCAAAAAGTATGATTTTATCAAACAACATTTAACTAAAGCGAGTGGAAATTCTTTAGTGCGTAAAGAACCCACCAAAGATAAGCCACAAAGTATTAAAACGATTGATTTATCCCCTAAATCGAAAGCGATCAATACCACTACTAGCAATTTGTCAAATGTCATATCATTTAGTGAATGGCTACAAGCACAAAAAAAGCGTAAAAATCAAGATCAAGAATTATACAAGTCCTCATCTACTAGCCGGATACAAACACAAACAAAAAGAGAAACTGCCAGTAAAATAGAGCATACGGTTACTACAACTGAAGACGAAGAGAAGGTGCAATCGACAGTAGATAAAAAATCAAATATTGCAACGGAAACAATAGATGCGGAGACCAAATCGAAAGCAAAAAAGACCAATCTGACGCAACAAAAAATAATAGCCGAAAGAAATGGTAGCATTAAAATACAAAATGTCAAGTCTTGGGATGACAACGTTAGTAGTATAGACACGACATCTACTGAGAATATATCTGAAACGCCAAAACCTAGAGTTAAACTATCCGAAAGTCAAATGCTAATGGCCTCGTGGTCTAAAACGATGAAAGAAAGTGGTCTGGAATTGATGTTAAATCAAGGTAAACCAGAGAAACGACAACGTTCAAGCAGTAGTCGCAAGAGGCAGTTGATGAAAGATTTAGAAAAAAGTAAAGATAAAAATCGAGGCTCGGATAAAGTTAAATCAGATAAATATCAAATTTCAGATAAAAATTTAGGTATATGGAAAATTGTAGATAAAGCAACAGATAAATCTCAGATAAAGGATAAACAAATAGATAAATCTTCAATACCATATGGACAAACATCGAATACTACAGAACATAAGAACCAAAATAAAATTCCAGATAAAATGACAGCCAACAAGACTTCACTCAATCAAATAGAAAATCTAGATAACGGAAATCGAGCAGAAAAGAAAGTGTCCCTACAAATAGACACGCCCCCAATACAATCTTCAACACAGAGTAATGTTGGCAAGGGTAAAGGAAAATCCCGAATGCCATCAAATAATCCGAAAAGTATTAAGAAATCACTAATTGCCGTACATTTAACGACTCCGACAAGGAAGAAACGTTCCAATTTAAAATCAGCAGAATCAGAGACGAATTCAAACTGTAACAGCAACACTCTTGCTGTCTCGAAATTATTATCATCTGAAGTAAAGGTAAAAATGTTTAGAGAAGAATAATTTTTATTAAATAATATTAACAATCATTCGCTTACCTTAGGAGAGTAACCAGTTTATGGACTGCCGTGAAGTGAGAGTTCTCTTGAATCGTTCATTTGTGTCGAGATATATGAAACTACAACTACACAAGAAGTATTCATTAACACCGAACGATAGTCATAGTTTGTTGGAAGAGCTGCTCTTCTTACCACCCAAGCCCTTCACTAAAGGTAAGAAATATATTGGAAGTTCTGCTGTTATGGACACCCTCTTCATACCCTGCGTCATTTCTTGCCACAAAGAGTATATCAAGTTTGTTAAGGATATTTGTAACTCCTTAGAATCATTTTCTGGAATAATTTAACCAAGTCTGTCTGTCTGTCTAATAACAAATATTGGCGCTTAAGCTACAGGTCGAATTTTTTGAGATATTTCAATAAAATTTAGTGCCAGACATGTTTTAAACCAAAAAGAAACCCTATTTAAAATGGATCGAATTGGACCATTTTTAGAACCCCTTATTAAGTGTACAGACAGTTTCTGCACGCTAGTCGCTATTTAGAAGGGGGGAAAATCTCTCAAGAGCCAACGACTACAATAATTGAGTTATTAAGTTGAAATTTGATACACATCTAGAAATATTCGATCCATTGATGTGCTAAAAATAGGCGTGGTCGAATAACAGACGCGCTCGCAATAAATCAAATTCAACTTCCCAGCTGATGTGTAATCCATTTATTATTAGACGGAATAATCACACTACTTGCTACACCCATTATTTATATGATAATGTGAAGGGTATTTAAGATTCGGTTGAAGTGAAATTTAGTTTTCCGATTTTTTTGTTTTATTTTTCTCTTCATTTTCTATGCATTCTTCTTCTAGCACAATTTCCTTCTCTTATTACAAATCGCACCACAACAACACCTTTGAATAAAGCAATAACTAACCATTCTGTAATGGCTTATCCAACACCAATAGCAACAGCCGCCGCATATCCCCCCAAAACTATGATTTTAATGCAGAACAACTCTGAGACTGCGTTGCGCATACGTCCGGTTATGGGACACCCTAGTATTATAGAAAAAACGATTGAGAATAAAGTGCCTGAACAAAAGTTAAAAAATAAAATAACCGAAGCGGTACGTGTTTATCGGCCCTCCAAACGTATGAAGGCGATGACAACCAATGCTAAGATGCCGTCAATTATAGCTTCAACAACTTCTCTGCCAAAGGCGGCTTTGTCGTCTACCATTATTGACAGCATCAGCAGCAGTACTACCAGTACCCCCACCACCATATCTACCATTCCAAAAACAACAGCAACAACTACTACCGGCACCACCATCACCACAATATCTGGTTTTAATGTATTAGATGAAACATCACAAGTGGTGACAATACCAGCTTCGGCTGATCTTTTGCCAGATGTTACAAACTTGGAGGCGATGATGGCGGTTAAACCGAAAAATGAAATTGAAGATGATGACAATTTGCCGTGCACTCTACCCATTACCAGGACATTATTGGCGCATTCTCAAACTATTATAGCGGCACCTACCAGTGCAATGAATTCTTTAGCCACTAACCGTACACCTATACGTGTCGTGCCTAATATGTTAAATACAGCTGCTGCTGTTGCTGCTAATGCCGATAATATAAATACACCAGGTTTTGGGCTCACTCCACCTTTGGTGGATGGCAAGTGTATGCGAATATATTCATTTTTACATCCAGCCAGGTATGCGAACAGTCATGGCAACGTGCTTTTAGATTATTGTTGTCCAAATTTGAATGGACCCATGCCAGCTATAGATCCGCAACGTATTCATGCTCAGGTACAGGTGCCGGTGCGAGAGTTACCCGCCTATGTAGTACTGGATACTAAAGTGATAACACGAGCTGAACTGGAGAGCGGTTCCATTAAGGTGCCCGACGTGGTCAGACAGAAAGTGGAAAAATATAGAAATTCTACAACAACAACAATCAAAGGGCCGGCTTCCATCCTAAAAACATTTGCTGACAATTCCAATCCAAATCGTATGCTGTCGCCAACGGTTAATGCTTTGGCCAAACATTTGCCGCGCACTACTACGATAACGCCGAAAGTGCGACCACCACCACCACTATCAACCATGACAACAACAACAAATGAACAAAATGATTATGCATCCCTAATACCGCCTCTTGTCCAAATCGGTGCAGAGTCACCAATCGCACAGCCACGCACCCAATTAAAACATTTAGATAATGTACTGAAAAAATTCGTCAATCCATACGACAGTCTCACATTTGCCGAACGGCATCGGATCATGGAATCTATAGTGGCTTCGGGTACATTTTCATGCAATGATGTGGAAAAAATGATTCTGTTGCTGGAAGGGTATTATAAACAAATCGAACTTTTGAAAAGAACCACACCGAGCTGTTCCCACTTCCTAGCCACCCGACCAAGAGTCATGATGAAAGGGGATAAAGATGTTGCCTCACAGCTCAGCATGTCGTATAATAATGCTATCGCTGCGATGAGTAGAACAAAACCCTGGAAACAACAAAAACCAACAGGTGTCAAAAGTACGCCTCAAAACAGTGCAACGGAACAAGTCCCCATTTATGATACCGATCAAAATATAATTGGATATCAGATGCGTACGATAAAAGCATTGCCAGTACAACGTACCTCAACACCGATGTCTGCCGTCAACACATCGAATATAGGGGCACGAGTTCGTGATATTATGGCCAGTACAAAACCACCACATACGGCTCACACTTCTGCAAAAGCCACCACGAGTATCAGCAGTGCAAGTGTAAATGGCGGAGCAGGTGGTAAAGGAAGCAGCAGCAGCAACGTTGACATGAATGTTAGTCGAACGCGAGCAGGCAGAATTTTAAAGCGACGTGCTCAGGAGCCAATGCATATGTATTATTCGCCAACACCATCAGCAAAGTCATCAACGTCAGCTGCTGCTGCTACTGCACTCATATCCACAACGACAACCAAGAAATCAAAGAATAATGTGACAAGCACACCATCCACTACCAGCACCGTAATGGTAAAGTCTATCAATAAAACGGCCAACATGGCGACGACATCAACAAAAACATCATCAGCTGGTACTAGCAGATCATCGCGCATAATAAATATACGTAAGGTAGGCAGCAGATTCTACAAATAAGAAGTAAAAGTCGGACAAGCCCGACCAGTTAATGCCCTACACCACTTGGCTCCACAAAATTATGCTTCAATTAGTTAAGTTGTAACAGTAATAATAACAGTTAACTTCGAGGGTTATAAAAATAGTCCGATCGGGTCCAATTTTATTTTGGGCAAGTTTTGTCAAAAAATATTAAGAATTAAGATTTTCCCCCATATATCCCCATAGAGTCATTTAAAATAAAAGCATTATAAGAGAAGAGATACTAAAAATGGGCCGATCGGGTGCAAATTCGGCTTACCCAATTATTAAGGTAATTAATTGTTCTTAATCAAATTTTAATTAAGTCGTATCATTATATTAGTTACCCACACACACAGAAGACAAGGATACCGTAGTACGAAGAGCCAACGTAACAACAACATCAATATCAACAAATCATGGACGAGCTATAGAGACACTTACCACAACAACAACATCTACTATAAAACGTGTTACACGGAAAAGGGCAGCAGCTTCATCAAAAATCATAGTCATGTCCAAGAGTGATGCTAGTAGCGAAGAGAGAATTCTCCCCGACGACAATCGTCAGGCATTTATTAAACATGAACTAACCGATGAATAGGTTTTAAATTAAATTTTATAAAATACCACATATTATAAGAATAAAACAACAAAATCAATTTCAAGAAAATGAAACTAAATAAAACAAGTAAGATAAATACCCTCCATCTCCACAACGGTGGACGTGGCAACTATATATATATATATATTGTGCCCTCTAATAGTGTATGTCTTACGTATCAGCATGCCAGTCTACTTTTACGTTAAATATGTCTTTTTGTAAATTTTGGGCGTATCTATTATCCGACCACGCCCATTCTTGGAACGTCAGTCAATATTTTTGGCACATCAGTTAATGGGTTAACTATGTACCAAATTCCAAGTTCTCAGGTCAACTTTTGTGACAGATACAAATATTTTTATTGAGTGTGGGCGTGTCTGTTAACCTAATCGCCCATCACATCAATGAATCTAATATTTATAAACGTACATACTAAATTTCAAGTTTATAACTCAATTTTTGTGGTAGTTCAATAGATTTTTGTTGATTGTGGGCGTGGCTCCATACCGATTTTGTCCATTTTAAATATAAAATTTCAGCTTAATATCTCAAAATTTACTCCCGTGAGAGTGCCAATAACAGACGGACACACGGACATACATGTCTAAATCGACTCAGTTTTTGACACTGATCAAGAATATATATACTTTGTAGGGCCTCTGACGCCTCCTTCTGGGTGTTGCAATTGGTAGAACAAACGCAGTATATCATCATCATTGAGGTGGAGGGTTTGATAATTTTTTTTTAAATTAAATGAAATAAATATACACAATGTTAAGTTTCTTTCTCAGACCACAGTTTTGTCGTAATGATTTATTTTACCTTTGTAAATAGAGTAAAAAAAAATATATATGTAATACAATAACGTGTAAACAATTTAATTAAATATATAAAAATATAATATAAAATGATAATATAAAAACCAAATTTGGTTATAAAAGTGTTAATTTAAATTAACATTATTATTATTCCTAAGCATATATAAAAATCAGTTTATTCGAATGTTTTAATCCATTCTCAAAATTAAATACGGATTGTAACGAATACGTGGGGAGCTTAAACATATAAAATAATTAAATTTTAATTAGTAAATGTAAATATACATATTGAAAAGGTTTTTCCTCCGGTTAATCCGGTCCTTGCCGAGGTAGGAGGTCGGTGTTCCCCAGGATCGCCTTTTCGAGAAATTTGTTTAAATAAAGGACTCGGGTGGTGTTAAATAAAATCAATACACTCTATATTTGCAGCTTCACACATTCACACATATATAATACAATAGAGACGTTATTTTCTTGCTATGTACAAACAAAAAAGCTAACACGGTGACCTGCAAACAACCATGATTTTATAATATACACGTTATTCTTAACTTCTTTAATTGCCTCGTACCCGTGTTATCACTAGCAGTTTTCACGTTAAATTTCTTCTCGTGGTTTCTTCATCGGATTTGGCGGACTATGTTACTTGTCTTGTCTGTCTTTCCCTTGTTAAATTCACCCTGTTTGTTTGTTAAATTCACTAGATACTCTTTGTCCTCCTACACATAACCTACAAAGTACCAGTTGGCTGAATACCGCGTCAAGCTGGTCATTCATCGGTCATGCGAATTGTCACTGTCCAAACAAAGATTTCAATTAGCTGCTAACGCGGCTACTTGTTGTCCTTGCTTCTGTTAACCGGTCAATGAGGATATCCGCCAGCTGCTCATGAACGCGGCCGGTTGATCCTTCATTGACCAGTGTATACAGTTTGTCCCTTTGTTCAACTATACTTGTACCTGTTTCGTATACCTGTTGTTTATCTTGTCACAGCTTAACAGACAGTGTGCAGTTGTTAACAGAATCTCAAGATTTATTTCGAGGTGCGTACTTGTTATGCTGACTTCTGTTATCAAATTTAGCTTGTGTTTACTTGTTATACCCTCCACCTCAGTGATGAGTTACTAAGTTTGTTCTTCCGTTTGTAACAACCAGAAGGAGGCGTCAGAGACCCTACAAAGTATATATATTCTTGATCAGCGTCAAAAACTGAGTCGATTTAGACATGTATGTCCGTGTGTACGTCTGTTGTTGGCACTTTTAATTTTTGCACGCAGATCGATATATAAAATGGGCAAAATCGGTCTGGAGCCACGCCCACAATCGACAAAAAAATATTTTTCTGCCACAAAATATGAGCTACAAACTTGAAATTTGGTATGTACATCTATGAATATTACCTTCATCGATATGCCAAAATGGGCGTATTCGGATTGCGGACACGCCCACAATTAATAAAAACCTTTATATCTGCCACAAAAGTTGACTCAGGAACTTGAAATTTGGT
The DNA here is from genome assembly GCA_963971445.1 of Ornithomya chloropus. Taxonomy (NCBI): domain Eukaryota; kingdom Metazoa; phylum Arthropoda; class Insecta; order Diptera; family Hippoboscidae; genus Ornithomya; species Ornithomya chloropus. Next base: position 1,790,299 of record OZ020531.1, read on the forward strand.
ACGCCTATGCATAGTTATCCCATTGACTGACGTGCCAAAAATGGGCGCGGTCGGATAATAGAAACGCCCAAAATTTAAAAAAAGACATATTTAACGTAAAAGTAGACTGGCATGCTGATATGTAAGACATACGCTATTAGAGGGCACAATATATATATATAGTTGCCACGTCCACCGTTGTGGAGATGGAGGGAATTTATCTTACTTGTTTTATTTAGTTTCATTTTCTTGAAATTGATTTTGTTGTTTTTTTCTTATAATATGTGGTATTTTATAAAATTTAATTTAAAACCTATTCATCGGTTAGTTCATGTTTAATAAATGCCTGACGATTGTCGTCGGGGAGAATTCTCTCTTCGCTACTAGCATCACTCTTGGACATGACTATGATTTTTGATGAAGCTGCTGCCCTTTTCCGTGTAACACGTTTTATAGTAGATGTTGTTGTTGTGGTAAGTGTCTCTATAGCTCGTCCATGATTTGTTGATATTGATGTTGTTGTTACGTTGGCTCTTCGTACTACGGTATCCTTGTCTTCTGTGTGTGTGGGTAACTAATATAATGATACGACTTAATTAAAATTTGATTAAGAACAATTAATTACCTTAATAATTGGGTAAGCCGAATTTGCACCCGATCGGCCCATTTTTAGTATCTCTTCTCTTATAATGCTTTTATTTTAAATGACTCTATGGGGATATATGGGGGAAAATCTTAATTCTTAATATTTTTTGACAAAACTTGCCCAAAATAAAATTGGACCCGATCGGACTATTTTTATAACCCTCGAAGTTAACTGTTATTATTACTGTTACAACTTAACTAATTGAAGCATAATTTTGTGGAGCCAAGTGGTGTAGGGCATTAACTGGTCGGGCTTGTCCGACTTTTACTTCTTATTTGTAGAATCTGCTGCCTACCTTACGTATATTTATTATGCGCGATGATCTGCTAGTACCAGCTGATGATGTTTTTGTTGATGTCGTCGCCATGTTGGCCGTTTTATTGATAGACTTTACCATTACGGTGCTGGTAGTGGATGGTGTGCTTGTCACATTATTCTTTGATTTCTTGGTTGTCGTTGTGGATATGAGTGCAGTAGCAGCAGCAGCTGACGTTGATGACTTTGCTGATGGTGTTGGCGAATAATACATATGCATTGGCTCCTAAGCACGTCGCTTTAAAATTCTGCCTGCTCGCGTTCGACTAACATTCATGTCAACGTTGCTGCTGCTGCTTCCTTTACCACCTCCTCCGCCATTTACACTTGCACTGCTGATACTCGTGGTGGCTTTTGCAGAAGTGTGAGCAACTTCCATTCGCCGCTGTTTTTGTTCGAAATTCAACAATTTTGGAACGAATTTTGCTGCCACACGTTTCATACCCAAAACATCCGAAAAAATTTGATGGCATGAGCCAACTGATATGCCAACATCATCAGCGACTTCTCTGATTGTGATTCGGCGATCGTTCGTAACCATTTCTTTCACTTTTTTCACGTTTTCATCAGTTGTTGATGTGCTTGGGCGTCCGGGTCGTTCGTCATCTTCAACGTTTTCGCGGCCATCTTGGAAACGCTTATACCACTCGTAAATCCTTGCTTTACTCATAGCAGACTCACCATATGCCTTTGTTAACATTTTACAAACTTCACTACACTTTATTTCATTTTTTACGCAAAATTTAATGCAGGTTCTTTGATCCATTTTTTTTCACTAACGAAAATCGCCGAGCTCGAAAAGCACGTCTCACGTTAGCGGCTGCCACTTAAAAAGTAAACAATGAATATTGCTGAAAATTTTATCGTACTTCAGGGGCATGTGTACCAACATAATAAAAAAAACTCTCTCTCCAAACTCTCTCTCCAAATCCGCGAAATTTAAAAATTCTCGTTACTTTTTGAACACACCTCGTATGTAATTAATAAATGAAAATAAGGCTGTTTGCTATTTAGTTCTTCGTTCCACTTTTCCACTTTATACATGTTTTCTTGATGCTTTGTAAAGTTTTTTTTTCAAAAATTTTTTATTGCAGAAACGTATCAAGCGAGTCTTTAAGAATTGTATAAAATCAATAAAAACCAGCCACATTTGAGAGAACAAGTCAGTGGAACGAATTCAATAAATACGATATTTGTGCTTTTTGCGATAACTTTGACCGTACGATATGGGCTTTGACATGGTTTTGAGATTCTGCCGGCAAGTATTTAAGAGAGTGACACTCCGTCTCTGTTTTGAAGTCTCTGATATAATGCTATAAGATATAAAGGTCATAATGAACAAACAAAACTTAAGGGACACAGCACAAAAGAAAAAATTGTGCTGTCAGTGTTTTGCCTCTCAAAATAAAACTGCAGAGTCGTTATACTAAGTGAAAATGAAACAAAATAGTAAAAACACTTAACTAACGCTATGTTATCAGAGGAAAGAAACATGTGTAAGTTTTTGCTTCCTTAACATTGTTTTTTCAATTAAAAAAAAAAAAAATGATCCACACCACTAATATAAAATATAGATATTGAAAAACGGAAACAACTAATTGTATAATATTTTTTGTTATTATTTTATATATATTGTGAGGACGCATGGCCCTCACAAAGTAAATAAATTAGCCATTCCTGGTTTATATATTACAAAAGTGAACTTTATTATTTTTTGTTACAATTAATTTAGTTTATTATGAAACTCTTTAGTTAACTGTATAAATCTTGTATGTATATTATTATAATTGCGTGGCGTGGCCAACGTTAAAGGTGACATTCGTATTCATTCATTCATGTTTTGAAGTCTCTGATATCACCCTTTTCCATTTTCAACAAGTTGATGCCTTCATTTTGCTTGCAAGTACTGCAATCAATAAATATTTAATATAAATGTACAAAAAAATAAATAAATAAAAGAATGAAATATGATTTATAAAAAATTAACCATTTTCCACTCACAGCATGAGAACCTTCCATAACTTTAACAATATCGCGACGTCTTATTTGATTTTGGTCAGCATCCAAAGCTATAGTATTTCGATTTTCTCGACGTTTATGCAAAGCTGTCGGCTTGCATTCAATAACCTTGCCGTGCATCCCCAACACATGAAAGTTTTCACGTTCCAAACGCATAATAACACCAACATTCTAGGGAGTGTAGGACAAATGTGTGAAAAATGAATTTTTAGAATTCCATAAAAATCAAGAAACTCACTCCAATTGTACCAAACACCCCAATGGAATTGACCCAAACAGTCGACACCTATAGCTACATCGGAACAAAATTGTAAATCATGTGGCAACGCTTCCAATTCGTGATTAGTTAAATCCGATACCAGGACGGTTCTTCAAGAATAATTAAACCTGTTCCTCCCTCATGGAGCCCAGTTAAGACCCGTGCATGATCACCGGTTTTAAAATATTTACGCAATTCATTAGCTTTAAACACCAAAGGATCCTGTGTTCAAATAGAGACAAACAGACACAACGACAAACAAAAATTCAAAGCATAGAAATGTCATTTTATTTACCTTTAAATCTTGATCTTTCGGTATTACAGTAATCATGACCATAATTTTCGCTTGAAGGTTTTCCAAATCGCCCATGCACACCTCTACATTGTCGCTCATGGAAAATAAATGTGCAGCGGTGGTATCTTCCTTAGCAGCGGTCATAATTTCCAAATTGACGCCTAACCATAATAAAGATAAAGAGCAGTTTTAATGTTTAGTTAGAAAATTGAATTTGGCGTAGGTTAACATCTTAAATACCCTACACATCTACTAATCAGTGGGCATGGCAGTGCGTTGCGTAGGGTATAAAAATCAGAAATTTTGATGGTTCCCTTCGTTAACTAACCTTCCGGTTGTTCCTCAAATCTTTCCAATTCGGTTAAAGTCGGTTTGACGCCGTCCGCCAAAATTGCCGGAATAGTAAAATTTTTATAGAGGAATCCTTGGCGCGAATAACGATTGCCTTCGAAAAGCAAAAAGTCACCATCCGAATGAACTTCAACACCAATAGCTCTAACAGCTTCCGGATTAAACGGTTTGGCTGGTGGACGGCGTTTCTTCTTTTGCTTGTTGTCCGCTTCCTAAGGAAGAATGATATTTATCGTTTATTTTTTTGTTTAGCATCCAACTTACATTAGATGTTGGGCGTAGAGCACCCCTCATACGTTTATAGTCAATGCGTGGCAAAAGTTTTAAGTGAGCTTGATTATGAATCAAGTCTACATAATCCACTTTAGCAATATCATTCTTGTACAAACCTCTCTTAAGCCGCACCCACTGTTTCACGTTAAAACCAATTTGCTTTTTAACCACTTTCCTAACATCGGTCATTTCTTGGACTGGCACCGTTTACACATACGCAAAGTACTCACATTTTCTATGGCCGTCTTGACGTGCGTCCGCTTGTACGATTCTACATAAATGTAGCCTTTGACGCCCTCTGGTGCCATCACGGACTTGATTTGTAATGGTTCATCGGTATTTATGTAGGTGAGAAATTTACGCATCAACAATAAGGCGGTAGATGTCTCTTCACCTATACGACATTTCACCATCCAAAGATTCGGATCTCTGAACATATTTGGGAAATGTATAAAATTCGAAATATTCTGCAGAATTTTAGGGGGAAAGCTCACTTGATGCCAGGTAGAAGTGTTTGTTGGGTAATCTCATCGGACATTTCTTTACCGTCATCACCGAAATGCCTTTTAGCAATCGACTCGTCAGCATACTTTTTACGCAAGTATTCTTCAATTTCATCTTCTCGTTGAGTGCTTTTTCAAGAGTATAAGAATACATTACAAGTGTAGCCATTACGAAATGGTTGTTGTTTAAGACTTACTCCCACAAGTTCGTGCCACGTCGGCGTATTTCAATGTCACGAGCAGTGGGACCCAATTCGTCAATTTCATTACCAACTATACCTAATTCATTGGCTCCCTCCTCCCATTCATCACCTTCATCTACCTATGATATAGTTTTTATTGATTTTATTATTCTTTATTATCAAGGATTTTATACAAAAGTCAAAACTCATCTCATCATCGACGTCGGCCTCGTCAATTATAAAACCACCAAAACGATCTTTTTTCTTTTTTTTACGCGGCCTATCATCCTCATCTTCTTCGTACTCTTCCGAATCAACTTCGTCACCGCCTTCTTCTTCATCCTCTTCATCATTCAAACGTCGCTTTTGGAACGCGATTGAGAATGTGACCGTGAACGCAAAGACCTATAACCCGAACGGGATCTTGTAAGGATCTGGATCTTAAACGTGTACTTTTCTGAGATTTATTAGAACCCAAAGATCCATCTTCCGATCCACTCTCGGATGCGTTGCTTTCTTCGGAACTGACATAGTTACAGGCTCATCGCCACATATGAAATTTCTCCTATAATCAAAAATCTTGCTTAAACAACACTTTACTTGAACATTAATGTAACATGTTGCGGGATTAACTGAAAGAAAAACGAAAAAACAGCTGACTCGATGAATGAAAAGGCGGCAAGACTGTTGCATGCCACAGCGTATGGAAACGAGAGTGAGGTCATGGAAAGGACCAGACGGACAGACATAATTGCTAGGCAAATATTTAAAGTTACATATATATGTGAACAAATGAGGGATTGATGAATGTAAGTCCAGTTGCAACGGTCGGAGGCCTGGAAAGGTACCGTTGAGAAAGAAGAAGAGAATAGCTTAGAAGAAAATATTTTTTGATTTTTGAGTTCAGTTGATGTCAAGTGCTACGCGGAGAAACAATAAGATAAAAATAGAAAAATATTTAAAAACAAGTAAGAAAACTAAATTTGGCTTAGACCAAATCTTAAATATCCTCCACCTCTACAGGCGTGGAAAATATATATATATATATATTGTGCCATCTAGTAGTGTGTGTCTTAGGTATCAGCATGCAAATCTACTTTTACGTTAAATATGGTTTTTTTTTAATTGGGGCGTGTCTGTTATCCGACCGCGCCCATTTTTGGCACATCGGTAGATGGGATAACTATATATATACGCGTACCAAATTTCAAGTTCCTGAGTCAACTTTTGTGGCAGATATAAAGGTTTTTATTAATTGTGGGCGTGTCTGTTATCCGGATACGCCCCTACCGATGATGATGGAATACCGATGAAGCTAATTCTCATAGAAGTACGTACCAAATTTCAAGTTTAAAGCTCAATTTTTGTGGCAGAAAAATATTTTTTTGTCGATTGTGGGCGTGGCTCTTGACCGATTTTGCCCATTTTAAATAGCGATCTGCGTGCAAAAACTAAAAGTGTCTGTACAAAATTTCAGCTCAATATCTCAAAATGTACGCCCGTGAGAGTGCCAACAACAGACGGACACACGGACACACGGACATACATGTCTAAATCGACTCAGTTTTTGACGCTGATCAAGAATATATATACTTTGTAGGGACTCTTACGCCTTCTTCTGGGTGTTGCAAACGGAAGAACAAACTTAATATACCCTCATCACTGAGGTGAAGGGTATAAAAAAATGTAAGAGCTGATGATGTAATGTAACGTGCAACAAAATAGTAAAAAGATTTGTAGAATATAATATATAATACATAAGCAGTGAGATCTAGTGAGGTATATTGTGCGCAGATGACTTTAGAGAAAATTGATGGATGTGTAAATTATTCCGGCCCCCGAGGATTGCAACTGGATATCGATAGTACAGATAAGTTAAGTTAAGTTAAATATTTATGAATTAATTTATAAAACTACTGAAACCTTTTGAATTGTATACAATCACAAATGTAAATTAAAGAAAAAAAATTCTCCTTTTTTGTGTAAATCAAATTGCGAATGTTATATGTATGTAAAATTGTTGTGGAGCCCTCTTTAAAAATCTATAATATCTCAAATTCGATTTTCTTTTAATACTTGAATGTAATAAACAATAGCGAATTGTGCGAATGTTGTGTTCTTGTCGGGGAGAGGGTACATATAAAAGGGTAAGGAGCCGCTCGTAGCTTTCATTTTAGGGGGATCAAATAAGAAAAAAAGGATAAAGAGAATTGGTCCCGTGGTTGGGAGGGTAAAGATATGGGGGAAGTATATATACTCTCCAGATTGCTCATGCATGGCCGTAGCGTTTGTTTGTTGTTGCATGCGGCCACATACAGGTTGAGATCCTCACCCCTGAGATAAATAAGCTAGCAAGTATCGGTGTCAAATTTCATCTTTCATCTAACAGACACATACCTAAATTATATAAACGAAAAAAAAGGTATATAAGTTATTTCACGAAATATTTTCACTACATTACATGGTAAGCCATAACTTTTAATAAAAGCAAAAACAAAATGAAGGGAAGATAAATATTAAACAGCAACATTCTTTCCCTTCGCCGGGTGGCGTGAGTGAGCAGTTGACTTTTGTTCTATAGCAATAGAGTGCATCAAATATTTACATAATAATAGAAAGTACATGACATTGAGAAACCAAGCAAACAAATATTTATTTGTAGAATATATAAAAAAATATTAATTTTAAAATTTTTGCAATAGAAATTTCAATTCAGAGTTTTGTGTCTGCAAAATCTCACAATCCTTGTCAAGCTGTTCACGTTTCTTTAACACCACTAAATAATGAATTTAAACCATGTTCTACAGTTCTCCAAATATTCTGTTTATCCTTTGGTAAGTAATATTCGAATTGCTTCCAATAACTTTCAATATCACCCTTTTCCATTTTCAACAAGTTGATGCCTTCATTTTGCTTGCAAGTACTGCAATCAATAAATATTTAATATAAATGTACAAAAAAATAAATAAATAAAAGAATGAAATATGATTTATAAAAAATTAACCATTTTCCACTCACAGCATGAGAACCTTCCATAATTTTAACAATATCGCGACGTCTTATTTGATTTTGGTCAGCATCCAAAGCTATAGTATTTCGATTTTCTCGACGTTTATGCAAAGCTGTCGGTTTGCATTCAATAACCTTGCCGTGCATCCCCAACACATGAAAGTTTTCACGTTCCAAACGCATAATAACACCAACATTCTAGGGAGTGTAGGACAAATGTGTGAAAAATGAATTTTTAGAATTCCATAAAAATCAAGAAACTCACTCCAATTGTACCAAACACCCCAATGGAATTGACCCAAACAGTCGACACCTATAGCTACATCGGAACAAAATTGTAAATCATGTGGCAACGCTTCCAATTCGTGATTAGTTAAATCCGATACCAGGACGGTTCTTCAAGAATAATTAAACCTGTTCCTCCCTCATGGAGCCCAGTTAAGACCCGTGCATGATCACCGGTTTTAAAATATTTACGCAATTCATTAGCTTTAAACACCAAAGGATCCTGTGTTCAAATAGAGACAAACAGACACAACGACAAACAAAAATTCAAAGCATAGAAATGTCATTTTATTTACCTTTAAATCTTGATCTTTCGGTATTACAGTAATCATGACCATAATTTTCGCTTGAAGGTTTTCCAAATCGCCCATGCACACCTCTACATTGTCGCTCATGGAAAATAAATGTGCAGCGGTGGTATCTTCCTTAGCAGCGGTCATAATTTTCAAATTGACGTCTTACCATAATAAAGATAAAGAGCAGTTTTAATGTTTAGTTAGAAAATTGAATTTGGCGTAGGTTAACATCTTAAATACCCTACACATCTACTAATCAGTGGGCATGGCAGTGCGTTGCGTAGGGTATAAAAATCAGAAATTTTGATGGTTCCCTTCGTTAACTAACCTTCCGGTTGTTCCTCAAATCTTTCCAATTCGGTTAAAGTCGGTTTGACGCCGTCCGCCAAAATTGCCGGAATAGTAAAATTTTTATAGAGGAATCCTTGGCGCGAATAACGATTGCCTTCGAAAAGCAAAAAGTCACCATCCGAATGAACTTCAACACCAATAGCTCTAACAGCTTCCGGATTAAACGGTTTGGCTGGTGGACGGCGTTTCTTCTTTTGCTTGTTGTCCGCTTCCTAAGGAAGAATGATATTTATCGTTTATTTTTTTGTTTAGCATCCAACTTACATTAGATGTTGGGCGTAGAGCACTCCTCATACGTTTATAGTCAATGCGTGGCAAAAGTTTTAAGTGAGCTTGATTATGAATCAAGTCTACATAATCCACTTTAGCAATATCATTCTTGTACAAACCTCTCTTAAGCCGCACCCACTGTTTCACGTTAAAACCAATTTGCTTTTTAACCACTTTCCTAACATCGGTCATTTCTTGGACTGGCACCGTTTACACATACGCAAAGTACTCACATTTTCTATGGCCGTCTTGACGTGCGTCCGCTTGTACGATTCTACATAAATGTAGCCTTTGACGCCCTCTGGTGCCACCACGGACTTGATTTGTAATGGTTCATCGGTATTTATGTAGGTGAGAAATTTACGCATCAACAATAAGGCGGTAGATGTCTCTTCACCTATACGACATTTCACCATCCAAAGATTCGGATCTCTGAAAATATTTTGAAAATGTATAAAATTCGAAATATTCTGCAGAATTTTAGGGGGAAAGCTCACTTGATGCCAGGTAGAAGTGTTTGTTGGGTAATCTCATCGGACATTTCTTTACCGTCATCACCGAAATGCCTTTTAGCAATCGACTCGTCAGCATACATTTTACGCAAGTATTCTTCAATTTCATCTTCTCGTTGAGTGCTTTTTCAAGAGTATAAGAATACATTACAAGTGTAGCCATTACGAAATGGTTGTTGTTTAAGACTTACTCCCACAAGTTCGTGCCACGTCGTAGGCGTATTTCAATGTCACGAGCAGTGGGACCCAATTCGTCAATTTCATTACCAACTATATCTAATTCATTGGCTCCCTCCTCCCATTCATCACCTTCATCTACCTATGATATAGTTTTTATTGATTTTATTATTCTTTATTATCAAGGATTTTATACAAAAGTCAAAACTCATCTCATCATCGACGTCGGCCTCGTCAATTATAAAACCACAAAAACGATCTTTTTTCTTCTTTTTACGCGGCCTATCATCCTCATCTTCTTCGTACTCTTCCGAATCAACTTCGTCACCGCCTTCTTCTTCATCCTCTTCATCATTCAAACGTCGCTTTTGTCTACGATGCGAACCCTCAGAACCGGAAACTTTCGAAGCAACGCTACGGGATCGTGAACGTGTTCGTGATCTGGAACGCGATTGAGAATGTGACCGTGAACGCAAAGACCTATAACCCGAACGAGATCTTGTAAGGATCTGGATCTTAAACGTGTACTTTTCTGAGATTTATTAGAACCCAAAGATCCATCTTCCGATCCACTCTCGGATGCGTTGCTTTCTTCGGAACTGACATAGTTACAGGCTCATCGCCACTTATGAAATTTCTCGTATAATCAAAAATCTTGCTTAAACAACACTTTACTTGAACATTAATGTAACATGTTGCGGGATTAACTGAAAGAAAAACGAAAAAACAGCTGACTCGATGAATGAAAAGGCGGCAAGACTGTTGCATGCCACAGCGTATGGAAACGAGAGTGAGGTCATGGAAAGGACCAGACGGACAGACATAATTGCTAGGCAAATATTTAAAGTTACATATATATGTGAACAAATGAGGGATTGATGAATGTAAGTCCAGTTGCAACGGTCGGAGGCCTGGAAAGGTACCGTTGAGAAAGAAGAAGAGAATAGCTTAGAAGAAAATATTTTTTGATTTTTGAGTTCAGTTGATGTCAAGTGCTACGCGGAGAAACAATAAGATAAAAATAGAAAAATATTTAAAAACAAGTAAGAAAACTAAATTTGGCTTAGACCAAATCTTAAATATCCTCCACCTCTACAGGCGTGGAAAATATATATATATATATATTGTGCCATCTAGTAGTGTGTGTCTTAGGTATCAGCATGCAAATCTACTTTTACGTTAAATATGGTTTTTTTTAATTGGGGCGTGTCTGTTATCCGACCGCGCCCATTTTTGGCACATCGGTAGATGGGATAACTATATATATACGCGTACCAAATTTCAAGTTCCTGAGTCAACTTTTGTGGCAGATATAAAGGTTTTTATTAATTGTGGGCGTGTCTGTTATCCGGATACGCCCCTACCGATGATGATGGAATACCGATGAAGCTAATTCTCATAAAAGTACGTACCAAATTTCAAGTTTAAAGCTCAATTTTTGTGGCAGAAAAATATTTTTTTGTCGATTGTGGGCGTGGCTCTTGACCGATTTTGCCCATTTTAAATAGCGATCTGCGTGCAAAAACTAAAAGTGTCTGTACAAAATTTCAGCTCAATATCTCAAAATGTACGCCCGTGAGAGTGCCAACAACAGACGGACACACGGACACACGGACATACATGTCTAAATCGACTCAGTTTTTGACGCTGATCAAAAATATATATACTTTGTAGGGACTCTTACGCCTTCTTCTGGGTGTTGCAAACGGAAGAACAAACTTAATATACCCTCATCACTGAGGTGAAGGGTATAAAAAAATGTAAGAGCTGATGATGTAATGTAACGTGCAACAAAATAGTAAAAAGATTTGTAGAATATAATATATAATACATAAGCAGTGAGATCTAGTGAGGTATATTGTGCGCAGATGACTTTAGAGAAAATTGATGGATGTGTAAATTATTCCGGCCCCCGAGGATTGCAACTGGATATCGATAGTACAGATAAGTTAAGTTAAGTTAAATATTTATGAATTAATTTATAAAACTACTGAAACCTTTTGAATTGTATACAATCACAAATGTAAATTAAAGAAAAAAAATTCTCCTTTTTTGTGTAAATCAAATTGCGAATGTTATATGTATGTAAAATTGTTGTGGAGCCCTCTTTAAAAATCTATAATATCTCAAATTCGATTTTCTTGTAATACGTGAATGTAATAAACAATAGCGAATTGTGCGAATGTTGTGTTCTTGTCGGGGAGAGGGTACATATAAAAGGGTAAGGAGCCGCTCGTAGCTTTCATTTTAGGGGGATCAAATAAGAAAAAAAGGATAAAGAGAATTGGTCCCGTGGTTGGGAGGGTAAAGATATGGGGGAAGTATATATACTCTCCAGATTGCTCATGCATGGCCGTAGCGTTTGTTTGTTGTTGCATGCGGCCACATACAGGTTGAGATCCTCACCCCTGAGATAAATAAGCTAGCAAGTATCGGTGTCAAATTTCATCTTTCATCTAACAGACACATACCTAAATTATATAAACGAAAAAAAAGGTATATAAGTTATTTCACGAAATATTTTCACTACATTACATGGTAAGCCATAACTTTTAATAAAAGCAAAAACAAAATGAAGGGAAGATAAATATTAAACAGCAACATTCTTTCCCTTCGCCGGGTGGCGTGAGTGAGCAGTTGACTTTTGTTCTATAGCAATAGAGTGCATCAAATATTTACATAATAATAGAAAGTACATGACATTGAGAAACCAAGCAAACAAATATTTATTTGTAGAATATATAAAAAAATATTAATTTTAAAATTTTTGCAATAGAAATTTCAATTCAGAGTTTTGTGTCTGCAAAATCTCACAATCCTTGTCAAGCTGTTCACGTTTCTTTAACACCACTAAATAATGAATTTAAACCATGTTCTACAGTTCTCCAAATATTCTGTTTATCCTTTGGTAAGTAATATTCGAATTGCTTCCAATAACTTTCAATATCACCCTTTTCCATTTTCAACAAGTTGATGCCTTCATTTTGCTTGCAAGTACTGCAATCAATAAATATTTAATATAAATGTACAAAAAAATAAATAAATAAAAGAATGAAATATGATTTATAAAAAATTAACCATTTTCCACTCACAGCATGAGAACCTTCCATAATTTTAACAATATCGCGACGTCTTATTTGATTTTGGTCAGCATCCAAAGCTATAGTATTTCGATTTTCTCGACGTTTATGCAAAGCTGTCGGTTTGCATTCAATAACCTTGCCGTGCATCCCCAACACATGAAAGTTTTCACGTTCCAAACGCATAATAACACCAACATTCTAGGGAGTGTAGGACAAATGTGTGAAAAATGAATTTTTAGAATTCCATAAAAATCAAGAAACTCACTCCAATTGTACCAAACACCCCAATGGAATTGACCCAAACAGTCGACACCTATAGCTACATCGGAACAAAATTGTAAATCATGTGGCAACGCTTCCAATTCGTGATTAGTTAAATCCGATACCAGGACGGTTCTTCAAGAATAATTAAACCTGTTCCTCCCTCATGGAGCCCAGTTAAGACCCGTGCATGATCACCGGTTTTAAAATATTTACGCAATTCATTAGCTTTAAACACCAAAGGATCCTGTGTTCAAATAGAGACAAACAGACACAACGACAAACAAAAATTCAAAGCATAGAAATGTCATTTTATTTACCTTTAAATCTTGATCTTTCGGTATTACAGTAATCATGACCATAATTTTCGCTTGAAGGTTTTCCAAATCGCCCATGCACACCTCTACATTGTCGCTCATGGAAAATAAATGTGCAGCGGTGGTATCTTCCTTAGCAGCGGTCATAATTTCCAAATTGACGTCTTACCATAATAAAGATAAAGAGCAGTTTTAATGTTTAGTTAGAAAATTGAATTTGGCGTAGGTTAACATCTTAAATACCCTACACATCTACTAATCAGTGGGCATGGCAGTGCGTTGCGTAGGGTATAAAAATCAGAAATTTTGATGGTTCCCTTCGTTAACTAACCTTCCGGTTGTTCCTCAAATCTTTCCAATTCGGTTAAAGTCGGTTTGACGCCGTCCGCCAAAATTGCCGGAATAGTAAAATTTTTATAGAGGAATCCTTGGCGCGAATAACGATTGCCTTCGAAAAGCAAAAAGTCACCATCCGAATGAACTTCAACACCAATAGCTCTAACAGCTTCCGGATTAAACGGTTTGGCTGGTGGACGGCGTTTCTTCTTTTGCTTGTTGTCCGCTTCCTAAGGAAGAATGATATTTATCGTTTATTTTTTTGTTTAGCATCCAACTTACATTAGATGTTGGGCGTAGAGCACTCCTCATACGTTTATAGTCAATGCGTGGCAAAAGTTTTAAGTGAGCTTGATTATGAATCAAGTCTACATAATCCACTTTAGCAATATCATTCTTGTACAAACCTCTCTTAAGCCGCACCCACTGTTTCACGTTAAAACCAATTTGCTTTTTAACCACTTTCCTAACATCGGTCATTTCTTGGACTGGCACCGTTTACACATACGCAAAGTACTCACATTTTCTATGGCCGTCTTGACGTGCGTCCGCTTGTACGATTCTACATAAATGTAGCCTTTGACGCCCTCTGGTGCCACCACGGACTTGATTTGTAATGGTTCATCGGTATTTATGTAGGTGAGAAATTTACGCATCAACAATAAGGCGGTAGATGTCTCTTCACCTATACGACATTTCACCATCCAAAGATTCGGATCTCTGAAAATATTTTGAAAATGTATAAAATTCGAAATATTCTGCAGAATTTTAGGGGGAAAGCTCACTTGATGCCAGGTAGAAGTGTTTGTTGGGTAATCTCATCGGACATTTCTTTACCGTCATCACCGAAATGCCTTTTAGCAATCGACTCGTCAGCATACATTTTACGCAAGTATTCTTCAATTTCATCTTCTCGTTGAGTGCTTTTTCAAGAGTATAAGAATACATTACAAGTGTAGCCATTACGAAATGGTTGTTGTTTAAGACTTACTCCCACAAGTTCGTGCCACGTCGTAGGCGTATTTCAATGTCACGAGCAGTGGGACCCAATTCGTCAATTTCATTACCAACTATATCTAATTCATTGGCTCCCTCCTCCCATTCATCACCTTCATCTACCTATGATATAGTTTTTATTGATTTTATTATTCTTTATTATCAAGGATTTTATACAAAAGTCAAAACTCATCTCATCATCGACGTCGGCCTCGTCAATTATAAAACCACAAAAACGATCTTTTTTCTTCTTTTTACGCGGCCTATCATCCTCATCTTCTTCGTACTCTTCCGAATCAACTTCGTCACCGCCTTCTTCTTCATCCTCTTCATCATTCAAACGTCGCTTTTGTCTACGATGCGAACCCTCAGAACCGGAAACTTTCGAAGCAACGCTACGGGACGCTTTATTATCAAGGATTTTATACAAAAGTCAAAACTCATCTCATCATCGACGTCGGCCTCGTCAATTATAAAACCACAAAAACGATCTTTTTTCTTCTTTTTACGCGGCCTATCATCCTCATCTTCTTCGTACTCTTCCGAATCAACTTCGTCACCGCCTTCTTCTTCATCCTCTTCATCATTCAAACGTCGCTTTTGTCTACGATGCGAACCCTCAGAACCGGAAACTTTCGAAGCAACGCTACGGGATCGTGAACGTGTTCGTGATCTGGAACGCGATTGAGAATGTGACCGTGAACGCAAAGACCTATAACCCGAACGAGATCTTGTAAGGATCTGGATCTTAAACGTGTACTTTTCTGAGATTTATTAGAACCCAAAGATCCATCTTCCGATCCACTCTCGGATGCGTTGCTTTCTTCGGAACTGACATAGTTACAGGCTCATCGCCACTTATGAAATTTCTCGTATAATCAAAAATCTTGCTTAAACAACACTTTACTTGAACATTAATGTAACATGTTGCGGGATTAACTGAAAGAAAAACGAAAAAACAGCTGACTCGATGAATGAAAAGGCGGCAAGACTGTTGCATGCCACAGCGTATGGAAACGAGAGTGAGGTCATGGAAAGGACCAGACGGACAGACATAATTGCTAGGCAAATATTTAAAGTTACATATATATGTGAACAAATGAGGGATTGATGAATGTAAGTCCAGTTGCAACGGTCGGAGGCCTGGAAAGGTACCGTTGAGAAAGAAGAAGAGAATAGCTTAGAAGAAAATATTTTTTGATTTTTGAGTTCAGTTGAAGTCAAGTGCTACGCGGAGAAACAATAAGATAAAAATAGAAAAATATTTAAAAACAAGTAAGAAAACTAAATTTGGCTTAGACCAAATCTTAAATATCCTCCACCTCTACAGGCGTGGAAAATATATATATATATATATTGTGCCATCTAGTAGTGTGTGTCTTAGGTATCAGCATGCAAATCTACTTTTACGTTAAATATGGTTTTTTTTTAATTGGGGCGTGTCTGTTATCCGACCGCGCCCATTTTTGGCACATCGGTAGATGGGATAACTATATATATACGCGTACCAAATTTCAAGTTCCTGAGTCAACTTTTGTGGCAGATATAAAGGTTTTTATTAATTGTGGGCGTGTCTGTTATCCGGATACGCCCCTACCGATGATGATGGAATACCGATGAAGCTAATTCTCATAAAAGTACGTACCAAATTTCAAGTTTAAAGCTCAATTTTTGTGGCAGAAAAATATTTTTTTGTCGATTGTGGGCGTGGCTCTTGACCGATTTTGTCCATTTTAAATAGCGATCTGCGTGCAAAAACTAAAAGTGTCTGTACAGAATTTCAGCTCAATATCTCAAAATGTACGCCCGTGAGAGTGCCAACAACAGACGGACACACGGACACACGGACATACATGTCTAAATCGACTCAGTTTTTGACGCTGATCAAGAATATATATACTTTGTAGGGTCTCTTACGCCTTCTTCTGGGTGTTGCAAACGGAAGAACAAACTTAATATACCCTCATCACTGAGGTGAAGGGTATAAAAAAATGTAAGAGCTGATGATGTAATGTAACGTGCAACAAAATAGTAAAAAGATTTGTAGAATATAATATATAATACATAAGCAGTGAGATCTAGTGAGGTATATTGTGCGCAGATGACTTTAGAGAAAATTGATGGATGTGTAAATTATTCCGGCCCCCGAGGATTGCAACTGGATATCGATAGTACAGATAAGTTAAGTTAAGTTAAATATTTATGAATTAATTTATAAAACTACTGAAACCTTTTGAATTGTATACAATCACAAATGTAAATTAAAGAAAAAAAATTCTCCTTTTTTGTGTAAATCAAATTGCGAATGTTATATGTATGTAAAATTGTTGTGGAGCCCTCTTTAAAAATCTATAATATCTCAAATTCGATTTTCTTTTAATACTTGAATGTAATAAACAATAGCGAATTGTGCGAATGTTGTGTTCTTGTCGGGGAAGGGTACATATAAAAGGGTAAGGAGCCGCTCGTAGCTTTCATTTTAGGGGGATCAAATAAGAAAAAAAGGATAAAGAGAATTGGTCCCGTGGTTGGGAGGGTAAAGATATGGGGGAAGTATATATACTCTCCAGATTGCTCATGCATGGCCGTAGCGTTTGTTTGTTGTTGCATGCGGCCACATACAGGTTGAGATCCTCACCCCTGAGATAAATAAGCTAGCAAGTATCGGTGTCAAATTTCATCTTTCATCTAACAGACACATACCTAAATTATATAAACGAAAAAAAAGGTATATAAGTTATTTCACGAAATATTTTCACTACATTACATGGTAAGCCATAACTTTTAATAAAAGCAAAAACAAAATGAAGGGAAGATAAATATTAAACAGCAACATTCTTTCCCTTCGCCGGGTGGCGTGAGTGAGCAGTTGACTTTTGTTCTATTGCAATAGAGTGCATCAAATATTTACATAATAATAGAAAGTACATGACATTGAGAAACCAAGCAAACAAATATTTATTTGTAAAATATATAAAAAAATATTAATTTTAAAATTTTTGCAATAGAAATTTCAATTCAGAGTTTTGTGTCTGCAAAATCTCACAATCCTTGTCAAGCTGTTCACGTTTCTTTAACACCACTAAATAATGAATTTAAACCATGTTCTACAGTTCTCCAAATATTCTGTTTATCCTTTGGTAAGTAATATTCGAATTGCTTCCAATAACTTTCAATATCACCCTTTTCCATTTTCAACAAGTTGATGCCTTCATTTTGCTTGCAAGTACTGCAATCAATAAATATTTAATATAAATGTACAAAAAAATAAATAAATAAAAGAATGAAATATGATTTATAAAAAATTAACCATTTTCCACTCACAGCATGAGAACCTTCCATAATTTTAACAATATCGCGACGTCTTATTTGATTTTGGTCAGCATCCAAAGCTATAGTATTTCGATTTTCTCGACGTTTATGCAAAGCTGTCGGTTTGCATTCAATAACCTTGCCGTGCATCCCCAACACATGAAAGTTTTCACGTTCCAAACGCATAATAACACCAATATTCTAGGGAGTGTAGGACAAATGTGTGAAAAATGAATTTTTAGAATTCCATAAAAATCAAGAAACTCACTCCAATTGTACCAAACTCCCCAATGGAATTGACCCAAACAGTCGACACCTATAGCTACATCGGAACAAAATTGTAAATCATGTGGCAACGCTTCCAATTCGTGATTAGTTAAATCCGATACCAGGACGGTTCTTCAAGAATAATTAAACCTGTTCCTCCCTCATGGAGCCCAGTTAAGACCCGTGCATGATCACCGGTTTTAAAATATTTACGCAATTCATTAGCTTTAAACACCAAAGGATCCTGTGTTCAAATAGAGACAAACAGACACAACGACAAACAAAAATTCAAAGCATAGAAATGTCATTTTATTTACCTTTAAATCTTGATCTTTCGGTATTACAGTAATCATGACTATAATTTTCGCTTGAAGGTTTTCCAAATCGCCCATGCACACCTCTACATTGTCGCTCATGGAAAATAAATGTGCAGCGGTGGTATCTTCCTTAGCAGCGGTCATAATTTCCAAATTGACGTCTTACCATAATAAAGATAAGGAGCAGTTTTAATGTTTAGTTAGAAAATTGAATTTGGCGTAGGTTAACATCTTAAATACCCTACACATCTACTAATCAGTGGGCATGGCAGTGCGTTGCGTAGGGTATAAAAATCAGAAATTTTGATGGTTCCCTTCGTAAACTAACCTTCCGGTTGTTCCTCAAATCTTTCCAATTCGGTTAAAGTCGGTTTGACGCCGTCCGCCAAAATTGCCGGAATAGTAAAATTTTTATAGAGGAATCCTTTGCGCGAATAACGATTGCCTTCGAAAAGCAAAAAGTCACCATCCGAATGAACTTCAACACCAATAGCTCTAACAGCTTCCGGATTAAACGGTTTGGCTGGTGGACGGCGTTTCTTCTTTTGCTTGTTGTCCGCTTCCTAAGGAAGAATGATATTTATCGTTTATTTTTTTGTTTAGCATCCAACTTACATTAGATGTTGGGCGTAGAGCACCCCTCATACGTTTATAGTCAATGCGTGGCAAAAGTTTTAAGTGAGCTTGATTATGAATCAAGTCTACATAATCCACTTTAGCAATATCATTCTTGTACAAACCTCTCTTAAGCCGCACCCACTGTTTCACGTTAAAACCAATTTGCTTTTTAACCACTTTCCTAACATCGGTCATTTCTTGGACTGGCACCGTTTACACATACGCAAAGTACTCACATTTTCTATGGCCGTCTTGACGTGCGTCCGCTTGTACGATTCTACATAAATGTAGCCTTTGACGCCCTCTGGTGCCACCACGGACTTGATTTGTAATGGTTCATCGGTATTTATGTAGGTGAGAAATTTACGCATCAACAATAAGGCGGTAGATGTCTCTTCACCTATACGACATTTCACCATCCAAAGATTCGGATCTCTGAAAATATTTTGAAAATGTATAAAATTCGAAATATTCTGCAGAATTTTAGGGGGAAAGCTCACTTGATGCCAGGTAGAAGTGTTTGTTGGGTAATCTCATCGGACATTTCTTTACCGTCATCACCGAAATGCCTTTTAGCAATCGACTCGTCAGCATACATTTTACGCAAGTATTCTTCAATTTCATCTTCTCGTTGAGTGCTTTTTCAAGAGTATAAGAATACATTACAAGTGTAGCCATTACGAAATGGTTGTTGTTTAAGACTTACTCCCACAAGTTCGTGCCACGTCGTAGGCGTATTTCAATGTCACGAGCAGTGGGACCCAATTCGTCAATTTCATTACCAACTATATCTAATTCATTGGCTCCCTCCTCCCATTCATCACCTTCATCTACCTATGATATAGTTTTTATTGATTTTATTATTCTTTATTATCAAGGATTTTATACAAAAGTCAAAACTCATCTCATCATCGACGTCGGCCTCGTCAATTATAAAACCACAAAAACGATCTTTTTTCTTCTTTTTACGCGGCCTATCATCCTCATCTTCTTCGTACTCTTCCGAATCAACTTCGTCACCGCCTTCTTCTTCATCCTCTTCATCATTCAAACGTCGCTTTTGTCTACGATGCGAACCCTCAGAACCGGAAACTTTCGAAGCAACGCTACGGGACGCTTTATTATCAAGGATTTTATACAAAAGTCAAAACTCATCTCATCATCGACGTCGGCCTCGTCAATTATAAAACCACAAAAACGATCTTTTTTCTTCTTTTTACGCGGCCTATCATCCTCATCTTCTTCGTACTCTTCCGAATCAACTTCGTCACCGCCTTCTTCTTCATCCTCTTCATCATTCAAACGTCGCTTTTGTCTACGATGCGAACCCTCAGAACCGGAAACTTTCGAAGCAACGCTACGGGATCGTGAACGTGTTCGTGATCTGGAACGCGATTGAGAATGTGACCGTGAACGCAAAGACCTATAACCCGAACGAGATCTTGTAAGGATCTGGATCTTAAACGTGTACTTTTCTGAGATTTATTAGAACCCAAAGATCCATCTTCCGATCCACTCTCGGATGCGTTGCTTTCTTCGGAACTGACATAGTTACAGGCTCATCGCCACTTATGAAATTTCTCGTATAATCAAAAATCTTGCTTAAACAACACTTTACTTGAACATTAATGTAACATGTTGCGGGATTAACTGAAAGAAAAACGAAAAAACAGCTGACTCGATGAATGAAAAGGCGGCAAGACTGTTGCATGCCACAGCGTATGGAAACGAGAGTGAGGTCATGGAAAGGACCAGACGGACAGACATAATTGCTAGGCAAATATTTAAAGTTACATATATATGTGAACAAATGAGGGATTGATGAATGTAAGTCCAGTTGCAACGGTCGGAGGCCTGGAAAGGTACCGTTGAGAAAGAAGAAGAGAATAGCTTAGAAGAAAATATTTTTTGATTTTTGAGTTCAGTTGATGTCAAGTGCTACGCGGAGAAACAATAAGATAAAAATAGAAAAATATTTAAAAACAAGTAAGAAAACTAAATTTGGCTTAGACCAAATCTTAAATATCCTCCACCTCTGCAGGCGTGGAAAATATATATATATATATATTGTGCCATCTAGTAGTGTGTGTCTTAGGTATCAGCATGCAAATCTACTTTTACGTTAAATATGGTTTTTTTTTAATTGGGGCGTGTCTGTTATCCGTCCGGGATAACTATATATATACGCGTACCAAATTTCAAGTTCCTGAGTCAACTTTTGTGGCAGATATAAAGGTTTTTATTAATTGTGGGCGCGTCTGTTATCCGGATACGCCCCTACCGATGATGATGGAATACCGATGAAGCTAATTCTCATAGAAGTACGTACCAAATTTCAAGTTTAAAGCTCAATTTTTGTGGAAGAAAAATATTTTTTTGTTGATTGTGGGCGTGGCTCTTGACCGATTTTGCCCATTTTAAATAGCGATCTGCGTGCAAAAACTAAAAGTGTCTGTACAAAATTTCAGCTCAATATCTCAAAATGTACGCCCGTGAGAGTGCCAACAACAGACGGACACACGGACACACGGACATACATGTCTAAATCGACTCAGTTTTTGACGCTGATCAAGAATATATATACTTTGTAGGGACTCTTACGCCTTCTTCTTGGTTTTGCAAACGGAAGAACAAACTTAATATACCCTCACCACTGAGGTGAAGGGTATAAAAAAATGTAAGAGCTGATGATGTAATGTAACGTGCAACAAAATAGTAAAAAGATTTGTAGAATATAATATATAATACATAAGCAGTGAGATCTAGTGAGGTATATTGTGCGCAGATGACTTTAGAGAAAATTGATGGATGTGTAAATTATTCCGGCCCCCGAGGATTGCAACTGGATATCGATAGTACAGATAAGTTAAGTTAAGTTAAATATTTATGAATTAATTTATAAAACTACTGAAACCTTTTGAATTGTATACAATCACAAATGTAAATTAAAGAAAAAAAATTCTCCTTTTTTGTGTAAATCAAATTGCGAATGTTATATGTATGTAAAATTGTTGTGGAGCCCTCTTTAAAAATCTATAATATCTCAAATTCGATTTTCTTTTAATACTTGAATGTAATAAACAATAGCGAATTGTGCGAATGTTGTGTTCTTGTCGGGGAGAGGGTACATATAAAAGGGTAAGGAGCCGCTCGTAGCTTTCATTTTAGGGGGATCAAATAAGAAAAAAAGGATAAAGAGAATTGGTCCCGTGGTTGGGAGGGTAAAGATATGGGGGAAGTATATATACTCTCCAGATTGCTCATGCATGGCCGTAGCGTTTGTTTGTTGTTGCATGCGGCCACAGGTTGAGATCCTCACCCCTGAGATAAATAAGCTAGCAAGTATCGGTGTCAAATTTCATCTTTCATCTAACAGACACATACCTAAATTATATAAACGAAAAAAAAGGTATATAAGTTATTTCACGAAATATTTTCACTACATTACATGGTAACTTTTAATAAAAGCAAAAACAAAATGAAGGGAAGATAAATATTAAACAGCAACATTCTTTCCCTTCGCCGGGTGGCGTGAGTGAGCAGTTGACTTTTGTTCTATAGCAATAGAGTGCATCAAATATTTACATAATAATAGAAAGTACATGACATTGAGAAACCAAGCAAACAAATATTTATTTGTAAAATATATAAAAAAATATTAATTTTAAAATTTTTGCAATAGAAATTTCAATTCAGAGTTTTGTGTCTGCAAAATCTCACAATCCTTGTCAAGCTGTTCACGTTTCTTTAACACCACTAAATAATGAATTTAAACCATGTTCTACAGTTCTCCAAATATTCTGTTTATCCTTTGGTAAGTAATATTCGAATTGCTTCCAATAACTTTCAATATCACCCTTTTCCATTTTCAACAAGTTGATGCCTTCATTTTGCTTGCAAGTACTGCAATCAATAAATATTTAATATAAATGTACAAAAAAATAAATAAATAAAAGAATGAAATATGATTTATAAAAAATTAACCATTTTCCACTCACAGCATGAGAACCTTCCATAATTTTAACAATATCGCGACGTCTTATTTGATTTTGGTCAGCATCCAAAGCTATAGTATTTCGATTTTCTCGACTTTTATGCAAAGCTGTCGGTTTGCATTCAATAACCTTGCCGTGCATCCCCAACACATGAAAGTTTTCACGTTCCAAACGCATAATAACACCAATATTCTAGGGAGTGTAGGACAAATGTGTGAAAAATGAATTTTTAGAATTCCATAAAAATCAAGAAACTCACTCCAATTGTACCAAACTCCCCAATGGAATTGACCCAAACAGTCGACACCTATAGCTACATCGGAACAAAATTGTAAATCATGTGGCAACGCTTCCAATTCGTGATTAGTTAAATCCGATACCAGGACGGTTCTTCAAGAATAATTAAACCTGTTCCTCCCTCATGGAGCCCAGTTAAGACCCGTGCATGATCACCGGTTTTAAAATATTTACGCAATTCATTAGCTTTAAACACCAAAGGATCCTGTGTTCAAATAGAGACAAACAGACACAACGACAAACAAAAATTCAAAGCATAGAAATGTCATTTTATTTACCTTTAAATCTTGATCTTTCGGTATTACAGTAATCATGACTATAATTTTCGCTTGAAGGTTTTCCAAATCGCCCATGCACACCTCTACATTGTCGCTCATGGAAAATAAATGTGCAGCGGTGGTATCTTCCTTAGCAGCGGTCATAATTTCCAAATTGACGTCTTACCATAATAAAGATAAGGAGCAGTTTTAATGTTTAGTTAGAAAATTGAATTTGGCGTAGGTTAACATCTTAAATACCCTACACATCTACTAATCAGTGGGCATGGCAGTGCGTTGCGTAGGGTATAAAAATCAGAAATTTTGATGGTTCCCTTCGTAAACTAACCTTCCGGTTGTTCCTCAAATCTTTCCAATTCGGTTAAAGTCGGTTTGACGCCGTCCGCCAAAATTGCCGGAATAGTAAAATTTTTATAGAGGAATCCTTTGCGCGAATAACGATTGCCTTCGAAAAGCAAAAAGTCACCATCCGAATGAACTTCAACACCAATAGCTCTAACAGCTTCCGGATTAAACGGTTTGGCTGGTGGACGGCGTTTCTTCTTTTGCTTGTTGTCCGCTTCCTAAGGAAGAATGATATTTATCGTTTATTTTTTTGTTTAGCATCCAACTTACATTAGATGTTGGGCGTAGAGCACCCCTCATACGTTTATAGTCAATGCGTGGCAAAAGTTTTAAGTGAGCTTGATTATGAATCAAGTCTACATAATCCACTTTAGCAATATCATTCTTGTACAAACCTCTCTTAAGCCGCACCCACTGTTTCACGTTAAAACCAATTTGCTTTTTAACCACTTTCCTAACATCGGTCATTTCTTGGACTGGCACCGTTTACACATACGCAAAGTACTCACATTTTCTATGGCCGTCTTGACGTGCGTCCGCTTGTACGATTCTACATAAATGTAGCCTTTGACGCCCTCTGGTGCCACCACGGACTTGATTTGTAATGGTTCATCGGTATTTATGTAGGTGAGAAATTTACGCATCAACAATAAGGCGGTAGATGTCTCTTCACCTATACGACATTTCACCATCCAAAGATTCGGATCTCTGAAAATATTTTGAAAATGTATAAAATTCGAAATATTCTGCAGAATTTTAGGGGGAAAGCTCACTTGATGCCAGGTAGAAGTGTTTTTTTCTTTACCGTCATCACCGAAATGCCTTTTAGCAATCAACTCGTCAGCATACTTTTTACGCAAGTATTCTTCAATTTCATCTTCTCGTTGAGTGCTTTTTCAAGAGTATAAGAATACATTACAAGTGTAGCCATTACGAAATGGTTGTTGTTTAAGACTTACTCCCACAAGTTCGTGCCACGTCGTAGGCGTATTTCAATGTCACGAGCAGTGGGACCCAATTCGTCAATTTCATTACCAACTATATCTAATTCATTGGCTCCCTCCTCCCATTC
Source organism: Ornithomya chloropus (assembly GCA_963971445.1). Taxonomy (NCBI): domain Eukaryota; kingdom Metazoa; phylum Arthropoda; class Insecta; order Diptera; family Hippoboscidae; genus Ornithomya; species Ornithomya chloropus. Next base: position 1,815,515 of record OZ020531.1, read on the forward strand.
ATCACCTTCACCTACCTATGATATAGTTTTTATTGATTTTATTATTCTTTATTATCAAGGATTTTATACAAAAGTCAAAACTCATCTCATCATCGACGTCGGCCTCGTCAATTATAAAACCACAAAAACGATCTTTTTTCTTCTTTTTACGCGGCCTATCATCCTCATCTTCTTCGTACTCTTCCGAATCAACTTCGTCACCGCCTTCTTCTTCATCCTCTTCATCATTCAAACGTCGCTTTTGTCTACGATGCGAACCCTCAGAACCGGAAACTTTCGAAGCAACGCTACGGGATCGTGAACGTGTTCGTGATCTGGAACGCGATTGAGAATGTGACCGTGAACGCAAAGACCTATAACCCGAACGAGATCTTGTAAGGATCTGGATCTTAAACGTGTACTTTTCTGAGATTTATTAGAACCCAAAGATCCATCTTCCGATCCACTCTCGGATGCGTTGCTTTCTTCGGAACTGACATAGTTACAGGCTCATCGCCACTTATGAAATTTCTCGTATAATCAAAAATCTTGCTTAAACAACACTTTACTTGAACATTAATGTAACATGTTGCGGGATTAACTGAAAGAAAAACGAAAAAACAGCTGACTCGATGAATGAAAAGGCGGCAAGGCTGTTGCATGCCACAGCGTATGGAAGCGAGAGTGAGGTCATGGAAAGGACCAGACGGACAGACATAATTGCTAGGCAAGTATTTAAAGTTACATATATATGTGAACAAATGAGGGATTGATGAATGTAAGTCCAGTTGCAACGGTCGGAGGCCTGGAAAGGTACCGTTGAGAAAGAAGAAGAGAATAGCTTAGAAGAAAATATTTTTTGATTTTTGAGTTCAGTTGATGTCAAGTGCTACGCGGAGAAACAATAAGATAAAAATAGAAAAATATTTAAAAACAAGTAAGAAAACTAAATTTGGCTTAGACCAAATCTTAAATATCCTCCACCTCTGCAGGCGTGGAAAATATATATATATATATATTGTGCCATCTAGTAGTGTGTGTCTTAGGTATCAGCATGCAAATCTACTTTTACGTTAAATATGGTTTTTTTTTAATTGGGGCGTGTCTGTTATCCGACCGCGCCCATTTTTGGCACATCGGTAGATGGGATAACTATATATATACGCGTACCAAATTTCAAGTTCCTGAGTCAACTTTTGTGGCAGATATAAAGGTTTTTATTAATTGTGGGCGTGTCTGTTATCCGGATACGCCCCTACCGATGATGATGGAATACCGATGAAGCTAATACTCATAGAAGTACGTACCAAATTTCAAGTTTATAGCTCAATTTTTGTGGCAGAAAAATATTTTTTTGTCGATTGTGGGCGTGGCTCTTGACCGATTTTGCCCATTTTAAATAGCGATCTGCATGCAAAAACTAAAAGTGTCTGTACAGAATTTCAGCTCAATATCTCAAAATGTACGCCCGTGAGAGTGCCAACAACAGACGGACATACGGACACACGGACATACATGTCTAAATCGACTCAGTTTTTGACGCTGATCAAGAATATATATACTTTGTAGGGTCTCTTACGCCTTCTTCTGGGTGTTGCAAACGGAAGAACAAACTTAGTATACCCTCATCACTGAGGTGAAGGCTATAAAAAAATGTAAGAGCTGATGATTTAATGTAACGTGCAACAACATAGTAAAAAGATTTGTAGAATACAATATACGAGTATAATACATAAGCAGTGAGATCTAGTGAGGTATATTGTGCGCAGATGACTTTAGAGAAAATTGATGGATGTGTAAATTATTCCGGCCCCCGAGGATTGCAACTGGATATCGATAGTACAGATAAGTTAAGTTAAGTTAAATATTTATGAATTAATTTATAAAACTACTGAAACCTTTTGAATTGTATACAATCACAAATGTAAATTAAAGAAAAAAAATTCTCCTTTTTCGTGTAAATCAAATTGCGAATGTTATATGTATGTAAAATTGTTGTGGAGCCCTCTTTAAAAATCTATAATATCTCAAATTCGATTTTCTTTTAATACTTGAATGTAATAAACAATAGCGAATTGTGCGAATGTTGTGTTCTTGTCGGGGAGAGGGTACATATAAAAGGGTAAGGAGCCGCTCGTAGCTTTCATTTTAGAGGGATCAAATAATAAAAAAAGGATAAAGAGAATTGGTCCCGTGGTTGGGAGGGTAAAGATATGGGGGAAGTACATATACTAGCGTAGTAGCCTTTGTTTGTTGTTGCATGCGGCCACATACAGGTTGAGATCCTCACCCCTGAGATAAATAAGCTAGCAAGTATCGGTGTCAAATTTCACCTTTGACGATGGCCACGCCACGCATATATAACAGACACATACCTAAATTATATAAACGAAAAAAAAGGTATATAAGTTATTTCACGAAATATTTTCACTACATTACATGGTAAGCCATAACTTTTAATAAAAGCAAAAACAAAATGAAGGGAAGATAAATATTAAACAGCAACATTCTTTCCCTTCGCCGGGTGGCGTGAGTGAGCAGTTGACTTTTGTTCTATAGCAATAGAGTGCATCAAATATTTACATAATAATAGAAAGTACATGACATTGAGAAACCAAGCAAACAAATATTTATTTGTAAAATATATAAAAAAATATTAATTTTAAAATTTTTGCAATAGAAATTTCAATTCAGAGTTTTGTGTCTGCAAAATCTCACAATCCTTGTCAAGCTGTTCACGTTTCTTTAACACCACTAAATAATGAATTTAAACCATGTTCTACAGTTCTCCAAATATTCTGTTTATCCTTTGGTAAGTAATATTCGAATTGCTTCCAATAACTTTCAATATCACCCTTTTCCATTTTCAACAAGTTGATGCCTTCATTTTGCTTGCAAGTACTGCAATCAATAAATATTTAATATAAATGTACAAAAAAATAAATAAATAAAAGAATGAAATATGATTTATAAAAAATTAACCATTTTCCACTCACAGCATGAGAACCTTCCATAATTTTAACAATATCGCGACGTCTTATTTGATTTTGGTCAGCATCCAAAGCTATAGTATTTCGATTTTCTCGACTTTTATGCAAAGCTGTCGGTTTGCATTCAATAACCTTGCCGTGCATCCCCAACACATGAAAGTTTTCACGTTCCAAACGCATAATAACACCAATATTCTAGGGAGTGTAGGACAAATGTGTGAAAAATGAATTTTTAGAATTCCATAAAAATCAAGAAACTCACTCCAATTGTACCAAACTCCCCAATGGAATTGACCCAAACAGTCGACACCTATAGCTACATCGGAACAAAATTGTAAATCATGTGGCAACGCTTCCAATTCGTGATTAGTTAAATCCGATACCAGGACGGTTCTTCAAGAATAATTAAACCTGTTCCTCCCTCATGGAGCCCAGTTAAGACCCGTGCATGATCACCGGTTTTAAAATATTTACGCAATTCATTAGCTTTAAACACCAAAGGATCCTGTGTTCAAATAGAGACAAACAGACACAACGACAAACAAAAATTCAAAGCATAGAAATGTCATTTTATTTACCTTTAAATCTTGATCTTTCGGTATTACAGTAATCATGACTATAATTTTCGCTTGAAGGTTTTCCAAATCGCCCATGCACACCTCTACATTGTCGCTCATGGAAAATAAATGTGCAGCGGTGGTATCTTCCTTAGCAGCGGTCATAATTTCCAAATTGACGTCTTACCATAATAAAGATAAGGAGCAGTTTTAATGTTTAGTTAGAAAATTGAATTTGGCGTAGGTTAACATCTTAAATACCCTACACATCTACTAATCAGTGGGCATGGCAGTGCGTTGCGTAGGGTATAAAAATCAGAAATTTTGATGGTTCCCTTCGTAAACTAACCTTCCGGTTGTTCCTCAAATCTTTCCAATTCGGTTAAAGTCGGTTTGACGCCGTCCGCCAAAATTGCCGGAATAGTAAAATTTTTATAGAGGAATCCTTTGCGCGAATAACGATTGCCTTCGAAAAGCAAAAAGTCACCATCCGAATGAACTTCAACACCAATAGCTCTAACAGTTTCCGGATTAAACGGTTTGGCTGGTGGACGGCGTTTCTTCTTTTGCTTGTTGTCCGCTTCCTAAGGAAGAATGATATTTATCGTTTATTTTTTTGTTTAGCATCCAACTTACATTAGATGTTGGGCGTAGAGCACCCCTCATACGTTTATAGTCAATGCGTGGCAAAAGTTTTAAGTGAGCTTGATTATGAATCAAGTCTACATAATCCACTTTAGCAATATCATTCTTGTACAAACCTCTCTTAAGCCGCACCCACTGTTTCACGTTAAAACCAATTTGCTTTTTAACCACTTTCCTAACATCGGTCATTTCTTGGACTGGCACCGTTTACACATACGCAAAGTACTCACATTTTCTATGGCCGTCTTGACGTGCGTCCGCTTGTACGATTCTACATAAATGTAGCCTTTGACGCCCTCTGGTGCCACCACGGACTTGATTTGTAATGGTTCATCGGTATTTATGTAGGTGAGAAATTTACGCATCAACAATAAGGCGGTAGATGTCTCTTCACCTATACGACATTTCACCATCCAAAGATTCGGATCTCTGAAAATATTTTGAAAATGTATAAAATTCGAAATATTCTGCAGAATTTTAGGGGGAAAGCTCACTTGATGCCAGGTAGAAGTGTTTTTTTCTTTACCGTCATCACCGAAATGCCTTTTAGCAATCAACTCGTCAGCATACTTTTTACGCAAGTATTCTTCAATTTCATCTTCTCGTTGAGTGCTTTTTCAAGAGTATAAGAATACATTACAAGTGTAGCCATTACGAAATGGTTGTTGTTTAAGACTTACTCCCACAAGTTCGTGCCACGTCGTAGGCGTATTTCAATGTCACGAGCAGTGGGACCCAATTCGTCAATTTCATTACCAACTATATCTAATTCATTGGCTCCCTCCTCCCATTCATCACCTTCACCTACCTATGATATAGTTTTTATTGATTTTATTATTCTTTATTATCAAGGATTTTATACAAAAGTCAAAACTCATCTCATCATCGACGTCGGCCTCGTCAATTATAAAACCACAAAAACGATCTTTTTTCTTCTTTTTACGCGGCCTATCATCCTCATCTTCTTCGTACTCTTCCGAATCAACTTCGTCACCGCCTTCTTCTTCATCCTCTTCATCATTCAAACGTCGCTTTTGTCTACGATGCGAACCCTCAGAACCGGAAACTTTCGAAGCAACGCTACGGGATCGTGAACGTGTTCGTGATCTGGAACGCGATTGAGAATGTGACCGTGAACGCAAAGACCTATAACCCGAACGAGATCTTGTAAGGATCTGGATCTTAAACGTGTACTTTTCTGAGATTTATTAGAACCCAAAGATCCATCTTCCGATCCACTCTCGGATGCGTTGCTTTCTTCGGAACTGACATAGTTACAGGCTCATCGCCACATATGAAATTTCTCGTATAATCAAAAATCTTGCTTAAACAACACTTTACTTGAACATTAATGTAACATGTTGCGGGATTAACTGAAAGAAAAACGAAAAAACAGCTGACTCGATGAATGAAAAGGCGGCAAGGCTGTTGCATGCCACAGCGTATGGAAACGAGAGTGAGGTCATGGAAAGGACCAGACGGACAGACATAATTGCTAGGCAAATATTTAAAGTTACATATATATGTGAACAAATGAGGGATTGATGAATGTAAGTCCAGTTGCAACGGTCGGAGGCCTGGAAAGGTACCGTTGAGAAAGAAGAAGAGAATAGCTTAGAAGAAAATATTTTTTGATTTTTGAGTTCAGTTGATGTCAAGTGCTACGCGGAGAAACAATAAGATAAAAATAGAAAAATATTTAAAAACAAGTAAGAAAACTAAATTTGGCTTAGACCAAATCTTAAATATCCTTCACCTCTACAGGCGTGGAAAATATATATATATATATATTGTGCCATCTAGTAGTGTGTGTCTTAGGTATCAGCATGCAAATCTACTTTTACGTTAAATATGGTTTTTTTTAATTGGGGCGTGTCTGTTATCCGACCGCGCCCATTTTTGGCACATCGGTAGATGGGATAACTATATATATACGCGTACCAAATTTCAAGTTCCTGAGTCAACTTTTGTGGCAGATATAAAGGTTTTTATTAATTGTGGGCGTGTCTGTTATCCGGATACGCCCCTACCGATGATGATGGAATACCGATGAAACTAATACTCATAGAAGTACGTACCAAATTTCAAGTTTATAGCTCAATTTTTGTGGCAGAAAAATATTTTTTTGTCGATTGTGGGCGTGGCTCTTGACCGATTTTGCCCATTTTAAATAGCGATCTGCATGCAAAAACTAAAAGTGTCTGTACAGAATTTCAGCTCAATATCTCAAAATGTACGCCCGTGAGAGTGCCAACAACAGACGGACACACGGACACACGGACATACATGTCTAAATCGACTCAGTTTTTGACGCTGATCAAGAATATATATACTTTGTAGGGTCTCTTACGCCTTCTTCTGGGTGTTGCAAACGGAAGAACAAACTTAGTATACCCTCATCACTGAGGTGAAGAGTATAAAAAAATGTAAGAGCTGATGATGTAATGTAACGTGCAACAAAATAGTAAAAAGATTTGTAGAATACAATATACGAGTATAATACATAAGCAGTGAGATCTAGTGAGGTATATTGTGCGCAGATGACTTTAGAGAAAATTGATGGATGTGTAAATTATTCCGGCCCCCGAGGATTGCAACTGGATATCGATAGTACAGATAAGTTAAGTTAAGTTAAATATTTATGAATTAATTTATAAAACTACTGAAACCTTTTGAATTGTATACAATCACAAATGTAAATTAAAGAAAAAAAAATTCTCCTTTTTTGTGTAAATCAAATTGCGAATGTTATATGTATGTAAAATTGTTGTGGAGCCCTCTTTAAAAATCTATAATATCTCAAATTCGATTTTCTTGTAATACGTGAATGTAATAAACAATAGCGAATTGTGCGAATGTTGTGTTCTTGTCGGGGAGAGGGTACATATAAAAGGGTAAGGAGCCGCTCGTAGCTTTCATTTTAGGGGGATCAAATAAGAAAAAAAGGATAAAGAGAATTGGTCCCGTGGTTGGGAGGGTAAAGATATGGGGGAAGTATATATACTCTCCAGATTGCTCATGCATGGCCGTAGCGTTTGTTTGTTGTTGCATGCGGCCACATACAGGTTGAGATCCTCACCCCTGAGATAAATAAGCTAGCAAGTATCGGTGTCAAATTTCATCTTTCATCTAACAGACACATACCTAAATTATATAAACGAAAAAAAAGGTATATAAGTTATTTCACGAAATATTTTCACTACATTACATGGTAAGCCATAACTTTTAATAAAAGCAAAAACAAAATGAAGGGAAGATAAATATTAAACAGCAACATTCTTTCCCTTCGCCGGGTGGCGTGAGTGAGCAGTTGACTTTTGTTCTATAGCAATAGAGTGCATCAAATATTTACATAATAATAGAAAGTACATGACATTGAGAAACCAAGCAAACAAATATTTATTTGTAGAATATATAAAAAAATATTAATTTTAAAATTTTTGCAATAGAAATTTCAATTCAGAGTTTTGTGTCTGCAAAATCTCACAATCCTTGTCAAGCTGTTCACGTTTCTTTAACACCACTAAATAATGAATTTAAACCATGTTCTACAGTTCTCCAAATATTCTGTTTATCCTTTGGTAAGTAATATTCGAATTGCTTCCAATAACTTTCAATATCACCCTTTTCCATTTTCAACAAGTTGATGCCTTCATTTTGCTTGCAAGTACTGCAATCAATAAATATTTAATATAAATGTACAAAAAAATAAATAAATAAAAGAATGAAATATGATTTATAAAAAATTAACCATTTTCCACTCACAGCATGAGAACCTTCCATAATTTTAACAATATCGCGACGTCTTATTTGATTTTGGTCAGCATCCAAAGCTATAGTATTTCGATTTTCTCGACGTTTATGCAAAGCTGTCGGTTTGCATTCAATAACCTTGCCGTGCATCCCCAACACATGAAAGTTTTCACGTTCCAAACGCATAATAACACCAACATTCTAGGGAGTGTAGGACAAATGTGTGAAAAATGAATTTTTAGAATTCCATAAAAATCAAGAAACTCACTCCAATTGTACCAAACACCCCAATGGAATTGACCCAAACAGTCGACACCTATAGCTACATCGGAACAAAATTGTAAATCATGTGGCAACGCTTCCAATTCGTGATTAGTTAAATCCGATACCAGGACGGTTCTTCAAGAATAATTAAACCTGTTCCTCCCTCATGGAGCCCAGTTAAGACCCGTGCATGATCACCGGTTTTAAAATATTTACGCAATTCATTAGCTTTAAACACCAAAGGATCCTGTGTTCAAATAGAGACAAACAGACACAACGACAAACAAAAATTCAAAGCATAGAAATGTCATTTTATTTACCTTTAAATCTTGATCTTTCGGTATTACAGTAATCATGACCATAATTTTCGCTTGAAGGTTTTCCAAATCGCCCATGCACACCTCTACATTGTCGCTCATGGAAAATAAATGTGCAGCGGTGGTATCTTCCTTAGCAGCGGTCATAATTTCCAAATTGACGTCTTACCATAATAAAGATAAAGAGCAGTTTTAATGTTTAGTTAGAAAATTGAATTTGGCGTAGGTTAACATCTTAAATACCCTACACATCTACTAATCAGTGGGCATGGCAGTGCGTTGCGTAGGGTATAAAAATCAGAAATTTTGATGGTTCCCTTCGTTAACTAACCTTCCGGTTGTTCCTCAAATCTTTCCAATTCGGTTAAAGTCGGTTTGACGCCGTCCGCCAAAATTGCCGGAATAGTAAAATTTTTATAGAGGAATCCTTGGCGCGAATAACGATTGCCTTCGAAAAGCAAAAAGTCACCATCCGAATGAACTTCAACACCAATAGCTCTAACAGCTTCCGGATTAAACGGTTTGGCTGGTGGACGGCGTTTCTTCTTTTGCTTGTTGTCCGCTTCCTAAGGAAGAATGATATTTATCGTTTATTTTTTTGTTTAGCATCCAACTTACATTAGATGTTGGGCGTAGAGCACTCCTCATACGTTTATAGTCAATGCGTGGCAAAAGTTTTAAGTGAGCTTGATTATGAATCAAGTCTACATAATCCACTTTAGCAATATCATTCTTGTACAAACCTCTCTTAAGCCGCACCCACTGTTTCACGTTAAAACCAATTTGCTTTTTAACCACTTTCCTAACATCGGTCATTTCTTGGACTGGCACCGTTTACACATACGCAAAGTACTCACATTTTCTATGGCCGTCTTGACGTGCGTCCGCTTGTACGATTCTACATAAATGTAGCCTTTGACGCCCTCTGGTGCCACCACGGACTTGATTTGTAATGGTTCATCGGTATTTATGTAGGTGAGAAATTTACGCATCAACAATAAGGCGGTAGATGTCTCTTCACCTATACGACATTTCACCATCCAAAGATTCGGATCTCTGAAAATATTTTGAAAATGTATAAAATTCGAAATATTCTGCAGAATTTTAGGGGGAAAGCTCACTTGATGCCAGGTAGAAGTGTTTGTTGGGTAATCTCATCGGACATTTCTTTACCGTCATCACCGAAATGCCTTTTAGCAATCGACTCGTCAGCATACATTTTACGCAAGTATTCTTCAATTTCATCTTCTCGTTGAGTGCTTTTTCAAGAGTATAAGAATACATTACAAGTGTAGCCATTACGAAATGGTTGTTGTTTAAGACTTACTCCCACAAGTTCGTGCCACGTCGTAGGCGTATTTCAATGTCACGAGCAGTGGGACCCAATTCGTCAATTTCATTACCAACTATATCTAATTCATTGGCTCCCTCCTCCCATTCATCACCTTCATCTACCTATGATATAGTTTTTATTGATTTTATTATTCTTTATTATCAAGGATTTTATACAAAAGTCAAAACTCATCTCATCATCGACGTCGGCCTCGTCAATTATAAAACCACAAAAACGATCTTTTTTCTTCTTTTTACGCGGCCTATCATCCTCATCTTCTTCGTACTCTTCCGAATCAACTTCGTCACCGCCTTCTTCTTCATCCTCTTCATCATTCAAACGTCGCTTTTGTCTACGATGCGAACCCTCAGAACCGGAAACTTTCGAAGCAACGCTACGGGACGCTTTATTATCAAGGATTTTATACAAAAGTCAAAACTCATCTCATCATCGACGTCGGCCTCGTCAATTATAAAACCACAAAAACGATCTTTTTTCTTCTTTTTACGCGGCCTATCATCCTCATCTTCTTCGTACTCTTCCGAATCAACTTCGTCACCGCCTTCTTCTTCATCCTCTTCATCATTCAAACGTCGCTTTTGTCTACGATGCGAACCCTCAGAACCGGAAACTTTCGAAGCAACGCTACGGGATCGTGAACGTGTTCGTGATCTGGAACGCGATTGAGAATGTGACCGTGAACGCAAAGACCTATAACCCGAACGAGATCTTGTAAGGATCTGGATCTTAAACGTGTACTTTTCTGAGATTTATTAGAACCCAAAGATCCATCTTCCGATCCACTCTCGGATGCGTTGCTTTCTTCGGAACTGACATAGTTACAGGCTCATCGCCACTTATGAAATTTCTCGTATAATCAAAAATCTTGCTTAAACAACACTTTACTTGAACATTAATGTAACATGTTGCGGGATTAACTGAAAGAAAAACGAAAAAACAGCTGACTCGATGAATGAAAAGGCGGCAAGACTGTTGCATGCCACAGCGTATGGAAACGAGAGTGAGGTCATGGAAAGGACCAGACGGACAGACATAATTGCTAGGCAAATATTTAAAGTTACATATATATGTGAACAAATGAGGGATTGATGAATGTAAGTCCAGTTGCAACGGTCGGAGGCCTGGAAAGGTACCGTTGAGAAAGAAGAAGAGAATAGCTTAGAAGAAAATATTTTTTGATTTTTGAGTTCAGTTGATGTCAAGTGCTACGCGGAGAAACAATAAGATAAAAATAGAAAAATATTTAAAAACAAGTAAGAAAACTAAATTTGGCTTAGACCAAATCTTAAATATCCTCCACCTCTACAGGCGTGGAAAATATATATATATATATATTGTGCCATCTAGTAGTGTGTGTCTTAGGTATCAGCATGCAAATCTACTTTTACGTTAAATATGGTTTTTTTTAATTGGGGCGTGTCTGTTATCCGACCGCGCCCATTTTTGGCACATCGGTAGATGGGATAACTATATATATACGCGTACCAAATTTCAAGTTCCTGAGTCAACTTTTGTGGCAGATATAAAGGTTTTTATTAATTGTGGGCGTGTCTGTTATCCGGATACGCCCCTACCGATGATGATGGAATACCGATGAAGCTAATTCTCATAAAAGTACGTACCAAATTTCAAGTTTAAAGCTCAATTTTTGTGGCAGAAAAATATTTTTTTGTCGATTGTGGGCGTGGCTCTTGACCGATTTTGCCCATTTTAAATAGCGATCTGCGTGCAAAAACTAAAAGTGTCTGTACAAAATTTCAGCTCAATATCTCAAAATGTACGCCCGTGAGAGTGCCAACAACAGACGGACACACGGACACACGGACATACATGTCTAAATCGACTCAGTTTTTGACGCTGATCAAAAATATATATACTTTGTAGGGACTCTTACGCCTTCTTCTGGGTGTTGCAAACGGAAGAACAAACTTAATATACCCTCATCACTGAGGTGAAGGGTATAAAAAAATGTAAGAGCTGATGATGTAATGTAACGTGCAACAAAATAGTAAAAAGATTTGTAGAATACAATATATAATACATAAGCAGTGAGATCTAGTGAGGTATATTGTGCGCAGATGACTTTAGAGAAAATTGATGGATGTGTAAATTATTCCGGCCCCCGAGGATTGCAACTGGATATCGATAGTACAGATAAGTTAAGTTAAGTTAAATATTTATGAATTAATTTATAAAACTACTGAAACCTTTTGAATTGTATACAATCACAAATGTAAATTAAAGAAAAAAAATTCTCCTTTTTTGTGTAAATCAAATTGCGAATGTTATATGTATGTAAAATTGTTGTGGAGCCCTCTTTAAAAATCTATAATATCTCAAATTCGATTTTCTTGTAATACGTGAATGTAATAAACAATAGCGAATTGTGCGAATGTTGTGTTCTTGTCGGGGAGAGGGTACATATAAAAGGGTAAGGAGCCGCTCGTAGCTTTCATTTTAGGGGGATCAAATAAGAAAAAAAGGATAAAGAGAATTGGTCCCGTGGTTGGGAGGGTAAAGATATGGGGGAAGTATATATACTCTCCAGATTGCTCATGCATGGCCGTAGCGTTTGTTTGTTGTTGCATGCGGCCACATACAGGTTGAGATCCTCACCCCTGAGATAAATAAGCTAGCAAGTATCGGTGTCAAATTTCATCTTTCATCTAACAGACACATACCTAAATTATATAAACGAAAAAAAAGGTATATAAGTTATTTCACGAAATATTTTCACTACATTACATGGTAAGCCATAACTTTTAATAAAAGCAAAAACAAAATGAAGGGAAGATAAATATTAAACAGCAACATTCTTTCCCTTCGCCGGGTGGCGTGAGTGAGCAGTTGACTTTTGTTCTATAGCAATAGAGTGCATCAAATATTTACATAATAATAGAAAGTACATGACATTGAGAAACCAAGCAAACAAATATTTATTTGTAGAATATATAAAAAAATATTAATTTTAAAATTTTTGCAATAGAAATTTCAATTCAGAGTTTTGTGTCTGCAAAATCTCACAATCCTTGTCAAGCTGTTCACGTTTCTTTAACACCACTAAATAATGAATTTAAACCATGTTCTACAGTTCTCCAAATATTCTGTTTATCCTTTGGTAAGTAATATTCGAATTGCTTCCAATAACTTTCAATATCACCCTTTTCCATTTTCAACAAGTTGATGCCTTCATTTTGCTTGCAAGTACTGCAATCAATAAATATTTAATATAAATGTACAAAAAAATAAATAAATAAAAGAATGAAATATGATTTATAAAAAATTAACCATTTTCCACTCACAGCATGAGAACCTTCCATAATTTTAACAATATCGCGACGTCTTATTTGATTTTGGTCAGCATCCAAAGCTATAGTATTTCGATTTTCTCGACGTTTATGCAAAGCTGTCGGTTTGCATTCAATAACCTTGCCGTGCATCCCCAACACATGAAAGTTTTCACGTTCCAAACGCATAATAACACCAACATTCTAGGGAGTGTAGGACAAATGTGTGAAAAATGAATTTTTAGAATTCCATAAAAATCAAGAAACTCACTCCAATTGTACCAAACACCCCAATGGAATTGACCCAAACAGTCGACACCTATAGCTACATCGGAACAAAATTGTAAATCATGTGGCAACGCTTCCAATTCGTGATTAGTTAAATCCGATACCAGGACGGTTCTTCAAGAATAATTAAACCTGTTCCTCCCTCATGGAGCCCAGTTAAGACCCGTGCATGATCACCGGTTTTAAAATATTTACGCAATTCATTAGCTTTAAACACCAAAGGATCCTGTGTTCAAATAGAGACAAACAGACACAACGACAAACAAAAATTCAAAGCATAGAAATGTCATTTTATTTACCTTTAAATCTTGATCTTTCGGTATTACAGTAATCATGACCATAATTTTCGCTTGAAGGTTTTCCAAATCGACCATGCACACCTCTACATTGTCGCTCATGGAAAATAAATGTGCAGCGGTGGTATCTTCCTTAGCAGCGGTCATAATTTCCAAATTGACGTCTTACCATAATAAAGATAAGGAGCAGTTTTAATGTTTAGTTAGAAAATTGAATTTGGCGTAGGTTAACATCTTAAATACCCTACACATCTACTAATCAGTGGGCATGGCAGTGCGTTGCGTAGGGTATAAAAATCAGAAATTTTGATGGTTCCCTTCGTAAACTAACCTTCCGGTTGTTCCTCAAATCTTTCCAATTCGGTTAAAGTCGGTTTGACGCCGTCCGCCAAAATTGCCGGAATAGTAAAATTTTTATAGAGGAATCCTTTGCGCGAATAACGATTGCCTTCGAAAAGCAAAAAGTCACCATCCGAATGAACTTCAACACCAATAGCTCTAACAGCTTCCGGATCAAACGGTTTGGCTGGTGGACGGCGTTTCTTCTTTTGCTTGTTGTCCGCTTCCTAAGGAAGAATGATATTTATCGTTTATTTTTTTGTTTAGCATCCAACTTACATTAGATGTTGGGCGTAGAGCACCCCTCATACGTTTATAGTCAATGCGTGGCAAAAGTTTTAAGTGAGCTTGATTATGAATCAAGTCTACATAATCCACTTTAGCAATATCATTCTTGTACAAACCTCTCTTAAGCCGCACCCACTGTTTCACGTTAAAACCAATTTGCTTTTTAACCACTTTCCTAACATCGGTCATTTCTTGGACTGGCACCGTTTACACATACGCAAAGTACTCACATTTTCTATGGCCGTCTTGACGTGCGTCCGCTTGTACGATTCTACATAAATGTAGCCTTTGACGCCCTCTGGTGCCACCACGGACTTGATTTGTAATGGTTCATCGGTATTTATGTAGGTGAGAAATTTACGCATCAACAATAAGGCGGTAGATGTCTCTTCACCTATACGACATTTCACCATCCAAAGATTCGGATCTCTGAAAATATTTTGAAAATGTATAAAATTCGAAATATTCTGCAGAATTTTAGGGGGAAAGCTCACTTGATGCCAGGTAGAAGTGTTTTTTTCTTTACCGTCATCACCGAAATGCCTTTTAGCAATCAACTCGTCAGCATACTTTTTACGCAAGTATTCTTCAATTTCATCTTCTCGTTGAGTGCTTTTTCAAGAGTATAAGAATACATTACAAGTGTAGCCATTACGAAATGGTTGTTGTTTAAGACTTACTCCCACAAGTTCGTGCCACGTCGTAGGCGTATTTCAATGTCACGAGCAGTGGGACCCAATTCGTCAATTTCATTACCAACTATATCTAATTCATTGGCTCCCTCCTCCCATTCATCACCTTCACCTACCTATGATATAGTTTTTATTGATTTTATTATTCTTTATTATCAAGGATTTTATACAAAAGTCAAAACTCATCTCATCATCGACGTCGGCCTCGTCAATTATAAAACCACAAAAACGATCTTTTTTCTTCTTTTTACGCGGCCTATCATCCTCATCTTCTTCGTACTCTTCCGAATCAACTTCGTCACCGCCTTCTTCTTCATCCTCTTCATCATTCAAACGTCGCTTTTGTCTACGATGCGAACCCTCAGAACCGGAAACTTTCGAAGCAACGCTACGGGATCGTGAACGTGTTCGTGATCTGGAACGCGATTGAGAATGTGACCGTGAACGCAAAGACCTATAACCCGAACGAGATCTTGTAAGGATCTGGATCTTAAACGTGTACTTTTCTGAGATTTATTAGAACCCAAAGATCCATCTTCCGATCCACTCTCGGATGCGTTGCTTTCTTCGGAACTGACATAGTTACAGGCTCATCGCCACTTATGAAATTTCTCGTATAATCA
This sequence comes from Ornithomya chloropus, assembly GCA_963971445.1. Lineage (NCBI taxonomy): Eukaryota > Metazoa > Arthropoda > Insecta > Diptera > Hippoboscidae > Ornithomya > Ornithomya chloropus. The sequence goes on from OZ020531.1 coordinate 1,831,187, forward strand.
AAAATCTTGCTTAAACAACACTTTACTTGAACATTAATGTAACATGTTGCGGGATTAACTGAAAGAAAAACGAAAAAACAGCTGACTCGATGAATGAAAAGGCGGCAAGGCTGTTGCATGCCACAGCGTATGGAAGCGAGAGTGAGGTCATGGAAAGGACCAGACGGACAGACATAATTGCTAGGCAAGTATTTAAAGTTACATATATATGTGAACAAATGAGGGATTGATGAATGTAAGTCCAGTTGCAACGGTCGGAGGCCTGGAAAGGTACCGTTGAGAAAGAAGAAGAGAATAGCTTAGAAGAAAATATTTTTTGATTTTTGAGTTCAGTTGATGTCAAGTGCTACGCGGAGAAACAATAAGATAAAAATAGAAAAATATTTAAAAACAAGTAAGAAAACTAAATTTGGCTTAGACCAAATCTTAAATATCCTCCACCTCTGCAGGCGTGGAAAATATATATATATATATATTGTGCCATCTAGTAGTGTGTGTCTTAGGTATCAGCATGCAAATCTACTTTTACGTTAAATATGGTTTTTTTTTAATTGGGGCGTGTCTGTTATCCGACCGCGCCCATTTTTGGCACATCGGTAGATGGGATAACTATATATATACGCGTACCAAATTTCAAGTTCCTGAGTCAACTTTTGTGGCAGATATAAAGGTTTTTATTAATTGTGGGCGTGTCTGTTATCCGGATACGCCCCTACCGATGATGATGGAATACCGATGAAGCTAATACTCATAGAAGTACGTACCAAATTTCAAGTTTATAGCTCAATTTTTGTGGCAGAAAAATATTTTTTTGTCGATTGTGGGCGTGGCTCTTGACCGATTTTGCCCATTTTAAATAGCGATCTGCATGCAAAAACTAAAAGTGTCTGTACAGAATTTCAGCTCAATATCTCAAAATGTACGCCCGTGAGAGTGCCAACAACAGACGGACACACGGACACACGGACATACATGTCTAAATCGACTCAGTTTTTGACGCTGATCAAGAATATATATACTTTGTAGGGTCTCTTACGCCTTCTTCTGGGTGTTGCAAACGGAAGAACAAACTTAGTATACCCTCATCACTGAGGTGAAGGCTATAAAAAAATGTAAGAGCTGATGATTTAATGTAACGTGCAACAACATAGTAAAAAGATTTGTAGAATACAATATACGAGTATAATACATAAGCAGTGAGATCTAGTGAGGTATATTGTGCGCAGATGACTTTAGAGAAAATTGATGGATGTGTAAATTATTCCGGCCCCCGAGGATTGCAACTGGATATCGATAGTACAGATAAGTTAAGTTAAGTTAAATATTTATGAATTAATTTATAAAACTACTGAAACCTTTTGAATTGTATACAATCACAAATGTAAATTAAAGAAAAAAAATTCTCCTTTTTCGTGTAAATCAAATTGCGAATGTTATATGTATGTAAAATTGTTGTGGAGCCCTCTTTAAAAATCTATAATATCTCAAATTCGATTTTCTTTTAATACTTGAATGTAATAAACAATAGCGAATTGTGCGAATGTTGTGTTCTTGTCGGGGAGAGGGTACATATAAAAGGGTAAGGAGCCGCTCGTAGCTTTCATTTTAGAGGGATCAAATAATAAAAAAAGGATAAAGAGAATTGGTCCCGTGGTTGGGAGGGTAAAGATATGGGGGAAGTACATATACTAGCGTAGTAGCCTTTGTTTGTTGTTGCATGCGGCCACATACAGGTTGAGATCCTCACCCCTGAGATAAATAAGCTAGCAAGTATCGGTGTCAAATTTCACCTTTGACGATGGCCACGCCACGCATATATAACAGACACATACCTAAATTATATAAACGAAAAAAAAGGTATATAAGTTATTTCACGAAATATTTTCACTACATTACATGGTAAGCCATAACTTTTAATAAAAGCAAAAACAAAATGAAGGGAAGATAAATATTAAACAGCAACATTCTTTCCCTTCGCCGGGTGGCGTGAGTGAGCAGTTGACTTTTGTTCTATAGCAATAGAGTGCATCAAATATTTACATAATAATAGAAAGTACATGACATTGAGAAACCAAGCAAACAAATATTTATTTGTAAAATATATAAAAAAATATTAATTTTAAAATTTTTGCAATAGAAATTTCAATTCAGAGTTTTGTGTCTGCAAAATCTCACAATCCTTGTCAAGCTGTTCACGTTTCTTTAACACCACTAAATAATGAATTTAAACCATGTTCTACAGTTCTCCAAATATTCTGTTTATCCTTTGGTAAGTAATATTCGAATTGCTTCCAATAACTTTCAATATCACCCTTTTCCATTTTCAACAAGTTGATGCCTTCATTTTGCTTGCAAGTACTGCAATCAATAAATATTTAATATAAATGTACAAAAAAATAAATAAATAAAAGAATGAAATATGATTTATAAAAAATTAACCATTTTCCACTCACAGCATGAGAACCTTCCATAATTTTAACAATATCGCGACGTCTTATTTGATTTTGGTCAGCATCCAAAGCTATAGTATTTCGATTTTCTCGACTTTTATGCAAAGCTGTCGGTTTGCATTCAATAACCTTGCCGTGCATCCCCAACACATGAAAGTTTTCACGTTCCAAACGCATAATAACACCAATATTCTAGGGAGTGTAGGACAAATGTGTGAAAAATGAATTTTTAGAATTCCATAAAAATCAAGAAACTCACTCCAATTGTACCAAACTCCCCAATGGAATTGACCCAAACAGTCGACACCTATAGCTACATCGGAACAAAATTGTAAATCATGTGGCAACGCTTCCAATTCGTGATTAGTTAAATCCGATACCAGGACGGTTCTTCAAGAATAATTAAACCTGTTCCTCCCTCATGGAGCCCAGTTAAGACCCGTGCATGATCACCGGTTTTAAAATATTTACGCAATTCATTAGCTTTAAACACCAAAGGATCCTGTGTTCAAATAGAGACAAACAGACACAACGACAAACAAAAATTCAAAGCATAGAAATGTCATTTTATTTACCTTTAAATCTTGATCTTTCGGTATTACAGTAATCATGACTATAATTTTCGCTTGAAGGTTTTCCAAATCGCCCATGCACACCTCTACATTGTCGCTCATGGAAAATAAATGTGCAGCGGTGGTATCTTCCTTAGCAGCGGTCATAATTTCCAAATTGACGTCTTACCATAATAAAGATAAGGAGCAGTTTTAATGTTTAGTTAGAAAATTGAATTTGGCGTAGGTTAACATCTTAAATACCCTACACATCTACTAATCAGTGGGCATGGCAGTGCGTTGCGTAGGGTATAAAAATCAGAAATTTTGATGGTTCCCTTCGTAAACTAACCTTCCGGTTGTTCCTCAAATCTTTCCAATTCGGTTAAAGTCGGTTTGACGCCGTCCGCCAAAATTGCCGGAATAGTAAAATTTTTATAGAGGAATCCTTTGCGCGAATAACGATTGCCTTCGAAAAGCAAAAAGTCACCATCCGAATGAACTTCAACACCAATAGCTCTAACAGTTTCCGGATTAAACGGTTTGGCTGGTGGACGGCGTTTCTTCTTTTGCTTGTTGTCCGCTTCCTAAGGAAGAATGATATTTATCGTTTATTTTTTTGTTTAGCATCCAACTTACATTAGATGTTGGGCGTAGAGCACCCCTCATACGTTTATAGTCAATGCGTGGCAAAAGTTTTAAGTGAGCTTGATTATGAATCAAGTCTACATAATCCACTTTAGCAATATCATTCTTGTACAAACCTCTCTTAAGCCGCACCCACTGTTTCACGTTAAAACCAATTTGCTTTTTAACCACTTTCCTAACATCGGTCATTTCTTGGACTGGCACCGTTTACACATACGCAAAGTACTCACATTTTCTATGGCCGTCTTGACGTGCGTCCGCTTGTACGATTCTACATAAATGTAGCCTTTGACGCCCTCTGGTGCCACCACGGACTTGATTTGTAATGGTTCATCGGTATTTATGTAGGTGAGAAATTTACGCATCAACAATAAGGCGGTAGATGTCTCTTCACCTATACGACATTTCACCATCCAAAGATTCGGATCTCTGAAAATATTTTGAAAATGTATAAAATTCGAAATATTCTGCAGAATTTTAGGGGGAAAGCTCACTTGATGCCAGGTAGAAGTGTTTTTTTCTTTACCGTCATCACCGAAATGCCTTTTAGCAATCAACTCGTCAGCATACTTTTTACGCAAGTATTCTTCAATTTCATCTTCTCGTTGAGTGCTTTTTCAAGAGTATAAGAATACATTACAAGTGTAGCCATTACGAAATGGTTGTTGTTTAAGACTTACTCCCACAAGTTCGTGCCACGTCGTAGGCGTATTTCAATGTCACGAGCAGTGGGACCCAATTCGTCAATTTCATTACCAACTATATCTAATTCATTGGCTCCCTCCTCCCATTCATCACCTTCACCTACCTATGATATAGTTTTTATTGATTTTATTATTCTTTATTATCAAGGATTTTATACAAAAGTCAAAACTCATCTCATCATCGACGTCGGCCTCGTCAATTATAAAACCACAAAAACGATCTTTTTTCTTCTTTTTACGCGGCCTATCATCCTCATCTTCTTCGTACTCTTCCGAATCAACTTCGTCACCGCCTTCTTCTTCATCCTCTTCATCATTCAAACGTCGCTTTTGTCTACGATGCGAACCCTCAGAACCGGAAACTTTCGAAGCAACGCTACGGGATCGTGAACGTGTTCGTGATCTGGAACGCGATTGAGAATGTGACCGTGAACGCAAAGACCTATAACCCGAACGAGATCTTGTAAGGATCTGGATCTTAAACGTGTACTTTTCTGAGATTTATTAGAACCCAAAGATCCATCTTCCGATCCACTCTCGGATGCGTTGCTTTCTTCGGAACTGACATAGTTACAGGCTCATCGCCACATATGAAATTTCTCGTATAATCAAAAATCTTGCTTAAACAACACTTTACTTGAACATTAATGTAACATGTTGCGGGATTAACTGAAAGAAAAACGAAAAAACAGCTGACTCGATGAATGAAAAGGCGGCAAGGCTGTTGCATGCCACAGCGTATGGAAACGAGAGTGAGGTCATGGAAAGGACCAGACGGACAGACATAATTGCTAGGCAAATATTTAAAGTTACATATATATGTGAACAAATGAGGGATTGATGAATGTAAGTCCAGTTGCAACGGTCGGAGGCCTGGAAAGGTACCGTTGAGAAAGAAGAAGAGAATAGCTTAGAAGAAAATATTTTTTGATTTTTGAGTTCAGTTGATGTCAAGTGCTACGCGGAGAAACAATAAGATAAAAATAGAAAAATATTTAAAAACAAGTAAGAAAACTAAATTTGGCTTAGACCAAATCTTAAATATCCTTCACCTCTACAGGCGTGGAAAAAATATATATATATATATTGTGCCATCTAGTAGTGTGTGTCTTAGGTATCAGCATGCAAATCTACTTTTACGTTAAATATGGTTTTTTTTAATTGGGGCGTGTCTGTTATCCGACCGCGCCCATTTTTGGCACATCGGTAGATGGGATAACTATATATATACGCGTACCAAATTTCAAGTTCCTGAGTCAACTTTTGTGGCAGATATAAAGGTTTTTATTAATTGTGGGCGTGTCTGTTATCCGGATACGCCCCTACCGATGATGATGGAATACCGATGAAACTAATACTCATAGAAGTACGTACCAAATTTCAAGTTTATAGCTCAATTTTTGTGGCAGAAAAATATTTTTTTGTCGATTGTGGGCGTGGCTCTTGACCGATTTTGCCCATTTTAAATAGCGATCTGCATGCAAAAACTAAAAGTGTCTGTACAGAATTTCAGCTCAATATCTCAAAATGTACGCCCGTGAGAGTGCCAACAACAGACGGACACACGGACACACGGACATACATGTCTAAATCGACTCAGTTTTTGACGCTGATCAAGAATATATATACTTTGTAGGGTCTCTTACGCCTTCTTCTGGGTGTTGCAAACGGAAGAACAAACTTAGTATACCCTCATCACTGAGGTGAAGAGTATAAAAAAATGTAAGAGCTGATGATGTAATGTAACGTGCAACAAAATAGTAAAAAGATTTGTAGAATACAATATACGAGTATAATACATAAGCAGTGAGATCTAGTGAGGTATATTGTGCGCAGATGACTTTAGAGAAAATTGATGGATGTGTAAATTATTCCGGCCCCCGAGGATTGCAACTGGATATCGATAGTACAGATAAGTTAAGTTAAGTTAAATATTTATGAATTAATTTATAAAACTACTGAAACCTTTTGAATTGTATACAATCACAAATGTAAATTAAAGAAAAAAAAATTCTCCTTTTTTGTGTAAATCAAATTGCGAATGTTATATGTATGTAAAATTGTTGTGGAGCCCTCTTTAAAAATCTATAATATCTCAAATTCGATTTTCTTGTAATACGTGAATGTAATAAACAATAGCGAATTGTGCGAATGTTGTGTTCTTGTCGGGGAGAGGGTACATATAAAAGGGTAAGGAGCCGCTCGTAGCTTTCATTTTAGGGGGATCAAATAAGAAAAAAAGGATAAAGAGAATTGGTCCCGTGGTTGGGAGGGTAAAGATATGGGGGAAGTATATATACTCTCCAGATTGCTCATGCATGGCCGTAGCGTTTGTTTGTTGTTGCATGCGGCCACATACAGGTTGAGATCCTCACCCCTGAGATAAATAAGCTAGCAAGTATCGGTGTCAAATTTCATCTTTCATCTAACAGACACATACCTAAATTATATAAACGAAAAAAAAGGTATATAAGTTATTTCACGAAATATTTTCACTACATTACATGGTAAGCCATAACTTTTAATAAAAGCAAAAACAAAATGAAGGGAAGATAAATATTAAACAGCAACATTCTTTCCCTTCGCCGGGTGGCGTGAGTGAGCAGTTGACTTTTGTTCTATAGCAATAGAGTGCATCAAATATTTACATAATAATAGAAAGTACATGACATTGAGAAACCAAGCAAACAAATATTTATTTGTAGAATATATAAAAAAATATTAATTTTAAAATTTTTGCAATAGAAATTTCAATTCAGAGTTTTGTGTCTGCAAAATCTCACAATCCTTGTCAAGCTGTTCACGTTTCTTTAACACCACTAAATAATGAATTTAAACCATGTTCTACAGTTCTCCAAATATTCTGTTTATCCTTTGGTAAGTAATATTCGAATTGCTTCCAATAACTTTCAATATCACCCTTTTCCATTTTCAACAAGTTGATGCCTTCATTTTGCTTGCAAGTACTGCAATCAATAAATATTTAATATAAATGTACAAAAAAATAAATAAATAAAAGAATGAAATATGATTTATAAAAAATTAACCATTTTCCACTCACAGCATGAGAACCTTCCATAATTTTAACAATATCGCGACGTCTTATTTGATTTTGGTCAGCATCCAAAGCTATAGTATTTCGATTTTCTCGACGTTTATGCAAAGCTGTCGGTTTGCATTCAATAACCTTGCCGTGCATCCCCAACACATGAAAGTTTTCACGTTCCAAACGCATAATAACACCAACATTCTAGGGAGTGTAGGACAAATGTGTGAAAAATGAATTTTTAGAATTCCATAAAAATCAAGAAACTCACTCCAATTGTACCAAACACCCCAATGGAATTGACCCAAACAGTCGACACCTATAGCTACATCGGAACAAAATTGTAAATCATGTGGCAACGCTTCCAATTCGTGATTAGTTAAATCCGATACCAGGACGGTTCTTCAAGAATAATTAAACCTGTTCCTCCCTCATGGAGCCCAGTTAAGACCCGTGCATGATCACCGGTTTTAAAATATTTACGCAATTCATTAGCTTTAAACACCAAAGGATCCTGTGTTCAAATAGAGACAAACAGACACAACAACAAACAAAAATTCAAAGCATAGAAATGTCATTTTATTTACCTTTAAATCTTGATCTTTCGGTATTACAGTAATCATGACCATAATTTTCGCTTGAAGGTTTTCCAAATCGCCCATGCACACCTCTACATTGTCGCTCATGGAAAATAAATGTGCAGCGGTGGTATCTTCCTTAGCAGCGGTCATAATTTCCAAATTGACGTCTTACCATAATAAAGATAAAGAGCAGTTTTAATGTTTAGTTAGAAAATTGAATTTGGCGTAGGTTAACATCTTAAATACCCTACACATCTACTAATCAGTGGGCATGGCAGTGCGTTGCGTAGGGTATAAAAATCAGAAATTTTGATGGTTCCCTTCGTTAACTAACCTTCCGGTTGTTCCTCAAATCTTTCCAATTCGGTTAAAGTCGGTTTGACGCCGTCCGCCAAAATTGCCGGAATAGTAAAATTTTTATAGAGGAATCCTTGGCGCGAATAACGATTGCCTTCGAAAAGCAAAAAGTCACCATCCGAATGAACTTCAACACCAATAGCTCTAACAGCTTCCGGATTAAACGGTTTGGCTGGTGGACGGCGTTTCTTCTTTTGCTTGTTGTCCGCTTCCTAAGGAAGAATGATATTTATCGTTTATTTTTTTGTTTAGCATCCAACTTACATTAGATGTTGGGCGTAGAGCACTCCTCATACGTTTATAGTCAATGCGTGGCAAAAGTTTTAAGTGAGCTTGATTATGAATCAAGTCTACATAATCCACTTTAGCAATATCATTCTTGTACAAACCTCTCTTAAGCCGCACCCACTGTTTCACGTTAAAACCAATTTGCTTTTTAACCACTTTCCTAACATCGGTCATTTCTTGGACTGGCACCGTTTACACATACGCAAAGTACTCACATTTTCTATGGCCGTCTTGACGTGCGTCCGCTTGTACGATTCTACATAAATGTAGCCTTTGACGCCCTCTGGTGCCACCACGGACTTGATTTGTAATGGTTCATCGGTATTTATGTAGGTGAGAAATTTACGCATCAACAATAAGGCGGTAGATGTCTCTTCACCTATACGACATTTCACCATCCAAAGATTCGGATCTCTGAAAATATTTTGAAAATGTATAAAATTCGAAATATTCTGCAGAATTTTAGGGGGAAAGCTCACTTGATGCCAGGTAGAAGTGTTTGTTGGGTAATCTCATCGGACATTTCTTTACCGTCATCACCGAAATGCCTTTTAGCAATCGACTCGTCAGCATACATTTTACGCAAGTATTCTTCAATTTCATCTTCTCGTTGAGTGCTTTTTCAAGAGTATAAGAATACATTACAAGTGTAGCCATTACGAAATGGTTGTTGTTTAAGACTTACTCCCACAAGTTCGTGCCACGTCGTAGGCGTATTTCAATGTCACGAGCAGTGGGACCCAATTCGTCAATTTCATTACCAACTATATCTAATTCATTGGCTCCCTCCTCCCATTCATCACCTTCATCTACCTATGATATAGTTTTTATTGATTTTATTATTCTTTATTATCAAGGATTTTATACAAAAGTCAAAACTCATCTCATCATCGACGTCGGCCTCGTCAATTATAAAACCACAAAAACGATCTTTTTTCTTCTTTTTACGCGGCCTATCATCCTCATCTTCTTCGTACTCTTCCGAATCAACTTCGTCACCGCCTTCTTCTTCATCCTCTTCATCATTCAAACGTCGCTTTTGTCTACGATGCGAACCCTCAGAACCGGAAACTTTCGAAGCAACGCTACGGGACGCTTTATTATCAAGGATTTTATACAAAAGTCAAAACTCATCTCATCATCGACGTCGGCCTCGTCAATTATAAAACCACAAAAACGATCTTTTTTCTTCTTTTTACGCGGCCTATCATCCTCATCTTCTTCGTACTCTTCCGAATCAACTTCGTCACCGCCTTCTTCTTCATCCTCTTCATCATTCAAACGTCGCTTTTGTCTACGATGCGAACCCTCAGAACCGGAAACTTTCGAAGCAACGCTACGGGATCGTGAACGTGTTCGTGATCTGGAACGCGATTGAGAATGTGACCGTGAACGCAAAGACCTATAACCCGAACGAGATCTTGTAAGGATCTGGATCTTAAACGTGTACTTTTCTGAGATTTATTAGAACCCAAAGATCCATCTTCCGATCCACTCTCGGATGCGTTGCTTTCTTCGGAACTGACATAGTTACAGGCTCATCGCCACTTATGAAATTTCTCGTATAATCAAAAATCTTGCTTAAACAACACTTTACTTGAACATTAATGTAACATGTTGCGGGATTAACTGAAAGAAAAACGAAAAAACAGCTGACTCGATGAATGAAAAGGCGGCAAGACTGTTGCATGCCACAGCGTATGGAAACGAGAGTGAGGTCATGGAAAGGACCAGACGGACAGACATAATTGCTAGGCAAATATTTAAAGTTACATATATATGTGAACAAATGAGGGATTGATGAATGTAAGTCCAGTTGCAACGGTCGGAGGCCTGGAAAGGTACCGTTGAGAAAGAAGAAGAGAATAGCTTAGAAGAAAATATTTTTTGATTTTTGAGTTCAGTTGATGTCAAGTGCTACGCGGAGAAACAATAAGATAAAAATAGAAAAATATTTAAAAACAAGTAAGAAAACTAAATTTGGCTTAGACCAAATCTTAAATATCCTCCACCTCTACAGGCGTGGAAAATATATATATATATATATTGTGCCATCTAGTAGTGTGTGTCTTAGGTATCAGCATGCAAATCTACTTTTACGTTAAATATGGTTTTTTTTAATTGGGGCGTGTCTGTTATCCGACCGCGCCCATTTTTGGCACATCGGTAGATGGGATAACTATATATATACGCGTACCAAATTTCAAGTTCCTGAGTCAACTTTTGTGGCAGATATAAAGGTTTTTATTAATTGTGGGCGTGTCTGTTATCCGGATACGCCCCTACCGATGATGATGGAATACCGATGAAGCTAATTCTCATAAAAGTACGTACCAAATTTCAAGTTTAAAGCTCAATTTTTGTGGCAGAAAAATATTTTTTTGTCGATTGTGGGCGTGGCTCTTGACCGATTTTGCCCATTTTAAATAGCGATCTGCGTGCAAAAACTAAAAGTGTCTGTACAAAATTTCAGCTCAATATCTCAAAATGTACGCCCGTGAGAGTGCCAACAACAGACGGACACACGGACACACGGACATACATGTCTAAATCGACTCAGTTTTTGACGCTGATCAAAAATATATATACTTTGTAGGGACTCTTACGCCTTCTTCTGGGTGTTGCAAACGGAAGAACAAACTTAATATACCCTCATCACTGAGGTGAAGGGTATAAAAAAATGTAAGAGCTGATGATGTAATGTAACGTGCAACAAAATAGTAAAAAGATTTGTAGAATACAATATATAATACATAAGCAGTGAGATCTAGTGAGGTATATTGTGCGCAGATGACTTTAGAGAAAATTGATGGATGTGTAAATTATTCCGGCCCCCGAGGATTGCAACTGGATATCGATAGTACAGATAAGTTAAGTTAAGTTAAATATTTATGAATTAATTTATAAAACTACTGAAACCTTTTGAATTGTATACAATCACAAATGTAAATTAAAGAAAAAAAATTCTCCTTTTTTGTGTAAATCAAATTGCGAATGTTATATGTATGTAAAATTGTTGTGGAGCCCTCTTTAAAAATCTATAATATCTCAAATTCGATTTTCTTGTAATACGTGAATGTAATAAACAATAGCGAATTGTGCGAATGTTGTGTTCTTGTCGGGGAGAGGGTACATATAAAAGGGTAAGGAGCCGCTCGTAGCTTTCATTTTAGGGGGATCAAATAAGAAAAAAAGGATAAAGAGAATTGGTCCCGTGGTTGGGAGGGTAAAGATATGGGGGAAGTATATATACTCTCCAGATTGCTCATGCATGGCCGTAGCGTTTGTTTGTTGTTGCATGCGGCCACATACAGGTTGAGATCCTCACCCCTGAGATAAATAAGCTAGCAAGTATCGGTGTCAAATTTCATCTTTCATCTAACAGACACATACCTAAATTATATAAACGAAAAAAAAGGTATATAAGTTATTTCACGAAATATTTTCACTACATTACATGGTAAGCCATAACTTTTAATAAAAGCAAAAACAAAATGAAGGGAAGATAAATATTAAACAGCAACATTCTTTCCCTTCGCCGGGTGGCGTGAGTGAGCAGTTGACTTTTGTTCTATAGCAATAGAGTGCATCAAATATTTACATAATAATAGAAAGTACATGACATTGAGAAACCAAGCAAACAAATATTTATTTGTAGAATATATAAAAAAATATTAATTTTAAAATTTTTGCAATAGAAATTTCAATTCAGAGTTTTGTGTCTGCAAAATCTCACAATCCTTGTCAAGCTGTTCACGTTTCTTTAACACCACTAAATAATGAATTTAAACCATGTTCTACAGTTCTCCAAATATTCTGTTTATCCTTTGGTAAGTAATATTCGAATTGCTTCCAATAACTTTCAATATCACCCTTTTCCATTTTCAACAAGTTGATGCCTTCATTTTGCTTGCAAGTACTGCAATCAATAAATATTTAATATAAATGTACAAAAAAATAAATAAATAAAAGAATGAAATATGATTTATAAAAAATTAACCATTTTCCACTCACAGCATGAGAACCTTCCATAATTTTAACAATATCGCGACGTCTTATTTGATTTTGGTCAGCATCCAAAGCTATAGTATTTCGATTTTCTCGACGTTTATGCAAAGCTGTCGGTTTGCATTCAATAACCTTGCCGTGCATCCCCAACACATGAAAGTTTTCACGTTCCAAACGCATAATAACACCAACATTCTAGGGAGTGTAGGACAAATGTGTGAAAAATGAATTTTTAGAATTCCATAAAAATCAAGAAACTCACTCCAATTGTACCAAACACCCCAATGGAATTGACCCAAACAGTCGACACCTATAGCTACATCGGAACAAAATTGTAAATCATGTGGCAACGCTTCCAATTCGTGATTAGTTAAATCCGATACCAGGACGGTTCTTCAAGAATAATTAAACCTGTTCCTCCCTCATGGAGCCCAGTTAAGACCCGTGCATGATCACCGGTTTTAAAATATTTACGCAATTCATTAGCTTTAAACACCAAAGGATCCTGTGTTCAAATAGAGACAAACAGACACAACGACAAACAAAAATTCAAAGCATAGAAATGTCATTTTATTTACCTTTAAATCTTGATCTTTCGGTATTACAGTAATCATGACCATAATTTTCGCTTGAAGGTTTTCCAAATCGACCATGCACACCTCTACATTGTCGCTCATGGAAAATAAATGTGCAGCGGTGGTATCTTCCTTAGCAGCGGTCATAATTTCCAAATTGACGTCTTACCATAATAAAGATAAGGAGCAGTTTTAATGTTTAGTTAGAAAATTGAATTTGGCGTAGGTTAACATCTTAAATACCCTACACATCTACTAATCAGTGGGCATGGCAGTGCGTTGCGTAGGGTATAAAAATCAGAAATTTTGATGGTTCCCTTCGTAAACTAACCTTCCGGTTGTTCCTCAAATCTTTCCAATTCGGTTAAAGTCGGTTTGACGCCGTCCGCCAAAATTGCCGGAATAGTAAAATTTTTATAGAGGAATCCTTTGCGCGAATAACGATTGCCTTCGAAAAGCAAAAAGTCACCATCCGAATGAACTTCAACACCAATAGCTCTAACAGCTTCCGGATCAAACGGTTTGGCTGGTGGACGGCGTTTCTTCTTTTGCTTGTTGTCCGCTTCCTAAGGAAGAATGATATTTATCGTTTATTTTTTTGTTTAGCATCCAACTTACATTAGATGTTGGGCGTAGAGCACCCCTCATACGTTTATAGTCAATGCGTGGCAAAAGTTTTAAGTGAGCTTGATTATGAATCAAGTCTACATAATCCACTTTAGCAATATCATTCTTGTACAAACCTCTCTTAAGCCGCACCCACTGTTTCACGTTAAAACCAATTTGCTTTTTAACCACTTTCCTAACATCGGTCATTTCTTGGACTGGCACCGTTTACACATACGCAAAGTACTCACATTTTCTATGGCCGTCTTGACGTGCGTCCGCTTGTACGATTCTACATAAATGTAGCCTTTGACGCCCTCTGGTGCCACCACGGACTTGATTTGTAATGGTTCATCGGTATTTATGTAGGTGAGAAATTTACGCATCAACAATAAGGCGGTAGATGTCTCTTCACCTATACGACATTTCACCATCCAAAGATTCGGATCTCTGAACATATTTGGGAAATGTATAAAATTCGAAATATTCTGCAGAATTTTAGGGGGAAAGCTCACTTGATGCCAGGTAGAAGTGTTTGTTGGGTAATCTCATCGGACATTTCTTTACCGTCATCACCGAAATGCCTTTTAGCAATCGACTCGTCAGCATACTTTTTACGCAAGTATTCTTCAATTTCATCTTCTCGTTGAGTGCTTTTTCAAGAGTATAAGAATACATTACAAGTGTAGCCATTACGAAATGGTTGTTGTTTAAGACTTACTCCCACAAGCTCGTGCCACGTCGGCGTATTTCAATGTCACGAGCAGTGGGACCCAATTCGTCAATTTCATTACCAACTATATCTAATTCATTGGCTCCCTCCTCCCATTCATCACCTTCATCTACCTATGATATAGTTTTTATTGATTTTATTATTCTTTATTATCAAGGATTTTATACAAAAGTCAAAACTCATCTCATCATCGACGTCGGCCTCGTCAATTATAAAACCACAAAAACGATCTTTTTTCTTCTTTTTACGCGGCCTATCATCCTCATCTTCTTCGTACTCTTCCGAATCAACTTCGTCACCGCCTTCTTCTTCATCCTCTTCATCATTCAAACGTCGCTTTTGTCTACGATGCGAACCCTCAGAACCGGAAACTTTCGAAGCAACGCTACGGGACGCTTTATTATCAAGGATTTTATACAAAAGTCAAAACTCATCTCATCATCGACGTCGGCCTCGTCAATTATAAAACCACAAAAACGATCTTTTTTCTTCTTTTTACGCGGCCTATCATCCTCATCTTCTTCGTACTCTTCCGAATCAACTTCGTCACCACCTTCTTCTTCATCCTCTTCATCATTCAAACGTCGCTTTTGTCTACGATGCGAACCCTCAGAACCGGAAACTTTCGAAGCAACGCTACGGGATCGTGAACGTGTTCGTGATCTGGAACGCGATTGAGAATGTGACCGTGAACGCAAAGACCTATAACCCGAACGAGATCTTGTAAGGATCTGGATCTTAAACGTGTACTTTTCTGAGATTTATTAGAACCCAAAGATCCATCTTCCGATCCACTCTCGGATGCGTTGCTTTCTTCGGAACTGACATAGTTACAGGCTCATCGCCACTTATGAAATTTCTCGTATAATCAAAAATCTTGCTTAAACAACACTTTACTTGAACATTAATGTAACATGTTGCGGGATTAACTGAAAGAAAAACGAAAAAACAGCTGACTCGATGAATGAAAAGGCGGCAAGGCTGTTGCATGCCACAGCGTATGGAAGCGAGAGTGAGGTCATGGAAAGGACCAGACGGACAGACATAATTGCTAGGCAAGTATTTAAAGTTACATATATATGTGAACAAATGAGGGATTGATGAATGTAAGTCCAGTTGCAACGGTCGGAGGCCTGGAAAGGTACCGTTGAGAAAGAAGAAGAGAATAGCTTAGAAGAAAATATTTTTTGATTTTTGAGTTCAGTTGATGTCAAGTGCTACGCGGAGAAACAATAAGATAAAAATAGAAAAATATTTAAAAACAAGTAAGAAAACTAAATTTGGCTTAGACCAAATCTTAAATATCCTCCACCTCTGCAGGCGTGGAAAATATATATATATATATATTGTGCCATCTAGTAGTGTGTGTCTTAGGTATCAGCATGCAAATCTACTTTTACGTTAAATATGGTTTTTTTTTAATTGGGGCGTGTCTGTTATCCGACCGCGCCCATTTTTGGCACATCGGTAGATGGGATAACTATATATATACGCGTACCAAATTTCAAGTTCCTGAGTCAACTTTTGTGGCAGATATAAAGGTTTTTATTAATTGTGGGCGTGTCTGTTATCCGGATACGCCCCTACCGATGATGATGGAATACCGATGAAGCTAATACTCATAGAAGTACGTACCAAATTTCAAGTTTATAGCTCAATTTTTGTGGCAGAAAAATATTTTTTTGTCGATTGTGGGCGTGGCTCTTGACCGATTTTGCCCATTTTAAATAGCGATCTGCATGCAAAAACTAAAAGTGTCTGTACAGAATTTCAGCTCAATATCTCAAAATGTACGCCCGTGAGAGTGCCAACAACAGACGGACACACGGACACACGGACATACATGTCTAAATCGACTCAGTTTTTGACGCTGATCAAGAATATATATACTTTGTAGGGTCTCTTACGCCTTCTTCTGGGTGTTGCAAACGGAAGAACAAACTTAGTATACCCTCATCACTGAGGTGAAGGCTATAAAAAAATGTAAGAGCTGATGATTTAATGTAACGTGCAACAACATAGTAAAAAGATTTGTAGAATACAATATACGAGTATAATACATAAGCAGTGAGATCTAGTGAGGTATATTGTGCGCAGATGACTTTAGAGAAAATTGATGGATGTGTAAATTATTCCGGCCCCCGAGGATTGCAACTGGATATCGATAGTACAGATAAGTTAAGTTAAGTTAAATATTTATGAATTAATTTATAAAACTACTGAAACCTTTTGAATTGTATACAATCACAAATGTAAATTAAAGAAAAAAAATTCTCCTTTTTCGTGTAAATCAAATTGCGAATGTTATATGTATGTAAAATTGTTGTGGAGCCCTCTTTAAAAATCTATAATATCTCAAATTCGATTTTCTTTTAATACTTGAATGTAATAAACAATAGCGAATTGTGCGAATGTTGCGTTCTTGTCGGGGAGAGGGTACATATAAAAGGGTAAGGAGCCGCTCGTAGCTTTCATTTTAGAGGGATCAAATAATAAAAAAAGGATAAAGAGAATTGGTCCCGTGGTTGGGAGGGTAAAGATATGGGGGAAGTACATATACTAGCGTAGTAGCCTTTGTTTGTTGTTGCATGCGGCCACATACAGGTTGAGATCCTCACCCCTGAGATAAATAAGCTAGCAAGTATCGGTGTCAAATTTCATCTTTGACGATGGCCACGCCACGCATATATAACAGACACATACCTAAATTATATAAACGAAAAAAAAGGTATATAAGTTATTTCACGAAATATTTTCACTACATTACATGGTAAGCCATAACTTTTAATAAAAGCAAAAACAAAATGAAGGGAAGATAAATATTAAACAGCAACATTCTTTCCCTTCGCCGGGTGGCGTGAGTGAGCAGTTGACTTTTGTTCTATAGCAATAGAGTGCATCAAATATTTACATAATAATAGAAAGTACATGACATAGAGAAACCAAGCAAACAAATATTTATTTGTAAAATATATAAAAAAATATTAATTTTAAAATTTTTGCAATAGAAATTTCAATTCAGAGTTTTGTGTCTGCAAAATCTCACAATCCTTGTCAAGCTGTTCACGTTTCTTTAACACCACTAAATAATGAATTTAAACCATGTTCTACAGTTCTCCAAATATTCTGTTTATCCTTTGGTAAGTAATATTCGAATTGCTTCCAATAACTTTCAATATCACCCTTTTCCATTTTCAACAAGTTGATGCCTTCATTTTGCTTGCAAGTACTGCAATCAATAAATATTTAATATAAATGTACAAAAAAATAAATAAATAAAAGAATGAAATATGATTTATAAAAAATTAACCATTTTCCACTCACAGCATGAGAACCTTCCATAATTTTAACAATATCGCGACGTCTTATTTGATTTTGGTCAGCATCCAAAGCTATAGTATTTCGATTTTCTCGACGTTTATGCAAAGCTGTCGGTTTGCATTCAATAACCTTGCCGTGCATCCCCAACACATGAAAGTTTTCACGTTCCAAACGCATAATAACACCAACATTCTAGGGAGTGTAGGACAAATGTGTGAAAAATGAATTTTTAGAATTCCATAAAAATCAAGAAACTCACTCCAATTGTACCAAACTCCCCAATGGAATTGACCCAAACAGTCGACACCTATAGCTACATCGGAACAAAATTGTAAATCATGTGGCAACGCTTCCAATTCGTGATTAGTTAAATCCGATACCAGGACGGTTCTTCAAGAATAATTAAACCTGTTCCTCCCTCATGGAGCCCAGTTAAGACCCGTGCATGATCACCGGTTTTAAAATATTTACGCAATTCATTAGCTTTAAACACCAAAGGATCCTGTGTTCAAATAGAGACAAACAGACACAACGACAAACAAAAATTCAAAGCATAGAAATGTCATTTTATTTACCTTTAAATCTTGATCTTTCGGTATTACAGTAATCATGACTATAATTTTCGCTTGAAGGTTTTCCAAATCGACCATGCACACCTCTACATTGTCGCTCATGGAAAATAAATGTGCAGCGGTGGTATCTTCCTTAGCAGCGGTCATAATTTCCAAATTGACGTCTTACCATAATAAAGATAAGGAGCAGTTTTAATGTTTAGTTAGAAAATTGAATTTGGCGTAGGTTAACATCTTAAATACCCTACACATCTACTAATCAGTGGGCATGGCAGTGCGTTGCGTAGGGTATAAAAATCAGAAATTTTGATGGTTCCCTTCGTAAACTAACCTTCCGGTTGTTCCTCAAATCTTTCCAATTCGGTTAAAGTCGGTTTGACGCCGTCCGCCAAAATTGCCGGAATAGTAAAATTTTTATAGAGGAATCCTTTGCGCGAATAACGATTGCCTTCGAAAAGCAAAAAGTCACCATCCGAATGAACTTCAACACCAATAGCTCTAACAGCTTCCGGATCAAACGGTTTGGCTGGTGGACGGCGTTTCTTCTTTTGCTTGTTGTCCGCTTCCTAAGGAAGAATGATATTTATCGTTTATTTTTTTGTTTAGCATCCAACTTACATTAGATGTTGGGCGTAGAGCACCCCTCATACGTTTATAGTCAATGCGTGGCAAAAGTTTTAAGTGAGCTTGATTATGAATCAAGTCTACATAATCCACTTTAGCAATATCATTCTTGTACAAACCTCTCTTAAGCCGCACCCACTGTTTCACGTTAAAACCAATTTGCTTTTTAACCACTTTCCTAACATCGGTCATTTCTTGGACTGGCACCGTTTACACATACGCAAAGTACTCACATTTTCTATGGCCGTCTTGACGTGCGTCCGCTTGTACGATTCTACATAAATGTAGCCTTTGACGCCCTCTGGTGCCACCACGGACTTGATTTGTAATGGTTCATCGGTATTTATGTAGGTGAGAAATTTACGCATCAACAATAAGGCGGTAGATGTCTCTTCACCTATACGACATTTCACCATCCAAAGATTCGGATCTCTGAAAATATTTTGAAAATGTATAAAATTCGAAATATTCTGCAGAATTTTAGGGGGAAAGCTCACTTGATGCCAGGTAGAAGTGTTTGTTGGGTAATCTCATCGGACATTTCTTTACCGTCATCACCGAAATGCCTTTTAGCAATCGACTCGTCAGCATACATTTTACGCAAGTATTCTTCAATTTCATCTTCTCGTTGAGTGCTTTTTCAAGAGTATAAGAATACATTACAAGTGTAGCCATTACGAAATGGTTGTTGTTTAAGACTTACTCCCACAAGTTCGTGCCACGTCGGCGTATTTCAATGTCACGAGCAGTGGGACCCAATTCGTCAATTTCATTACCAACTATACCTAATTCATTGGCTCCCTCCTCCCATTCATCACCTTCATCTACCTATGATGTAGTTTTTATTGATTTTATTATTCTTTATTATCAAGGATTTTATACAAAAGTCAAAACTCATCTCATCATCGACGTCGGAATCGTCAATTATAAAACCACAAAAACGATCTTTTTTCTTTTTTTTACGCGGCCTATCATCCTCATCTTCTTCGTACTCTTCCGAATCAACTTCGTCACCGCCTTCTTCTTCATCCTCTTCATCATTCAAACGTCGCTTTTGTCTACGATGTGAACCCTCAGAACCGGAAACTTTCGAAGCAACGCTACGGGATCGTGAACGTGTTCGTGATCTGGAACGCGATTGAGAATGTGACCGTGAACGCAAAGACCTATAACCCGAACGAGATCTTGTAAGGATCTGGATCTTAAACGTGTACTTTTCTGAGATTTATTAGAACCCAAAGATCCATCTTCCGATCCACTCTCGGATGCGTTGCTTTCTTCGGAACTGACATAGTTACAGGCTCATCGCCACTTATGAAATTTCTCGTATAATCAAAAATCTTGCTTAAACAACACTTTACTTGAACATTAATGTAACATGTTGCGGGATTAACTGAAAGAAAAACGAAAAAACAGCTGACTCGATGAATGAAAAGGCGGCAAGGCTGTTGCATGCCACAGCGTATGGAAGCGAGAGTGAGGTCATGGAAAGGACCAGACGGACAGACATAATTGCTAGGCAAATATTTAAAGTTACATATATATGTGAACAAATGAGGGATTGATGAATGTAAGTCCAGTTGCAACGGTCGGAGGCCTGGAAAGGTACCGTTGAGAAAGAAGAAGAGAATAGCTTAGAAGAAAATATTTTTTGATTTTTGAGTTCAGTTGATGTCAAGTGCTACGCGGAGAAACAATAAGATAAAAATAGAAAAATATTTAAAAACAAGTAAGAAAACTAAATTTGGCTTAGACCAAATCTTAAATATCCTCCACCTCTACAGGCGTGGAAAATATATATATATATATATTGTGCCATCTAGTAGTGTGTGTCTTAGGTATCAGCATGCAAATCTACTTTTACGTTAAATATGGTTTTTTTTTAATTGGGGCGTGTCTGTTATCCGACCGCGCCCATTTTTGGCACATCGGTAGATGGGATAACTATATATATACGCGTACCAAATTACAAGTTCCTGAGTCAACTTTTGTGGCAGATATAAAGGTTTTTATTAATTGTGGGCGTGTCTGTTATCCGGATACGCCCCTACCGATGATGATGGAATACCGATGAAACTAATACTCATAGAAGTACGTACCAAATTTCAAGTTTATAGCTCAATTTTTGTGGCAGAAAAATATTTTTTTGTCGATTGTGGGCGTGGCTCTTGACCGATTTTGCCCATTTTAAATAGCGATCTGCATGCAAAAACTAAAAGTGTCTGTACAGAATTTCAGCTCAATATCTCAAAATGTACGCCCGTGAGAGTGCCAACAACAGACGGACACACGGACACACGGACATACATGTCTAAATCGACTCAGTTTTTGACGCTGATCAAGAATATATATACTTTGTAGGGTCTCTTACGCCTTCTTCTGGGTGTTGCAAACGGAAGAACAAACTTAGTATACCCTCATCACTGAGGTGAAGGCTATAAAAAAATGTAAGAGCTGATGATTTAATGTAACGTGCAACAACATAGTAAAAAGATTTGTAGAATACAATATACGAGTATAATACATAAGCAGTGAGATCTAGTGAGGTATATTGTGCGCAGATGACTTTAGAGAAAATTGATGGATGTGTAAATTATTCCGGCCCCCGAGGATTGCAACTGGATATCGATAGTACAGATAAGTTAAGTTAAGTTAAATATTTATGAATTAATTTATAAAACTACTGAAACCTTTTGAATTGTATACAATCACAAATGTAAATTAAAGAAAAAAAATTCTCCTTTTTTGTGTAAATCAAATTGCGAATGTTATATGTATGTAAAATTGTTGTGGAGCCCTCTTTAAAAATCTATAATATCTCAAATTCGATTTTCTTTTAATACTTGAATGTAATAAACAATAGCGAATTGTGCGAATGTTGTGTTCTTGTCGGGGAGAGGGTACATATAAAAGGGTAAGGAGCCGCTCGTAGCTTTCATTTTAGAGGGATCAAATAAAGAAAAAAGTATAAAGAGAATTGGTCCCGTGGTTGGGAGGGTAAAGATATGGGGGAAGTACATATACTAGCGTAGTAGCCTTTGTTTGTTGTTGCATGCGGCCACATACAGGTTGAGATCCTCACCCCTGAGATAAATAAGCTAGCAAGTATCGGTGTCAAATTTCATCTTTGACGATGGCCACGCCACGCATATATAACAGACACATACCTAAATTATATAAACGAAAAAAAAGGTATATAAGTTATTTCACGAAATATTTTCACTACATTACATGGTAAGCCATAACTTTTAATAAAAGCAAAAACAAAATGAAGGGAAGATAAATATTAAACAGCAACATTCTTTCCCTTCGCCGGGTGGCGTGAGTGAGCAGTTGACTTTTGTTCTATAGCAATAGAGTGCATCAAATATTTACATAATAATAGAAAGTACATGACATTGAGAAACCAAGCAAACAAATATTTATTTGTAAAATATATAAAAAAATATTAATTTTAAAATTTTTGCAATAGAAATTTCAATTCAGAGTTTTGTGTCTGCAAAATCTCACAATCCTTATCAAGCTGTTCACGTTTCTTTAACACCACTAAATAATGAATTTAAACCATGTTCTACAGTTCTCCAAATATTCTGTTTATCCTTTGGTAAGTAATATTCGAATTGCTTCCAATAACTTTCAATATCACCCTTTTCCATTTTCAACAAGTTGATGCCTTCATTTTGCTTGCAAGTACTGCAATCAATAAATATTTAATATAAATGTACAAAAAAATAAATAAATAAAAGAATGAAATATGATTTATAAAAAATTAACCATTTTCCACTCACAGCATGAGAACCTTCCATAATTTTAACAATATCGCGACGTCTTATTTGATTTTGGTCAGCATCCAAAGCTATAGTATTTCGATTTTCTCGACGTTTATGCAAAGCTGTCGGTTTGCATTCAATAACCTTGCCGTGCATCCCCAACACATGAAAGTTTTCACGTTCCAAACGCATAATAACACCAACATTCTAGGGAGTGTAGGACAAATGTGTGAAAAATGAATTTTTAGAATTCCATAAAAATCAAGAAACTCACTCCAATTGTACCAAACTCCCCAATGGAATTGACCCAAACAGTCGACACCTATAGCTACATCGGAACAAAATTGTAAATCATGTGGCAACGCTTCCAATTCGTGATTAGTTAAATCCGATACCAGGACGGTTCTTCAAGAATAATTAAACCTGTTCCTCCCTCATGGAGCCCAGTTAAGACCCGTGCATGATCACCGGTTTTAAAATATTTACGCAATTCATTAGCTTTAAACACCAAAGGATCCTGTGTTCAAATAGAGACAAACAGACACAACGACAAACAAAAATTCAAAGCATAGAAATGTCATTTTATTTACCTTTAAATCTTGATCTTTCGGTATTACAGTAATCATGACTATAATTTTCGCTTGAAGGTTTTCCAAATCGACCATGCACACCTCTACATTGTCGCTCATGGAAAATAAATGTGCAGCGGTGGTATCTTCCTTAGCAGCGGTCATAATTTCCAAATTGACGTCTTACCATAATAAAGATAAGGAGCAGTTTTAATGTTTAGTTAGAAAATTGAATTTGGCGTAGGTTAACATCTTAAATACCCTACACATCTACTAATCAGTGGGCATGGCAGTGCGTTGCGTAGGGTATAAAAATCAGAAATTTTGATGGTTCCCTTCGTAAACTAACCTTCCGGTTGTTCCTCAAATCTTTCCAATTCGGTTAAAGTCGGTTTGACGCCGTCCGCCAAAATTGCCGGAATAGTAAAATTTTTATAGAGGAATCCTTTGCGCGAATAACGATTGCCTTCGAAAAGCAAAAAGTCACCATCCGAATGAACTTCAACACCAATAGCTCTAACAGCTTCCGGATCAAACGGTTTGGCTGGTGGACGGCGTTTCTTCTTTTGCTTGTTGTCCGCTTCCTAAGGAAGAATGATATTTATCGTTTATTTTTTTGTTTAGCATCCAACTTACATTAGATGTTGGGCGTAGAGCACCCCTCATACGTTTATAGTCAATGCGTGGCAAAAGTTTTAAGTGAGCTTGATTATGAATCAAGTCTACATAATCCACTTTAGCAATATCATTCTTGTACAAACCTCTCTTAAGCCGCACCCACTGTTTCACGTTAAAACCAATTTGCTTTTTAACCACTTTCCTAACATCGGTCATTTCTTGGACTGGCACCGTTTACACATACGCAAAGTACTCACATTTTCTATGGCCGTCTTGACGTGCGTCCGCTTGTACGATTCTACATAAATGTAGCCTTTGACGCCCTCTGGTGCCACCACGGACTTGATTTGTAATGGTTCATCGGTATTTATGTAGGTGAGAAATTTACGCATCAACAATAAGGCGGTAGATGTCTCTTCACCTATACGACATTTCACCATCCAAAGATTCGGATCTCTGAAAATATTTTGAAAATGTATAAAATTCGAAATATTCTGCAGAATTTTAGGGGGAAAGCTCACTTGATGCCAGGTAGAAGTGTTTGTTGGGTAATCTCATCGGACATTTCTTTACCGTCATCACCGAAATGCCTTTTAGCAATCGACTCGTCAGCATACATTTTACGCAAGTATTCTTCAATTTCATCTTCTCGTTGAGTGCTTTTTCAAGAGTATAAGAATACATTACAAGTGTAGCCATTACGAAATGGTTGTTGTTTAAGACTTACTCCCACAAGTTCGTGCCACGTCGGCGTATTTCAATGTCACGAGCAGTGG
This sequence comes from Ornithomya chloropus, assembly GCA_963971445.1. Classification (NCBI taxonomy): domain Eukaryota; kingdom Metazoa; phylum Arthropoda; class Insecta; order Diptera; family Hippoboscidae; genus Ornithomya; species Ornithomya chloropus. The sequence goes on from OZ020531.1 coordinate 1,855,984, forward strand.
GACCCAATTCGTCAATTTCATTACCAACTATACCTAATTCATTGGCTCCCTCCTCCCATTCATCACCTTCATCTACCTATGATATAGTTTTTATTGATTTTATTATTCTTTATTATCAAGGATTTTATACAAAAGTCAAAACTCATCTCATCATCGACGTCGGAATCGTCAATTATAAAACCACAAAAACGATCTTTTTTCTTTTTTTTACGCGGCCTATCATCCTCATCTTCTTCGTACTCTTCCGAATCAACTTCGTCACCGCCTTCTTCTTCATCCTCTTCATCATTCAAACGTCGCTTTTGTCTACGATGCGGACCCTCAGAACCGGAAACTTTCGAAGCAACGCTACGGGATCATGAACGTGTTCGTGATCTGGAACGCGATTGAGAATGTGACCGTGAACGCAAAGACCTATAACCCGAACGAGACCTTGTAAGGATCTGGATCTTAAACGTGTACTTTTCTGAGATTTATTAGAACCCAAAGATCCATCTTCCGATCCGCTCTCGGATGCGTTGCTTTCTTCGGAACTGACATAGTTACAGGCTCATCGCCACTTATGAAATTTCTCGTATAATCAAAAATCTTGCTTAAACAACACTTTACTTGAACATTAATGTAACATGTTGCGGGATTAACTGAAAGAAAAACGAAAAAACAGCTGACTCGATGAATGAAAAGGCGGCAAGGCTGTTGCATGCCACAGCGTATGGAAGCGAGAGTGAGGTCATGGAAAGGACCAGACGGACAGACATAATTGCTAGGCAAATATTTAAAGTTACATATATATGTGAACAAATGAGGGATTGATGAATGTAAGTCCAGTTGCAACGGTCGGAGGCCTGGAAAGGTACCGTTGAGAAAGAAGAAGAGAATAGCTTAGAAGAAAATATTTTTTGATTTTTGAGTTCAGTTGATGTCAAGTGCTACGCGGAGAAATAATAAGATAAAAATAGAAAAATATTTAAAAACAAATAAGAAAACTAAATTTGGCTTAGACCAAGTCTTAAATATCCTCCACCTCTACAGGCGTGGAAAATATATATATATATATTGTGCCATCTAGTAGTGTGTGTCTTAGGTATCAGCATGCAAATCTACTTTTACGTTAAATATGGTTTTTTTTTAATTGTGGGCGTGTCTGTTATCCGACCGCGCCCATTTTTGGCACATCGGTAGATGGGATAACTATAACTATAACAAAAAAATATTTTTTTGTCGATTGTGGGCGTGGCTCTTGACCGATTGTGCCCATTTTAAATAGCGATCTGCGTGCAAAAACTAAAAGTGTCTGTACAGAATTTCAGCTCAATATCTCAAAATGTACGCCCGTGAGAGTGCCAACAACAGACGGACACACGGACACACGGACATACATGTCTAAATCGACTCAGTTTTTGACGCTGATCAAGAATATATATACTTTGTAGGGTCTCTTACGCCTTCTTCTGGGTGTTGCAAACGGAAGAACAAACTTAGTATACCCTCATCACTGAGGTGAAGGCTATAAAAAAATGTAAGAGCTGATGATGTAATGTAACGTGCAACAAAATAGTAAAAAGATTTGTAGAATACAATATATAATACATAAGCAGTGAGATCTAGTGAGGTATATTGTGCGCAGATGACTTTAGAGAAAATTGATGGATGTGTAAATTATTCCGGCCCCCGAGGATTGCAACTGGATATCGATAGTACAGATAAGTTAAGTTAAGTTAAATATTTATGAATTAATTTATAAAACTACTGAAACCTTTTGAATTGTATACAATCACAAATGTAAATTAAAGAAAAAAAATTCTCCTTTTTTGTGTAAATCAAATTGCGAATGTTATATGTATGTAAAATTGTTGTGGAGCCCTCTTTAAAAATCTATAATATCTCAAATTCGATTTTCTTTTAATACTTGAATGTAATAAACAATAGCGAATTGTGCGAATGTTGTGTTCTTGTCGGGGAGAGGGTACATATAAAAGGGTAAGGAGCCGCTCGTAGCTTTCATTTTAGAGGGATCAAATAAAGAAAAAAGTATAAAGAGAATTGGTCCCGTGGTTGGGAGGGTAAAGATATGGGGGAAGTACATATACTAGCGTAGTAGCCTTTGTTTGTTGTTGCATGCGGCCACATACAGGTTGAGATCCTCACCCCTGAGATAAATAAGCTAGCAAGTATCGGTGTCAAATTTCATCTTTGACGATGGCCACGCCACGCATATATAACAGACACATACCTAAATTATATAAACGAAAAAAAAGGTATATAAGTTATTTCACGAAATATTTTCACTACATTACATGGTAAGCCATAACTTTTAATAAAAGCAAAAACAAAATGAAGGGAAGATAAATATTAAACAGCAACATTCTTTCCCTTCGCCGGGTGGCGTGAGTGAGCAGTTGACTTTTGTTCTATAGCAATAGAGTGCATCAAATATTTACATAATAATAGAAAGTACATGACATTGAGAAACCAAGCAAACAAATATTTATTTGTAAAATATATAAAAAAATATTAATTTTAAAATTTTTGCAATAGAAATTTCAATTCAGAGTTTTGTGTCTGCAAAATCTCACAATCCTTGTCAAGCTGTTTACGTTTCTTTAACACCACTAAATAATGAATTTAAACCATGTTCTACAGTTCTCCAAATATTCTGTTTATCCTTTGGTAAGTAATATTCGAATTGCTTCCAATAACTTTCAATATCACCCTTTTCCATTTTCAACAAGTTGATGCCTTCATTTTGCTTGCAAGTACTGCAATCAATAAATATTTAATATAAATGTACAAAAAAATAAATAAATAAAAGAATGAAATATGATTTATAAAAAATTAACCATTTTCCACTCACAGCATGAGAACCTTCCATAATTTTAACAATATCGCGACGTCTTATTTGATTTTGGTCAGCATCCAAAGCTATAGTATTTCGATTTTCTCGACGTTTATGCAAAGCTGTCGGTTTGCATTCAATAACCTTGCCGTGCATCCCCAACACATGAAAGTTTTCACGTTCCAAACGCATAATAACACCAACATTCTAGGGAGTGTAGGACAAATGTGTGAAAAATGAATTTTTAGAATTCCATAAAAATCAAGAAACTCACTCCAATTGTACCAAACACCCCAATGGAATTGACCCAAACAGTCGACACCTATAGCTACATCGGAACAAAATTGTAAATCATGTGGCAACGCTTCCAATTCGTGATTAGTTAAATCCGATACCAGGACGGTTCTTCAAGAATAATTAAACCTGTTCCTCCCTCATGGAGCCCAGTTAAGACCCGTGCATGATCACCGGTTTTAAAATATTTACGCAATTCATTAGCTTTAAACACCAAAGGATCCTGTGTTCAAATAGAGACAAACAGACACAACGACAAACAAAAATTCAAAGCATAGAAATGTCATTTTATTTACCTTTAAATCTTGATCTTTCGGTATTACAGTAATCATGACTATAATTTTCGCTTGAAGGTTTTCCAAATCGCCCACGCACACCTCTACATTGTCGCTCATGGAAAATAAATGTGCAGCGGTGGTATCTTCCTTAACAGCGGTCATAATTTCCAAATTGACGTCTTACCATAATAAAGATAAAGAGCAGTTTTAATGTTTAGTTAGAAAATTGAATTTGGCGTAGGTTAACATCTTAAATACCCTACACATCTACTAATCAGTGGGCATGGCAGTGCGTTGCGTAGGGTATAAAAATCAGAAATTTTGATGGTTCCCTTCGTAAACTAACCTTCCGGTTGTTCCTCAAATCTTTCCAATTCGGTTAAAGTCGGTTTGACGCCGTCCGCCAAAATTGCCGGAATAGTAAAATTTTTATAGAGGAATCCTTTGCGCGAATAACGATTGCCTTCGAAAAGCAAAAAGTCACCATCCGAATGAACTTCAACACCAATAGCTCTAACAGCTTCCGGATCAAACGGTTTGGCTGGTGGACGGCGTTTCTTCTTTTGCTTGTTGTCCGCTTCCTAAGGAAGAATGATATTTATCGTTTATTTTTTTGTTTAGCATCCAACTTACATTAGATGTTGGGCGTAGAGCACCCCTCATACGTTTATAGTCAATGCGTGGCAAAAGTTTTAAGTGAGCTTGATTATGAATCAAGTCTACATAATCCACTTTAGCAATATCATTCTTGTACAAACCTCTCTTAAGCCGCACCCACTGTTTCACGTTAAAACCAATTTGCTTTTTAACCACTTTCCTAACATCGGTCATTTCTTGGACTGGCACCGTTTACACATACGCAAAGTACTCACATTTTCTATGGCCGTCTTGACGTGCGTCCGCTTGTACGATTCTACATAAATGTAGCCTTTGACGCCCTCTGGTGCCACCACGGACTTGATTTGTAATGGTTCATCGGTATTTATGTAGGTGAGAAATTTACGCATCAACAATAAGGCGGTAGATGTCTCTTCACCTATACGACATTTCACCATCCAAAGATTCGGATCTCTGAAAATATTTTGAAAATGTATAAAATTCGAAATATTCTGCAGAATTTTAGGGGGAAAGCTCACTTGATGCCAGGTAGAAGTGTTTGTTGGGTAATCTCATCGGACATTTCTTTACCGTCATCACCGAAATGCCTTTTAGCAATCGACTCGTCAGCATACATTTTACGCAAGTATTCTTCAATTTCATCTTCTCGTTGAGTGCTTTTTCAAGAGTATAAGAATACATTACAAGTGTAGCCATTACGAAATGGTTGTTGTTTAAGACTTACTCCCACAAGTTCGTGCCACGTCGGCGTATTTCAATGTCACGAGCAGTGGGACCCAATTCGTCAATTTCATTACCAACTATACCTAATTCATTGGCTCCCTCCTCCCATTCATCACCTTCATCTACCTATGATATAGTTTTTATTGATTTTATTATTCTTTATTATCAAGGATTTTATACAAAAGTCAAAACTCATCTCATCATCGACGTCGGAATCGTCAATTATAAAACCACAAAAACGATCTTTTTTCTTTTTTTTACGCGGCCTATCATCCTCATCTTCTTCGTACTCTTCCGAATCAACTTTGTCACCGCCTTCTTCTTCATCCTCTTCATCATTCAAACGTCGCTTTTGTCTACGATGCGAACCCTCAGAACCGGAAACTTTCGAAGCAACGCTACGGGATCGTGAACGTGTTCGTGATCTGGAACGCGATTGAGAATGTGACCGTGAACGCAAAGACCTATAACCCGAACGAGATCTTGTAAGGATCTGGATCTTAAACGTGTACTTTTCTGAGATTTATTAGAACCCAAAGATCCATCTTCCGATCCACTCTCGGATGCGTTGCTTTCTTCGGAACTGACATAGTTACAGGCTCATCGCCACTTATGAAATTTCTCGTATAATCAAAAATCTTGCTTAAACAACACTTTACTTGAACATTAATGTAACATGTTGCGGGATTAACTGAAAGAAAAACGAAAAAACAGCTGACTCGATGAATGAAAAGGCGGCAAGGCTGTTGCATGCCACAGCGTATGGAAGCGAGAGTGAGGTCATGGAAAGGACCAGACGGACAGACATAATTGCTAGGCAAGTATTTAAAGTTACATATATATGTGAACAAATGAGGGATTGATGAATGTAAGTCCAGTTGCAACGGTCGGAGGCCTGGAAAGGTACCGTTGAGAAAGAAGAAGAGAATAGCTTAGAAGAAAATATTTTTTGATTTTTGAGTTCAGTTGATGTCAAGTGCTACGCGGAGAAATAATAAGATAAAAATAGAAAAATATTTAAAAACAAATAAGAAAACTAAATTTGGCTTAGACCAAGTCTTAAATATCCTCCACCTCTACAGGCGTGGAAAATATATATATATATATTGTGCCATCTAGTAGTGTGTGTCTTAGGTATCAGCATGCAAATCTACTTTTACGTTAAATATGGTTTTTTTTTAATTGTGGGCGTGTCTGTTATCCGACCGCGCCCATTTTTGGCACATCGGTAGATGGGATAACTATAACTATAACAAAAAAATATTTTTTTGTCGATTGTGGGCGTGGCTCTTGACCGATTGTGCCCATTTTAAATAGCGATCTGCGTGCAAAAACTAAAAGTGTCTGTACAGAATTTCAGCTCAATATCTCAAAATGTACGCCCGTGAGAGTGCCAACAACAGACGGACACACGGACACACGGACATACATGTCTAAATCGACTCAGTTTTTGACGCTGATCAAGAATATATATACTTTGTAGGGTCTCTTACGCCTTCTTCTGGGTGTTGCAAACGGAAGAACAAACTTAGTATACCCTCATCACTGAGGTGAAGGCTATAAAAAAATGTAAGAGCTGATGATGTAATGTAACGTGCAACAAAATAGTAAAAAGATTTGTAGAATACAATATACGAGTATAATACATAAGCAGTGAGATCTAGTGAGGTATATTGTGCGCAGATGACTTTAGAGAAAATTGATGGATGTGTAAATTATTCCGGCCCCCGAGGATTGCAACTGGATATCGATAGTACAGATAAGTTAAGTTAAGTTAAATATTTATGAATTAATTTATAAAACTACTGAAACCTTTTGAATTGTATACAATCACAAATGTAAATTAAAGAAAAAAAATTCTCCTTTTTTGTGTAAATCAAATTGCGAATGTTATATGTATGTAAAATTGTTGTGGAGCCCTCTTTAAAAATCTATAATATCTCAAATTCGATTTTCTTTTAATACTTGAATGTAATAAACAATAGCGAATTGTGCGAATGTTGTGTTCTTGTCGGGGAGAGGGTACATATAAAAGGGTAAGGAGCCGCTCGTAGCTTTCATTTTAGAGGGATCAAATAAAGAAAAAAGTATAAAGAGAATTGGTCCCGTGGTTGGGAGGGTAAAGATATGGGGGAAGTACATATACTAGCGTAGTAGCCTTTGTTTGTTGTTGCATGCGGCCACATACAGGTTGAGATCCTCACCCCTGAGATAAATAAGCTAGCAAGTATCGGTGTCAAATTTCATCTTTGACGATGGCCACGCCACGCATATATAACAGACACATACCTAAATTATATAAACGAAAAAAAAGGTATATAAGTTATTTCACGAAATATTTTCACTACATTACATGGTAAGCCATAACTTTTAATAAAAGCAAAAACAAAATGAAGGGAAGATAAATATTAAACAGCAACATTCTTTCCCTTCGCCGGGTGGCGTGAGTGAGCAGTTGACTTTTGTTCTATAGCAATAGAGTGCATCAAATATTTACATAATAATAGAAAGTACATGACATTGAGAAACCAAGCAAACAAATATTTATTTGTAAAATATATAAAAAAATATTAATTTTAAAATTTTTGCAATAGAAATTTCAATTCAGAGTTTTGTATCTGCAAAATCTCACAATCCTTGTCAAGCTGTTCACGTTTCTTTAACACCACTAAATAATGAATTTAAACCATGTTCTACAGTTCTCCAAATATTCTGTTTATCCTTTGGTAAGTAATATTCGAATTGCTTCCAATAACTTTCAATATCACCCTTTTCCATTTTCAACAAGTTGATGCCTTCATTTTGCTTGCAAGTACTGCAATCAATAAATATTTAATATAAATGTACAAAAAAATAAATAAATAAAAGAATGAAATATGATTTATAAAAAATTAACCATTTTCCACTCACAGCATGAGAACCTTCCATAATTTTAACAATATCGCGACGTCTTATTTGATTTTGGTCAGCATCCAAAGCTATAGTGTTTCGATTTTCTCGACGTTTATGCAAAGCTGTCGGTTTGCATTCAATAACCTTGCCGTGCATCCCCAACACATGAAAGTTTTCACGTTCCAAACGCATAATAACACCAACATTCTAGGGAGTGTAGGACAAATGTGTGAAAAATGAATTTTTAGAATTCCATAAAAATCAAGAAACTCACTCCAATTGTACCAAACTCCCCAATGGAATTGACCCAAACAGTCGACACCTATAGCTACATCGGAACAAAATTGTAAATCATGTGGCAACGCTTCCAATTCGTGAGTAGTTAAATCCGATACCAGGACGGTTCTTCAAGAATAATTAAACCTGTTCCTCCCTCATGGAGCCCAGTTAAGACCCGTGCATGATCACCGGTTTTAAAATATTTACGCAATTCATTAGCTTTAAACACCAAAGGATCCTGTGTTCAAATAGAGACAAACAGACACAACGACAAACAAAAATTCAAAGCATAGAAATGTCATTTTATTTACCTTTAAATCTTGATCTTTCGGTATTACAGTAATCATGACTATAATTTTCGCTTGAAGGTTTTCCAAATCGCCCACGCACACCTCTACATTGTCGCTCATGGAAAATAAATGTGCAGCGGTGGTATCTTCCTTAACAGCGGTCATAATTTCCAAATTGACGTCTTACCATAATAAAGATAAAGAGCAGTTTTAATGTTTAGTTAGAAAATTGAATTTGGCGTAGGTTAACATCTTAAATACCCTACACATCTACTAATCAGTGGGCATGGCAGTGCGTTGCGTAGGGTATAAAAATCAGAAATTTTGATGGTTCCCTTCGTAAACTAACCTTCCGGTTGTTCCTCAAATCTTTCCAATTCGGTTAAAGTCGGTTTGACGCCGTCCGCCAAAATTGCCGGAATAGTAAAATTTTTATAGAGGAATCCTTTGCGCGAATAACGATTGCCTTCGAAAAGCAAAAAGTCACCATCCGAATGAACTTCAACACCAATAGCTCTAACAGCTTCCGGATCAAACGGTTTGGCTGGTGGACGGCGTTTCTTCTTTTGCTTGTTGTCCGCTTCCTAAGGAAGAATGATATTTATCGTTTATTTTTTTGTTTAGCATCCAACTTACATTAGATGTTGGGCGTAGAGCACCCCTCATACGTTTATAGTCAATGCGTGGCAAAAGTTTTAAGTGAGCTTGATTATGAATCAAGTCTACATAATCCACTTTAGCAATATCATTCTTGTACAAACCTCTCTTAAGCCGCACCCACTGTTTCACGTTAAAACCAATTTGCTTTTTAACCACTTTCCTAACATCGGTCATTTCTTGGACTGGCACCGTTTACACATACGCAAAGTACTCACATTTTCTATGGCCGTCTTGACGTGCGTCCGCTTGTACGATTCTACATAAATGTAGCCTTTGACGCCCTCTGGTGCCACCACGGACTTGATTTGTAATGGTTCATCGGTATTTATGTAGGTGAGAAATTTACGCATCAACAATAAGGCGGTAGATGTCTCTTCACCTATACGACATTTCACCATCCAAAGATTCGGATCTCTGAAAATATTTTGAAAATGTATAAAATTCGAAATATTCTGCAGAATTTTAGGGGGAAAGCTCACTTGATGCCAGGTAGAAGTGTTTGTTGGGTAATCTCATCGGACATTTCTTTACCGTCATCACCGAAATGCCTTTTAGCAATCGACTCGTCAGCATACTTTTTACGCAAGTATTCTTCAATTTCATCTTCTCGTTGAGTGCTTTTTCAAGAGTATAAGAATACATTACAAGTGTAGCCATTACGAAATGGTTGTTGTTTAAGACTTACTCCCACAAGTTCGTGCCACGTCGGCGTATTTCAATGTCACGAGCAGTGGGACCCAATTCGTCAATTTCATTACCAACTATACCTAATTCATTGGCTCCCTCCTCCCATTCATCACCTTCATCTACCTATGATATAGTTTTTATTGATTTTATTATTCTTTATTATCAAGGATTTTATACAAAAGTCAAAACTCATCTCATCATCGACGTCGGCCTCGTCAATTATAAAACCACAAAAATGATCTTTTTTGTTTTTTTTACGCGGCCTATCATCCTCATCTTCTTCGTACTCTTCCGAATCAACTTCGTCACCGCCTTCTTCTTCATCCTCTTCATCATTCAAACGTCGCTTTTGTCTACGATGCGAACCCTCAGAACCGGAAACTTTCGAAGCAATGCTACGGGATCGTGAACGTGTTCGTGATCTGGAACGCGATTGAGAATGTGACCGTGAACGCAAAGACCTATAACCCGAACGAGATCTTGTAAGGATCTGGATCTTAAACGTGTACTTTTCTGAGATTTATTAGAACCCAAAGATCCATCTTCCGATCCACTCTCGGATGCGTTGCTTTCTTCGGAACTGACACAGTTACAGACTTGAACATTAATGTAACATGTTGCGGGATTAACTGAAAGAAAAACGAAAAAACAG